>CM060842.1:43867500-44515000 GCA_030762175.1 Metallyticus violacea
GCTCTTTTCATATAATAATTGTCCTAACCAAAATATTGTAAAATTTTAAATGGCTATACCTGAAGTGAAAAATATGAATTCTGTGACTTTAGAGCACGAAATTTAATGAAGAATAAAAAAGATAATTTTAAAAATGATTTGAAGATTTAAAGTTGTAGCTATCAGTAAGAATAAAATGATCGTTCCAATCATTCAAGTAAAGTAAAGTTTATATGAAGCATTATTGCTATAATTATATCAATTGCAATTCTATTTATTATGCCTTTTAATAATTTTAAAATTCAAACAATAAGTTTCCTGCTAATCAATCAATTTTTTTATCAATTGTCGATTTGTTTATTTAAGTAAGATCTTTAACATCTCAGGTCATCAGCGTCTCATTCAATTCAGGGCGTGAAACGGCCGACAAATTTTGTTCAGAGGTCTCCTCTTTCAGCCTGGAGGTGCTTTTTCGTGCCGTAAATGTACGACACGGGACCCACAGCTTTACTTCCTTCCGAAGGAAGCCATACATAGGATTTTCTTGCTTGAAAAAACCCATCGATCCTGTCCGGGATTGAACCCGCGATCTTGGGTTTAGGAGGCAAGTATAGTTACCATTACACCACCAGGACCGACAAAGTGGAAGATTTTTAGTAAGCTTTACATAGTGGTTTTTATTTTTCCTCCAGAACCTACTATAAATCACGATTTTTATATGCTAAAACTTAGCAGGGGTTTGCATGGTACTTATGTGTTTCTGCATTAACTGAAATATTTCCACATATTTCATTTTATTGTAAGAGCAATACGGAACAGCTGATCAACAATAGCTGCTCCATTTTCGCAGGGAATCACATCAGATAATGCTAACATTATTTAGTGTTTTACCCACATTTCAATGTTTGTTTAAATCGTTCACAAAATGTTCTATTCTTCATACTTACGCTCTTTACAGTTCAAAAGTAATTTCACAATTTGAGCTCTAAATTTTGCCTTGCCTGACCTCTCAAATAAGTTTGTTTATAAAACGATTCTTTTCTCTGCAGAATGTTGAAGTACTTTTACGACTTAGAAGAGAAAAATAAATTTCTTGAGTAGTTGCTTTACTATTTCTTTAAAGACATTAATAAACCCTGTATATTTAAGCAAAGAGTGTTCTTCTATATCACCTTCGTTGTACACCTCCACCCCAAAGGAAACTGCATTGCTAGATGCTGTTGCAGTAATCCGATTATTCTTGGTTTTCCCAACCGCACCATGCTTCTCCACTATCTACCCAACTTGGAAAGATGTTTAGGGCCCAGCTGACAGATACACAGAGCTACGTGAGACAATTTGCAATCTACACTCTCCATTCCAGGGCTCCTTGTTAATCCACCGCTGTAAGTTTCTGTGGTAAACATAGAAAATAGGAAAGTCACCTTTTCGTCGTGCAATTAATGGTTTAATCTTCACTGCTTCGTTTAAAAATGTAAACAGCACCGAGTTTGCTGCTGATTATGACGTCACACTGCAATTATAGAGGGAATAAATATGCTAATACTGCCTCCCTAGTGATGGGAGTCCTTGAAACAGCTTCACGTGCATGGTAAAGTTTCATCGCTGCGAGCGGAACCTCCCTGGAGTCTACCTACATGCTAATTAGATCATCGAGTATCGCATCATCATTTGTTACGTGGTGTTCAGCAGAACTATCAGGTAGACTTCACACCGGAGGAATTTAATCCTATCACAGTATGTCAAGTGCAATCAAGTCACGTCAGCTAGCTTCGTACTATTATAGAGAGAATTCTATACAGTTTCCGACCTTAGTTTATGTTGCAATATAAACAAAACAGCGACATCCCTCCCCAGACTGGCAGAACTTGCGGCACGGAATGCTTGTTATTGCAATTCCTTTCGCTCAAGAAATATGCAGTATTCTTAAGTGAGAAAAACATGACTGAAGAAAATGTAGTTCCAAATAACATAAAAATCATAAAAGAAAACAGTTATAAAAAAAAGTATTCAATAACTTATGGCGTTCCATAATCTCACCTCGTTACCTCCATATAACATATGAACACATTACATACCTTCACGGTCAATAATAAAATATATTTCTTTGTACACACTTAACTTCATGCAAAAGGCGCATGTAGATAGTAATAATGTATGAACAATGTTTTAGAAGATTGTTAATGCATTATTGCAGCATATTGTCTACCTACAGCTTGATTGATAAACAAGAGACGGAAGAACATGCGTATTAGTTTAAAAAAAATAATAATAACCTTACACGAAGAACGAGAAACTCTCGAAGCACTCAGTGCTGGTGGCTGCAGTTCCAAGCGACAACGAAGAGAGTTGAAGGCAGTGACTTCCATAGATATAGCTAGATAATAAGCTTTTCAAGAGCAACGGCATGATGACTCAGACGATTAGAGTGTCGCTATAGATGTGAAGATAGTGGTTGCGAATCCTCATATCCAAATTTATTTTTTTATTTGTTTATTTTTTCCCTGCCGGAGTTAAAGTAAATTTACCAACATCACAATGATTTACTAGGTAGCATTTGTACCAGGCACAGAATGACCTATAAATTGAAGTTTACGATTTTTTTTTCTGCTGCAATCAAAGGAGATTAGCCACCATTACAGTGATTTACTCGCCGCTATCAATTTATATTTACGAAAAGGGGTCGAGCGTTGGCCTTCAGCAAACTACTAGGATTTATGCGAGGTTAGAGTTAGTGTGTGTGTGTGTGAGTCTGTATTAGTTAATTGCGTATTCCAATAAGAGCAGGTTTGCCACCGTTACAATATTTTACCCGCTCTACAATCCGCTATCAATTTATATTTAAAGTTACGAAGGTAACGCATAGGTTGCATTATCTTGAACAACAACAACAAAATAATAATAATAATAATAATAATAATAATAATAACTGAGCACATTTGCTACCGTTACAATATTTTACCCGCCTAACAATCTCATAGCAATTTATATTTGAAAGTTATGGAGAACAATGCGTAGGTTACATTATGTTTAACAAAAAGATGATACATGCAACATTAGAAGCGGCCACATATACAGCAGTTCCGCTCTCTCCGCTGTCGCTCGGGACTGCAGCCTGCAGCCAGCAGCAAGTTGCACTAATGCTTTTCGTTCTCCGTGTATAGGCATGTGTTTAGAACAACTGTTGGTCAACTTGGAGTCGATAAGTCGAGAGCAGGGCGATAGGTAATAAGGAAGATAAAATGTTAGTTAAAATGTGAATAGGAATATAATTAATAGGCGGAAGCCTATATTGATGCACAAATATGTTTTTGCTTTATGCTTAATCCCTTAAGACCTTATCTAACACTAATTTTTTCGGGCATCATTAAGTGAAAGGTAAAATTTTGTAACGATAGCAAATGTGCTCATTATTATTATTATTATTATTATTATTATTTTTTTTTTTTTTTTTTTTTTTTTTTGTGGTTGTTCAAGATAATGCAACCTATGAGTTACCTTCGTAACTTTAAATATAAATTGATAGCGGATTGTAGAGTGGGTAAAATATTGTAACGGGCAGTTGTTATTCTCCTATACCGTAAATCTTTGATTAATTATTTAAACTTGGCTATGGGTGCGGGAAACGGCTATTTTGGAAACCAACCCCAACACGCAATGCCCTGCTAAATTCAAGATCCAATGCCCTTTCCTTATTACCTACCGCATTTAGGCGGATTTATGGTTAGATCATATCTTCGGGTCGGAACTACGAGGCAGGCAGAAGTTAGGAAACTTAGGATATTTCGCGAGTAGGCTGTACGGTGGTTGCGACATAATGAAAACCTTTTCCCTTAAAGATCGATCATATATAGCAAGGTTATTGAGTTACGGGTCGCTTGAGGGGAAGTGCAGCTGACGCAACCAGAAAAAGGGGGATAAAAGTCGCCGTGCGTAGTGTTAGTATTTTTATTTTAGTGTTTATATTTTTACTGAAAGCATAGAACAATACTGCATTTAAAATTGATAAGAATTAACACTAAACTGTGTTATAAAAGATGTTGAAACTGATGCCCCTCGGTGACAATTCATTGCCAGCATACCCATAGGAAGTTCTAGTATTTTATCTGTTCTTCAGTAAGAACATGTCATTGAGGGTACTGTCGTAATTTTTTTTATCAAATTGGTGAACAATTTCTTTCCCTGGAATTAATTGCCATAACATTTTCTTCACTTCTCTGCAAGAATCCGTTTTCACATGTATATGGTATATAAAATCTTGTTCAAGACTTTATGTAGTATCATATTTAATGAGGAATAATTAGTACACTATTTAAACAAAATTAAAGCACCTAGGAAGACAAGAATGACCAACCATTCGGTGACAAAGCCTCCCTCAAATTACCTACAAGCCTTTAACGCTTTAAGACTGGCTTCTCCAAGTACTCACCTGCGCTCTACTGTCCCGTAACTGAAATAACCTCACTGTACCATTTCAACCTGTGCTGAATTAATGCTTAGTAATGTAATAAGACAAAATCACTATATTAATATTTTGAGTAACTTTCTGTCACATTTACAAATCATTTCAGTGCTTTCACTTTGGGAAGCTTAACGTATTGTACAGTGCGTATAACTCAATGGTTGTCCCGATATTTTTCGTATACTTTTGGTAAAATATGAAGGATTGCCTTGATGTTTAACGCTGTATTCTGTATTCCAAGAGGACAAAATCATGTAAGAGAAATTTGGCAACACTACGGGGGTTAAGAAGTGAGAAGAGACAAATAGTGGCTTTGTGTCGTGCCGGCTGCTTGAACGTGTAGTCAGTCGTATGAAGTGAGAGTCGTAATAATGAGAGCAGGCAATCGGTATTTTGTGAAGTGCTTGGGTTTGTTGCGAAGACTAATTAAATTAGTGCATTGATAAAGAGCTGTCAGAGAAAGCTTGTGAAACAGTGGCCGTAACATAGCGTCAAAAAGTTGGATTACCTTATTGTATTAGCAAGATGGAGCGATGCGACACTCCTATACGGAGATCATAGATGAGATTAAATCATTCTGTCCAGACAGAGTCCTTTCTCGAGGACTTATTTAACTCCACCATACACTTACAATTAATAATTTAAAGGAAAAAGAAAAGCATTACAAATAACAACGGTTACAAACCTTATGAAACAGTATGAAGCCTTATAGAATAACAAAATTGATACTGGGAGATTTCATGGTTTTGTCCCTCGTTTTCCAGCAGTTAATGGGTCGGTAGTTATGAATGATAATTCAAGTGCTCGAAATTACAACTGCATTACAAGAAAATAAGCACGCACCTATAACAGCAGATGTTGAAAATGATGTCCTGCTACATCCACACGTTTCTGGAATCGTTTTAGAAAATTGTCATTCGCGCGCATCAGTTCAGTGAGACAATTTGATGCTTTCTTTCATTCTAAAGAGTGAGAATTCTCTCTCTCTCTCTCTCTCTCTCTCTCTCTCTCTCTCTCTCTGTGGTTAATTTATGGTTTTCTTATAAAAGATACAAGTTCTTACTCTGTATGCTTCTCCTGCGCACCATCTCCAATTTTCGCATTATGAAAAGTGGTTTTGTGTACAAAATCGGGGTTTTCTATACTCTAATATCTCACCACTAAATAGAACGGCTCTTCATCAATATTAAACCGCTAAGAGTGGCCGAGATCGTTGAAGGCGCAGAATCATAAGCGAGAGGTCTGGGATTCGATTCCCGCCAGGAACATCTTCCCTAATTGAGATTTTTTCCAGATGCCATGTCCAAGCCTGAAACCTTCCTTCCTTAAAAAAATTCTTTCCCAATTAATCATTTCATCTCATATATTATCAGTGCCCACTGCCTGTGGCGCCTCAGTAGTTAAAACGGCGTTAAACACTATAACAAATATCAGTATTAAGCGTTGATTATTAGCATTACGTAATATACAATTTATTCTAACGCCAGGATCACCTTTTGCAATTCGTGGCCAACAGTGACTAGGCCTTCAAAGTTTAAATTGACTCAATTTTGGAAGATTAACTGATACGTAAGAATGATAATTTTCTACAAAGATGCCAGAAATGTATGAATTTAGAACAACATTTCCAGGTTCTCTTGTCATACGGTACATGCTTATTTTCATTGTAATTATAATTGTAATTGCGAGTACTTATATCAATTTCGCGAATATTTTAACCGCTTCGCTGGGAGTTGCCACTTTGACTGCCGACTTGCCAGGGGGACGACAAAAGCATGAAATACCCTATACTACACTACAACTCATAGGAAAGGCGCTCAGTAGGGCGTCAAAATTACGCTGGAGGAATAAATTTCGAACGAATCTGACTTTTATTCCATTCGCAGAAGACGAAAAACCAGAAACAGGCTGAATCATCACAAGGCTAATGTCACTGGAGAACATTGCTCGAATATTTGAGCTCGCAGCACTACAGCGAAGAACTGTTGACGGACTCCGTGTGAAGTTTACAAAACTTTTCATCTAAACCTCCATTTGTGGTTGGTTAAGCCGATGGAGGTAATGAGAAGTAACGAGAGAGAAACTCTAGATGAGCTCAGTCCTTTGATAACGTTCTATCCTGTGACCGCAGCAGTAGTTGGTTCACTTTGGAAACCAACCCCAACACGCAATGCCCTGCTAAATGCGGTAGGTAATAAGGAAAGGGCATTGGATCTTGAAATCAAAGATTTACGGTATAGGAGAATAACAACTGGTATAATGTTTTGATTGCCCTTTGAATGTTTATTGTTTTAGTTCCTACACGAGGAAACGGAACATGGCCTTTATATGACCCCGCTAGATTATAGCAAGTAATATTACGAGAGGGTCTGACTCACTAAATTCGTCAATTTATCTGGAAAGTTCAGACTCTTGAGTGATGTTTATTAGGACTATTTCACGAATAAAATAAAAATTTTAAATATATCTCCCGTAATCTTGGCTTACAAAATTATAATAATTGTATATTTGTACTTAACTTTTTCAAGCAATCTTGCGCCAAAAGTGAAGAGAAAAATACGGCTTTAGTATATTTCTTGAATAGAATAAGAATAAAAGTGATATATATATATATATATATATATATTTTAAATTATCGCACAGATTATTAACGCTTGTATAAAATGTTATACTTAAGAATATCTATCCTATTCAGAAACCATGAGACTGAAATAAATGGACAAAAGTCGACTATTATAATCGCTACCGTTCGATTTTCTAAATACCAACTGAGGAAAACAAAACAAAAAAGATAACATACAGTGCCTCTATTTTTCTTTATATTCTGTATTTTGGAACTCCTAATGATAAGATCAATTGGCATATTTGACGTATCACTAAAACGCTTTGAAGACCCCTCTATTTTGCGTTATGATTGTCGATTATCCATGCTTTTGTTGTTATCAATAGCTTCCCACTGCCTCTAGCAAAAGTGATCAGTGATGCGTATTTAGGAATTATATGGTGGAGGTATAAAGTTGGTTACACTGACTACAAGACAAATGCACGTAACGTGATAAAACGCATTTTATTTTTTTTTCGATAACTTTAATTGTAATCCGGCTGTGATTGGTCAAAACTCAAAATTTTGTTTCGTTTCATTGGGCGATTTTAAGATGACGTCACGTGAGTGAAATAGTGCCTAAAATCCCTTTGGGAATTGTATCTGGCACAAACTGCAACTAATGTATATATTCAGGTCTTTTATTTTAGACTTTCTTGTTTATCCGAATAACTTCCCATTTAAAACGACTTTCATTTGAACAAAAACACGTCTTTTGAGAAATTGAGGCGAAAATTCAAAACCAGTTTTTATTACATTTTAGGTTTCAACACCTTATACAAAGCCTTTGCTTTGAAACTTAAAAAGCCGCCCCCTACAATATAATACTTAAAATTTAAAGTTGATTAAGTTGTTATCACATACGTTGTTTTCGATCATTGCCTACCTCAATTGCTGTTATTGTTACATGAATTGGAACAAAATTAAAAATGGCATTGTAGCATAAAAGCAAAATTTATTTTGTAGAATATTACAATTATTTTACTAAATAAAAAGTTCACAATATGCTATGTTGTAGAATGGACAATGATACAGCCTATTTTGGAACCCTCAGCAGTTCGATTAATTCTGTTCATTTGTACAACACTTACACAAATTCAAACAAGAATAATTCAGGTTGCCAGGCAACGATAGAAAACAAAAGATGTAATAAGAATTTAATTATCTTTAAAGTTTAAGAATTACAGGGGAAGGAGCGATGTATTTAAAGTTCAAAGAGAGGAGTGCTCCGGTTATGATTGACCTAACAATTTAAATTAAATTTATTTTAAATATATAGTTATTTAGATGGATAAATTTTGAAATGAAAGTTCTGGAAATTCATGGATTATTTCTCTCAGATATTATAATTTATTTCTCACCCATTTCCTTAAAATAACATATGTATACTAATTTCGTACTAAATTTCAAAATTTGAAGAATATGCTAACGTAAGTTTTCATTTTATGAGTCATTTACTGTTACATAAAACAAACAGAGCAAGAATTATAATGGAAAATGTTAGACTTTCATAACACGCACTCTCGAACCCGGCCAGGACCGATGGATTTTTTCGGGCGTAAAAATCCAAAGTATGGCTTCCTTCGGAAGGGAAGTAAAGCCGTGGGTCCCGTGTCGTACATTTACGGCACGAAAAAGAACTTCAAGCCTGAAAGAGAGGCCTCTGAGCAAAATTTGTCGGCCGTTTCACGCCCTGAGTTGAATGGGACGCTGATGACCTGAGATAAAATCAATCAAAAAAAAAAAACATAACACGCACTCTAAGTTATCGTGTATTTCGAGTCAAAAAATACATCTCAAAATGTATAGCATATCTCCAGAATATATTTACAAATGAATAAAGCAAACAGTCTGCTCAAGAAAAATGCTTTTATTACGTTGATTAAGAATCTTAATTAAATATCTCCGGATGCGAAATAAAACATCACAAAAGTTTTGTTTTCAGCCCACATTTTCCATGCAGCTCAGTTTAACTAAAAATCTTACAACAATACTGAGCTCTCTTAGTGGCCTAAAATTGTTAATAATAAATACTCGTGCCTTTGCGAACATTACAAGAAAATCAAAAAAAAAAAAAAAAAAAAAAGATACAAGATGAATACCCGAAAAGTTTCCAGTCATTCACGACGAGCATGTAGTTATGATAATGCAGCTAGAGTGAGTTTAAGCGCAAGGTAAAAATGGAAGCATGCAGCAGTAACTTACTGAGTTAGGTGTGTATGTAAGATTAATTAGACTCAATACAGATATTCGAAAGAAAACAACAAAGTGTGGAACGAAACTTCTAAGAAAATTCACAACTGTGCAAGGAAAAAATATTTGATTCGCAGATGATAAAAAATTAAACACTGAAACATCCAGGAAAAGCACGAAAGCCAAGCCAGTAAAAGAAGATGGTTTCAGTTTTCTAAATCTAGAACCAGGTTGTACTTGAAGGTTTATAAACAGTGCATATAATTAGTACAGTCAGGAATCTCCGGTCAAAATTACGACCCAGCACTTGACTAACGCACAACGATAATGCCTCTTTTTACCGAATCAACTCCACGTTTCTGCTAATTTTGGTCCTGTGCTTTAACAACCTGCTTACAGCCATGATCCTGCACCATGCGAATTTTCACTCTTCTCAAAATTGAGCAAAAAGATTCAAGGATAGGAATTTTAGAACATATGAGGGCCTTCTGGAAGCATGCAAAACTGGCAGAAGAGAAATGGCAGAACGGCTCAGTGACTGGCTTGGTGCAGATAATGAATGTGAAGGAAACGCTTTTAAGCACTGAAAAAAGTTAAATTAAATTGCGAAAGCGCCCCTTACCGAAGTAAAAAGCTTTCCCAAGTATTTAATTTATTTCGTCAATAGATGTGTTTGAAATTGACAACAAACTGCGTCAAAACAATCGCCGCGAATAACGTCAATGCTTTTATTTTAATATTTATATTTTTACTGAAAGCACAAAATTATGCTGTATTTAAAACTGCTAATAATAAGCACCAGTCTGTGTTACCGCAGAGTTTGAAAATGATGCCCCTCGATGGCAATACATTGTCGGCAATGCTTAGGAGGTTCCATTTCGGCTAACGTTTCTATTGTAAGAACACGTCAAGAGATCCTATCTGTTTTTAGGATATTTTCTTGCCTAAGAGGAAGAACAATTAGTGCATAATTGACATACAATAAAAGCACCGAGTAACATGAATCCATAGCCACTTGCTTTTAAAGCCTCCCCCAAATTAACCACAAGCTGCTACCTGTATATGAATTAAAATCCTTAACCACTAGCTTCCCCCAGTACTCAACTGTGCTTTAGCAGCTCATAATTACAATAATCTCACTGTACTATTTCAATACATGTAGATTTAATGCTTAGTGCTGTAACACGATAAATTCGTTTATAATGGATATATTGAGTTACTTTTTGTCACATTTACAAATCACTTCAAGAAAGTATCCCTTGGGAAGCTTAAGGTACACAGGGAGTGGAATTTTGGTCATTTTCTCCCCTGCAAATGATTCCTTGAACCTTTGGCCGTCCATATAGTCAACATTTGCATGCCCTCTCCCCCTTCCTTCGGACTCTACAGCCGCTTAAAAATCTCTACGTGATCTTTTAAATCACACTGTGTCCTAGCATACTGTTTATAAAACAGTGTTTTTCTCAAAATTTCATTTTCACACATTCACAATGTACCAAGAGTAACACTTATTAAATTAAAAGTTTCAAGAATGTGCAGAAGCCTCCATTATAAATTCTATAGGACAAAACACATGCTAACAGCAATAATAATTTTTAAAAAATATTTTCTGTGAAAAAATTATTAATTTTAAAGATTAAAAACTTTATAGGTTTAAAAAAAATATCACAGTTTATTCATCAAATTAATTTAAAATACCCTTCTATACAATTTTTATGCAGTTCAAAGCTACAATTGCGAAAATGTCAACCAATTTTCTCAACTCATGAGCCGCGTGGGACATTTTGAATATGGGACATGGTTATGTAATAACAATTACGAAATTATTTATAGTTCGCAAAGTATTTATCCAATTTGAACGGAATTTAGTATACATGTTAATTTAACAGCAACACAATCACAGGAAACTATTCAGAAAAACCCATACAAAAATGTGTAACTTTAAAAATGCACTCCCAGTGTCCCTTAACATATTGTACAGTGTGTTCAATTCATTAGCTTCTCTCACGTCTGCTGGTGTTTAACTCAAGTCTCACTGTATTAGTATATAGTCATTATTATTGTTATTATTAACATTTGCCTTCTTATCTTCCAGCGTTACACTTTCTTACATTATACTTTATAAAAAAAGAGCATTTAAACACGGCGTGTCTGCACAAAACAAGTCTAGAATTGCAAGCTCTTTTCTCTGTTTTTTGGCTCCCATTTTGTAATAAAAAGCGAAATCGCTCTTAATGTTTCCAGTCCCAAACTTAAACATGGAAGGAGAGAATGGCCCCCTAGGAACATTCTTTATGTGGTGGCAACTAACAGCTGTTGGTAGCACTGCAGAGCGGCTGGCTCCGTGCAGACTTTTCCCGTGGTCGTGGCTGTTATTACTGCATGTCCTAAGTAGTGGAATGGGAGGGAGAAAGAGACAAACGGAGGAAAAGATTAAACCGCTCTGACTTTCCTCTCCTACCTCACCTTCTTTATCTTTTCCTTCCCGAAATGGAAACCTTCCCAAGTGTTAATAGAGAAGGAAGGCTACATCTGTAAGGTGAGACGGCTAGAGATCCAGGATTTAATAACGGAATATACGAATATAGGGATAGCGGTTGATCCCGCAGTGCTACCAACTTAGATATTTAAATCCCTGAAAAGGTGCAGCGGAAACCTGGGCAAGTATTTCTAGGAAGTTTTAATTTAAACTCTGCCTTCTCTTTTCTTTTCCATTTGTTTTGTTAGAAAGGCTACCAGAATAGAATTGCTAAAAGCATCCCCCTTCTGCATTGAGAATCTGTCCGTCTGGAGAGGAATTAAAAGAAAATTGCTCGTGAATTTCAAATGAAACGCAGTAAGCAACTAATAAAGAACGGAACAGTCCGCAAACGGCACATTCATTGGTCGATAGTCTTTTGTTTCGCTGTCGTTCTGCTGGAGGACATCTGCATATATCTTTTATAGCAGTTCAAGTGAATTGCTTGTTTCCATTGAGCTTGTAACTGCAGACATAGCAATATTTGTAATGCAAGTATGAATAGTTGCTAATGTGTAAAAACTGGCAACATTGGAAGCTGCCTGGCGACGTATGCTGGGAGAGAGGAAGACGTGTACATCCCAAGCAAAACAGTACACGCAAACGCTTGCGTTATGTTATCATCTATTCAAATGCGAGCGGTCCATTCTGTTCCTGAGAGGCTTTGCGTTGACAATTAATTGAATTATATTAAAAGTGAACAGTTTAACGTTTTACATTGCATGGTTTAGTTATTGTTAGTGCATAGTTTACCATATATGTTGGCCTACTAATTGTATATAGATACAAATGATTTGTGCCACAACAATGAAAGAAAGGACAAACCTTACACCGTGAAGCAAGAGAAAGGCAAGGAAAGTGACCGCTGTGCATGATGGGTTACTGGAGGACCCCATCGACAGTTTCATCATTTCTTTAAGTGGAGAAACAAGTGGAACGAGTCACTCAAGTGACTCCAGTGAGGGAAATGAAGACCTCTTGCCGCTGTTCTACCTGACAGAGAATAAATAGAGCAGATAGAAATTTCAGAAAGTGAGTACCCAATTATACTTTATTAATTCGTTAGGAAATGTTACGCATATTAAACTTCAATGGTAAATGTTTTCTAAACGCATCATAGCACAAGCACAATTTCTGTTGACGATACGTGCGTGTGAACAATGCCCTCCTCTGACACCATTGCGTAGTCAGCACATTCCTCTGATGAGCCATTTCATCTCTCCAGCTCCCATCAGTAAGTATAACTGCGTTTTTTTTTTACCCCATGGCAAACCGCCAATGTTGCCAATTTAGCTTTTCCCTGCAAGAAATATTTGTGCTCGGTCAGATTATCTGTTCTTATGAAGTAAGAATAAAGTAAATAAAAGTTACATTATAAGTACATTTAAGCCCCCTAATTCCCCAGCCTATGAAGTTATCCTAAAAATATAAGAAAAAAGATAGTGACAGTGGAACCACGATTTTCAATTTGTTGACTTAAATATTCGAAAATTCAATTTTTTTAGATACTTAAATAAAAAATATGGTTTATTTAATTACAATTTGTTACAGATGAGATTTATGATAAGTGAAATATGTGCTATGGATATTCCTTTCAAACACCATGTTTATGCAAGATTTTAATGTGATGATTTTTCGAGAGTTGGCTCTATGCCCCACCAGAGTCATTTGTAGTTAATCTGAAGGAGAAAACCTGACATAATTACTTGATTTTACGTTTGCCGACTGCCAAGGAAGAAAGGATCATTGTTTAGAACCGAGTATTACAGACGAGCTCTACCGTTTACCGAGTTGGGTTAAAGTCAAGGTAGCAACAAGGGAGGAAGAAGGGAGGGATCTATCAGCTTAACTTGCATCAGAACTGATGATAGCTTTATTTTGTTTGTACCCATTAAAATTGTAGCCTGATGTTTATACCCTCTGGTTGCATCCCTATGCAGTTAAATTCTGCTAAGAGTCAGGGAGAATGGAAAGACACTAATAGGAACGCAGCGCTTCCATCAAAATTGGCAAAAGTAAAGTAAACGGGTAATATAGGTCGCGTGAGCAATTTTAAATTCATATATTTTTGTATTACATCATAGCAACCATTGGAACGATAAAAAGTGCTGAGTTACTTGGAAAATGGAACATGCACATTAAAGAGCCGTGATTAAAGCTCCTTCAAGAATGTCAGCGTTTTTCGAGGAATATATTGTGTCCTATTACACAGTACAAAAATGACGTTGTGAGTTTAAATGTGGTAAAAGATTCTGTGAAGATGAACATTGGAAAACTGTCATCACAGAACAAAATATAACGATGTACGAGGTCTGTTCAAAAAGTATCGCGAATTTTGTGGGTATTTTTTCAAAAAGTATTTATTTATTCATGAATATCTATTTTGTCCCCTTCAAAGTAACCCCCACCAGATATTATACAATTGTGCCAACGTTTTTTCCAAAACTCGAAGCATTTTAAAAATTCGTTTTTTTTTGTGATTTTGTTCAGCTCCTCCTTCGATGCCGTCTTTATCTCCTCAATCGTGCGTAGAGTCGTCCTTTCATGGGCCTCTTCAGTTTTGGGTACAAAACAAAAGTCACAGGGAGCCAGGTATGGGGAGTACGGTGGCTGTGGCATCATAAGTGTGTTGTTTTTGCCCAAAAATTCGCGCACAAGTAACGATATGTGAGCAGGGGCGTTATCATGGTGCAAAAGCCAAATTATGTTCTTCCACAAATCCGGGCGTTTCTGGCGGATTGCTTCACGCAAATTGCGCATAACTTGCAGGTAATATTCCTTATTGACCGTTCTCCCCTGTGGCAAGAACTCATGATGCACCACGCCCCTGCAATCGAAGGAAACTGTAAGCAAAACCTTCACATTCGACCGAACTTGGCGCGCTTTTTTCGGTCTTTGCTCGTGTGGCAGCATCCATTGGGATAATTGAGCTTTAGTTTCCACGTCATAACCATAAACTCATGATTCGTCACCAGTTATGACCCTCTGGAGCAAATGTGGGTCGTCGCGGACACAGTTCAACAGCTCCTTAGCAACGTTAATGCGATGGTGTTTTTGGTCGAAATTGAGCAACTTTGGTACGAAATTTGGCGACCCGTCTCATGCAAAAATCATTGGTAAAAATCGAATGGCACGAGCCAATCGATATGTTTAGATCCTCAGCAACTTCTCTAACGGTGATTCGACGATTGGCCAATACTGTTTTCTTCATTTCTTCAATGTTTTCGTCTGTTGTTGACGAGCTCGGGCGTCCGGGAAGCTCTTCGTCGTTCACATCTTCTCCACCCTCTGAGAACATTTTGTACCACCGATAAACGTTGCTTTGGTCCAAGGTAGCTTCACCATATGCCACAGTCAATATTCGGAATGCATCTGCGCACTTAATTTTTTTTTTCACACAAAATGTGATACAGATTTTTTGTTTCATTTTTGGAATAGGCAAAAATCGAAGGCGAGCCAAAACACGTCCAAGCAAAATAGCTGTCAACAATTAACTGAACATTCAAAATGGCCGAGCTTGTCAACATAAGTGAGAAACATGAGTACCAACATAACGCCACAAAACAATCGAAAATCGAAAATACGTAGCCCGCCGAAATTCAAAATTCGCGATACTTTTTGAAGAGACCTCGACATGGTTCAGTATTACAAGATCGCCTAGTGACTATGAGGGATTTAACATCATAGTGTATGTAACATTTTAACTAAAGAATAGAGGTAAAAATATATACTGAAAGATTGGTATCTAGATATTGACATCTAATAAAAACGGTTGGGAGTCAACAATTGTAAGCAATATATAAGACATTTTCGGGCGACCAACGAAAAATTTATGACAGCTTTGTAACAACGGAGAGTCATGGGTTCAACTAAGATGCTGAAACCGAATACAAAATAGGGAATGGAAACACAAGGGGCCTCCACCCCTAGGAAATTCAAGGTGCAGATATCGGCATACAAGATCATGCTACTCAAAAATCTTGCTGTTACTTTGATTGCTCAGTAATGCATGTTGTCAGACTTTCTTCCGTAACGGTTTTAAATCTCTCCTCCATCCTTCATAGTGTCAAATGTTTTATATCAAGCACTTCTCCATATTACAAATCTTTCCTAACAATACGTATTGTGGCAAAAAATTTTACTTCTAAATTATTCATGGTTTCTTATGCATATTTTTGACATAAAATCATTTCAGTACTTAACGATCTTTAGAAGCCCAAATATTTAGTTCCTTTTAATACTTCTCTATGCAGATTATTGCTCTTCTAGGTGCTGCATTCTAAATGTTAATATTACATATATTCCATCTATTTTTGCCTCTGCATTTCACGTCCTTTTGATATAGTGAAATATTTACCCTTGCTCTTCTTTAATCTCACCAGAATGCAGAGAAGCACAGAAAGAGAGAATTTGTTCATGCATAAACACGTAAAGCTGTCATTGGTTGAACAGACGAATTCCTATTTATGAAGAAAAACAGACAGTGCAATGTCTGTTGGGGGTTGACAACATTGACTTTCACCTGCTTTTAGCATCTCAATGTGCATCGCGATGTTCGATTGTCATTGTCAATGTTTTTTTTTTTTTTTTTTTTATCAATTGCTGCACTTCTCTCAATTACTTTGTAAAATGAATAGCAAATTAACTAACCACCCCCCCCCCCCCCGTTACAGCGTTGATGGAAGCAGTAAAAACGAGTTGAGCAAACAGTCCACTGTGAACTGATAGAATGAAATGAAATGAAATGCAGTCATAGGAAAAGTCCTCACGTGTTTGTAATTAATCATTAAACTTCATAAGGCTGTTACACGATTTGAAATTTAGATCATATAGACCAGAACTTTTGCAAATGATTATTTGGAGTTGTTCGAATGGCCCATGAAGCAGATCCTGTATGGACCGATGAACATTCGTTTAACCTGAAGGGTGCAACTGTGGTTACTGGACTAGTGACAGTCCATATAACATTATCACAGAAGACTTTAAACACTTGTTTGGGAAGGTATTTAGGATACAAAGGTCATGGAGCCATTTCCATTTGAAGGAACGACATCTTCATGTTAGGAGAGAACATTCCAAACGTGGAAACAGTTCTCGTGTTGTCCGGAAGCAGCTGATATCGCCTCGTTATAGGGGAACATCTTAAACAGGTAATTCCATTAATGAATTGGTCATTGTAGCACAACGAATTGGCCACCCAGGTCAAGCGATCTAACACTGTATGTTTCATTCTTTCTTGGAGTACCTGAAAGATGAAGTTTTTGCTTTACACATGATCGGAATATAAGCAGTTGATCAAACTATTTGTCCAGAACGTGAATATGAATTATCTGATATGCCCTACCATTGTAAATCGCCGAAATAAATGAATACAGTATATCGAAAATCATGGTCTTGGTTTCGAGTAAACTTTGATCTCCTTAAGCTTTTGAGAGAAAACTACTTTTATATCGTCCTGTATTTCAAATGAGATTGACTTTTTTGAGACACATTTTTATACCTACAATGGTTATTATTAGACATGGGATGTCAAGGCACAAAAAAGCTAAAGTGTAGGTGACAAAAAGGCGCTGCAAATTTGAAGATTTGAGAGAAAAAATACCTTATTGCAATTTCATGAGGATTATCAAAACACATATTAAACATAAAACATGAAATATAGGGGAAATTAAGTTCAATTATAACTATGTTTTTAATAGTATTTAACGCCAGTTTTCACTACTGAGGAATCACACGAGGTGAACACTATTTGCCATTACTGAGGAGAGAGGAAAATTCGGAAAAAGCTACAATTAGGCTAGAAGGAATAGAACTACAGACCAGCCGTTTATGAGCCTGTACCTTTACGATCTCAAAGTCGGTCCTGATGGTGTAGTGGTAACCATACTTGCCTTCTAAGCCCAAGATCGCGGGTTCAAACCCGGCCGGATCGATGGATTTTTTCGGGCGTAAAAATCTTAAGTAGGGGCTTCCTTCAGAAGGGAAGTAAAGCCGTGGGTCCCGTGTCGTACATTTACAGCACGAAAAAGAACCTTAAGCCTGAAAAAAGAGGCATCTGAGCAAAATTTGTTGGCCGTTTCACGCCCTGAATAGAATGGGATGCTGATGACCTGAAATGTTAAAGACCGTCCGTAAATAAACCAAATAAATAACGATCTCAAATCGCCTTGGTTTGAATTAAAGGTTGGAACAAATACTTAACATGATGAAATAATGGCAAAAAACATGTCAATGACCTCGATAATTGGCATTACTGTAAATCACTATCAGTTACTAAATACTGCCTTCCAGTCTCTTGGCGACTGCTGGGCCCTCTACTTCCTTTTTGCGACATCATCGGCAGAGGGCAATACTGCAGCGGGGACATGTGATCGCTATCACGCCACCGCTATCAACGCCACCACCCCAGTTTTCCTTCTCTCTCCAAACCTCCATGCAGGGTATCGGGGATCTTCCGGAAACAGCTAGAGCACTGATCACTAGATCAAGGAGGTGGCCTTCTCAACTTTGAAACACTCAAATTTATGGCACTCGTTCAATAAAATAGGGCATTTCAATATAATTGAGTCAAGGGCGCATTCTTTAAAAAGCCTACAACGTAGTAAAACACAGCAAATCACTTTGAAAGCTCACAGTACATATAGAATGATAGAGAACTTTAATTTTCTCATTTCAGAAGCATGCTTACCATGAGATATTTTAATGTAACCGTCGACAAGGACGGACTCCAGCTTCTAATTACAGAATAGTGCACGCTAAAATCTCTTAAAGATATAAATTACAAGAGAAAGAATGACTTCGATTAAGAAGACATTTACGCAAATAAATTAATAAAGTCACAAAAACGCAATATATACCTTGCTTGTAATTCTTCATTTTTATATTTCATATACATAAACTAAAACCTTTAAATATGTGCATTCAAATAAAACGGGCATTTCCTATAAACATTTGATGTCTGGTTATGACGAAAGAATATCACACAAAAGTGTAAATACTGGTCTAATTTGGGACAACAATGCATTATTCTACTGTTGAGACAAAATAAAACACTCCAATGTCAATTGTATAAAATACTTTTACATTCATGTCAGTCAGCTAAAGAAAGAGTGTTTTTTTTTTTTCTGAAAACAATTGGGCATACCTGGCATTGTTCTAGAATGAATAGTTATAACCAATATTTTAAATTAGTGTAATTAAATGTTTACTTCTTTAATGTTGTATAGTCTAACCGCAAAACTGAAGTTCTGGGGGGGGGGGAAATAGAGGGTTTTACGTAAAATAACACCCAAAAATACCAGCTATCAGTTATAGTTTTAGGAATTTTTCCACTGCAGACCATGGGAATGGTTTACAGAATATTACTTTATTATGTCGAAATAAAGCTATTCTCTTTTTTGTGTGTGTAAAATTCAAGCAAGCTGATAGAAGATAAAAAACGATTAAAAAGTCTAAATTGTATCGAATACTGAATGCTATACACATAAAATGCTCACAGAGCTTGACGAACTATAAAAACAAATGTAAAAAATGAAGCTGTGAATGGTACTATATGCTTCGCTCAAATGAAACACACGCTGATTTATTTGAATGGCATACATTTGATTTATTAAATTACTCTTCGCAGGCGGCTGCTGTATTTATTAAAGAGAGCGCTTGCATGCAAAAACTTTTTTTCCGTTGCACTATTTTACTTTTATATTAGCTAGATTCGACTTTTTTTTAGGTTGCTGCCAAATTTCACAGTTTTTAAAAAAATGCGCCGAATTTTTATCATTATTATTTATAGAATATGAATTGTACATGTGCTCAACATACCACAAATAATCAACTGGTTTACAATGTTAATGGTGCCTCCGTATCACAGAAATAATTCCGGCACGGATAGCAGTGTTGCAAAAATATGGGTAAAAATCCCCGCAACTCTAAACCAAACTTCCATATTTCCCTCACAGAGAGATCTTGAATTACCAAATTATTCCCATTGCTGTAAAATGTGCATATAAATGCAAATTTCATAAATCAATAATTTAGAGCATGTTCCTGTATGACTGTAGCATTAGGAATCAAATTGCATTGTCGTTCGTCAACTGCGGGATGTTAAATGCAAAGAGGAGGGGTGTGTGCAATACATTTTGCTATCGCGGCCATAATTTTGCTATAGTGACGTAACAATGCAATTTCATTAACCTATTGTCATATGTAATAAGGAAAGGCATAACAAACTTTAGGTAGCAAAATCGAAACAATTCACATATAGTTAAAATCACCATTCTAATTCTTGTTCTTCCACTGGGCCACATTCCAAATTTCTACACAAATTTTTATACAAAAGCGGGAAATTCACATCAGCTGACAACATTAATATTTGAAATTTCGGAAAGGAACGACCTCTTTTACAAGCTAGTATTTATAGCCTGTGGAGAAAAAGAGGATTTTGCTGTGGGGCTATTTTTCTATACGTATTCTGCACACAGTAGTTAGTAATTGCATGCAATTTATTGTTAATCTTCACGTAGTTCATGCTGATTTCCGTTTAAAGAGTACGGGAAAAGCAGGTAAACTCGAATTACAATCTGAAATTGAGTTGACCTAGGGAGCTTTTAAAGTTTTTGTTGAAACATTGCATATTTAATATCGTCAGACAGGATATGAAAGAGATATGTTTATACGTATCAGGCAGTAGCGTGGACTTTGGGGGAGATGTAAGGGTTTGTTGTGTTTTTCCTTACTCCCTATAAATGTGGCAGAGTGTCTTTTTGTGCAGCAATTTTTCTTAACAAAAGTAAACTTTAGCGTGTTAATCATTCTAGACCGTATTTTATATTTGCAGATTGCTTGGTACACACAGCGTACATTTCTGAAAGGTATACAACGAAGTAAGAGGATTTTGTTATTGCTGACTAGAGTAAACAAGAAAATTCCAGTGGCTGCTAGGAGCAACCAATCTCGATTCGAGATTCTGGAAATTTCCAGTGTCACATGCTTCTTGGTGCATAAAGAGGAGTGAGTTGTTTATCTGAGTGTAGTTTGACTCAGCTATGAGAATAATGTGAAGTGAATACGCGTATTTATTGACTGAAGCTGAATGAACTTTCAGCCGCGATGTCCAGAAGGTGAAAGATTCGCAAAAGGAACGAAGATCTCAAAATAATTCAGCAGAGTGATATGATTCAGTAGTCTGTACTTTGAAATCACAAACAATTATTAATTGTGTGACTTCCATTTTTTGAAACAGAAGCTTACAATTTCTTACTGTGTAGCGGGAAATCCAGATTCGAATTCTATAGAAATAGTACAACATAATTATAAGATATTAAGATGTAATAGCTTAATAACAGGTGTCTTGAAATGCTGTATGTATATGTGGTATAAATTGTATATTCGTTCGCGACTTTCTGGAGCCATCCTTAAGGACATCTTTTGTATTTCCGCGAGTCCCTTCTATTATGACCACTGTTAAAAAAAGTCTTTGAGGCAACAAAGTAAAATAGAAAGCAGAAGTGTTTCCTTTTGTTATGTGACCTTCAAAAAAAGGAAGAATCCACTCTGAAATAACCACCAACGAACGAAAGGGTAAAGAAAACGAAATGTGATAGCCACTCAGAGAACAGGAATTTAAGTTTGATTTCTTGGAATATTCCGAAGCCGGGTTTATACAACCAATAAGGAAAAAAAAAGTTTAGGACGTTTCTGGAAATTTCTGAAATTTGAATCCATGTAGCGTGATGCTAAGAGAACGTAAAAATAACCCACCCAATTGAGGCATTCGGGTCAGTTGACAGTTCTGTAGTTTGCGGTTTTTCAGTATATCTAAGAGCCAAACACACGCTAGTAATCTCAATCGTAGCGCGTCGAAGACACAAAAGAATTAGCTATTGTAGTGAACTGAAAGAAAAGAGTGTTCTGTGTAATTTGGTGCAATGCCAGTAAATCGAGATATCATAGAAACAAAGATGTATGTAGCCCTGACAATGAAATTATATTCTACAGTGTGAGGTTCTGAGGAAACAAGCGGTCATTTAATTAGATCAAAAGGAAGTAGGAAACTGTGTGAAAACATCTAATCTCATTCTTTGTCGGTGACTCAGTCAATCAGGAACCACGATCAAAATGGTTAATAAACAGCAAGTGCAGTGCATCCATGTATTTTATTCAACAGCTCTCAACCAAAGTCCTTTTCTCCCTTGGTTGAATCCAAAAACAGCTCTGAAGAAAGCCTGAGATCATCACCACATTTGTAAGCGGGCAGATATGGTGAATACGACTTCGAGCTTGCTGTGGCATCTGGGAAGAATCAAGGTTCTGTCAGCGGGGAATAAATCAAACCATTTCGTTAATTCACCGCCATTCTAACACAAACTAAAGACTATGAAAGCCCACTAATCAATCTCAATAACAAATAAACGCACTCACGCCGCAACTGAAAGCTGAGGAATTTTACTTGAAAGTGCAAGTTAAAAAAATCTACAATTATACGGAAGAAATACAGACTTCGACCGTCTTCCGCCTATTTGAGGAATGCTTCATAAGGTGCTACAAAAAGAAAGAAAAGTCGCTGAGAAATTAGAGGATGTTATCAGTCACTTCAAGCAAGAAGTTCGTCTTAATATGCTCTTAGAACTGTTCAAGTTTTTGAAGATTGTGATGTTGATTCTTGTGTCATCGTCAATGGCAGCGACATATCTCTCTGTAGTCTTCGCTTGCACTCAACAATGGGAGAGCGGAGGTTAAATTCTGTGAAAAGTTTAAACGTCCATTAAGAGCCTGCTAAGACTTAGATCTAGAGAAGGTGTCACGTGAGTTCAAGAAATGAGAAAGATGATATTCCTTAAAAAAGGTTCGTGTTTTTTTTAACAATAAACTGCAATATTCACTTTAATATGTTGCAGGTGGTATCGGGTAAGAGGCGGGAAAAATCACCAATGACAATCCGCTTCTCGCGCGGGCTCTTAAAAGGCGAACAATTATTTAAGTCCATTGCTAAACATATTGTTCAAAATGGTTATTTCCTAAACATGTAAAAAGCAATCTACAAGTAATAACACTGCATAAGAGAAACTCATTAAAGTTATATTTGATCAAAAAGGTAAGAAAAGGAAAACTGGCGAACTTTTCTTTCATTCATGATTATTAACTTTTATTTCTTACACATATATAACAGTCACTTTTAGAGTTAATTTATACAGCTGACTAATTTAAATTTTGTTGTAGTAACCTAGTTTACAATAGGTGAGAAAATGTTAATATAAGCAAGCTATTATCTTATTCTGTACTGTGACATCGGTTTTGAAATTGTCAATACCTAAACGCGTTTTGTTTTCTTTCAGATTTAATGTCAAGGGAGAAATATTTTATGTAAATAATTTTAAGAAAGCTTATTCCAAGGAAGATCAACTGTACTTTCAGTATTATTAAAGTAAAATGTTTCTTTAACCATATAATGTTTTCAGTATTTAAGTATCTATGTTCATTTTATGAACAAACAGGCAATTTTACAGTATTTAAAAATAGTTACATATGACGCAAGTATAAACAGTGACATTTTATTTCGTAAACATTTGACTCTTAAAATAAAATCCCGTTAAACACTTGCATCGTACACAATTTTTATATAGCTCTTAATTATAAATAAATCATAATTATACGTTAAATTTATTCCAGTCAATCCGAAATTTTGCATGTTTGAAAGAGTTATCATTAAATGTTACTTAAATTACTTGTTAATATTACCACAGTCGCAGTGGTGCTAATTGAGGAGTTTTAAACGTATTTTGGAATGTTAGAGTAGCAAATTAAATTATTTTATTATTATTATTATTATTATTATTATTATTATTATTATTATTATTATTATTATTATTATTATTATTATTATTATTACATTTGTTATGTATTACACTGAATTTTTGTTTAAAAATGTACTTTTTGCGCTGAAAGAAGCTATTGTGTGCACTTGAGCATGCCAGTCAGGTGATCAATTGATTTTCCTTCAGTCTGACAAGATTGCACTGCAGAAATAAACATTTTAAAACGTTTCAATACTCATACTAGGCATTCGAAAATTAATACCAACAATGCTATAAATCTTGCTCCTAACGGTGGCCAATGGAATTTTAAATCAAGCTATAGAGCAGCAATTGTTTCATAAATCTGCAATTGAAGTTTTCATATTTTGTAAATACAGTTACTGTTTTTGATTTGTTGTAAGTAACACCGCCCTAAAAAGTTTCAATAGTATGAACAAAGGGGATTCATAAAACTCTAAGTTGATAGAGAAAAAATGCAACTCAGTGCTTTAGGGTATTACAAGAAGCATTTGGGATAAAGCTCCTAACATACCGAACTATGGAAGCATTTCGTCAAAGAAGAGAGAACTCTTAACACAGGTCACGAGTAGATAGACCCGTCTGAATAATATAAATAGGCCTCGGCATTTCTAAGCACTAAAACCATAATGAAGCGGAATGAAGTGTTGTTGGTACTGAACTGTAGACAAGTGGGAGGAGTGGAATAGCTAACGAGTTACAAACCACCCTCTGCCATTAAGCCTGTCACTAAGCATTTCTTTTTTTCTGTCGGACGATGGTTCATACTTTGTATTTGTGCTTTGTGTGTAATGACCTAGTAGTTAAAGTGCAACTAACTTGATGCTAAGTGCTTAAGAATCCCAATGAATAAAAATCCATGTAGCAATCAAGGAAGTATGACTGCTTCTTATACACCTGAGCTCAAATGCAATTAAGTGAACAGCGACATAGGAATCGCGTTCAAAAAGACACTGGTATCACAGGATCCTCGGACAAAATATTTAAAAATTCATTCTTATTTGTTTTTATATTAATATATGTGTAAATTTTTGTTTAGTAATTATCTAGAAGATTTTTAGTTTAACACTGTAATTATTCTATTTTACATTTATGAAGGCATACTTTTGTGGCAACTGTAGCTCATTGTATATTGCAGTTTACTACTCTTAATTATTTAGAAGCTCAAGGAACCTCTGCAAAGCATTCCTTTTTAATCAAGAATTGACACCCAAAGAGCTTTAGGTCGATATAAAATGTGATGCAGATGAAATGCGTCGTCTTCCAATAAACAGAGGGTGCCAAAAAATGTATACCCACTTCAAGCAAAGAAAAAACTGTGTTAACATAACAAAAACTGAATTCATATAATTAGAAAATGATGAGCACTAATCATCTTAGACTTTTACAGTTACAACATTTATTCAAAATACCCACCATCGGCGTCCATACACTTCTGAATACGTTGAGCAACATTTGCGAAAGTGTCCTCAGCGATTGCAGCACATGCCGTTTTAATTTCTTCCCGAAGTGCTGCCAGTGTAGCTGGTTTTTACGGTAGAAAATTCTCCATAGGTAGAAGTCCAACGGAGTTAGATCCGGAGAACGCGGTGGAAACTCAATCGGACCTCTTCGTCCTATCCAGTACCTTGGAAGATTGTCATTAAGGCACACACCATATCAGTGGTAATGTGGTGGTGCACCATCCTGTTGGAAGTAAAATGCCTCATTTTCATACAGTGTATGAATGGAGGGTAAGACGGAATTGTTATTCGCGTTGGCGATTTTGTTCTATACACACGTTTCCATTGACTTTGAACTTCAACAACATTTTCGGTTTTCCAATACTTCTATTTTTTTCGCTGTTAAAACGATAATCTTGGCTCCATTTTGTTGTAGCAACGCTAGCATAACGTAATGTGATTCACATCTGTTTACAAAACTTCATCTACACATTACTGTTGTTTTCCGGTTCAACTTTGAACTACATTAAATGGATTTCTACTGTGAAACTGTGTATACATTTTTTGGGCTCCCTCGGTATTATTGGCATAGCAGGAAACTATGACCACCTCCTTAGTTATTAGCGTTGCTGATCACTGGCAGGGAGGCCCGGGTTTGATTCCCGGTGCCTGCTTAGTATTTTTTTCTAGGTTAGGGAGGTCTGGAATGGGGCTCACCCAGACTTGTGAGGACGATTGGGAAACTGCCTGATAGGTGGCGTTCTTCGATCACGAAAGCCGCGTAATAAGTGAAGAGCGGGGTGCCGGCATGCTCGTCACATGACTCCCTGCATTACTTTCCTCTATTAATTAAGTCTTAAGACGGAGATAGAAGAAGTACAGGTCGCTGCAGTGGACCAAGGCTCACCCGGGCTGCAGTGCCAAATGGGAAGAAGAAGAAGAAGAAGAAGAAGAAGCAGGAAAATATATTTGAAGTATGTTATGCCAATAATAACTTAAGTAATTCAGTGGGAAACAGTAGCTATGCTACCATTACTATTCGAATATCCTAGTATAACATCACTAATTGCATTAAGGCCTGATTTTGAAACCGCAGTAGCGAATGTAAACATTAAATAAAATTAATATACGAATATTATAAAATATGTCATATACTTACGCTTTAATACATTAATAATCATCACATGATTTACCAACCAAATGTTGGTAACACTAGTTGGTTATTACAACGTTATAGAACTGAGTGTTACAAAACGAAGTTTCTAGTTTAAATGCCTTGTGTTAAAATAACAACTTTTAGTAAGGGCTGTGTAAAATTCATCATTGTTATTTTAACATGAAAAGCCAAATAAATAAATAAGGATTTTATTACTCAAACTTTAAAAATTCTTCCTGAATTTTTTTTTTTTTTTTTTTTTTTTTTTTTTTGACAATCTTCCTTTCCCCTTATCCCACTGTAATTCTTTTCTGCTACATATTTTTTTCAATAAGTCGAACATCGATGTACAAAATATACAAATGCATTCTTCTTTTTCAAAAGTTGGCGCAATTGTAAAAGCCAGTAGTTTCTGCTCAACTAGAGTTCGTTAAAATAAATATTAAGGTTGATTGAGCAGTTAGATGCAGTCGATTTCAATCATGGCAAATGGTTGCGCAAAGTTAAGTATTTTAAGTATTATTAAGTATTCAGTATTTTTGTAGCGTCAAAATCAATAAATATTGATAGAGAAGCTATTATTTAAATTGGTTTTCATATTTTTCTGTGAACAAAAGAAACAGCTGGATTCTAAAAATTCACAATCTTTAGAGCATACTGGCGTATTTCTTGCAGTCCTAAAGCTGGATATTAGAGATTAATTACCTCAACAGCGCTTTAAGAGTGCTGGTTTTCTGCGTCTTCTTCTTACAGTCCGGATATAAATGTCCCGCTCTTACTTAGCCATCCAATTATAGACATTTTCATCATTTGCTCAGGTTTTAATGAATTCCTCTTTGAATGTTCTCTAGTTCCGATCCTATGCAAATATTTATTTCCTCAAATAACTTTCTTCAGTAATAAAGATTTTGCTCTCTAACCTTTTCTACGTTCACGGAAGATGTGCCATAAAGATAGTTTTCTCCGTCAGAGCAACTTAAAACCACTGAGCGTGACTTAATATGACAGATTCGGCAACGTAGAGATTAGTGCTTGACTCTGATAGCAATATATTTGTCTATTGTCGCTATTGTCAGAGCTTTGTCTTGTATCATTTCTTTATGTATAAAACTGTATTTTTAATTTATATTATTAACTATATAAGTTAAATTTAATGTCTGAAAGTCACTGAACACCTAATATGGCGTGAATGTTCACCTCCAGGAAATCTGTGACCCAACGGAAGCTTCAACTTTCCAAAACTGTAAACTTAACAGGGTAACAAATCTGTGCTGTATGGCAGATGTCAGTGCAGTGTGAGGGCGAGGGTGTCTTGAAAAAAAAATGATCCTTAAGTAAGCAATCCAGATAGCTTGGCTAAATTGGTGATGGTAGCTATTTTGGAGTTTCTGTACAAATAATACATCATCCTTATATCAGAAAGTAGTATCTTCATAATTTTATTTTCTTATTTTTTATTTCAAGTATTCATGCCAATTACAATTAACAGATATTTCTAACCTAAAAATCTATACCTAACTACTTCTAAACTTGGCTACAGAAACGAGGAGCTAAAGAATAAAAATTAATAAATAACACCTAATAACAGCTTCTAAATATTTATAAAATTTAATAGTACTTTTATATTTGAACAAGAAAAGCATTTGACAACCACTGACCCTAATGCTATTAAATACAATGTACTTCAAGCTGTATGATGTTATTAGAGCTCTGCGTCTGCTCACTTTGGATACATGTCAAAGAGTTCGCCGACCAGAAGAGCAAGGTGAGTCAAAACAGTTGAAACTACTACCTGCAGGAGATTTGTGTAAGTGGGTGGGTTGTCAAAGTAAATCTTCACTCACAGTTGCACAGTCAGTTCATCATTTCTTGCAATCTTACTTCGGAATTTATGGACGGCCTTTCTGTGCCTTCCTCTTATTCCTACTATCGTTTAATCTAAAAAAAAAAAAAAAAAAAAAAAAAAAAAAAAAAAAAAAAAAAAAAAAAAAAAAAAAGGTAGCATATGATATCGGTCGATCTTCTTCACTTCGTCTTAAGCCATTAATGACTGAATTCAGAACTTCTGATCGGAAGAGGGTAGTTATTGTTTCGGACTCTCAGCAATTCGAGAAGCGTTGACGGTCAATACGGAGGGGACCGCCAGCAGCAGAACCTCTCAGTATGACACTTATACGGCTACTTTGTCTTCTCATTTCATTTCACATAAGCGCGCCTCAGGTAAATAAGTAAATATAATATAATAAGGTCATTAAAAGTGCAACACACTATGCATGTTTAATTACAGTCATTCGGAAATGTAATCTTCCTTCTCGTTTGGTTGGGATGTTTCACATCTGGGTGTTCGTTCTACTTCTATCCATTGACCTCAAATTCGTTTCGCTATGAACACATGTCATTCAGAACAAGAGTACTAACTTCTCGGAATAATATTGCACACTCTCGGTATGACACAATTCTCCCCTGATCCAATTCAAACACCTGCTGGTATTGCTGACGCAATATTTTCGACTCATTCCTTCTGAGGAAATTTCGGATTGTTGCAATTTTAATCGCCAGTAATATAGAGAACGTTTATTTTCTTCATTTCTTTAAATTAAGTTTTGGTTAGTAATTTCAATTCAATATTTCAATTAGAAAAGTGTTATGTGCTTTCGAATTGATATCTTAGTATAGCTGTGAATCAAGTTCTATTTTCTTTTGCAAGTAATATATTTAGTAGAACAACATAAACTTTATAGCACTCCGCAGCAAGTGCGAGCGTACAATTCACTCACATTTCTAGATCTTTGTATAAAAAACACATGAAACACCAGACCGGGACCTCTCAGAAATCTTCTTCCAGTACGGTCCATTTGCACAGAACCTCCTATTCCGAACACTTCACACCAGCTGAGTAAAAGAACTGCAGCAAAAGAATAGTGAGCAACTTATTCCTTTGCTACCAAGAGGTTTGCACGATTTATCAGAGCGCTTTCCACTAAGCCCGCACCGCGACACACTAAGGGTAGGAATGACGTTAACAAAGTGTACCCATTCTGGCTCCGGAGGAGATGCTGCACCTTCCTAAGGATCGATAATTTATGCAGACAATGAGAAAAGAACCGCCTCTTTTCGCTCATCCACGGTTCCAAATTGATATCGACTACACACTACAAGCTATTCCTTCTGTTATTCATAGCACTTTATAAATCCACGCAGCGGAAACTAGACAATAAATACCATTACTAAAATATATATACACCAGTGCTACCATTCTCCCGAACGATATTTCAAGCCCATTTTAGGCAAGTCTTTCTCCCACCAAGCCATAACTCAGGGATTGTGCAGGGGTGGCGGTTTTGCTATGGGGTTGGAAGGTATTTCGTTTATGCTATCGTGTACTGATTTATAGATATTTTTTGTGGAAACATTCGCAATTTGATCGCCATCTTTCCGAAGCTCGTATTGATGGCTTTGTATTCTGCATCTAGTTGTGATCTGGTTCCCCATTCCAATCGCCTCCGTGTTATGACTGCAATAAATTTATATTGATATTGGGGTGATGTCATACAGTGCCTGGGGTTTGCTCAAGGGCTGGCAGCGATATGAATAGCAATTGAAACAAAAGGTTATGGACGAACACAGTTTGACCCAAGGATATTCGATTTTCTGTGTCATCTCCAAGGAAATTTATTTAGTGTTGCAGATGGTCAATAAAATGTTGTGGTCACTTGACAAACTGCTATCAATAAGTGCTATCGATACTGCTGAAGCACTGGTTGTGAGGCAGGAACCCAGTTTAAATGCAGTGTAGACCATAAAAACATTTTAATAGTTTTTAACACCAGATTTTACTGCTGGGGCAACACAGGCGGTGGACTTCCATGATACACGAGATAAAATATAAATCAGAAAAGGATTTTTTTTATTAAGCGAAGAAAGTGTTGCAAGCCTAAGTTAGGGTACCTACCCAGTCATCCATGTCGGTACCATTAAATGAATATTTATATGAAGTTTATTGTAATTTTTCCGATTCATTATATTTTTAAAAAAATTACCTTTGGCGACATGTTCAGATATGTTGTCTTAGTTCTTATCTGTTTTGTTATCATAGAGTTCCAAACCGTATATCGGCCTCAATATCGGCCCGAATTCGGTTTTCAAGACTTTTTAAAACCACTTCTTCTTCTTCTTCTTCTTCTTCTTCTTCTTCTTCTACTTCATCTTCATCATCATCATCATCTTCTTCTTCTTCTTCTTCTTCTTCTTCTTCTTCTTCTTACTTTCAAGGTAGGGCCATTGCTGTCCCGTTGCGAGGTTAATTGTAACCTTTCATCTTCTTGGATGACTGAGGTCACGTTTCCCAACAGTTTAATAAAATGTGCTTCCGTGGCAGTTTCTCTACATAATGTCGCCAGTTTTTCTGATAGTCTTTAATTTCGTCAGTAATATTCTTTACTTTTAGTTTTTCTCTTATTTCACTACTGTTCTTCTATCTCTTATTGTTACCTTTTCCATTCTTCTGCTAGTGGTGACCATAGACCCAAGATCGGGTTCAATTCCGGCCAGGTTCGATGATTTTTTTCGGGCGTAAAAATTCTAAGTATGGCTTCCTTCGGAAGGGTCGACACGGGAATTCATGGGTCCCATGTCATAGATTTACGGCACGTAAAAGAATCTCAAGACTGAAAGAAGAGGTCTCTGAGCAAAATTTATCGGCCTTTTCCGACCTGAATTGACGCCGATGACCTGAGATGTTAAAGAGCGTCTGTAAATAAAACAAACAAATCAACCACTAATAGAACGTCATTTGTGCAGCTTCAACTCGCTACCGATCCTGGACTCATTTCACTACCAAAATACAATATATGCTTTGTGTAATCTAATTTTGCATAACCTTAATCATATTCCTTCCAAAACATTTCCTTATTATTTCATTTGATCTATTATATTTATGTATACTTGTTTTCAAATCTAAATTAAATTAATTTTATAATTAGCTATATTAATCCCAGATATTTAAAGGTTTCCACCTGTTCTATATTTTGTTCATCAATCACTATTATTGCTCTCATTGATTTGCCCTCCATTGCCAATACTTATGTAAGATATCTCCATATTATATCCTTTGAGTATTCTTTTGGAGGTGGGCTTCTTTACTAGCCAACACGATCTAATCATCCACAAATAATATAGTTTTAATATCCATATTTCTTCCTGGATTTACCTTTTAGTTCCGTTAATTTTCACTCTTCCAAAATTCTATTTTTAAAACTCGTATACCTGTAATAACGACATACTATATATTTGACATATGTGGCAAAATATTTGTCGCAATTTTACTTCCTACCAATTAAATAAATTCACAGAAAAATGTCATGTCATTTTAAGCACCAATAGTGAATTTCATCAATTTTACAGGAACCTCTGTGTTATTTCTATGAACATCATCATAGTTCCTAATTATATTCTTGGCCTATAGGACACCGAAATAAGGATGGAATGTGAAGCGAATGTAAGAAGAGAAAGACCACTTATTTTAATTGATTTTCATGTCGTTTAAAGTAAAGCTCAGTAATAATTTCTAAAATTAGATACACTTAATTCTGTTGATCTATTCGATTTTACTATACGGACTGTCGTGTCAATATTTAATTGACACTAAGCATGCAAAAATCATATTCCAAATATTTAAATGAGTACGAAATAGTACCATTATTAATTATTATGTATTGCAATTAAATATTTATCATTTTTATTACTGTTTTATTACTGCTTTAATGTTTAATATTAGAAAACTCTATTTAATATATTTAATTGGTTTAAGTGTTTACAGTATTATACTTTTTTTCTGTAAAAGACATTCATAATATATAACAGAAAAGCTTAATAAGCTTTACAACATTGCTCTTTCCCGTTTGCATTTTGAACACGAGTATGTGATGAGTTTTATAAATTTTTTACAATTTCCACACAACAAAGTCGCAGAAAGACAGCCATGTTACAGAAATGGATGCAATGTTCAGTTTATACGTTCATTTTTGAAATAATAGTCTGTTTATTATTGAGAAGTTGTTGACTGTAGGAATCATCGTAACTTATTTAACATTTTTGAGAGATTAAAACTAAAATTTATACAACCTAGCAAAGATATGGTACATTATCTTACAGGACAAGGAGCTTACAAAACTTACTGGTTAAAAATTAACAAAACACAGGACGATATGTGTAAATTTTGTAAAACACAGGATAACCCATAAAACGTATTATTTGGTTTACAGGTGAAAGAAGAAAGAGAAATGTTAAGTGGCCATCAGGTGGCACATATACTTACAAAAAAGGGCCTATGTAAATACCTTAAGCAGGCTGCATTCAAAATCAGTAATCCAGCACGGGAAGCGATAATACCACAAGAACAGATAATAAGAAGTAATGAAGAAGCTGAGCAAGAACAAAGATCAGAACGCATACGTATACAAAGACAACCCCAAAACACAAATAACTTAAAAAGAATAGAAAATATACAAGACAACTTTAATTAAATCAACAGGAAGAGAATGTTAGAGGAGAAAATAAAGGCAAGAAAGAAGGGAGGGATGAAGGAGATGAAGATACCTTAATTTATAATAGACGGGGATAATTTTGATTTACAACCTAAAGTAGAGTATGGGGAGGATGGTGAAGGCTTTTACCTATAAGAGTTATGGGAAGAAGATGGAAGATGGAAGCTTACAGAAGAAGATTAAAGGGTGTTAAAGATCCACGGGAATGAGTGGCGGGAGGAGATGGAGGATGGAGAAGTGGTGTCCGGAGAGGAGGAGCAGAGCGCGAGAAATGGTGCAACCAAGGGTCTAGGAGGATCAAGAGAGACGGAAGAAGGGGCGGATGGGAAAAATATGGAGAGTGATAAGGTGGAAGTGAGGTGATTAGTGATTAATGAATTTAAGTGTTGGGATAAATAAATGAAATGAAAAGGGAGGATTAATAATGATAAATGAACTTATAAGTGAAGTACTTGTTAAATAGAAGGTGATTATTATGATTGAGATAAGTTAAGGAGACTTGAAACAATTAAGTGTAATGTTTAATTAAAGAGAAATTCTGCCTAAGTAGTGGATATCAGTACATACCGCTGGTAACCAGTAGTATAGCAGTATAGTAATGGAATAAATTAATAGGATGGAATAGCTGGCAACCAGCTATAATTCTTACTGGCTCCCAGTAATATTGCTAATTTTGGTAGATTTTGTAGACTTTGGAAGATTAAATTGGGAAATAGTTTAGTAAATTTTGGTTTAATTGAATTATTTTGAGGTTATTTTTACTATCTTATTATATTATTTTAATCTAGTTAATAGGAAAATCTGTAAAATATTGTAGTAAGAGGTTATTGTATTGTATAGATTATAATAATAAATGGAAAATTTGATATACATGCGCTGTTTTAGGAAACCAGTACCAGGGTGGCGTATATAGATTTTAATTATTTTATTTTTGTAGGAATCATATTCACTTTCAAAAGGAGCACTCAAATTTTCATATTCAGAAACACAATCTTCCCTATCGGATGGATGAGCAGTACTTCAGTATGAGGAATAGTCACAATAGTCTTGCAGGATAAAAGAAATTTAGTACCAACCAGGAGTTCATAATGAGATTATACAGAACAAGTTCATAGTTGCAATAATATGTAACCTTTGGTTAATAATGATCAGGGTATTATAATACAAAAATAAAATGACACGATTACACATAAATATTAAGAATAATACAGAACTGTTTAAATCATATGGGTTGGTTATTTTTTATTTTATTTATTTATTTATTTTTTGTTCAATGTGGTTTATACCTTTAATTTTTACTATCAGGCCATACTGGCCCATGTAATTATTACAGTATGGGACAAAATACTATGTTAATTACAAAACGTTTTAAATTTTTGAGTTTTAATACATATATTGCATATTTGAGAGTACTGTTTATATCACGTTATCTGGTATACCCAAAAAGAGCGACAGGGTCAAACATTTTTTCTGCGTAATTTGTATATAATGTTATATCATTTCCTATATAATCTTATTATTACTTTAATTTAATAATAAAGCTCTTTGTTGCTTTGTACTAAAGATATAAGTAACATCAAAAATAATACTAAAGACTATTTGCGGAATAAAATATTTAATACACAGTATTTATAAATATAATACAGGCGACGAGACAAATAAGACCATGCATGCCTTTAATGGCATTAAACTATTTCTTTAATACGATACAAGAAGAGTTCGCATAATAGTGAAAAGACTTAATGGATCAATTGCGATTAAAAAGAAATAACTACTTGTTATTATGTATACCTAATGAAACACTATTATTATAACGAGATATTAAACTATGTGTTTTCCTGATTCTTTAAGCTTCCTCTAGAGGAACATATAAAATGAATGAAACATACAAAAGTTAAGAATATTAGAGAAAGAGGCGGATAATGTTACAGGCTATTACATAGTGGCGCTAAAGACCTACATATATTTTAATATGGAATATTTCTTATTTGTTTAAAAACATTCCCTACCTCTTGAGACTTGTTTATTTTTATGAATAAAATTCCGAAAAGAATAGTCTTGTTTAATAAGACAAAATTCAAAACATATTTGCCTATTCCATGTGATATCTTCATACTCAAAAAAAAGATTTATCATATTTAAAAGCAAGTAAAATATAGGGCATATTTTAGTTGCCTATTGTAAGTTACCAAAAACATTCCTAATACTCTGTGTTAGAAATGAGATAGTATTAACTGATTCAACTATTCCTAATAACGCCTAAAAGCAAGTTTTTTTCTAAATTGAGGTGTATTTAATATCCGGTAAATTATCAATATTATTACTATACTGTTGTCTAAAGAAAAGATTAAAGTAGTTTTGTCATTATTCACTTGTTTGTATTTAATACAAAAGGGGCGACTACGATTAAAATGTGCATACATTTCAACACGACAGTTTTGTTAATTGTGACGATGTGCGGATTATACAATTTGAAAATAAACGTATGTAAATATCATTTCAAGGAAACTGGTCTAAACGTACAACTAACAATCGGATCGGTGTCTGCAGAAATATGCGGGCGATTCCGATACTCGTTTATTTTACATGAAACTCATTTTAGAATCGTGTAAAGTATTGACATCGATAAAAGAAAATCGAGTTTTTTTTGTGCACAAATCAGTTAAAAGTTTAATGATTAAGAAAAGGAAACTTAGCAACTACAAACGAAATATAAAAAAATTAAAATTAATTTTGCAACAAGTTGCTAAATAAGCTTGTCATTCTTATTAAATCTTACTAACAGTATCGTCTATATTCTTAAAACATATTTATCTCTTCATTTTGTTTCGTATTCCACCTTTACGAAAACAACAACAACAACAACAACAACAATAATAATAATAATAATAATAATTCAGTGCTGTCCTTGTACGCGTGAGTTGGGAGCCTTGAAGCGGAATATCGAAATAAAGTAACATTTTAATTATTTTTACTCCTGATTGTGGCATTTAGACGATAATAAGTGTTAACAATAACATACCGTATTGTTAACACATATAATGTTTGGATATATGAGGCAAGCTTCGTTTCTTATAGCGTGCGTGTGAGCATGGAGAGAGGATGATAGAATGCGCATGCGTTTCAAGGCATGTAAATAGAGTACTTCTCGAGGAAATCATCAAAGAGATTAGAAGTGCCACCTTGGAAAGACCATCTAACACGGAGAACAGTTATCAAGCGTAATGTGTTAAATAAATTAAACTATTGTGGAAACTTAAGTTAACTTTGTTCATGAGAATGTTTAATCCCTGTCTCCTTTTCAATTAACTGGAATAGGATTCTAGCTGATTAAAGCGGTTAAGTAAATTGAACTCGAGCTCGTGTCCGAACTTTAGACGTTGAAAAAATAAAGTTAATGTAAAAATTTCATTAGTAGTTCGCGACAGTATTTTAAATATATATATTTTTTTCGTGATAAGTACAAGTATGATACTAATAGCGGCAGTAGGACGACTAGAAGCGAAGTAGAGGATCTGACAAAGTCTAAAAACACACTAGCTAAGTTAGAGAACATAAAATTGGGTTTGAAAACAGTGAACATAAATGTTTCAAACTGTCCCCCCTAATGAGGAAAGAAGAACATTAGTATTTCAGCTCAAAAGGTTACATGTTTTGTTTGAATCTTGATTGCCTACATTCCTTTCTTCTGTTTTAGAATTTTTATATGTTTTAAATTCTATGTAGACAGTTACCTCACTCTGTAAGCAGGGTATTAATATTAGATGATCTCTACACTGTTTTTTTCTTATTTAAGGACGCTCTTTAACATCTCAGGTCATCAGCGTCCCATTCAATTCAACCCATACATCGTGAAACAGCCCATAAATTTTGTTCAGAGGTCTCTTCTTTCAGGCTTGAGGTTCTTTTTCGTGCCGTAAATCTACGACAAGGAACCCACGGCTTTACTTCCCTTCCGAAGGAAGCCACACTAAGGATCCCTACACTGCGGCAACTTATTTACGATTCATAGTTTTAAATATATTAAAAACAGTCATGTATATAGGTGTGTGTGTAACTGAACATATTTCCGTAACAGTGGTTGTGTTTATGCTGCTCGCTATATTTTCATCACGACAGTCACTTTTCCTTTGAATTAATTCTATTACCTAAATGCTATTTTTAAATCCACCCTCCCCCCGTTTTGAGAATTTAGAACGCACAATTAATTTTTTATGAAAGTTTTTTTTTCTTGCACAGTTACAAGTATACATAAAATAAGTAATAGATTCAGAATGTAATTTTTTATTGTACTTGCTCTTATAAGACATCATTTTATTGAAATATAATTTATATGATGGGTACAAATGAATATTGCACAAAAGCAGACTTGGAAGATCATCCAGGCTTAAATATTTTTGAAAATTACGATTTTTTGCCATTGCGCTGATTGTATTTAATCATTTAAATTTTTCTAAAAAATCATGATATATTTTTACTATATCTTTAAAGCTATATCTACTTAGTTTGTTAAAAATCTAAAACTATTTTCGATCCCAAAAAATCATCGCTTAGATACAGAGATGTCCTTTGTATCAACCCAGATACACTAGATTTGCTGCTTTTGTTAACTTTTCAAAAGCTTGTGTAATGCTTTTCTTGTCTTCATTTCTTACTTATTTGTTCTCAACAAAGTGTCGTTTATTTTATCTTTACAATCAACACTAAGCAGTATTCTACAAGAATATTAGCTGTTCATATACTACATTTACTTTCTTGTTAATCTGTGAACCATTCCATTTTTACAAATGTAAACAAAAGTAAACGCGCAACGCAGTTTCTGGAACATTCGCTTAACAATAACAAGTAAACATGAGAGGGTAAGTCCATAAGTTTCCGGCCTCGCGGATAAGGTTTATCGCCTTCACAAAAACCTTTTCTGGTATAATACCAGAATCAATGGAGTGGCAGAAACCTGGCGAAGCACCGCCTCTAAAGGCCAAGGTCACTCAGTCACCCAAGAAGATCATGGTCACAATCTTTTGGGACTGTGAAGGAATACTCTTCATTGACTTCAAGGAGAGGAACACAATGGTAAATGGGGAGTACTATGCTGGCCTATTGCACAGACTACGTGCTTCCATCAAAGAGAAAAGGCGAGGAAAGCTGAGTGGTGGTGTGCGCCTTCTTTACGACAACGCGCCTGTGTATACAGCTCTTGTTGCAAAGGTAACTGTGAAGAAATGTGGCTTCATGGAGAACATCCACCTACCATACAGCCCAGATCTAGCTCCCAGTGACTATTTCCTCTTCTCAAAACTCAAGATGGGCCATCGAGGAAGGAAATTTAAGTGTGAGGAAGAAGGTGTTGTTTAGGCCAATTTGTAGACAAGACCTCTGACATTTGGAGGAGGGGTTGAAATGTTAATTGAAAGATGTGAGAAGTGCATTGCAATAAAGAGTAACTATATTGAAAAGTGAAATATAGTTTTTGTCTTCATCATACCCACAAAATGGATAGGCCGGAAACTTATGGACCTGTCCTCGCATATTCATATGTATCAGGAACACAATAGCATTTGGAGCAAATTTTGACGCATCAAAATAACTCAACGAAAGGCACCTTCACAGAAAAGCGTTTTAAACTTATAATGCATTTTTGTATGTTAAATATCAATTTCAGAGTTGATGATGATATTTGCTAGAGCTGCATTTCCACGAATAGTTCTAAAGAGTAAATTGTAAATGCTTACTCTACCAAGGAAAGGAAATGAGAATCCTTAATTGCGTGTTATTTGATTTATGTGGCTCTACATAAATCTCCCCAAGTAATTTCAGATGGTCCTGGCTAAATTTCCGCTCTTTATCTGGTTATCTGTAAACGATCTTGGTAAGTAAATGTCCTTTCGTCCAAATAAAACACTGGACGCTCTTAATAAAAACAACACACCCTTGAAGGGCGGGGGGCTTATAGTGGTTAAAATTAAAAATTATAACACTACACATCATTCGAAAGTTACGAATCTGTTTACTGTTTACTGCATATATATCAATAACTCCAAGAAAAAGGAACGTGAACAAGGTATTTGAAAAGTTCTGAGAGAGAAAAAAAGAATTAAATATTTTATATTCTTTTTATTTTTAACACAATCCCCCTGAATACTAATGCGTTTTGTCCAAAGTATTTATGAGTATAATCATGAAAGTCAAATATGCAAGACATTCCTCAGGGTATATGCGAAGTTCTTCATCCTAAGGCTAAGGAAATGTTTCAGCTTTGAGAATACATGGAAGTAACGGGATATCGACAAGTTCATCCGCACTGCAGTGATGAACACCACATATGAGAAATCTGGTGCTCATACATTTCTGACATTTCCTCCTCCTTTCAAAATCGGTTATTAGCAGGTAAGTTTGGACTTTGGAATGTGTGCTTGCCTTGGTGGTTAAGTGAACGCAGTAATTATGCGCTCAGCGCGCTGTTAGTGCTGTCATCCGAATTCACTTCCTTTGTAAAATATCCGCTACACAATGGCTGAGGAGCGATTTCTCGATTACCCTTTATAATGAATCCAAATTAGGTGAACATAGTGGATGTGGTAGCAAAGTATATTTCTATTCATTAATGGTAGTCATTGAAACGATGCAAGCTAGGGTGTTGTCATTACCTAAAACCAGTATTATTCATCCTGGAGTACGCAAAGACTTCTTAGGGAGTAAGGAAGTAAATTAGCACATATGCTTGGTGAATGATCAGAGATAACGAAAAAAGTAATAAATGACAAATAATTTAATTTATTTCGAACTAATTTATTATGTGTGGTTTGCTTTTAGCACACTCAAGCGGTGCAAGCTTCAGTGGAAAGGTGTTCCTATGGGTACTGGAGAAAATAAGTTGAATTTCACTGCCTTAAAAGTAAATGGTTTTCTTCTTTTATAATCCCAGCACCGAGCAGACTGATTCAGGCAGTAATGCTTGGTACTCATATTCTAGAGGTCCTAGGTTCAAAACCTGTGAACCAAACTGAGCTTCTCCGTCCATTTTCATTTCATCTGGTGTGTCTGCGTCTTCTGTGATTGTGATGTCATTCAGGTGTCTCTGACAATGTGCAGATTAAACATCTTCACTCCACCCGGCTTTATCTCGTGTACTTTTTTTTTTCCCCTAGTTGACGAACATACTAGTATAGTGTCCTCCAATAATGTTGCAAAATCCCTTTAATATCCTGAAAACTTCGATCTTATTCTATCAGTAGAATGACATTATCCGAAGCTGTATGTTTATGTTCATGATTTCATAATCCACAAACTGGCGCATAAATTCAGTTGGACTGTCCTGTAGAAATTTGTATTTTGGTTCGTTTTTTTCAGATACAAATATTCGCGACACTGTCTTGTATAAACTCCTGAAACATTTGTCCATATAAAGTGTTTATGCATTCATCACTTTCCGTTATCTTTAATTGGCGATCCCCAAATATCACATCCTGCATTGTTTCAATAATTAGGGGTCTTGTGAAAAAAGTGGTATGAAAGTTATTTTCCAAGGTTTCTGAGCCTTGTCTACAAAGAGAGCAGTTTAAAAGTCCCGCAACTTAATCGGCCGAACAGCGCATCTCTCTTCCTTCTGTTGACATATCTAAACGGCACGCACGACGACATTTTCTCTTCCATTAAGTTGCGAGCGGAATTTCGACCGAGTCGGTCAGTTGCGTTATGCATTCGAGAGTGAGATTTCATTAAATAGTGCAGGAACGTTGTACAATTGTGAGATATTCACTTCGTCGTCGTATACTCACCTTCAAGGCATGTGTCAGTATAGAAATTCTGTGGCAGAACGAGTTAGCACTTAGACGTGAATTTCCTGATAGCCCGTTTCCAATATTTTAGCGCTGAAGTTTAATGAAACAGTTTCTGTGACAGATCGAAAAATAATCGTGAAAACTGCTCACCAATCCATAACGAAATTGCGCCGTATATTTGGTTCCAGAATTACTGGCCCTGGTTTATGGCCTCCTCGTACCCTAGATCTTATGGTTTGGGATTATTTATCTTTGAGGGACATTGATAAACAGAGCATATTGAGATAAATGTGTAGTTGTTCGTTAATTCAGCATTATTGGGGGGGGGTTAGGAATTCCGTTAAGTAATTACATAGAAAATTACAGAAGCAAGCATTGTGCTGTATCTTGATTGGTGGTTGGTAGTCTCCCACCTAAGGGTTAGGAAATCTTTCGCCAAACAAGAAGAACGTATCGTGTGCCAAGATTTTCTAGTTTGTTCTAATATCAAGATATCATAAAATGTAAGTACTTTCAAGAAAGAACAAGGATCGCGACAATATTCAGTTAAGATACTCTCACATATTAGAGGAACATTCGAAACGAATTTTGGTCCATTGGTGATGAGAACTGGTACGTGTTAGCGATCATTTTCTAAACACATGTGGATTGTACGTCAGGGAAAGTGTGCAACATTTCCAGAATCTGAATAAAAACCACAGTCTGTTATTTGATATGTTATACAAATGGCGGAGCGCTTGAGCGATGTGAATCTACGCAAAAAGTAAATAAATAAAAAAATCATAAAAATACCGGCGGCACAAGATCTAATCGCCGAATACCGGCTGAATAATGTATCTGAACTTTTAAACTGCTCTCAGGACTTCATGACCACCTAAAAAGCATAACAAATTACAAAAGAGTTTTTCATGTGGGAATGAATTTCTCCTTCACCATCTATTTAATTCCTGCATGATATTGAATGTTCTGCAGTATGTGGGCGATTCCTCAACTTTTCACCACACCAAGGACGCTCTATCAACTGAACGCAAAGTCAGTTCTTAAGTCCCTGCACCGTTTCATAACTTAATACAAGTGTTCATTTTATACGGGGTAGTTAAACGGTGGCGCTCGATCTGGATGCACTGGTTCAGAGAAAATGGCTCTACAACAGCGTATTACAAGCCCCAGGTAGTAGCAAAAGGGTATAAAAGCAACCAGTGCAGATTTTCTGACCATGAGAACACATAAATACCAGTTTGAGTCTGTCAGCGCCCTTACAAGAGCAATGCATTTTTTAGAACACGTTCGTGCGAGAGGTAGTACTGCAAAGAACCGCAAATAGCGTTCTACACTCGACAACTCCCCTTTGTTACATATGGTCTTTCCCTGCCCGCTTTTTCCTTCCTTTCGCTCACAGAATTATAGAGTTGGAATCATGCCGGTGCATCTCCTGAAGCCTACCTTCCATTAAACTAAAACAGTAAAAGAAACCAGAGATTCGTGCAACTGAATGCAAAAACCGCATTTTCTTAGCGTATTCCTTTGGCTATTTGATTCGTTTTTTGATATTAATAAATTAGAGATGCAGGTAGAGAAAATGTTCGCCAGCTTGTTAAAAGTTATGAAAGTCAGGAGACAAGAAACGTGTTTTTACGGAAGAAAAGTTAGATGAAATACACGAATTTCCTACGCAGATGCCGGCAAAGCATTACTGCTGAGAGAATCATTTTCAACGCGTCATTTTAACAGGTTAGTACTTATAATCAGTTTATAATACGGTATAATTTTATACTTTTATAAAAATATAAATACTGTGCGCGGCGATTTTTACCTTCCTTTTTCCGGTTGCGGCGACCGCACTTCCGCATAAGCAGCCGCCCTCAGGCGCTCCTTGACTCAAATACAGTGACTGTGTAAGTTAATGGCACGAAAGCTAATATAAAATATTCGTGTACGACAAATATTTAAAGATGTAAAAGAAAACAGGGCAGGTATGTAGCTCAAGAAAGAGCGTCAGATGATCAAAATGGTCACAAATGAATAAAACTCCGTCGATGATAGCTAAACAAAAATAGAAAAATACCATGAGCGAAAGATCACGTTAAAACAGAAAAGTAGGCTTTAAAGTTCGGAGCAGCGTATTATGCCGTAACACGTAAGTAAATAACGAAAGCTCCACCTGCTTGTGGGATTAACATGCCTGAGATGAGCCCGTGCTTTATAACTGCAGCAAATTAAATCATGACCATGCTCCTCCAATAAGCTCAAAATACAGAAAAATGTGCACATGAAGCAATTAAATGAAATAACTTTATCTCTCTCGCATATTTTCTGTTATTCATTGTTTTACGATCGATATCAATTTGATATTGCAAAAGGAGAACTCTTCTGCTATAACAATAAACTTATGAATTCATTACGGATTATTTTTGTGTGAAGCGTCGCATCAGAGCGCACTAAAAGAAAATTGGAAAAATTGAATTTTAATTCTATTACATTTCCAACTTTGCGCTTCTAGACAAAAACCGTGCACACATTCTTAATCAAATATACGAGGGGGTTAGAACTACATTAAAACATAAATTAAAATCCCCCCAAAATGTTTATGCATTTATAGGCAGACCACAGCTGACTAAAACACTACGTACATGCATGTTTAAACCAAATCTGTAGGGAGGCTAAGCTAATGAGCAAAGGTCCTAGTGGGAGATGTGGATACCACAATCAAAATTGTTCCATCCACAAAACATAGGTGCTATGGTCAACACATGACCCTCTTAGACCCCATTTCCAATAATCCAGTAGCATTTTTGTTTATCTCCAGTGCCCAGTTTCTGTAACTAACTTAATAGGCTTTCATCTTAATTGTGGAGGGAAAAAACATGCTAGAATTTACTTCAAATCAGTACAATGTCCATATTTGAAAATTGTTGCAGATTCAATAATGCCACACTCCTCCATGATGGCACCTACAAATTTATATGTAAACGTAAAGTGTGTTCCTTTGGATGAACCAGGAGGTTTCATTGTGTTCCCCTTGCCGACAAACTGTGATATTGTATTAGTGCAACAAAAAACAAACAAAGAATACATCGATTGATTATGAAAGCGGTCTCTAACGGGGTAATGCGTTGACAACGGCACCTCATGCGTGGTTCATTTGTTGATTTGTTTTATTTACGGATGCTCTTTAATATCCCAGGTCATCAGCCTCCCATTCAATTCAGGGTGTGAAACAGCCGATAAATTTTGCTCAGAGGCTTCTTCTTTCAGGCTTTATGTTCTTTTACATGCCGTAAATGTATGATTGAATCCGCGATCAACGTACGCTTCGTGTGTCAATGTACCCCCGAGCACAATACCAAGGACAATGCTATGGCAAAGCCGAATATGTAATTCACTATCAGAAGACCGAGGTAAGAAGTGATGTCAGTATAAGAATATACAATAGCACAGTGGTTCCCGAACTTTTAAGGTCGTGAAGCACTTTTCAGTGAAAAAGTTTATAACGGAGCACTAATTTCCACCTAGCACTTGTATGACTATAATATTTGAGGATAGAAGATAAACATTCAGAATTTATGTGAAACATGCTTTCCTAGTTTATATTATTACAAAAAATTTCAACTCTAATTTTATCATGTACATTAAAAAAAATATTAAGAAAACACATTTTAAAATTTGCTGAAAGCACGTACTGTAAATCTATAATATAACTTCATAGGTCAGATACATGAAATAATGTTTAAGGTTGCAAATCCATAAACGCTACTTGGGACCGTAAGAGAACTATTGTAATCAGATTTACACAACTTAGCTATATTTGGTTGAATTTAGGACAGCTACCTCGATGCTTTGTTTTAGCTCATGCATTAGAAGATAATCCTGATTCACACAAATAAGTGGTTGCAAAGGGGAAAAGAATGGTTTTGCCTTTATCACACAAAACGTTAGATTTATTTTTAACTGATACCAGAATTCAGATAGTAACATCTTGTTAGAAAAATAAATTTATTTAACTATAAGATCTGATGTCAAAGCAATCAAACATGCATATTACAGCGTTGTCAGAGAGGGTGGCTTTTCTGATACAGTACAGAAAAAGTTCTTTTTTTCATGGAGTTCTTGCGGAAAATAACTGTTGAAACTATCAAGCAAACTTAGGGAGTAAACTTGAAACTAATTTAATATATCACCAGGTATGTCTGCATCTAGTTCTTCCATAAATTCTTTTACCATTGGGAAGCTGTCAAGGTTGCCGTAGCTCATTGAAAATGCCCAAAACTTGAGTTTCTTTTTGAACCCTGGCATTTTATTGCTGACTAATAGGCTGAAGTTATTAACTTTCAGAAAAATATCACCTAAATATGCCAATTATATTAGCCAGCGTTCGTCACACAATCTGTCTCCCATAGCGAAGTCACTGTCAGTCAGTTAGGTTCTGACTTCAGCCCTCATTTCAAATAGTCGTGTCAAACTTTTGCCTCGAGAGTGTCACCTTATTTCTGTGTGAAGAAGTAAAGATGCATGTGTCTCCCTGTGCCGCACACAGCACTTTGTATAGCCTGGTATTCTTAGATCATAATTTAATAAAATGAATTAATTTAAAGCTTTCGCTCAAGATTCCTTTTAGGGAAGGTGGCATTTTCTTCACAGCAAGGGCTTGGCGGTGGGGAACCCAGTGGCTACTGCTGCACTCCTTAGCTCTTTGTTTAATTTTCGAGGTAACAGACGTCGTTCCAGTCATAGCCTTCGCGCCGTCTGTGCACACATCGACAAAATTATCCCATGGGATGACTTCCATTGTTACCTACGGAAGGTCAAGTGTGCGCCTCAATTATTTTTATCTCATATTGTAAATGCACTTGAGAAAACTCAAAAGTATAATTCATAAGGAAAAAGAAAGCAAGAATGCTCAGGAAAAGCTTAACAAATCGTGATGAACATAAGTGATGAATTAACCCACATAATAGGTTTTACGGGAACTCGACCGGGATTCGGCGGGATTCGATCCCACATCTGCCAAATAAGCTACCTCCGAGCGACCCTCCACAAACATAACGGTACACATCGCCCGATGTCATTAAGGTTACAAGAAAACTTCGGTGGAATGTAATTAGCCAGAATTAATTTGACCAAAGCATAGCATGTCATGGGTCCAACAATCTAATAACCTAGTCAAACTCAACAATTTTAAGTTCAGTCACTGTAAGAAAGTAAGGTTATTCATTAAAATAATAAATACACAAGGAAGAAAAGGTGGCTTGTAAACAGAGCAAATAAAGATGATATATTAAAACAGTAAATAAATGCCTTACTATCGGACGAAGGGACGGAAGGAGATATTGGTCAAATGACAAACAGACGAGAGAGACATAAAAGAACAAGCAGAAGAAGGAGAAAAGAACGGGAGAAGGAGGTCATTTGTGGAAATGCCAGAGTAGAGAGTAGATTATGCAAGAGCTGGCAAGAAGTCCTGCCCAGGCCCGCAATATGGCACATCTGTTATCAAGTTGATGAAGTTAGCAGCAAAACAAACACGCCGCCCTGTTTTGCGACGCACTGTTTAGCAATTCACCACCACATAGTAACGCTGCTTATTGTGTAGCAAATTGAATAGTCGCTGCAATAGGAAAAAGCCAAACGGGTTCAACAAGTAGCTATGGACTGTTGTGTTTATTTCTAAAGGAGCGGCTAGTGGTTTCAAATGATTTTTTTCTAATATGAACAACTCCTTCTTTCGGGTAGAACTATTACGTTTTAAGTTCTGTGTGTAAAGTATATATGTGTAGGATTAGTTCATTAATGCGTGTGTATAAAAATCCTTTTGTTTTAGCTCCAGCTGTTTTTATGGAGCTGAAACGCAATTAAATATTAACAATAATACTGGACTTTTCATATGTGCGCCAAGGGCTCCAAATGTTGCTGCGTTTGCAATTAAACCGGGCATGTTCGCAAAGCGTTGTTAGAATGTATAATATGCACAAATGAAATAGTGTGCACCAATGGTTCTCAAACTATGGTTCGCGGGAATGTCAAAAAGATTTGCAGCAGCTTACCCATTGTTGGACAATAATGTGTACAAAATGTAACTAACGCCGGGATCTTAAGGTATCTAAATATGCATATGTGTAAGTTTAAACTTGCACAGTCACTGTCGAGTTCGATCCCGTGTTAATATCTGCTAAAAATCATCAATCTTTCTAAAGAAAACTTTAGATTCACACTTTCACATGCTATATACTAGGTAAAGAGCAGGGGGGGGGGGGGGGGAAGCACAGGCTAAAGGACTTGGTAGCTATCCATGGCGATCAATCGTGTTCATTTGATATCATTGCAAGATGTATTCCAACATTTGAAGAAAAGCGAGAGAATTCGAAAGACAGCCCTCGCTCTGGCCGGCCTCGAGAAGATGTGAACGAGAGAACAATCCAAACAGTGAGGAACTTCTTGGAGGAAAATGGACATATTACTTTTGAAATGCTAAGTATGGAAGTAGGCATCAGTGTTGGCAGCATTGACAGTATACTCTATGAATATTTAAATCTGCGAAATATCTGTACAAAATGGATTCAACTAATCAATGAAGAGGAGAAAGGAATGTGGAAGAAAACTGCTGAGCACATTTCCACCAAAGGACCCTAAACGTTTGACAGATATATGCACTGGATATGAAAGTTGGATCTGTTACTACACCATCCCAAATAAGTTCAGAACTGCGTGTGGGTAAATGAGAATGACCCAGCTGTTCTTCGATAAGATTTGCGTTCTCGAAAGAGAATACTCACTGTTTTCTTCAACTATGAAGGACCATTAGTGGTTGACTGTATGCCTGAAGGAATGACAATGAAGACCATGGCACTTATATTTTGGATCCTTTACTTGAAGAGCTGAGGCGGCGGCATCCAAAGACAGGAACTTCAGGGCTGTTACTTTTGCACGACAATGCCTCTCCTCATAGAACAGCTGCAAATGTGAAGAAACTGGAAATCGCCATGGTCCAGTTGCTTCACCATCCCCCTACAGCCCTGACCTTGTACAGTGCGACTTCTGGTTGTTTCCTCCTGTGAAATCTGGCACTGCTGGAAAACCTTTTAAACGGGTGCAGAACCAAACTCAATCCATAAATGCAGCTCTGTTGACAATATCTCATTCCTAGTACTGTGGTGCTTTTGACTAGTGATTCCATTGTCTACAACTGTTTGGAGGGAGAGAGAGAGAGAGGGAGGGAGAGGGAGGGAGGGAGGGAGGGAGGGAGGGAGCGGGAGAGAGATGGGGCGTACTTTAAAGGATTGTGAGGATAAGTTTTCGACTTAAGTTCTTAGCTTGGACTTTAAGGTGACATTTGCAAAACTTTTTGAATGCCGCTCATAAAAGTACCGTTAGCAGCATTATACCTCCACATACAAATAATGAATTACGAGAAAAAGGAAGATAATATCATTTACGGCCAGTATTTGTTGAGGTAACATAAATCTGAATCAAGTTAAAGGCCGTTTTTTACTCCGAATGAAGCTTTCAAATAAGCAAGCGGAAAGCGTGAACCAGGCAGAAAACTCGTATACTGTTATATGAGTTTTCCCTGACAACAACATGCATTTTTCTGAGACAGGTGAGCCCCAGATAAAGAACGCTATGAAATCATCGATGCCTTTTGTAACAACTTATTTGTGTGAAAAAGCATAAAGCGTTCATTTATCTAAAAACAAATATAAAACCATGGAAAACGTAGAGTCAGAACTCAGAATATTAAATTTCTGCTATTAAGCCCAGTATATCACGGCTCTTTAGGAAACGCAGTATGACAGTATATAAGAGCTATATTGTGCCATCATATATTATACCGCCACGGGTGGCCGAGGTCGTTGAGACGCGGATTCGTGAGCGGGAGGTCTGAGGTTCGAATCCCACCAGGACTGTCCTCCCTGACTGATGTTTTTTCCAGGTTTTCTCAGTCCTCATAAATGGCAAAAGTCGGGTAGGTACCCTAAACTTAGGCCTGGAGCGTTTCCTTCCTTAAAAAAATTCCTTTCCCATTCCATCTCATGTATCATCAGTGTCCACCGACTGTGGTGCCTCTGTAGTAAAAACGGGCGTTAAACACTATTTTAAAAAAGCAGGTATTATTAGTTATTGGAATGTTTTATACGTTTTGTATACTTTTAAATATAATATCGTTATGTTTACTACCAATTGTATAAGGATACACAATAACAAAAAGACAAATATTGAAAAAAAAATCGTTTATTTTTATGTTTATATATTTAAATTTTATAAACCAATGATTAACAACTTCAAAAAGCATACAGGAAGCAAATTTAGGAGTTAAATTTTAAAGGAAAGTTTGCAGACAAAGCGTGGAAGATTTTAAAGGAAGGGAGAATTTTTCGAAATTATGAGAAAATAAGTCAAGAGATTTTAAGGCAATTTGATACCTGTTAGTAATAAAATTTAAGTTATATTATTATTATTATTATTATTATTATTATTATTATTATTATTATTATTATTAAATAGAAAATAAGAATTACTAATAAAATTTAAATAATATTTTTATTTAATAGAAAATAAGAATTTACATACAAGCATTACGTTATTTGCCATGAAAAATTTCAAAGTTTAGGATAACATTTTAGAATACTTATAAGAAAGAGAAGAAAGTGTAATATCTGCTTCTTGCCTTTTGTAAACATCTGTATTATTTTATTATAATTTATCATTCATTTAAATGGCTTCAATCATTAAAGTCATTTGCAGAATAAGGCATGTCGAATATTGCTACATGCGTTGTCAAAGTTCGGAGAGAGAGGGGCAAGCGCCAATATTCCTGAGGAGGAAAGAGAGACGAAAAAGACGGTGAAATACGAATGAAAACTGCTCAATATCGCGAAGTTCTTATCCTGACTTGCAGGATCGGGGGAGGGGAAGCGATTTACCTGTAAGAGGAGATCAGCAGTATTGGATTCATAATATTGCAAGAGCTAAAGGGACTGTTTCTAATCTCGTGCAAAAATACTTTTTTTAATCGTTTTATCTGTCAACATAATCTCCTTTCAAATCACCCATTCCAGCGAATTTCAAATTTGTTTATCCCAGCCATAAAATCCAATTTCTTCAGCTCTTCCAATATTGTTTCGGTAACAGCCTCTATTTCTTTCATGCTAGCCAATTCTTCGTGTGAGAACAGGAAGTGATCCGAGGAGTCACATTTGGAAAGTAGGGTAATGACAGATGGATTTCATATTCAATACCTCTTTTTGAGATCGCAATCGCAGACACATTATTGCGTTGAAACAGAACAAATGAGGATGATTTTAATCGCGTCATTTAATTGCTCCAGTAGTTCTTGGTTATGGTTTTGCCCTTTTTCAATTAAAATTACTTGGTGGCAATCCCAAAACACAGTTATCATCTTCTTTCCTGCTGAGGGAATGGTTTTTGCATTCTTCGCAGTGCTTTTATCGTTTTCATTGCTACTTCGTTTCCGACGAACGCATCTTTCGTCGATGACACACACCGTTTCTCTGAAACTCACTTACATTCTAATTAAACGGCTCCAAATCTTGCGTGGAAGTGGTAACTAGTCTTTTTTCTGGTCATAGTTAGCAAACGCCCTACTTTACCTCACTGATACCTTTTAAATTTGATTGGGCCAAATACTATGCATCCCATTCCCAGAAAGGTTCCAGCTTCAAAAGTCTCCTCCATCTTCGGTCTCCGATCTCTCAGTCCCAGTCTTGATTTTTTTTTTTTTTCAAAAATGGTCTGCATTCGCACGTGCTCGTTCAGCAACATTTAAACACAAAACACACCAAACTAAACTATCTATACCATTCTAAGCAAAAATACAGATTATCTAGTTCTGTCCCTTTCAAAAAATAATATTTTAATCATCATATACCACATGAATTAAACTTTAAGTCCTGCTCCGTCCCCACACTATAAATTTCTATTAAAATTGATTTCTCCATCTTTTTCACGCAGCGCATAAGTCCCGTTTTCGTAAAGGGTTATAAGTATAGATTACATCATTATGACATTTTGTTCTGTATTTACTATTGTTGCTATAATGTTGAAATATGTACCCCTTCTAGGATTTCAGAATTTTCTCTATGACGTATAACACAGTGCATTCGGCTAGTTGCCTTAAAAGTCATCTCTGCCGATTCTATATTTTTGGTTCGTTGTCTTATCAGAGACAAAAACACCGAACCAATGAGGATAGTAATGTTTTATTTATAAACGAAATTCTTCTTTCTCCATTTTGAACGCTTATATACAAATTTAAGCAAGAAAATACGAAGCTCTCAAGCACATAATAAGTAAATGTTTATAACCATATACATTAACCCTAAACCACCGCCACGTTGCCAAGGTAACATTGAATACTATCTAATCTAACTTTCGAACAACCCCCTTATAATGCTGAAGGATATAAGACTTGCAAGGTAGAAATGGAGATAAAACTGTACAGTACATTTCGGATTAAAATATAAATATCTAACTAAACTAAATCAAATAAGTTCAGTAGGCATCAATGCAACGGGAGTTGTATAAACTAAAAAGTGGTTTAACCTTCAAACGTTTGGGGAGGTCACGAGTAAGCTGAAATGCAGAAAGTGCGTTCTTTGTTAAGTTCTATCATTTCACCGTCAGAAAAATTGCTGAGTTTGCTGTAGTGCAGAGTGGCGGCTAAATCTGACTTGCCGTACAGACAATCCAAACATTGGCTGCAGTCACTTCTCCTTCTACGAACGCCAATGGAGACAGCCGAGCCCAAGTGCAACAAATACAGACGTGCAGAAAAGTCACACAGTACAGAAACGAGCAACTGTAAGCCAAAAATGAACTTTTTGGAATACGTGTTAAACTGTAATGTAGCATTGTAACACGTAAAGTAAATAATAATCAAAGGGGAAAAGCCATACACCTTTGCTTTCAACATTGTAAGTTTTGCATATACAGAGGGTGACAAAAAATGTATACACGCTTCAAGCAAAAAAAAAAAAGGGGGTGTTAATATAACAAAATTGAATTCACACAAACAGAAAGGGATGAGCATTAATCTTCTTAGACTTTTACAGTTATAACAGTTACTAAAAATGTCCACCATCGGCGTCGATACACTTCTGAGTACGTTGAACTACTAATTGAGCAACGTTTGCGAAAGTGTCCTCAGCGATTGCAGCACGTGCCGTTTCAATTTCTTCCTTAAGTGCTACCAGTGTAACTGGTATACAACATCCTTAAGAGTTCCCCATAGGTAGAAGTCCAACGGAGTTAGATCCGGAGAACGCGATGCAAACCTCCTCTTCCTATTGCCTTTGAACTTCAACAACATTCTCGGTTTTCCATTGCCACTTCAACATTGCTTTCCCCTGTTCAAACGATAATCTTGGCTCCATTTTGTTGTAGCAACGCTAGCACAACGTAATGTGAGTCACATCTGTTTACAGAACATCATACGATAATCTTCTTTCATTTGTTCATTGTTGATTTACGATTATCTTTGCTTCATTTGTTCATTGTTTATTTGCCCGTCACGTCGCAACGTTATCATAATGTATGTGAGTCACATCTATTTATAGAACATCATACTAGACACTACTGTTTTTCGGTTCACTTTTTTTTAATAGTGTTCAACGCCCGTTTTTATTTCTGGGGCACCACAGGCAGTTTCGTTCACTTTGAAATATATTAAATAGATATCTACTGTGAAAGTGTGTTTACATTTTTGGCACTCTCGGTATATACTTTTTAAACTTAAGCTAAGCTAAGCTAAGCTAACCTGACTTAAATGTGCAAACTGTGCGTTGTTTTAGCACTAAAAAGTTAATGTATAAAGTAAATATGTAACATTTATTATATTTAAACAGTGTAGACAAATTATGAACATTAAAAAAGCATTAGCAGGGTTCCAACTCTCTACCTTCCCAACATTAACCCGACGCTCTTTCCAACTGAGCTATCAAGCGGGTATACTGAATGTGGTAACTATCTGACTGTATATGTTTTAACTGTACCTGGAAATCGATCTCGGCTTTCTCCGATGGCATTCGTGAAAGGGGGCGTGACTGGAACCAATACTTCTTTGGTCTGTATGGATAAACCTAAATGTGTTGCAGAGACAAAGACAAGTCATCATCAAGTAGCACAGACTGTGACATGGTGTTGAGACAAGGGAATACGATACAGGAATGAAGGTTTTTTTACAGCAATGAGAACATTGTGCGGAACACGGCGATGACGTTGAGTAATTTTAAAACAAGCCCTCCGGAAATACTTTCAGTGATGTAACGACCCAGGGCTAAGTGTGTGTGGAGAATTAAAGAGGATTAGGAACTGAGCACTTCCAGGCACACTTTTTTTTTCTTCCTGCAGTAGAGTTGGGTACTTTTTGCACATACCTCGTATAACGCTCCTTTGTTAACGGAGACTGCTACTTCAATCAAATACACGGGTTTTTAGATCTCCCTTATGGATATGGCCGTCTGGAAGTTTACAGATCTGAATACTGCAGCAGTAACCTGCAATGACATCACACTGAATCACAAGGTCAGCTTCGTGTGCGGTATTTGTTCTTTAATTGTTGCGCTTTTAGTGGATTTACTAAATAGGTTATTATTATTATTATTATTATTATTATTATTATTATTATTATTATTATCCGTGCCAGGTTCTGTATCGAACTATATTAGCTATAAATATGTTCCATGTTTCTTCTTTCCTAAGGATGCTTATGAACATGAATTCCTTAGTTCCAAATCAGAGGCACATAGTGCAGCAGTTAACATATGAAGCATTAGAAAATTATAATGTAAGTGTCTGTGACTGTTGTTTCTTCGTTTCACTTGTGCTAATGAGCAAAACATGTATGGAATATACAGCTGAACAATTACGAAAAGTCAAGGACCATCTTGTTTCGACTTCAGGAAAGAAAATAAAAATTGGTTAAAACACCAGTAGTCGCCCAATACCTACTATTAAAAAGGAACATGAAATGTAGCAGAAGTCAGCAGGAAATGCGAGTTTATTGGAAGCTATCAATCCACACGCTAAACCTCTAAAAGCGATTGAATTTTAGCGTAGCAGGAAGGAGTGGTGAGGTTGGTGGTGACATCACGGTAGTTGCCAACAGCAAGAAATGCACTAGATTGCAATGAAGTTGAAACAGTGCGAAAAGTGTGTCGGACACTTCTGAAGTGTAGATTTAAGGCAGTGTTGTTATAGTTAACTTAACGAACATCTAACCTAACATAAGAAGATACTTTCTAATACAGGAATGCTCTAAAACTTAAATACAATCTAAGAGTTGACTTTTAAGACAGTTGAGCAGCACGCGTTCTAATAAACAAATTAACCCACAGGTTAGGTTTAGGTTAACGCGTTTCATTCGTAAACTTCACTTGAATAGGTTGGCGAAAAGGAATGACCTTCATACTTCCAATAGAGTCGGTTGTGGTGATATAGTGTTAACCATTCTTGGTCTCGTAGACCCAATATTGCGGGTTCAATCCTGGCCAGACTCGATGGATTTTTGGGCATAAAAAGCCTAAATATGGCTTCTTCGTGTAGATTTACGACACGTAAAAATCTTAAGCCTGAAAGAAGAGGAGGCATAAAGACATAAACTCTTAATTCATCCTTATTTATTTGGCAACCACAACTTTTGATAGCTCTGCACCAGATTCGCTGTTTCCAGTTTATGTTGGTGAGCATTCCTTGATGGTGTGAATTAGCATTCTGTAGTACTGTAGTTTGTAGCAAACTACCGAGAGGCTATAAAGATTCTGTATCCCAGATACATGAGTAAGAAACATTGGAGAAACAGCAAGGAAAAAGACTTTAAACGTTAAAACGGCAGAAAGATTTACGAGAAAAAGCAAAAAAATATTCAATAGAAATAACTTTAGATCGAATTATCATTATAAGCATTTTTACAAAGCTTAGAATTATGACCATTGGACTGCGTATAGATGTTTTTTAATGTTTATTTTTTTAAGTTAAGTAACATTTTCTGTTATTTTAAGTTTTAAGAGGTTACCAATTCCGCCCGATACCAGCTCTTTGAATATTTCACGATAAACTAAAAGCAAATAGTTTGACATTCCCGGTTTGAATCTACGTCAAGCTTTGAGAGATGTTTTCTTCCGAAACTCTTAAAGTATAAATGAAGTTTAGCTATTAGTATTATAAAAGGACATTGATTATATTGTTGAGCACCTTTCAAGCAAACAAAGGGAACATACTTCAGGTTAATTCCAATCTCATGCGTAATCTTCGCGCCATTGTGTTGTCAGTTATGGTACAAACCTGTTAACTGTAATAATTAAAAGGCATTTCTGCTTTACGGTCTGAAAAATATTTAAAATACTATAGCGGGAATATAATAATCAGACACGGCATAATATTCTGAACCATTAATTAACACTGTAGTCTCATTACTAGTCGTAAACTAAATACAAGCTAAACAAAGAGATTGACGTAATGTTCTTTCAAAACATATAAACAAAACAGTCCCGCAGTCTTGCATTGCGGATAGATTGGTGTCTGTGTTCACTTCTGCTTAAAGTATTAAGAGTTGATTTGTTTTATTTATGAACGTTCTTTAACATCTCAGGTCATCAGCATTCCATTCAATTCAGGGCGTGAAACGGCCGGTAAATTTTGTTCAGAGGCCTCTTTTTTCAGGTTTGAGGTTCTTTTACATGCCGCAAATCTACGACAGGGACCCATGGCTTTACTTCCCTTCCGAAGTAACCCGTACGTATTATTTTTATGCCCTAAAAATCCATTGATCCTGACCGGGATTGAACCCGCGATCTTGGGTTTAGGAGGCAAGTATGGTTACCACTAGACCACCAGGGCCGACAAAAGTATCACGTGAAGCTAGTAAAAGTGTTTTTCTTTATTCATACCATTGTAACTATGCGAAGTGTTGTACAGTTTAAGTAGCAAAAATATAAATAAATAGTGCGCGCTTTTAAAACGATTATCTTGTCCAACAAGTGTCAACTTCTCAAGAATTCAAGAATCGATCATTGCCGCTTACTCTGATGTGCAGTGTTCCCGTCCGCACACACTCAGTTAGTTTGGCAAGGCATTACGCACAGTAATTGGCTGATAGTCATATGCCACACACTTTTGCTCAAGCGTAGTACATGCATTACTGAAACTGCAGTTTCTAATTTGGTTAAACTTACAGTTTCGTAAAAGTTCTAATACATAATTTCTTTATAACATTTTCTTCAATTATATTGTTGCTACATATTAAAACATATAAATTAGTAAAATTGCAGAAATACATTTAAATTGTAATTTTCAGAAAGATCTCCCGAGTTATTCCAGTGTTTAGATTTTACTTTCGTTTAATAAGATGTAAGAAAATGCCGCATTTGAATCTGTAAGGCGGTTTTTTGTTTTTTTGTTGTTTTTTTTAATCCTTGACAATGTCGTTGCCCCTTTCTCTTTATTTAAAATGCTTTCAATTGAGCTGACAAATGAAAATCATAATCTAGATGCGCGATGGCAGTGAAGGAACAAACACGAGCAAACAGTACAAATTAATTATTTTTCACAAATGAGTATATAATATAATTTAATATATACAACTTTCACTAATTTTTAAACGAGAAAAATAATAACATATATATATTTGTGTGTATTTCAATTACTTAAATATTCTAATTCAACTATTCGTCGTTTCAAAAGAAAGCTTGGAAATGTACACATAAAATGTAAATTTTGTGAAAGAATATAGGTTTTGTGGCATATTTACTACATCGCAAACTACTCAAGTTTTTATTATTACTATATCTTTTCGAATCACGGAATGCCGAGTAAATTTCTCTGGGGAAAATTAGAACCTTTGGTGGTATTACTTATGCTAAACCTTCTCTCCTTGACGCCGCAATCGGTTTATATTCAAATCCAGGTAAGACGAGGGTTTCCTATTTCGATATCACAACAGGTAGTCTAGGGGGGCCTTGCTACCAGCTTTAAGAGCATTAGCGGTTGGCCAGAGACGTTTGCGGAGGAGGACGAAATTAACCACTTCATCTTCTCAACAGAGAAGGCTATGTTCTCTCAGCAACTTAATATGCAGAGGGACGCCATGTCGTCTTGCAGAAAGCAAGGGGCTCATTCTGGGAGAAGCTGAAGAGGAACCAGACCTTTAATGAAATTATTTCCATACTTAGAGAAACAAAAAAAAAGTAAGAAAGGAATGGCGACCGCAGATATTCATTAAAATGCTAATTACGAGGGAAAACTTAATGAACTGTGTTGTAATACGCGCTGAGAAATAAGAAAGAAAACCTTGTAGCGGAAAGAAAGAGAATTTGTTGAACCTGTTACGATTCTTGTTGCAGTAAACTAATTTTACTTTTCAACTCTGTAAGGTATGTTGATAGTATGCGACAAATAATGGCCAGGTGGAATCCAATTTGGTTTTCCGCTCAAATAAATGCCTGCCGACAAAGAAAGTAACAACCAACTCATTTCGAAACCTCAGTCAAGATTAGCATTAAGGTAAACCTATACCTCTGGAAATAGAATTTACAAAATAAATACAAACTAATAAGGGACTTTATGAGGATAAGGATCATATGGCAGGTTGAATGTAAGTCAGTTTGGTTGGCATTGAGAGAGTACCGCTCCTAGAATGCTTGTGATGTGATTTATGAAAGATTAATTCTCCGTAACAGACAAAACACTGGCAGCGTGGCAATCGTACATCACTAACTATATGAGACAAGTAGAAGGTTCCAACTACCATATTGCAATCCATACAATTGCATATGGATTTATTTATTCATTCATCAAAACTAATGTACGTGATGCAATGTAGTATTCTATAAATCATAAAGGAAGCTTCAGTAGAACCAGACCAGAGTCAAGAATTTCCACCCCCTCTAGTCGAAGAATTTCCCCAGCTCGTCAAATATGTATCATTTCTTCCTTGCCAGAGAAACACTTTTCCCCTTCCATAAACGTTAGTGCGTAAACGCAAGTTTTAAAAGTTCAATGCAATTGCTGGAAACAACTTACGTTTCTTAATAATGACGTTGTGCACAACATGTTGCAGCAGTATAAATCTAACAAGCGTTAGACATGCAACAGAAATGCGGCAATGGACATATTGTTTATTTTCTGTCATGTTTTTATTAATGCTTTGTGTCCGCTTCTTTCAAGCTGACAAAATTAGTGCAGTAGTAGTTGATGGTAATCAGTTGAGTTTGATTTTTAAGGAGAGTGCATATTATTAATAATTGGTTGGCATGGATAAATTTATGATAAAAGAATGTAAAGCAACAGAATCAAATGGTGTAGATCTATCAGAGTTTGATTTAATTTGTTTTATTTACGGACGCTCTTTAACATCTCAGGTCATTAGCGTTCCATCCAATTCAGGGCGTGAAACGGCCGGTAAATTTTGCTCGGAGGTCTCTCTTTCAGACTTGAAGTTCTTTACCGTGCCGTGAATGTACGACACGGGACCCACGGCTTTACTGCCCTTCCAAAGGAAGCCATACTTAGAATTTTATACGCCCGAAAAAATCCATCGACCCTGACCGGAATTGAACCAGCGATCTTGGGTTTGCGAAGCAAGGTTACCAATATACCACCAGGACCGACTGTCTATCAGAGTCTGAAGCGTCAAGTTATAGGTGTACGTCTTCCACTCAACAGGTAGTGGCGAGGACAAGTGTCAGTGGAAATTGAGAGATTAATTGCGATAGCTCAATCGGGGGATAAATAGACGAAGTGATGCGCCTTTGTGTTTCAGTAAACAGTTGAAAGCTATCACTGTTCAGAAATTCAAAATCACAGACAGTAAAATGCACATTGATACAACTTTTATCAAACGGTTGAATGCAAACAACAATAAAAAGTCCTGTCCACTATTTTACAAGCTGAGAAAACGGCCATTCAACTGCCTTCACGAAGCAGAGCAACATTTGTGTATTGCTCCAGAAATAACTTCATGGAATTTCATCATGGAACTGGTTCTATTTAGGGATGTTGTGAAAACAATAGTCATTTTCCCTGTACCTGCATCGTAGAAAATCTGATGCTGTAACTGCATCTTCAGAAAAAAAAAATCCTTAGTGAGTTTGAGTTAGTTTTGGATTTCAAACTTTATAACTGGTTAATTAAATTATGTTTGAGTACTTGGGGGAGTTTCAGTAACTTCGAATAAATTCATCTTTGGAAACCTTATTCATACTTAATAAAAACTTTTTTCTCCGATTATTTTCTCAAGGAGAAAATTGTAATTATAATTATGCCATGTCAAATCATGGGAAAAATACCTATGGGAAATATAAATCAGTCGCCGAGTTACAGTGGAGTGCAACAGGTGACGCTAGTAATTTTATACACCCTTCTTTATGATAGTAGAATGTGCTATAGCGTTCTGCATTCTAATAAAATACGTAAGGTTTAGCTAATATAAGTTCAAAAATATAACGACGTAAAGAAAAGTATTTGGGTATGAACAAATACACTTGTATTAAATTTCAGTTGTAGGACCAGTACATACTTCTGAATAGGCTGGTGAGTATTGTTTTCAAACGTTCACTAGAGGTCACTGCAGAGTTCATTGTATAAAACACAAAATGAAGATGTCTTGATTATAAATACTTTCAATAAAATCCTAAAGCAATAAGCATGACTACAAAACGCACAATTAAAGTAACTTATTACATGCCATAACCACACTTTCTTTAATGTCGGTGCTGAAGGCCAGATTGATGACACTTTAGAACAGACCTTTGAACAAAGTTTATCTCTCGTTAGGCGCCCTGAATGGGACGCTAATGATGACAATAACACAAACGTAAACTGTGTATCATGCTTAACGAAGGTCTAGGAACATTCCCAGATTTTTGTGGAACGTGTTTCTTTAAACCCAAACATTTTCTTTGTTGGTCAAATAAATCGTGAAGTTCTTGTAAAAGTTGTAGAAAACATACGCTATTTCATACAACTAAAGAAGCTTTTTCCTTTCGGTTTGCAAATAATACTCCAATGGCGCGTACATTCAAGAACAAATATATCAGGTTTCCTTGATTTGTTCGAAATTGTGTCTATTAACATTAACTAGTCATCATCATGCTTAGATAAGTGGAGTTTGTGTACAAAACGAGGCTAAAATTATTAATTACTGATACCTTAGCAAAACTGTGTTATCGGCTATTTACCAGTTGTTGATGTCCAAATAGTGGCGGGGAAGCCACCTCTAATAAAGTAGCTGAAAGTAAAAACGCACTTGAAAATGACCGCAGACATTCTGCGTACTCCTAAGTTGAGACCATTACTGTCCGCCGTTATCTGACGAAACATTTGCTAAAGATGCTGGTCCCAAAAGAATTTTCCACTTTATTCCTGTGTAAAACCCTCTGCCGTCATCTGGAGCGGGCAGCATTTCATCTCCAACAAGATAAAGCACAAAGAACTGTTGACACTTCTCAACACTTTCATCAAAGAGCAAATCTCAAGAGGAAACGCATTTGCTGTTAGATATCGCCAGCAGCTGCAGGGAACAGCCTCACGTCACTTCCTGTCCGATTCGTCACAGTTTCAAAAAACGTGTTCTGTTATCTGCAGTAATAAATTTCGTTAGAAGTTGATACAACTTTGACCTTTGGTCACTATTTTGAGTCTATGTCTTCAAAAAAGGTATGCGGTATGCTCAATAAATACATTGTTCACAAAGATCTGAAAGTACGTGACCAAATGCTGAACAGACAGAAGCGAACAGTAGCAAACAAAGGAATATAAAAAGGAAAAATAAAATTTAAAGAAAAAATTGGAGTAAACATTGAAAGAGGAAATGAACTAAGAAAGAAGGCTTCCCATTTTCTTTTCGTTATCCCTTTATCTCTCCCATCAATAAACTGAGCTATTCTTTTGCCAGAGGAATAATTTTATTGCCGTGTTTCGTCTTTTATTGAAGCTGAGAAGATATTCAATACTTCCCGTTATTGCCATTTTTATATAATCCAGCCTTGTATTTCTTTACATTGCACAAAGGAATTTCCTTGTATCATTTTTTTTTTTTTTGTATTGCCACGTTTTGTATCATATTTAAATAGCCAGGAGCTACAGCATTTTAAAATCGTTTTCTTTTCGAACTTTGTTATGTTTTTAAAAATATTTTGGTGATATAAATTCATTTTAAAATTTCCTTAGAGAGAAAAATTAGTAATTATTTCATGGTTGTGAGCAAAATTTTGCTATTTCTACTTTACTTGTACCTAATATATAAAATTTGCGCTACATTTAAATGCCGTTAAATTCTTCACCAAAGAAGGCATTTCTCCAAGTATCGAGTCATCCAATTATCTAATGATGATGTGGTGACGAAGGAATGCATCGACTGTAGCTCAAGATCAGCCGGGTTAAACGGATCGGGACGGATGAACGGAGTTTGCCGAACTGCTACGTTGGCCTTGAGGCTCACACCTCTCTAAGAGTAGTTTGAACAATGAAATAAACCACATGTATTTAATCCTGGAGTAAAGTCTTCTAAGATTAGCAAATGGCAAATGCTAGGTCAAATTATTTTATTATATTCTACGAGTACCTATTTTACGATTTATATATCCTTGGAGATTTGTTAAAGAGAAATGCACAGGTCGCATTCCAAGTCGCAATGTGATTCACAAATTAGTAGTATCCATAGAGGGTAATATCCCTGAAGAATTAAATTTAATTTCTCTTAGAGAATTAAGAAGAACTGTCACTTCTGCTACCGTCTCTAATATAGCCCGGTTAGCCATGAGCGATGGCTTATCGTCGATGCATAATTTGTATTACTGATATTTATAGTTATACATCCATAATTTTTAACATTAAACAGTTTTATGATAACATTACAGAGACAATGTAGTCATTAGAAGCTAGATCTGGGCTGTAGGTTGAATGTTTGACCTCCTGACATTTTCATGGTATGTTTATCATATTACGCATAAATTATATTATTCATTAATTTTGACATACCAAGTTTGCCCCACACAAATAGCAATACTCCGCCACTGCACAAGGCTACAACAATTTGCTTTGTCTGGGTGAGAGGACACCTCGAAATCGCAGCTATGAAGGAATTCATGATCAAGATCGACTTTTGAAGAACTAGCAGTCCTTAATCAAGTAAAACGTTACTCAAATTACTAAAAAAAAATATAAAACAACATTTGTATCCACTCAGGACTCGTGCAACACCCTGATTCATAATGCACCCAAGACTTCATTTTACCTTATCCCAATTGTTGACTAATCATAGTAGCTTCAAATCGTATCCTTATACAGTGATCAAGATAACATCCTTTTCTGCAGAAATAGTGAGAGACCACATTTCCTAGCGCAAATCTTAAGTCAAAATGCTTTCATGGCCACCCAACACCTTTTGTGTGGACATTGCACATTTGTCAATATAAACTTTTTCCCATTGGCTTAGACGTTTCATCCTTCCCGATTCAAACATTCTTGTTTATTACATCTACATCTATTTACCCAGCATCCAGGATTGAAACTTACATAAATGCATGCAATTAACATAATAGTCACTTTAAATATTTTGTCAGGGTAAAACGCGTTTTGTAATAAACAGGATTGTAACGTTCACGCTAGATTTTCACAACTATTAGCAATGTGAATCATTCTTTTGGCACGACATTATAGTCTAATGAAACTCCATATGTACTCAATATGCCAAATTGTGGGATACCAGTATTCCAAGCGGCTGGCTGTTAATGTAGCAAATGAGATCGCCGACATGTGCATAGCATACATTTAGGTAATTATATTACATTAAGTACAGGCCTTTAGTTATAAACCTTGTCTGTTCATGCGACTTCAAATCCTCTTCAACGTACCTGAACGTCGCTTCCTAAACCTGCTCCTTAAAGGTATTATGACAACATACATTTATTTGTGAAAATGATAAGTCTTTCCTAATAAATACTTCCTTCCAGAGCTGCAATTCAAAGTATTAAGAAAACTTAATTTACTGGTGGAGTGCAAAAATTATGGAGCACGGCTTGAACGTTCTCCAACAAAATCACGCTTGAATTACACGAGAGAGTATGAAAATTCCTGTATTTTCTGTAAGACTGTATATACTTTTTGAGAAGTAGAATTAATGGACAATACAGGCTGCAGCACGCATAGTGGGCAATACGTAAAACACTGACAGGGCTTATAGCTATGTTTTAGATTAATTTCAGAAGATGGCGCCTAGTGACAAAATATAAAGGAGAAATTAGATGTTGAAACTATTAAGTCAGCGCTAAAATGTATAAAAGAAAGAGGATGAGCGGTTTATTAAGCCAGTAACGTTTCAAATTGTCGTTCTTCGTACTTCCAAAAGGTTCAAAATATAAGCAATACATCTAAGAATGTGGTTTGCGTCACTTATTCTTGTGTTAATGACCCAGCTAACTGTACTTATCATTTTCAGATATTTTAATTGGTGTTTTGCCAAGATAGAAAAACAGTACCAGTAGAGTGAAAAAGAAACCGAATTTAGTCTGGTTCCGCCGTGCAACTTATGCAACTTTGATACAGACTGCAGCTACTCAGGAGTGATAGTAGATGGATTGTGAATGTCATAGCACACAACCAGATAATGTAGCTGTAGTTTAATAAGATGAACACGTACAAATGCAGGTTCAAAAATACGTGGTGAAATGTACTTTAAATAGCTGCGAGTGTTAAACTTGGTACAAAATATAAATATAGAGAGCAGCAATGTCACAAATTCCAGTGGCAAAAATGTTTCAAAGATAGTCGCCTTTCAACGAAGGATGATCCACGTGCAGGAAGGTCCAGATCAGCAAGACATAATTGCTAGAGTTGGCCGAGTTCAGACCAGATAGCAAACAGTCGATTGATTGTGTGATAAATGTGTTAGGAATTCCGCATGGTTCTATACAGTCTATCCTCCACAATAATTTGAAGATCCAACTGTACGTGAATATGTTGAACCGAGGAGACTAACTGGAAGAGCGAACACTAATTATTGGAGAACTGGCCAACAGGAAGACAAAAACCCAAATCAGTTGAAGAGGGTGATTATTGCTGACAAGACATGGTGTTTTCTCCACAACCCCACAATCCTAACAGCAGTTATCAATATGGAAACACTCGCCTCACCACGACAAAAACGATTTCTGCAGACAGGTCAAGGGAAGAGGTTAAGCTCCAAATGTTCTTCGATATCCAGGGATTTGTGTATTTCGAAATTATTTCTAACTGGCATTGAGGAGAAGTATGTTGGCATTCTTAGGCGTCATTCTGATGAACTGCGTCGAAAAAGATCTTATTTATGTCGAGGAAATAACTGGGCTGTCCATCACAACGCCCCAGTACACCGATCACTCCAAGTGAGAGAATTCCTTGCAAAGCATAACATTTATTCTTCAAACTATACATTTTCCAAATCTTGCTATGCTGCTTATCACTTATTTTCGAAAAGTTAAAAACTAGTTCAAGGGGTTCATTTCGGTCTGCAAAAAGTGACCAAAAATGAACTGCAGGCTGTTTCGAAAAGTGGTACGAACTCTGACAGATGATGATTATTGCTTAAGGGCGCAAAACTGCTATGGTCATTAGCGCCCAAACACATCAAGTACTCTGTCAGATATAAAAATAAATAAACAAAGAACGCAAATCCTGCGCATAATGAACGGACAGTAGTACTTGTGCAATAAAAATTATACCCAAAAACAAATAACAACGGTATAAGGCGCCACAAACATCAAGGTGTTACTAAAACACAGCCGCAAGAGCGGAAAAACATTACAGTCCTGTAATGGGCTAAAATCGTACCAATAAAATCCCAAAGCAAACACAGGTCAATAAACAAAGACCGGTAGCAAAACTAATCAGCAAGAGCTGAAAACAAACCAGTCTTATAAAAGATTAAAATGGCCACAATAAAACCCCAAAACAAATAACAAGGGTATGGTGCAAAACAACAATGAAAGACTAGTTAACACTATTCAGCAAAAGCTGAAAAAAAAACAACAGTCTTAAAAAAGTCCAAAAATGCCGTCAATGGTAAAAAGAGAACACCTCACACCTTGCTCCAAAAACCACAAACACGGATAAAACGGAGGACACGCTCAACAGCAACCACAGCATCTGCAAGTAATTCCTTAATAGAGGAGGGCAAACCTAGGCTATTTCTAAAAGCTGTCGATGAAGACAATCAATTAAAATGTGACGCACTGTAAAGGGGTGGTCACAGTGAGGGCAAACTGGAGCGGGTTGACCATTAAAAAGGTGAGAGTGACTAAAACGGCAATGCCCAATTCTAAGACGAGCTAAAATTACTTCTTCGCGACGAACAGCGCGAGAAGAAGTCGACCAGTTAAAAGGGGCGGATTTACATTCACGGAGCTTATTAGTTGGGAGTAATTCCCACTCCTCGCGCCAGCGCGAAAAAATGGCTCTACGTAAAGAAAGTATAAAATCCCCGAAATAAAAACGCTGCTCGTACTCAGCAGGGTCTAAAAGAGCGGATTTTGCTGCAACATCTGCGGCCTCATTACCGGCGACTCCGACGTGCCCAGGCACCCATAGCAGTGTTACCCTGACGCCAGCGTCGTAAAGGGTTAAAACTACATTCTGGACCATCTGTACAAGTGGGTGGAGGTTGTACAGATTTCTAAAACTTAAAATTGCACTCAAAGAGTCGGAACATACAACACTGTTCCCTAGCCCTGATCATATATAAATAAAACCGCCCGAAAGATAGCGTAAAGCTCCGCCATAAAAATAGATGTTGCAACGTCAAGACCATACGTAAAACTAGCCCCATTAAAAACAAAAGCACATCCTACACCTGTGTCACATTTAGAGCCGTCGGTATAGATAAAATTCCAGCCATTAAAAGAGGATTTGATCTCGCTAAAAGAACAACGAATAATATGTGCTGCGGTCGATGATTTTGGACAGGACGTAAGCCCGAGATGAACGGGGCCCTCTGCTAAAATCCAGGGGGGAGAAGAAGTTTCCCCGGCTAAGAAAAAAGCAGGTAACTCAATGTCCAACGTCCGTAAAATCTCCCGAAAACGAAAGCCAGCGGGCTTAGGAGTAAAAGACCGAGCAGCATAAAAACGATCAAAAGACACATTAAAGAACGGCCCATTCGTGGGATGACGAGGTTGCGCAGCCAAGCGACAACCGTACGCGGCCAGTAAAACATCCCTACGATAAAACAACGGAGGTTCTCCAGACTCCGCACATAAACTCAACACAGGACTGGTGGGGAATGCTCCAATGGCAACACGGATACCCCGGTGATGAATCGGGTCCAGGCGGCGCAGAACAGAAGGTCGCGCTGAGCCGTAAACCACACAGCCATAGTCCAGTTTCGATCGGATAAGTGAGCGATAAAAACGTAAAAGAACACTCCGGTCAGCTCCCCAAGATGTGCCACTTAAAACACGTAAAATACAAAGAGAACGTTCACACTTGCCTCTGAGTTGCGCTATATGCGATGACCAGCATAATTTCCTGTCAAACACCAAGCCAAGGAACCTAACTTCGTCTGCGAAAGAGAGTGCGTCTGGGCCAAGATGGAGCGAAGGTGGAGGATACTCCCTGTGGCGCCAGAAGTTCATGCAGACGGTCTTCTCTGCGGAGAAACGGAACCCGTGAGATACACTCCAAGCGTAAAGGCGGTCGAGACAGCATTGGAGGCGGGTTCCAAGAGACAGGTTCTCCGAGAAGAAAGATAGATGGCAAAATCGTCTACAAACAACGACGATTGTATTCCCGGCGGTAAACACGGTGATAGAGTTAATCGCAATGGCAAACAGTGTGCAACTAAGTACCGAACCCTGAGGTACACCGTTCTCTTGAATAGAACTAGATGATAAAACTGGTCCCACGCGGACATTAAAAACCCGGTCCTTCATAAATTCCTGAATAAAAACAGACATACGCCCACGTATGTCCCAACCGTGAAGCGTTCGGAGGATACCGCCTCTCCAGCAAGTATCGTACGCTTTCTCCAAATCAAAAAATACAGCCACCGTTTGGCACCTACGCACAAAACCGTCCATTACATGTGTGGTTAGAGACACAAGATGGTAGACCGAGGAACGGTGACGACGGAAACCACATTGAGCGTTCGTTAAAAAATGCCTCGACTCTAACCACCACATAAGCCGCCCGTTAATCATTCGTTCCATCACCTTGCAGACGCAGCTGGTGAGGGAAATCGGACGGTAACTGGAAGGAAGACGGGGGTCCTTTCCAGGCTTAGGTATAGGAATGACAGTGGCCAACCGCCAAGCGCTAGGAAACGTGCCATTACACCAAATAAAATTGAAAGTGCGTAATAAAAAAGCTTTGCCTTCCGCTGACAAATGCTGCAACATAGCAACGTGAATACCATCGGGCCCTGGTGCACAGTGTCGAGAGTTCGTAAGGGCATGCTCCAATTCCCTGGAGGTAAAGGGGACGTTGTAACACTCCTGATGTTCGGAGGCAAAACAGAAGCCCTGCGACTCGACCTGCTCTTTAATTGTGCGAAAAGCAGCAGGATAGTTGGCCGAACTTGAAACGTCAGCGAAAGTACGTCCTAAAATATCTGCGACTTCCGTTGGAGAAGTGAACACTTGATTTAAAATCCGAAGACCGGGTATGGGCGTAAACCTAGGTTTGCCCGCAGCGCGGCGTAGTCCTTCCCAAACTACGGATGAAGGCGTTGTGCGGTTAAAAGACGAGGTAAAAGCAATCCAAGAAGCCTTCTTGCTATCCTTAATGACACGACGGCATTTGGCGCGCAGTTGTTTATAGCGAATCATATTTGTTAAAGTAGGGTGGCGACGAAAAGCTCGGAGAGCACCTCGGCGTGCACGCAAGGCATCCCGGCAATGATCGGTCCACCAGGGAACTGGTAAGCCTCTGCGGTGAGAAGACGACCGAGGAATAGCCTGATCTGCGGCTGTGATGATGACCGTACGGAGGTGCTCGATCACGACGTCAATAGATGGAAATTCACACCCTGAAAATTCAGCCATAGATCGATAGAGAGGCCAATTCGCCTTATCAAAGAGCCATTTTGGCCCGCGCTGTGAATGTGCGTTGGAAGAGAGTACATGAATCTGACATGGAAAGTGGTCACTGGAATATAAATCGGAGATGACGTTCCACGTGAAATGTACAGCAAGTGATGCAGAACAGATGGATATGTCTAAGTGTGAAAAGCTGCGAGTGCTGTCAGAAAGAAAAGTAGGTTGACCAGTGTTGAGCAGAATGAGATGGTGACGATCGAGGAATTCTGCCAACATGCTACCCCTGGCACACTCCGTGTTAGAACCCCATAGGGGGTGGTGTGCATTGAAATCGCCCAAAAGTAGGACAGGGGGTGGTAGCTGAGACAGAAGATTGTCCAGATCAACTATGGCGATAGTGCCGGAAGGAGGCAAATAAACAGTGCAGATAGAAACACTAAGGCCAGAAAAATGAACTGTAGCTGCAGCAGCTTGCAAAGGAGTCTGGAGCTGCAGTGGGGCACTGTACACGTCATCTCTAATTAAAATTAGAACTCCGCCATGAGCGGGAGTGCCCTCTACGGGAGGGAGTTCAAACCTCACCGAAGAGTAACCGCGCATAATAAAAGAATCTTGTGGCCGAAGTTTTGTCTCTTGGAGACACACAAGCGGAGGGTCAGTCGATCGCAAAAGGAGCTCCAAGTCAGGTCTTCGACTGCGGAGTCCACGCACATTCCACGTAAGGATAGTCATTGTTAAAATTAATTAAAAATAAGCTTAAAATTTACCACCTTACTTTTTGGACGGTCCAGGGCGAATCAAACGTCCTTTCTTCAGTCGCATGGGACTAGGTGGTTTCACAGGAGCAGGGGCACTCTGCTCCATAGCCTCCTCAGAGGGAGGGCTCTCCCGCTGAGAAGCATCCACCGATTCCAACACCTGGAATCAGTTGGATATTGATATAGGCGGTGAGGGCGACCGCCTAGCGGGTTTGCTCCCGTCATGGGAGCGGGACCTCCGAGGAGGAGAAGGGCTATTTCGCTTATCTACAGGGGTGGGCGTCTTCATAAAATCAGTCCTGGTATAAGCGGTCCTGAACTTAATTTCCGGGGCATTAAACACAATCGGCTTAGGTTTCACGGCGGTTCGTTTCGGAGAACTGGGTACATTAGGGACCCGTGTAAATATAAGGTCACACGTCTGCGTACTACTGTCGCGTTTCTTGGTCGCTGAAGAAGCTACTGCGCTGTACGTACCGGTCTGAGGTACTGTGGGCTGGCGTGATTGAAAGTGCTTCCGGGCGTCCACAAAGGAAAGTTTCTCCTTAACCCGGATTTCCTGGATGCAGCGTTCTTCGCGATACCGAGGGCAGTCACGGGATGAGGCTGGATGATTCCCTCGACAATTCACGCAGACTGGAACCGATGAACATGCTCCCTCATGACTTTCCATGCCGCAGGTTCCACAGATGGAAGTGGCGCTCTTACAAGATATGCGTGTATGGCCAAAACGCTGGCACTGATAACATCGCAACGGGCTTGGAATATACGGACGCACCTCGATCACCTCATAGCCCGCTTTAATCTTCTGCGGTAGGTCAACCTTATTAAATGTGAGGAAGAGAGTACGGGTAGGCTGTAGTTCTCCGTCTCTCCTCGCCTGCACTCGATACACGGATATGACCCCCTGGTCTTCCAAACAGTTTTGGATATCCGGGTCAGACATACCGTCAAGAACATTAGTGGATATAACTCCTCGCGACGAATTTAGCGATTTATGTGGCTCGACACGGATCGGATAACCGTGGAGGATCGCCGCCTTGAGCAATGAGTTACTCTGCGACATTCCAACTGTCTCCACTAAAAGAGATCCATTGCGAAGTCGTGTGCAGGATTTCACGGGACCAGCTATGGCATCTATGCCCTTCTGAATAATAAATGGGTTTACCCTTTGAAAAGACTGACCGTCCTCCGTACGACTGATCACTAAGTAACGAGGAAAAGGCTTCTCAGTTACTTCTTTTACTTCAACTCTCTTTCGTTTCACCTGGGTAAAATTGTTTTCAATAACCATAGCGATTTAATCCTCCACCATTACAGCTGTCTCCGATGGCAGGCTGCTTTCTGGGCGCCACCCCGGCTTAGGTTAGTTGCCCTGGCCTGGAACAAGTAACCTCAGGGTCACACCTTCCTGAGTAGAGACAAAGGGACCCAACCGCCTGCAGAAAGTTTACAGCGCATGTAATGGCCCCTCCCCGGGCCTGGCCTTTACCAGGGGATACGCTCTTGCCCTACATGATGGCCCAGTGCTGGGGGTCACGCTATTACCCAGTCACATTTTAACCGTGTCAAACACGGGGGCATCCATCAGACTAAAAGCAGGGAGGTTAAAAAGTAAAAAGTAAAATGGAGACAAACTAAAAAGGAGTCAAACGCGCTAAGCGCGGACCTGAGGGAGCAGCTCGGGTGCCTCGGGGTCGCTACGCCCCGTACCCAATAAATTGGGCCCCTGAGGGGGAACTCTGACAGAAATGTATTACTGCCCGAGGGGCTTACTGTGAAGGTAAAATGTTTATTTGCTCTATTATAAAAGTTTCAATATTTCTTTTGACTCTCTTAGTTGAATACGAGAAAATCTAGAGCTCAAAACCCTGTAAAAATTGTAAAAGCAAGGATATTTTTGGCCGCTTGAAGTGTCGTCGTCACTGCGAGGAAAAACAAATGTACAGAATGTTACTCAAGAACGGCATGTTGATAAATAATTTCTACACATTCAAAGAATATCATGAAAATGATCTTACCGGTGAGAGTAATATTTTTAGTCATTTTGCTGCTTGGATTTCGCCTCTGATTACAATGGCACCAAACATTCTGAAGCTTCGTTTTCTTTCAAGTTTGGAAAGATCGATACGCTCTTCGTTTTTCATGATCATGTATTGTCGTGAGACATTCCACGTTGCCTCACTGTCGTTCAACGATATTCAGCACTATAGCAGCTCTGTTGATCGATATCTAATTAACACCTACAGCTGGACGCCCTGATCTACTTTGTTTGCTTGTTGCTTGACTACCTTCTTGAAACTGTTCAATCACAGAAACGTTAATGAATATGGCAGTATATTCCTCCTATAACATTTATTTACTTTGGTAGCCGCTTACTTCAATGCAATAGAATTTGAATGTAGCCAAACGGTGTGTCGCTTATTTACGACAATTATCACATCCTCCAAAGAAGAGCAACCCTTTAATACCACCATTTTCATATACATTGCTTCATTACCTCGTCAGAGCGGTTGCCACATTTTTCTGACAGCCCCTCTGATACAAGGAAAAACACTTTGACAGAAGTAAATTGATTAGTGTCCACTGCTGCAGACGAAACCGCGCACTAGGGCCGAGACCGGATTTCTGTAGAATCAAGCTGCAAAAGTGGCCTTCCCCCCCCCCCCCGGAATTTTCTGTTGCCCCGAAAGGATGAATGACATACAAAGAGACCAAAGGGCTGCAACTGTACTCTTGTACTCTCTCTTGGTTGTACTCTTGTCAAATTATTCCATTTATCGTCTTAAATACCCATAATATAAGTATAAGAACAGATCACAACATATTATATTACAATGTTTCATCCAATATTAAATAGTATATATAGGTACTTTGGAATATTTTTGTTATGCTAACGGGATACATAGCTTTGAGAACACATTATTATAAAAATACAAACACTACCTAAAGTTTTTAAGATCCCTATGCACAACGCCGTTATTTATGGCCACTTAACTGTCATGTATCGCTCAAAGTTATACCAGAATGGTAACGTTTTAATGACGATAGTCTGTTAATTTACCATTAAAAAACGTGAGCTGAAAAAATTACTTTCCATAATTCTCATAAACTCTGCATACGTTACATTTGTCATGTTCTCTGTGACCAGTATCAAGAGGGGTGGCTCAGTAGGTAACGCCTGGAACTAGTATTTGGGAGATCTCGGATTCAACCCCTTGGGGTCGGCCATCCCAATTTTGGGCTCTTCCTGGTCGCTTAGGCAAATTCTGGGATGGATCTTTACTTTCTACGAATTTTCCGCTCTCATATTTCTATCATTTCATTGCATTGGTTCTGTTACAGGGTCAAAAGTGCCAGGATAAGGTGTGTTGGTGCGGTGCGACGGTGGCTTGCGTTTTGAAACTACTCGGACTCCACAGGTGGCGGGGGGAGGAAATGGTAATATTGTCAGCGTCCTCGTTTACCCCCTTAACTCACCGCCTGTGTATCCTTCACCGCTCCCTTCTTTGCGGGGGTGCCTCTAGGGGAGGTAGACACAAACGATGTGTATATTAGATTTATCGTGTCGTGTAACTTAATATAGAAGTAGCTGTACATGTGATTGCGAGTCTAATGATTTCGTGACAGGTTGTGATTTTGAAGATTGTAGATTCCAATTCTGCGGAGCACGTTATTTATTTATTTATGTATTTATTTATTATTAAGTATACTTATACATAAGATATCAAAGTAAAAAGTCAATTAACGATCCTCGAACTCAACAACAATGACCCAACGTCATACGACTAATTAAAGAGACATACACTATTACTTCCGTTCGTTATTGTGCCATATCATTTATAATGAAAACTTTATTAGTTAGTGACGTACAGAATTTTTAGAAACTATGCCAGAACTTCGTATATGCATACCATAGATTCCCCATCTCAAATTGTTTGCCTAAAATCACTCTAGTAGTGTAGTTCATAAAAATATTGTCTCAACTGAATGCCTCTTCCAGATAATGCCTGCATTGTTAAAGATAATTAAACTCTGGAACCACATGGTAAAGGGCAGGTTTACTAACAATCCATAGATTCCCATGACTCTTCCGTTATATGCGTGCACTTAAAATTGACGATCAGAAAATATCCTAAAGGAGTGGTGCTATTAATGTACTGTTGTACAAAGCTGAAGGGCAGAGAGGGAATTGATTGTTAGGATTCGAGGATATTTCTGTACTTAAGCATTACTCGACATTGTCCGTTTGTGTCTACGGACACCTCCGGGAGGAAGGCATGCAATGAAGGACACACGGGCGAGAGAAACGGACGTCAACGAACTCCCTAACATTTTTACATGTAGCACACCATGATGCCTCTTTCCGAGTTCGAGACCTTTTAAAGCGCAAGCTACCATCACACAGTACAAACCCACACCTCCCTGGCATTTTCAACGTGTAACAGAACCAAAGCAATGAAATGTGAGAGCGGAAAATTCATGGAAAGCAAAGATTTATCCAAGCATTTGCCTAAGTGACTGAGGGAAACCGCAAAAAATAAAACACAAAGTTGGGATGGCCGACCCCTTCCCAAATATTGGCTCTCTCGATCCAGACACAGAAGCAGTTTAAAATGTAACGAATGCAGAATTGATGAGAATGATCGGAAATTATGTTTTCAGCACAGTTTTTTATTAATTGAAACCAGCAAATCTAAAGTAGTAGTAGTGTTTAACGCCCGTTTTTACTACTGAGGCACCACAGGCGGTGGACACTGATGATACATGAAATGAAATGATATATTGGGAAAGGATTTTTTTTTAAGGAAGGAAGCGTTCCAGGCCTAAGTTTAGGTACCTCCCCGGCATTTGCCAGTTATGAAGACTGAGGAAAACCTGGAAAAAACCCCAGTCAGGGAGGACGGTCCTGGCGGGATTCGAACCGCAGACCTCCCGCTCACGAGTCCATGCCTTAACGACCTCGGCCACCCGTGGCGGTACAAATCTAAAGTGAAACTGCCAGTGCTGCATGTCTCAAGTGCAAATAATTAACAAACTATCGTCATTAAAACTTTTACATTCTGATGTAACGCCGGAACAATACATCACATTTAAGTGAACAGCAATAACTGCATTGCAGATAAGGAAGTTTAAAGATGCAGGTGGTGTTTTTACTTTTAAATTAATGTACTTTCATAGCAAAGTAGCTTTAACACAAACACAATAAACAAACATCCGATACAAACAGAACGCCTTCTTGATTATAAATTACTTTCAAAATCGTGACTATAAACAAGATTATTCTTATAGTCGTTAAGGACTCAAAACCATTTTTTGAAAGTATGGGAAATTTTCGCCTCAGTGAAAGCAATTAATAACATCAACACTGGTAATAGGTGGCAACATTTCTCTCTCCCAGCTTATTAGCCCTAAGCAAGGACAATGGCATTATCATTTTATACCCGTTAAATTTGTGAAGCTTTTAATGTCATTATTTACAATTTGCTTTAGTTACCCTCACTTACCTTTATGTGCCGTGCAGTCGTTAACATATTTACCTGAAGGCTAATTGTTTACGCTAATATGTGGCTAATATACTAGAAATCTGTGACAAACGCCTTAATCATAGGTATTTATTTTATAGGCCAGACACAATGCTTCACTTAAAATATTGGCACATTTTTGTCCCTCAATCTTACAAAAACAGTAATATCAGCACTTGGGATTAAAACATTTTTCAAGATTTTAAATGTATATTTTCATTCATTGTTTGTTCTTATTTCACTTTTATTCACATTAATTTTTGTCAGCAGATTTTCCAATTCATATTATTTTTGAGTGCCAATGTATGAAATTTAAAATAATAAATAAAAAGCGTAAAAGGTAAGATAGGAAAAAGGCAAGAAAGAAAATGTAGTAGCTGGGTTGTTAATTAAAACACATTAGAGGAGGTTTAAAATCCTCTAACACCTGGTACAGTGCTCGAGGCAAACTTTGAAGACTACTGTGAGTGTATGTGAAGCTGTAAACGGATTAGCCCAAAGCTGAGAGAGCTCTAGAAACCGCTGTAATCCGGGGCACAAAGCCACGACTTCGAATCGCAGCATGGCGGATGAATGATCTCATTTAGAACACTGAGAACGTGTAAAAACTCCGGGTTTCTTTGTTTCATTGTGACAGTGCAAGCGAGCGATGTGCGCTAATTAGGAAGAAAGGCCACGTCGGATGACCGCGTACGGATAACAATGGGACATACGCGCGTCAAATGTGCCTGGCATCTTCTTGTTTTCCATTGGATGACGTTGTTTTTACATCGCGGCGTAGCTTAGTCGTGAGGCTGGCAAAACCAACCCTTTTCCTTACTGGTCCCAGTCGCTGTTGAAAACCACGGTGAATTAAATTAGAGAGACAAGCTGCTGTGAATATCAACCAGAATTACCGAAAACCAGTGCTTGTAACTTCAAAATGTACCGCAATTTAGAACATGAGAAAGTGGGCGAAAGTAGTGACAATTGTCGTAACAGCACCCGCTGAAACAACGCTAATGATCTGTACGGTTACTGTTAAATACCAACTTTATGTTATTCCTTTCATAATTATCACCATTGGGTCTGACATTACCGATAAATTCACGAACCTAGTGAGTGTTTATCTGGAAAGCTCAGACCCTCAAGTAATATTTATCAGAACTATTTCACGAATAAAATAAGAATTTAAACACAATTCCTTTAAACTTGGCTAACAAAATTGTAATAATTGTATATATGTACTTAACCTTTTCAAGCAATCTTGCGACAGAAGAATGCCGATTGTCAGTTATGCCAACAGAGAAGAACAAAATACGGGTTTAAGACTATTTCATGAATAAAATAAGAAAAAAATTATGGATATTTGAAATTTGCGCACAAAATATTAATACTTGTATAAAATGTTATGCTTATGAATATCTATTTTATTCAGAAACCGTGATACTGAAATGGACAAAAGTCGACTATTACAATCGCTACCGTTAGATTTTCTAATACTAACTGAGGAAAATAAAAGATAGCATAGAGTGTCACTATTTTTCTTTGTATTCTGCGGTTTGGAATTCCTGATGATAAGATCAATTTGCTCATTTGACGCATCACTAAAACGCTTTGAAGAACCTCCCATTTTGCATTATGATTGTGGATTGTTCATGTTTTGTTGATAACAATAGCTTCCCACCGCCTCTAACAAAAGTGGTCAGAGATGTGTGTTCAGGAATTATATAGTGGAGGTATAGAGTTGACTACACTGACCACAAGATAAATGCACGTTGCGTGAAAAAAGATTTGATAATTTTTTTAGATGATTTCACTCCGTAATCTGGCTGTAATTGGTCAAAATTCAAATTTTTGTTTCGTTTGATTAGTCTATTTTAAGATGACGTCACATGATAAATAATCAACTTAAAACGCAACTATAACGAAATTTACGCACTGAAGCACGCTGTATAAGAGCCAAATTGCTCATTGTTTATTGACGAACATTGCGACTTCTTATTTAAAAATTCATCACATATAACTGAATATGATTATTATTTTGTTTATTTACGGATGCTCTTTAACTTCTCAAATAATAAGCATCACATTTAATTAAGGGCGTGAAAAAATTGATAAATTTGCCTCAGAGGCCTCTTCTTTCAGGCTTGAAGTTCTTTTACGTTCCGTAAATCTACGACACGGAACCCAAGGTTTTACTTCGCTCCCGAAGGAAGCGAAAAAATCCAGCGAACCTGGCCCAGATTGAACTCGCAATCTGTGTCTACGAGGCAAGTGACCCCCCCCCCCCCACACACACACACACACGTCGGTTATATTGATCAAAGCATCTTATTGATGCTTTACCTACACACTGCTGTGAAAGTTTACTCAGAGATAGAGAAATGGCAGCTATATTTTTACATAAAGCGCGTATACCATCTGGTTTAAATCTTACGTATTAATTGCCTCCCCCTACACTCTCATTTCTAGTTTCATCTGTTTCCATGCATAACGTTACCTTCGATACTCAATATTTACTTTTATCACCTTCACTTGTCTAGCTTCTTGCCATTGAAAAACTCGCAGTAGTTCGAAATATAGCAGTTTCAAGTGTGACTCTTTCTCTGTGTTTTATCTTTATCTAATTTTATTATTAGTGTTGATTTGTTGCATTGTTAATAGTGTTTCTTTATTTTTATTTTTCATTAATATTATATATACATATATACACACATATACATATATACACATATATACATATATACACACATATATACACACACACATATATATATATATATATATATATATATATAAATGAAAAATAATAAAATACTAAGAAAAAGTCGTTGATTAGTAATCGCTATATTTCGAACTGCTTGAGTTCTTCTAAGGAAAGAAGACAAATCATATACATATTAGCTATTTACAGTGTAACGCTAGTCAAAAGGAAAGCTCAATCGTGCAGTCTTATGGTCTTTAATTCAGACATATTAGAATGTTTTCATCGGATATAGATTTTGATGTGACATATCACTTTCATAATTTTAAATGTCATAAGTTGAATCATTGAATCAACCCTATATACTACAGCGTCGATTATCCGAACTAATTTGAACTACTGTAGTTTCGGCATTCGATTAATCGGGTTAATAAACCTGGAATAACAGAGGGCACAAAAATTAAAGGTTTCTGTAAATTTTTCCCAGAAAAGTTTGATTCCATCAGCAATGAGCATAACGAGGATCGAAAATAGGTACGAAGCATAAGAGGAGTGCAGGCCGATTATTGATGGGCCATGAACAAAAACATCTAAAAAGTTCAACTATACCCGAAAATCGCCATACCCAATTTTGAAGTAAACCAGAGTGGCTGCGTGCTTATCATTTATGACACACTTATACGTGGGGCCCCAAAACTCTAAATGATGGGGAAAAAAATGAAAGATATAATTTTAATTCAGCATGAAATCAGTACAATTTATTCTTGTACGAGAAAATTAGCGTGCACATCTCGGTGATCAATAGCTTTAGATACGTTAATTAATCTTTCATTAACAGAATAATTAATCATTGGTTATTCTCTTGTTAGTTTTATTGTTATTGCCACAATATACAGGCTGTCCTAGAATCGCCGCATATTTTTCTGGGTTTGGTAAAAGCAACAGCAACTACGGAGAACGTGATGCGGATACTTTGTATACATATTTTATTTGTTAATCTTCCCTTTGTTTCATTGTCAGTGCACAAATATTTACTAAACACAGCAGCTCTGAACTAATAACAGCTAAAATAAATTGCATGTGATATAAGTAGATTAAGCAATGAACGTGTATTAGTAACTGTGAATCGACTGAATATTAGTTTGGTATTTTAATTGACAATAAAAATATTACAGAGAAAATTAACGAAAGGGCATTTACTTTTGTTAATTCCTAAAACTTCTGCAAAATTCAACCTATATGACTTGCGTGTCATGGAAATACATTAGGACATAGCTTGAAAAAATGTACAACGATTATGTGAAAAGTTCTGCCCTTGTTTTCGTGAATGTTAAATTTCATCCGTTGACTACTAGTGCAACAAATAAAGCTAAGACAGAATGAACTTTGCCCCGAGTTAAGACTGTTAAGCTGAAAGGTTTAATTTTTCCTAATGTTATTGAGTATTCTGAGAAACGCGGTCAAACTTGAGCATCCCGAAGGCGTTTAAACGAGCTTGTATCTATGCTCTGTGAATTTAAACTGGAGAGCAATGTTAGGTGCAGTGACACGGAAAATACGCCAGACCTTCGGTGCTAATACTGTAAATGAACAGACGATCCAAATACGGTTCGCTAAGTTCTAGGAATGCAACGAACCCATTGGGATATGCCACTGACAGAAAGATTAACAACAGTGGATAACGAGGCTCTGTTAGCAACTATTAGGCGAATAACAGCCAGACTTGTGAGGAGATGGCACAGCAATTCAAGGTCAGTGTGGAAATCATGCGGGCTCCAACTCCATCAACTAGGAAAAATACGAGATATGTCATAAGTCGTGGATATACTATTTTTTTTTCTTGCGAACAAAAATCAACACGAAAAAACTAGATATACGATTGAATGTGTATGGAATATACTTTCGAATGAAGTCACAAGATGGTGTATTGAGCACAGCTGCATCAGTTCGTGAGCGACACTGGTCAGGAATGGAGGTCACCAAGAGTGAACAATGTGTGTATATGTAAACAGCATTTCTCCGCGGCAGGAATGCACGAGAATGCCATACAGAGTTACAGGAAGCACTGGATGTGCATGGTGAGGCGGGCAGAGACTTTCAAACGGGAGAATGTCGACTGCTAATCTGCCGCGCAGTGGGCGTCCTGTGTCCGCGGACAAAGATGTGTGGTTGATGGTAGGGGAACAGTGCTTAAGCGATGATAGGGTGGATACTTGTGAAACTAGAAGAGCAAACAATAATTCCGGCGGAAAACACGGTACACGCATTTTATGGGAGGACGTGAACACGAAGAAAGTGAGGGTCGCCTCAATTAAATGAGGTACAGAAATGGATCGCTACGAAATATGTCGCATTGATCTTACAAGATTTCAAGGGGAAATGGATGTCATGTTGAATCGCATCATTGCAGTTGATAAAACCTTGGCAAGGGCATGTGAACCAGAACTCAAGCGACAGTCCAGTGAATGACGTCACCTTGGGTCATCACGCAAACACAAGTTTTGCCAAACTCCATCAATAAAAGTCATAGTCAGTCATTCTAGTATATGATAATCAAGGTGATCCTTTTTGGTGTAAGAATTGTGCCGTGCCATACGCACAAATCGGCCAGAACTTTTGAACAACGCCGTTATTCTCCACGATATAGGGATAGCTCAAACAGCTTATAGGGTCAAGTGTTTTTTATAAGATGAGGGTTTTACAAAGTAAAACACAAGCTGCTCTAATTAATATGCAGAAAGAATAAAGTGAGAGATTGTCTATGAATTTTTTCCAAAGTCATCAATATATTGCCTAAGGAATTCGGGAGATGTAATGCATTTCTGAAACTGGGCACTAATAGCAGATGGCGAGATAATAGATAAGAGCAAGTTATTAGAAGGAAACTTAATCTAATTAAACGTAAATTAAATTTAAACCTGCTCGTTATACAGATCATGGGGTAATGCAGAATCAGGCCAATTAGTAAAACATCGAACTCGAATAAAAGATAGTAACTCTAACATTAGACCAGGGAATTATTGACTTTATCTCTGAAAATATACATTTACCATGAGTTCCATCTATAGCCGGGGCCATGGGTCGCGTATATGCGTAGTTCCTTACAATGCGATGACCTCATTATTCTTCCAGTAGCGCACAAGCGCTGAATGACCCGCTCAGCTGTGTTATACTGTGTCAGTTGCTGCCTTTTGAATTTCAAATGTGAAAGTTTATTCATGACATCCGTTGTATGTGAATTACATTAGATTTTTTTTATTAGTCTACTGAAATGCCTACCGAAATATTCACGCTTGAAAAAAGAAGTTTATGTACTATAAATACATACATCAAAACCCAATCATATAGACAGGTGTGTGGACACTTTCAGGAGAAATTTCCTGTATTCCAGGTAGAGAAATAGTTAGATGTCTGGTTAATAAGTTTAGGACAACGGGATCGCTAAACCTAAGAAATGAAAAAGAAATGTTCTGATGGAGGAATGCGTGTAAATGGAAATATCATCCGCAGGTGCCAGGAATGTCTGAATGCAGTGGACACCACTTTTAATACCACTTATAACAAAGTTAGTTGTCATTATAGTGCATGTTACTATCACTCACGAGTAAGTAACCGGGAGTTTTAGAACAGAACCCCCCCCCCCCCAGTGTAATAGACAGCGCGCGGAAGATGCATATGCTTGATCCGCGGCCCGCCAATATAAGAAACCTCTGTATAAACTAGCAGCACGAAAATACTTACGTAGACAAAACGATGGATATCGCAATACTAAATCGTCCAATTTATGAAAAAAAGTATAAAAAACGACTTCGACAAACATAAAAATCAGGTGAAGCTATCTGGCACGGTGATCTGCCGTTCACGCTCAACATCGGCCGTTGATCTTTATTATAAAGTATAGTTCTATCCTTCCTTTACCTTTTATTCCCTCCTCCTTGGAATTTTCTCCAAAATACGATAACCGTTCATTGGTTAGATGTAGTGTCATTCGTTGTTGAATGATTGCGACACATAACGTCATCTTTACTTTTAGATTTTCTTCCAAGCTCTTTTGCGAGGTATTAGAGAGAAGCTTGGCGGTTGCCTCGCAAAGAACACCTTTACGGCTTCTGGCTTAAATGCGGAGTGTGCCGTCATTCCGCCTTAGATAGACTTTCAATGCGTTGCACGTGGATCACACCTCCTTGGTATCCTTGCGTCTACGGCAGCAGCCAATTCATGCACTTGCCATCGGTGACACACGTATATGTTTACTTCCGGAATTTCTGTGGCAAATAGGTTAATAATGGAATTTCTTTGTTATGGTGTACTAAAAACTAGTGCGTGGCGATTGCTGGTAAGACAAGGACTAAAACTTGTCCTATGAACATGCGTCCAGAAATGCTTCAGGTTCGTGATGGATGGCAGTTCTGTTTCACATAGAAATGCTTCGTTTTACAGTGCTTCACTTTTATGCAAGATGGAACTCCGACTTAATTACAAGTTCCATGTAAATGTTTTGTTTGAAGCGGATCTATAGCCTTGCAGAGTTGTCGGTTCTAAATACTCGCGACTTTAACTTTTGGTAAAATGAAGATTATGGTGTATACTGAGCCCGTGCCTTAGGTGCAGGTTTTGCAGCAAGGTCTGCATGATGCCTTTGGTATCTTTGAGAGAGTTCGCTAACCCTCCAACATTGTATTGCACGCACAGCCACTTTGAACATCCGATGTGATGGGGATGATGGTAGATATGCAATATCAAGTGCTGATACAGTGAGTTTACTGTGCATATCCGAGCGTATATTTATATTCATATACCTACCACCGCCTAAGTTGTTTCCATGGTTTCTTAACACCTATTAAGAGTTTTAAACTAGCATCTTTAAAAAGGAAATAATGGATTCTATAATGGATAAAATTATGGAATTTACCTTAGTATATTCTTGTGAACTTGTATATTATTCTTTATCGATCTTGCACTGTATTGAATAAAGATAAGAGTTTTATTTTCATTATGGTTGAATATTTGAAAATTTTCTTTGGCATATTCCTTCAATTTTGGATAATGATTCCAAAAATAGGTAAGAAATTCGTAATTTTTGACTTATGGGTGAAACCCCTTATAAGATTTATGTAGTATATGTAGTTAACACATATGTAGTTAACACATTATAATTATTATGCTATAATGAACATTATGTATAATTTTAATATATAATTTTAATGTTAAGTTGGCATGATATTGGGGTATTTTTAGTATTGGTATTCACATGAAGAGGGGTGATTCCAATAATTGAACCAAGTCCTTCGACCTATAGGACCTATAGGCCAGCAATCCTTTCAGGGGACTTGAAAATGCGTACTTAGGGGTAGAAAGTAATTTCCAAAGGTGCAACCTTTTAAGGCTTTCACATCCACAGAGAGTATGTTTAGCTGTTTCATAAGGTTTTGACATCTCAAAAACGAGGAATGATAAGAACCCTAATTTTTTAGAGCAAGAGTAATTATTTTCACTCGTATTGCTAGGTTCTTCTAATATGCTCTTTAAGTATTTGCATTCTTTAATCGAATGTCAATGTTCTTTATGTCCAAACTCTGAAAGCTTGTCTTATTTGACCATAAGAGATGCCAACGGCAAATTAAACTCTTAGCAGATGCTCAAACGATCTGCTTCTTCATCGCTCCGAAACCATTTGTCCCGGCATCTACCTCAATTAAATGGAAGCTGCTTCGCTCTAGGTCAGGGATGGCAATCTCCGAGCCTACTAGAGGTTTTTAATCGCCATCGCTTCATTTCTAAGTGGAGAACAGCTATCATTCAGAGTCGTCTTAACATAACGCCATCGATCGATAACACGCTGCGATCCTTTGCTGCTGTGCTTTGCTCAGTGTGCTCACCACCCTGCTCTAAATATATTCCCAGATGTTTTGGAATGTATATTTTGTCTTGTGTTTGCGTTAATGTATTTATGTTAATTTATGTTAATGTATTAACTTTAAATTGTATAAAAGGAAGTATTTCAATGCTCTTGCTCAATATTATCAGCATTTAAAGTGCAATTTTTCGTTTTTATAGTGGAACTTATAATTAATTTTCTTGCGAGAGTGCTTACATCGCATTGTTAATTTAAGAGCAGTGTTAGAAATATCCTCTTCTATCGTGATATTTGACACGTTAATCTTTCCCCCACCTGGGGGCTTAATTTTCCATTACATTTTCTAGAGTTGAAAGTACTTGGAAAAGTGCCGATCATTAATTCGACAAAAGTGTATTGCAAATAAATGTATTGTTAACAGTGATTTAGCTCATTGTATACCGATATCTGTAGTCGCTTTTAAATAGCTTTGTTTGCACAACTTTGTCAAATGTTCTCTTATTCTTTTTCAATACAAATTGCTCAACACGGCAGTCGTTTTATAGCATTGCTTCAGAGAGCTATAACTGTTTAAATATCGTAGATGGGAAAACGACTGAAAGATTTGGTACTCGTTAAAGAGTCGTCCAAGTATTCAAAGCAAGGTCTTGTCTATTGTAGGCAGATACGTTTTGTTTCCATACTTCGTTTATTGCAATCCCTGCAGAAGAGTTATCGATGTAAAAGCAATTACAGCGTCCATTTTGACAAGTTGTTCTTACTCTGCGCGCTTTCAGTAAATCGATTATCTCGCAGCGTTACGTGAAATTCTCTCATAGCTAACTTTATTTCTATGTAAATTTCCGACCCGGTCTCGTCTAACGGTTTGGTTCGAGGGTGAAACAATCCCTTCGGACTCCCAAGATATACGGCAGGGTGAGAGAGGAAGCGCTAGATGTCCAATAAAACTGGCTCGCAGAAATAATGTTCCCCGTAAAGTCACGCCGAAGTTAATACATTTCAATTTGCTCTGATTGTCCAGGTGCAAGATCGATGATCCAGCACAAATCACCGCACTCTTTCCTGATTTTGTTTATCCGTTGCTAGGTAACAGCATGGAGGGCTACAGGTAAGAAAATAGACGGTTTTAACACATGTTTTTACACTTGTTGCAGTTTCATTCTTTTCGATATACTGTGACGGGCTAAGTGTTGGCAATGCTAAACATTTGTCATTATTACAAACTATGTGTAAAGCTTTAGAGAATATGTTGCTATTGGATATTGTATCATTTTGGGAAATTGTACCAAGCCTTTGTACACAACAATTTTGGAACCTAGCCTCCGGTTAAGCTCACAACTTCCCGCTATTCTACTATTACTACCGTCATGTAAAAATATTTTTGATTTATTCACTGCGTTAGAAAATCCCTTTGGAAATTTTAGAAGCCTTATAATCTTCTGGACAACCTTTGTTACGCAAAATTCCAAATTGTTACGGAACATTATGAGAACCGACTGGAAAATGAAATGGTATAAAACACAATGGCGACTCTTCCGGGTCCTGTTCCACAAAAGTATGGTCTAATACGCACAAGTGTATTAGTACAGTCCCTTGTAAAGTATGGGCTTGTAACTTTATGTTACAAGAAAGAAGTGCTACACTGGTAAAGTATTGGTAAAAAGTTACAAGTGACGTCATATAAGAGCAAGATGGAGGAACAACTGTTTGCCATACCTTGAATTAGGTTATGTCCACTCTTTGGGGACTTTTAATACACAGGGATGATTATTGTCATTCCTACAAAATGGGTTCTTGTTTTTCTTTTCTCAGACATAATAACAATTTAAGTGCTTTATTATTGATATTAAAGCGTAATAATTTACTTTGAGACGACGGTCCCATAAGACTACATTTAGGAGCATCAATTTCAGCCATCGAGAGATGGCAGAAGAACCGAGCTTCCGGATTGCTCTCGGGTTATTTTATTTTATTAGTCCATTTGATCCTTTATATTTATTTATTTATATTTATTGATAATCACGTTTTCATATACAATAAACTGGAAAATTGTGTCAAGAGAGATTATTTTAAAAGAGAATGAAACATGAAAAAGAAATTATTTTCGTGGCATAAAGCAAGAGCCTTAAAAATACACCAACTAAGATACTGGTCCGAAATATGCATTTGAAATAGGAAACGTCAATATAAGTCATAAGCCGTGCTTTATTTGCACCTAACCTAACTTTATCAATGTAGAAAAATATTTATTTATTCTTTCTTTATACATATTCCTACTCATCATTATCCTCACTTTCGCTAATACTTAGCACACTGGCTTCCAAAAGCATTAAAAAGTTGATAACGTTTGTGCTAGTATTTGAAATTACTAATATTCCCATACTTGTAGAGATATTTATACAAATTCCACTGCCCGACTATTTCTGTACAACGGAACAACGAAAGTGCACTTGTACACTTGTAAGTGTGCAACAGAATATTACTAATTACTACAAGTTACAATTCGTACACTTTAATGTGTTATCACACTTTTGTGGAACAGGACCCCTGAGGTCTTCACATTTTGGAATGTCAGGCTGAACTCTCGCGGTCATAGCCCTAACCGTAAGATGTGCCACATCCACTCCTCTGCTTAGCTCCGCCACAGGTAAGATTCAAACCCAGATTGGGAAGTTCTGTGATGTTCTTTGTTTTTGTCAATAAATTATAGCAAGCAAAGTTTAATCTCTGAAGTTCCTGCTCCCTCCTTGTATTGTGATTATACGCGAAAAGTGTGTGAGGTGAAGTCTATAGAGAATAGAAATGGAACAAAAAGACATTGTCAGGATGTACCACGTCACAAAATGTCTCCATACAATAGCGATTGAGTTTTCTATTTTACCATATATTACCTTCTTATCATATTGGTGCATACGTGTTTAACGCTTTTTGGCTGTGACCATAAGAGATGCCAACGGCAAATTCAACTCCTAGCAGGTTCTCAAGCACTCCTTCGTCGAACGATCTGCTTCTTCTCTCAGAAATGAATCGGCAATGCCCCCCCCCCCCATTACCTATGACTCTGTCCCAACCCTCTTGGATAGGAATGGTCGATGTTGTTCACAAGCAAACCGATGCACAAATTGCCACCTGTAGATTTGTATTGTTTTCACTTAAAGCGAACGATATCCATACACAGGTTTTTTTTATTTGATTTGGCTTATTTACGGACGCTCTTTAACATCTCAGGTCATCAGCGTTCCATTCAAATCGGGGCTTGAAACGGCCGACAAATTTTGCTCAGAGGCCTCTTTTTTCAGGCTTGAGGTTCTTTTTCCTGCCGTAAATGTACGACACGGGACCCCGGTTTTACTTCCCTTCCGAAGGAAGTCATGCTTAGGATTTTTACGCCCAAAAAATCCATCGGTCCTGGCCGGGTTCGAACCCGCGATCTTGGACTTAGAAGACAAGTGTGGTTACCATACACCGGTTGTTTTAACCTGCCCATGGAATGCAAATGCCACACGATAGTTCACTGATCACAATTCATCACATTTTAATATTCTCGGGTTCCCTGAGTGGATAATCGTGGAATAAAGAGTTCAAAAGGTCTTCATCAAAGCCAATGGTCTATCTGAACGTGGAAAATCTTTCACGTCAAAGTAGGTCTCTTTGTAAAGACAGAACCATTTCCTTGCCCTGCTTTCTCCAATGGCATTCTCTCTGTAGACGACACAAATACACAATAATAATTCCTTTTAAAATTTAAAACAATTAATAGGGTTGGAACACATAAAATCTAGTATGAGCTAAAATAAACTTAAAATGCTACCTTCAAATTACAACTATTTCAAGAAGGTAGCTAAAAGTTCCTACTATTTGGGCAGAATACAAAAGTAACTTAAATTCAATGGTAAGAAGGCATTAATAACACAAAAATAAAATATTGACAAACCAAGGAGCGGAGAAGGATGATTAAGAATAAGATTAAAGACATGTCTATTGGCCCGCAAGTATCGAAGTAATCCCCCTGTCACGAACAGAGAAAGCAACGAACAATCCAGAAAGATTACATCACACTCTTCTAGAAGTTTTTTTTGCCTGTTCTAACCTATAGAACGAAAGACCAGTGACTGACTTCGACAATGATGGAGAGAATAGGGTGAAACAAGGAAGGCGTTAGGAGCAAAGAAAATTGTTGCAAGAACTTAACAAAATTAAGCAAATTCCTTCATGTATACACAGTGACCCACATAAAACGTTGCAACCTAATATCTATGAAATGGACCAATAAAACTAATAGGTGAGTTTTTACAAACTTTTCAGAGGAAACTAATAACTGTGATATATTCATGAGCAAACCTCATCGGGGTAAATTCAGAATTTTAAAATAACAATGATACAAATTTTAGATATTTTGATCGTCTTTAACAATTAATGGAATTTTAAAGCATTTTGTTTTCTAACTTACAATTTTGAAAGAGACACAATAAAGATAAATTATACTAAACCAAGCTATTATTCATCATTTTATTACGTGTTCAAAATAGCCCCCGTTAACTTCTAAAATTCTATTCTTTACCGGAAGCTTTGTCTAATATTTGCCAGCATACAGATAGTAATAGTGCCACAAACTTCTCATATTTTTTCTTCATATTCTGTTCGGTTGTAAGAGTTAGAAATAACACTGTTTTAGGAAATACTTCTAATAGTAATCCAAGTATGTCAGGTGAGTGGCGTGGCCATGCAACAGGTCCCCAGCATGTCTAATTATCTATCGCTTAGTATCCATGATAATTTCTCCTGCATCCATCCAGTATTAAAAGCACGTTTATCTTTACTTCAAACCGTGCTATATTTCTGAGTCAATGAGAACTAAAAATTAAAAATGTGTAATAGTACATTGTATTTATCTTTCATTATTTTCTGAAATAAACTCAAAATTTGAGAGAATTTATGATATACAATTTTAAAAAAATGTGTATTTTGTCGTTGGAATGGTACAAAACGAAATTCATTAATTAATTAATATTCTTTCACAATGTTAAAAAATTCGTCTAGATCTACAAAGCATTTCTGTGGTTCAGACATATCAGTATTCTCATAAACAGGTTAGGCCGTAGGTAGAGTTAATTTGAAAACGAGCTACATTTTGACGTGAGTTTAGCTGTCTTGTTCCTTCTACCACACCCACCAAGCAAAGTGTAGGCTTACGGAAGTTTGTTTAAGGGGAATAGTTTAACGGAGAAATAGCGGGGTTGGTTTTAGAGCAGAGTTTACTATAGCACCTGCAAGCTATGCAAACAAAACTGGACCACTTGTACGGTTAACTTCATAAGTAAACTTTATATTATTCTCAGGTTTAATCTGTAAAATATTCAGTTAAGAACTTCCAGCGACATGAGCAAATCCTAACATGTATCTCGATTACGAATAGGACACACCAAGTGCCATAATCCTATCTGCCCTGGTGCTCCAATAAGCCTCCTTCCTCTATGTAACACTATAATTAACATTTTAAAGGGACTATTTCTACAAATAAAGTTTACAAAAGATATACAAATATTATAGCATAAAAATAATTCTCATTATATGATGTTTAACTTATACTGAATAAACCTATTTTTAAAATAAACGTTATATAACGGAAAAAGCTTACAATATAAACTTCTCTTTTGTTAGATATCGACAAAACCGAAACTCTTTCAAAAAACCTAAAAAGAACCTTGATAAAAAGTAAAAATATACTTCAATGCAGTACAATGCAATTAAATAAATATTGGCGAAACGAATTCATCTTTCAAAACCTTCTACCAAACCGTTTATGATAAAATAAGTAATCAGGTATAAATGTGTTACTAATAACAATGACATGAAGTAGACGCACATGGTGCATACATTTTATCTTTCCACGCTCGTGTACGAACCTGCATCGACCTAAACTAGGTGTGTTCTTGAGGGGGCGATTTGTTGTCTTGTGCAGTACTAGGTTGAGTTTCACAGCAGTAATTCTGTCATTTTATGGGGGAGGTTAAAATACCGGCCTATAAATCCAATTTGCGAAAACAGAATGATCTGCAAAACATGCGAGAAGAAATAACCAGTATTAAGGAGCTCAGTTGCAATGCACGAATTAAAATATTTACACAAACTGATAATATTTTCCGAATCGTATCTGAAACAGGTAGGCATGTGTTCTCTAGTTAGCCGGGCAAGGTGTGTGCAGATGCGCTGTATATTGCCGCTTCCACTCTGTTTCCGCGAGCGTGGAAAGATAAAAGGATGCTGTATATAAATGGGCACAAGCTTATATATATATATATATATATATATATATATATATATATAACCATACATACATATGCAGATAAAATATAAAATAAAAATAAAATAACACTATTAGCAATGTAACAACTTAACAGTAATTATAGAAGCTTTAAAAGGATAAAACACTTAAGATAAAGTCACACTTGAAATCGCTATATTTCGAACTCATTGAGTTCTTGTATGTCAAGAAGACCAGTCAACATATATAAAGACTACTTTTCTTAGTTAAAAAGCCTCCATTAAGTGCTATGGGTGTTCGTTTTATTTTTCCCTGCACGCGGACTGGGACAGCTGCATACATTGGCAGTCAAGGATGCGTATTGCCTCTGGTAGGGCAGGTTATGCGTGTTTAGGTTCGGAAAAGTAAGGAACTACTGCTATATTGAATTTCATTTTTCTGTTTGACATGGTTCAAAGATTTAACATAGAACAAAGCATTTTCATTTACTGTGCTTTTTAAAGTAAATAATCAGCGGCCCAATATCGTGCAGAATTTCTGAGCGTTCATTCATTCGACAGATCTACAGTCCGTAAAATAGTACTTAAATTCAAAACAACAGGATCGACGTTAAACAAGAAACTAAGATGCAGGCGTTATGTGTTAACAGAACAAATATCTAATGATATTGATATTTGATTGATATGCTGCTTGATTGGATGCATTACAGCGAAAATCTCTTGCAAAGTTATTACAATTTTACTAAAGTGCATGCCTTACAACTCACCAACTTGGGAAGAAGAAATTTCATCTTCTGGGCGTAAAAACAAAGATGAATTACTTCCGCAATCGATGATTACTATCACTACTAAATTTAAATGTCTGCCCTGATCTTGTGGCAACAATAATTGCATCGTAGACCCATGGTCGTGAGTTCAAACTCGGCCAGTGTTGATGGATTTTTAGGGCGTAAAAATTTATGAATGAAAAAGAACATCAACCTTGAAAGAAGAGGCATCTGAGCAATATCGGCCGTTTCACATTCTGAATAGAATGGGTCGCTAATGATCAAAGATGCTATAGAGCGTTGTTAATCAAAATAAATATATTTCTTATCACTATCCACAGCAAGCTGTAGTCGGTCCTGGTGATGTAGTGGTAACCATACTTTCCTCGTAAACCCAAGATCGCGGGTTCAATCCCGGACAGTATCGATGGATTTTTTGGGCGTACAAATCCTAAGTATGGCTTCCTTCAGAAGTAAAACCATGAGTCCCATGTAGTAGATTTACGGCATGTAAAAGAACCCCAAGCGTGAAAGAGGAGACCGCTAAGCAAAATTTGTCGCTAGTTTCACGCCATGAATTGAATGGTACGCTGATGACCTGAGATGTTAAAGAGCGTCCATAAATAAAACAAACACAAAAAACACAAGGTGGATCCAAAGTCATTTCCAGTCACACAAGAGTATCGCTCCATCTTCTTCCAGAACGCCCCATGTCAAGTTTCCCGATTGGCCTATACAACTTGTTTTGTCAACAAGTCCATTCGCAAAATATGATCCTTCACTTTTTTGTTTCTCTTTCTAAACTATCTTTTTTTTTTTTATTAAAAATGTTTAACTCTTTTCTCATTGTGAAATTGCTAATTTCATTTCGTCGTGTGTAAGCAACAACCTCTCTTAGAAATGTCATGTCTGTCTGTCTTCTCTGCTTTGTTTAATGCCCAGTTCTTGGATCGGTAAGTTACCATTAGTACTGCCATAGTTTTAAAAACTTTCAATTTGTGTATCGTAAGAGATTTTCTTGTGAATGTCCGTTTTACTATTCCAAACTATCAAATATGTTTAATTTATTTTGTAATCTTCATCATTTTCATGCTAACATAGAAGTCTCAGTAAATAATAAAGGAATGGTGTTTAACGCCCGTTTTTACTACTGGGGCACACAGGTGGTCACTGATAATACATGAGATGAAATGATAAATTGGGAAAGGATTCATTTTTAAGAAAGGAAACGTTCCAGGTCTAAGTTTAGGGTACCTCTCCTGCCTTTGTCATTTATGAGGACTGAGGAAATCCTGGAAAAAACTTCAGTCAAGGAGGCCGGCCTCCTGGCGGGATTCGAACCCTAGACCTCCCGTTCACTAATCCGCGCCTAAACGACCTCGGCCACCCGTGGCGGTGCAAGTAATTAAAATGACTTCTTATCATTCTTAATTTTGCGGATATTTACCAATAAATATCATTAATTTAGTCTTTTTGGTGACATTTCTAAATAGTAGTTTCAATAAATTGCGTAATAGCTGGGAAGCCCTGTGTAGCTCATTCTCAAACTTAGTTAGTATTGATCATTTGCTAATATGAAAGTATTTAAAATGACCGCACCTAAATTAAAAGGTTACCATTCTGTTAGGCATCGTCAATGTAAAATTAATATAATCATAATTTTTTCAAAATTAGATTTTAATTATCCTTTATTTCTAATCAAATTGCTGGAATTATCTAAAACTGCCTCCCACATATCCACAATTCGACCACGGCATCTAATACCAAGTATTTTCAGGCAATGTATATTTTCTGTTTAATTTCTTCAGCTGAACTATGTTAATACACAAGTGTTTTTTTTTTTTTTTTTTTTTTTTTTTTTTTTTTTTTTTTTTTTGCAGGAAAAGTCTTTGGAACACCGAGCTATTTGTGTTGATCTTTTCCAATTACCAAGCACGAAAATGGAAGAGCAGATGTGGCCAAAGAAATCATAATGAAAAAATTGTCCACGAATATGTCGAATTTTTCCATATCAGATATCAACCATGAAGAAAAATTGTAACCTCTAAAGGTAAATTTCCGAACAGTCATCGAATTAACTGCTTCAAAAAATTTCATTTCGCTTTTAAAACTATAACTTCCGGTAAGGAAAAAAAATTGAAAGATGCATAAATGCACTTTTTATTTTGTAAAAATAAAACATTTTTTTTTCAAACAGAGTTTTGCTATTTTTGCAAAAGATATTTCTTCCTGGTTACGCTACACTGAAATATATTTGAAATAACGTGGAAAGGAAACACATTTAATCTCAGTTTAGAACGCTGGGCAGCACCTATTGTTTATATAAGCCTTTTGATCAATGGGAGATCTGTGATGAAAGAGAAGATCTCTTACGTTTAGCCAGAAAAGAGACTTCTGAAGAGATCATCCCGCAAATAAAGCCCTTGAGATGTTTGATAACGGAACCCGAACATGGATTTGTCGGAAATCGTATTTTGTTTTCTTTCGGTCGTTGGGCTTTAGAGTAGCTTTCTCTCCTCCATTCCAATTTCTGCTTAGACGTTTTCAAAGAAACTTAACTCTGTTCTTCGTGCACGTTTCTTTGCAAGGTAGAAATCGTATGAGGCAGCGAAGCAGCAAATCCGCGAGTTTGTGTCAATTTTTAAGGTTCATTTCATGTGTAACAAAAATGTAAACAACTAAAAAAGGATTCTTATCAATTTATTTCTTGACGTACGTAAAAGCTACTTTTGCATTTCCTTACCGTAATCTCCATCAATTTCTTTATCACATATATTAGCCTGTATGTATTTACAGCATGCTCGATTACAATTTGTAAAACAACATACCTTACAAGCTTACTGTTTACATGCATGTCTTGGTGATATTATTTTATAGTAGTTGGTGTATAATGACTTGCGAATATATAAATTATATACTTAAATCAGCGCAAGGATCTAGCCGTTCCTGTTCCTATTTACACACATGAAGCACTAAGAAAAAACAAAACACATAAATACACAAAATTACATATGTACAAACACTATGAAATAAATCTCCCCTTCCTTCCGTGATGTCTAAAAAAATTTATGCAATTAATTAGAATTTTAAATTCATATTTACAGAGTACTAAACAAAATAAATACATAATTTAGTACATACATATATGTACTAAAATCAACAGAAGTACATTTAAAATAGTTAAGTACTTATATGCTATGTTCTTTCTAGCCAGAGGATTCTCTTGCCCACCTTATCTAATAAATTTACATAGCCCCTGCCAATTATTCTTATCCAATACCAAATTTACACATGCCGCCCTACTCCTTGACTTGCGACCTCCAGTACTGTGTGTCGGTCCTGGTGGTGTAGTGGTAACCATACTTGTCTTCTAAACTCAAGGTCGTGGGTTCAATTCGGCCAGGATCGATGGCTTTTTTTCGGGCGTAAAAATCATAAATATGGCTTCCTTCGGAAGAGAAGTAAAGCCGTGGGTCCCATGTCGTACATTTACGGCACGATAAAGAACCTCAAGCCTGAAAGAAGAGGCCTCTGAGCAAAATGTATCGGCCGTTTCACGCCCTAAATAGAATGGGACGCTGATGACCTAAGATGTTAAAGAGCGTCCTTAAATAAAAACAAATGAATCAAACCAGCACTGTGTAGCTTCACAGTCTGCAAGAATATGTACCAATTTGCCGTTTTACCACCCATAATTTTGGTGATATTTATTTAACACTAACAAGATTATTATAGATATGTTCCTTTCTTTTGTTTATAGTTTTGCATAGTCCATCGAGTTTACAAATTTTATGACGTTCTTTAGTTCTTTTTTACTAATGTAGTTTTTGCAACTGGCCAGTTTTACTTTAAAGGCGCTAGAAATTAATTTGTCTCTTTGAATCTCAATTATGCCACCGTAGTAAATTGTTTGATTTCGACTTACATAAGGAACACGTGGGTGAATCTATTATAATGGTGTACAAAATGATACGTGCATGATATTCCCCTCGATACGGTTTTACGTCCTACCACCAGTCTAGGTAAGAGGTAGAGGCAGTGAAAAGCACCTGCGTTACACTGATGATGGAGCAGTGACAGTTGGAATTAATTTTATAATGTCCTTTTCAGCACACATTGAATGGGAAAGAACTTTATATTCAAGATAATGACATAGTTAAGCGCCTTATTTGCAATAAACGTTTATCATGTCTTTCGATGTAACACTGAAAGGCATTTTATTACATACCACAGTATGGCAAAAATATTCTAGGTTTTTAGTAGTTTTAATATGTGCATTTGGTTATATTAAGTTAATACGTAACATTTTAAAATATAAATCAGTTTTTTTCAGGTGAAGATAGATAACATAAACGTAAGAGTTTGACTACCTCTAATATTAAGAATGATGTAAAAGCATCTTACAGAATTGCGGAGCTTATTGATAAAAAATGAAGACACTTGGTGAAGATACATTTATCAAAGAATGCTTCATAATAGCGGCTGAGGAAATAAGTCCCAATTTAGTAGACATGTTAAAATTTATAAGTCCCTCACGTGACACTGTAACGAGACGCATCTGGGAAGCGATCTGAAAAAACAATTGATTTGCTTTACTGTCGTAGTTAAGACAAAGCTGATAAGACTCAACTGACAATTTTTGAGGGGTCCTGGCAGCGAATTAAATATTAAAAAATGTCTAGATATAACTTCTCTGAAAATTAAAAACCTCTGGAGAACATTTTCAAAGTACTTTATAACATTGCAAACAAAAGTTATTGTTTATATACTTTCCCTGTGATCTACTTTTTCATTTAAAATGAGTATCGCAACATCATAAGTGACAACACTGAGACTCTGCGCTAAGACTTTCGAACAAATAAAAATGAAAAAATGAACAAGTTAAAAGCAAATCATGTCATAGAAGAAATCCTTAGAAACAGAAACTGGGTTGCAAAAAAAAATAAATAATAAAAGATAATCTACGTAAAAGTTCCAGTTTTGAGCATTACATTTTCATGCACTGGAACATCTTAATCCGCCACTGGAAGACTTTTGTTAACACCCTGAGACTTCTCTAAGGGTACCTGTGTGAGTCATTCTTTCGCAGCAAGTAGGAGGCGATTGCGCCCTCCCCTCTACTTGCAACGTTTGGGCAAACTGGTCTAGTATTTTAAAACGATGTAAATATTAGATGAGATTGTCGGGGCTGCCACCATTGCCGTTAAGTTTGGAAATAACCCAATTTTTGTTTTGATTGCTTGGGAAAAAGGTATGGTTTCTGACCCTTTTATAGTTATATCCCCTGTTGTTGCCATTTTCTATACTCTGTTGTCTTATGGGTTCTGTGGAAATTAACAAAGCTGCTAATTTCTGCAAATGTTGCAAATTTATCTGCTATTTCATTACCACAATTCCCTACAGAAAGGAGCTTTCGTGCAGGAAGTTATAAACTAATTCCTTTATTCTAGAGTTGTTTTTCTTCTGATTTCCTCTATAGGACTATTGTGGGTTTTTGTGCTATTAAGGGATAGTAATGTAATTCAATTATCGGTGCGTATCGTATCTTTCCTAGAATGGGTGTAGATGTTTGTAGATTCCCCATTGTGTCAGGGGCTATAATAATTCTTCTTCTTGATCATTAGAACATTAGTTAGAGGATTTAATATTTAGCTGGTGTGTTTGTTTAATGTCTATGCCGGATGTAACACCGCAATCACTTTTACTGTCATCTGTGAAGATCATTACTGGACCATACTTTCCTTCGGCTGTCTTACCAACACTGATCGAATCTCCTGGATGTTCCCAATTGCTTGACGCTTCTTAATGGTCTACATGTCGGGCTCAAATAGAGTTGAATACGCTTTCCGGATGGAAAATGAGCATGTAAACGGGGAGCTAAGAGCCAAGTTCGATCCTACTAAAACTAGGAATGGAATAGTTCAATTCGAATTGAAATGCATGTAAGCGGGTCATAATGAGATTAAAATGAGTTTGTTTAAGCGCACTAACGTTACACATTTTTATCATACAAAATCGGTACTCATTCCATATTTACCCACAAAATGCATGTGTATTAAGTGCCATTTAACCTTGTGTGCCAGTTTTATCTTTCCAAATTTTACTTCTTAAATCAATAATTAATTACCTGTTTAAACATGTTAACTAATATATAACAATTGAGAGCGAGCCTCTCTGGAGTTGAAAATGCCTATTTCTGGAATTATTTCAATACAAAGCAAAGATCTCCGTACGTCTGGGGAAGTTTGTTCCAGCTACTTTTCAGCCGGAAGTAATTGCACGTTTGACCTGTCTTAGCTTCTGTCAAAAGAGAAATAAGGCTAATTAACGTATATTCGTTCTCATAGATAGTCAAGCTACACTTAGTGTACTTAAATATCATCCCGGGGGAATAGGACAATGGCAGTGCTGGACTTTGCTGGCAAATAGGAGGAAGGAGAAGGGAGTAGGTATGTTTTTAAACAGTGAGACAGCTCAGATCGAAGAGGCAGAAACCGGTAAGGGGTGTAGGGGAACATTTGTTTAGTTATTTGTACATTATGTGATAAAATGCCAGTTATTTACTTTTATATTGTTTTATTTTCTGTTTGTTTTATTTAAGTTTTTAAAAAATTCTATTATATAGCATTTTCTTTTTTCGGTTATTTATTTATTTCATTATATTTATTGTCTCTCTTAAGAGTTTAATATTGGTTTGTGCAATTTCATGTATTTTCTAGTGTATTGGAGATGCACATACTATCCCAGGACCCGTGCGACATGGATAAGTTAGATTTGTAACAAATATTTTGTAAATAAATACACTACTACTACTACTACTACTACTAAATATTATCATGTCAACTCTAGACTTCCATGAGAATATCTCTGTTACAGCTTTGTTGGGTGTCTGAACGGTGATTTACAAACCATATTTTATGTATTTACGTGTAATACAAAAAAATCAATACAAATGGGAGGAATATTGGTGTGGAACATAGAAATAGGCTGTACCAAAATCTTTCGGATATCCCTATAGGAAGCTACTGATGAACCGAGGACTGGGGATTAGCTAATGTTGTCAAAATGGTGAAAAACTGTAGGTTTATTATTAGAATATTTGGTATCGGAATGGTATAAAATATTGGCCTAGTATAGAACCTGGGTGCCTGAACATCAGAGCATAGAAATTGATGAAGCGGCATTAAACTGTTAAAGGAGAAACCAAAATTGACTTAATAGGGCCACAATCTTTATTTAACAGCCAAGAAATGAATAAAAGTCTTATTAAAACACCCGATAGCTCCTTGGCTAAAGACCTGAGTAGGAATAAGACACCAGCAGAGCTAATGGGCATTATCATTCCGGAAAACCTACGGACACTGGGACTGTATGGCTTTGATTTGTTTTATATATGAACGCTCTTTAACATCTCAGGTCATCAGCGTCCCATTCAATTCAGGGCGTGAAACGGCCGGAAAATTTTGCTCAGAGGCCTCCTTTTTCAGGCTTGAGGTTCTTTATGGACCCATATTTTCCCTTCTGAAGGAAGCCATACTAAGGATTTTTACATTAGAAAAGAATCCATCGACTCTAACCGGGATTGAACCCGCGATCTTGGGTTTACGAGGCAAGTATGCTTACCACTGCACACCAGGGCCGACAAAAGCCCTATATGCTGTCTATGTATAAGTCTGATAGGACTGCAAAACCCATCTTTCCTAAGCTTGTAGGAAATATTCTAGAGCTCACAGTGACTCCAGTGCCAAGGTATATAACAACAATAACACAAATCATTGTTAGTACGCACCACCATACAACACTAGCGAACAAAGCAAAGTTGTACATGAAAATGATTAATACTATAGTTGTTAGTGTAATTATTTAGTTATAACAATTTATCACACAAACCTGAGCGTGCATTTGAGTTACGTACTCTGTAAGTACACGAACCATACATCTTACACTTTTGATGTTGACAGTTCCAAGCTGTGTTATTCAGCTTTGCACCCTTGTAACAAATAAAAAATTCCAATGATATTTCTTCACAACAGAAGAAATAAGCGGCAAAACACTCCATCCTTACAACAAATTACAAAGTGTCGTATAAAGTAATTTGTTTCTTGAAAATTATTTTTGTGCATAGTTGTTGCATTTTAAGAAAAGCTTAAATATCTCATAAACTTGAGTTTTGTGCTTCTTTATCATTTTTCATGAGTTACGATACCATCCTCACATCACAAACAGATGCAACAGCCACATTTTAACACATCCGCTTATGCTAGCAGCAGCCCAGAATTCAGAGACGGTGGTTTTAGATGAAAGCTCTAGAGGAACAAGATGACCCGAGGTGGTTGGGTACAAGAGATAATGTCGTCGCTCTAACAAGAAAAGCGGCTTCAGGGAGAGAACAAAAAACAGTCTACTGTTGCCGCCGAGCCTGGGAACCGTGACCGCCTGAAATCATAAAGGCAGGTGCTATGTTCTCACTAGAGGAATTCCTCTTCTTGTGCATTTGCATACATGCACACGTCACACCGTTAGAGTGCCACCATAGATAGATTATCGTTGGAGAGAAGAAACCAAAATATTCTCGTCTTCTACTAGCTTTGTCCAAAGAAAGTAACGCGATTTTTATGAAGTGTTTTTTCTGTGTTTTGAGTGATTTACAAGGGCTACTCGTAAAGGTAGTTTCGTTTAATTATAACAAAAACATAAATTTATCAACACAACTGTTTTTAAATAGTTTGAAACTTCAAGATTTGTTTTATTTTTTCACATAGTTTTTGGCTAAATTCAGATATTTATGATAGCGTTCAACGATGCTTGGAAATTTCGGTGTCATAAAATTTTGCTGCCTGTGACCGCAGCCAACCAATGACGCTGCACCATGCAATGATTCAATGCGCTGAGATGCAAGTATCTTCTTCTTACGCCACCACCACCATCCGTAAACTTCATAAAGTTGCCGGTGGATTTCAGTTATTTGCCACAAGAAATCGTATCTTACACGCGGCGAAGTTCTCTATTGCAGTTCAACGAATAACTGCGTGACTATGTGTGATTCAATACATTACTCGAAGCGTATTGAATCAAGCTATACACGGGTTGCTATGGTAATTACTGAGCCCGCTTTATGAAAACGGAATTAACTTTATGAATAGGCCTTGTAATTCTTTTCTGCCGCCTTCCGGAAATGTTTATGACATGTCACATGTTTACTGTTTTGTCATTTTCTTCCTATGTTAAAATAAACATGGTTTCACCTAATCTGATTAAAATTAGATACTTTTCATTCGTCATATAATGTCATATTTTTACATTTTTAACATTTTGTCATTTTTAATCATAATTTAGTTATATTTTATACGCTTTTAATCCATTTGCTTTCAGTAGTATCAGAGATGAATATGGAAAACCCCTGAATTGTTACTTGTAGACTTTTTTAAAGTACTTTCATAAAATGTCACTTTCTACGATTACGAGTATAAGTTGCTGCATAGAAAGATATACTGACTTAGAAAGAGAATGAATTCCCCAGTCATCTTCACATATTGGGGATTGTGGCTTAATGCTGTAAACTACTACACCAACCAATGCAATCGAAGGTGTCTGTAAGTTCAACGAATCAAAACTTCCAAGACGATGTTTTCAAGTATTACATTAAACCAGGACCTCCCTTGCATAATTTTAGCACAATATCAACAATAATCACACAATAAAAATAAGGTCTTCGAATTTGTCGAACTTTTTAATGCAAAACTACAGTATATGCTGAATAGAAATGAATGATACTCTACCCTCCATAAGATCGACGACATTCTGAATGGTAAGAGGACAATATTCAATGAAGGTAAAACTAAATTCAGTTTGACTTATTTCAAATATGTTCCAATAATATCTTGCAGTATATAGTAAAAGTTGAAAACTTTAAAATATATGTGATTTGTTACTGTATTCTCTGCTACCGTCCATCATGTTTTAATATTTATTTCGAAATGTATAGTGTTGAATACTATCTCTTCATTCATTAAAAAAATTAGAATTTAACAAGAAAGAGTAATATATTACAGTTTCAAAGTATTCAGTAAGAGTTCAAATTTAAAAAGATAAACATTGAAATTGTGCCATAAAATTTCGTTTTAGACCATGTTAATGTTATAATGTAATGACCTAAAACGCATTTTAAGTCATAAATGCTCGTATATTTGTATTATTTTTAGATTATAAACCCCCGGATTCTAGTAATCACTGTACCTTCGTTTAAAGTTGAAGCCATTTTCTTCTTCTTCTTCTTCTTCTTCTTCTTCTTCTTCTTCTTCTTCCTCCACCTCTTTCTCCTACACAAGATATAGGCCCGTCGACCTGTTATGTCCTCAAACATATCACTACATCTTCCATCGAACCTGTTCCGTCCTCACTTAAACATATCAGTCCATCTTGTTTTTGGTCTTCCTACTTGATGATATCCTCTAGTATTATAATTTAGTAAATTTTGATACTCATTCCTCTTTTATTCTTAATATATGCTGATACAAATTATTTTTATTTTCATTATTTTTTTCATTTAGGTTATATATAACTGATTTCATACTGTTCTTAAAATCTCATCCCTGCAATTTCTATTCTTTTCCTATGTGTCCTATTCTTAGTTCAGTTTTCATCTTCATGTGTTGCCATTTACACTGTTTTGTTTTATAGAATCTCGTTTTTGTAGCTTTTGACATCTTGTTCTTTAATGTTCTCCTTATTGTACATTTATTTGTCTTACTTTTTTAGTTTTATAATCAGATCTTCATTTTTACTGTATGATACATTAAAATATAGATAATTAAAATTAGAGATTTCTTCTATTATTTCTTCATTAATAAACATATTACATGATTATTCCCTTTAAAAGCCATTGATTTTGTCTTGGTTGTAGAAATATTTAAATTATATGTCTCCATGATATCTTTCTAAAATTGTTTTCAACTTATATCATAATTTGAATACCCCAGTAGAATAGTTTTCCATATTAAATAATGCTGGCGATAAAGGGCGTCCCTGTTTGAGCTTTGGTTTATTTCTTCTGTTTTGTTTCTAATTTTAATGTCATTGTAAATTTTAATTCTTGCACGTTTACATAGATTCTGAATTGCCTTAATCAAATGACTGGGTATCCTTTCTCTTACAAGCTAGAGCAACATGTATTATTTGATACTGTTTCAGATATATCACACACGGTAATATGTCATGAAAGGACACAATTTTTTATAACAAAACGAGTGGTTTCAGTAGGCATATCTCATAAATCACCTTCTGTCACATCCGTCGAGAATGCAGTTACTTCCAGCATTGTGAATGCAGGCAGGCGTTTGGAACGAACCTAGTTCTTTATCAATGAATTCCGCTTAGTGCATGTTAAAAATACGAAATTAGAACTAGAAATGAGCAAGTTTGATCTCATATCCGGTAGTAATGAGTACAACGTACTTTAGGAGATATTTGTACGGTCTGAAGAAATACACAACCATGTCGGTGTAGTCCGCAGGAACATGTCCAATGGAGAAGTGGGATCTTATGGCAGTTAGAGACCTGAGTGACGCCGATAACAGTAAACAATGGTATCTCCACTGCTCCTTCAAATCCGGACATGTGTTATTTCTTCAAAATCAACAATCATCTCTCTATGAAGCACACCAAGACTTCGCTTTTTACAGTGAGGTTCCCTATATCTGTCCGTACAAATGTACTTTATGCGTGGGTCGTAGACCGTACAAGTATATAGAGGAATACATAACAATAAATAAACACTAAAATGGGAAGAACAATATTTACAGATAAATGAATACAAACAAATTACATATAATTTATAATTACACTAGTTATTGCGTTCTAACCAGAAAATAAATTGTTTCTAGCTTGGCACATTTTGACTAAGAAAATTCTCATATTTATCCAATTAGTGTGGTTCGCAAACAGATCCCAGCATGCCAATCGACCTCTAATTGCCTTAAAATCGTTTTCAGGAAACAGCGTTTTTCTCAGGTGTTCCCAGTGGGTACAATCGACCAGAATATGTACCTATTCCTCATCGCCTTCACAAAATGGGTAGATTCTTCTACCAGAGCTATTTTTTTAGCTTTCCAACCTCCCAGTCTAAACCAGGTCATTCCTGATCTCGGCTTTCTCTCTAGAATGAGCATATAATTATACATATTTACCCCAAGTTAATTTAATTTCATTCGATAGGCTCGAGGAGACTTTCGTTTACATTCGCCTCGCTTTCCTGCCTGCTGATATCCTCTACCCTTGTTTTAATCTTCTTCCATACGTTTTTTATTATTTGCATTGTCTTATTGCAATATTGAACTTAGGCCAATTTCGCCGAATCCTCTTTCCACCTCTGCAGCACATGACGTTAGTGTTATATTTCGCATTTTGTGTCTAACATTTAGCGCGAAGTGTGGGCTGGTCTTCTTGCCTGAGTCTAAGCCGGTATTTCACTGTCCTAATAAAAAGTAGATAAAAGTATAGGAGGAAACAGATCAGCTAAGCGTCAGAATCGAAGTAAACAGAGAAAACAGAAAGAAAAGAAGATGAACAAGGAAAGAAAAGTGGAAGTCCAAGATGCAAATAAGTTTACAATTAAGAAAACAGCAGGCAATGATGAAAGAACACACTTTGATTCAGCGCTTCCTTTTTGTTTACCGACTCTTCACTGTAAAGCAAGTGAGACCATCAGCCGGTCATCTCACGTGACAGGTGACGTGCTTTGAAAGACTTCTACCTGAGCATCACCCCCTTACAGATCGACACGGCGAGCAGGAGAGAGGGAGAAATCAAGGGGTTTTGTTTGTTCCGCGTGTTTTGGATCTCAAACATATTACACGCGTAACACACACACAAAAAGAAAAAGAAAAGAAAAAACACCAGCACGCCACCACCCCTCACCTTCCTCGTCGTTTTCAATTTCCTGATTCCCTTGGAGGTCTGATATTCGGTATCATCTGTTTAATCTTCCGAGAAAACATTGAGAAAAGGAAAAGAATAGGGAATGGGAAGGAATTGAAAGCTTCCTCGCTTTACAGAGGATTCCCATAAACCTCTAGAAAAGGAGGATATTCAAGAATGCGAAATTTACGTAGAGAAACTTCGAGTTTTGCGTCCCTTCTTCAGGAATATAACAATAAATGCATTCCTTCATTAATAACAGGATCTAACCGACTGGTATATCAATACTATAATTCGCACAATGAGAGTGCAGAGTGATTTATACACATTTCTTTCTTTATTTACTTCAAAACGAATGATGGTAGCCACAACTTATATACCTCCAATGTAGAGTACATTTGGAAGATTATTAACCTCTATAGAAAATGTTGAAAAGATGCCCCCTCATGATTAAGGCATAATTCTACATGTCGTTTATAGTGTAAAATCCTAGCATTTTGTTCATCTCATGGTTCACAGATGTAGATTATGTGCGGCTATCGAACTCTCAGAACTCACGCTATTGGACCGTCCACAATCCACACGTCGTTCATGAAGCATCTATGCACCGGTTAAAATCGGGGTTTCTTACACAATATCCGCACAGATAATAGTGGGATTTTTTTTAACATATACCAGACTGCGGACACTACGTGTACTGTCTGGTTGTAATGGAGTTTGTTGAGCAACTGGACATTGTAGAGCTGGGTCATGGAACTTTTCAACAAGATAGCGGTACATTAAACCACTCTATGGCGCTATGTGAAAGTTTCTTTGAAGACCGAATAATATCCAAGAACTGGTGGCCACCGAGATCTCCTGATTTGACAACACCGGACTTCTTCCTATGGGGTTACTTAAAAGACACACACCCCCAGACATTGGACGATCTGAAGCACAACATTACACAGGAGATTAATGGTATTGACAACACGGTCCTCCAACGAGCGGCCAGTAACATGGAACGACATGTTGAGTTATATCTTATGCATGAGGGAGGACATTTCCGACATTTTCTATAGAGGTAAACAATATCCCAAAGATACTCCACATTTGAGATATGATAAGCTATGGATAGCATCATTCATTTGAAATAATTAAAGAAAGAAATGTGTTAGTTGCATATAAATCACTCTGTGGAATAAGTCTATACTTCATTTTCTCCAGTTGTGGTAACATTCATTGCAAACCCAGCTCAGCCCGCTTACAATGAAAAGCAATAGCAAACGTAGCGTATACATAAAAGTTTGCAACCAGGCTATTTAATGGGACTATTCACAATGATTTACATGGACATTTACTTGAACGCAGCCGCCAGAAAAACGCATAAGTGTTGACGGGATTTAAAAACATCACACAATCGGGTGGCTATTCAATAAACAGAGTCTGTTGTAGTTGACAGGCCATTTGTTTCTTATATTCACGTTAGGTGTTTATACCGCCCTATGCATTGAGAATGACTCTTTGGAGTATAAAAGTTAAAGAGAGCTAACTATTCCATTGAACGGAACGGTGTAGTAAAGTAGTTATTTCCCATGATGCACCAGATGTTTTAGTGTATATGACTGAATGCAATTTTATTCCAATAAAATAAATGATGGAAATGTATTTTAATGCGAAATATTTGTAGTACACTAAAACTCCTATAATAATGGGTTTGACATACAGAGCGACCCAGTGAGCCATGAACCAATTTGAGATGTTTGCCTATGCGTGGTAGCGGCGTACCTTGCCGTCTGTGAGTATCGTAGAGAGACACTGACAACAGTTTCCTTAACTATTTTAAAAGGTTTTACGTGCCTTCTTCATGAAAAGAGATGCTGAAACTAACCACAGTTGTCTATACATTTCTGACACCTCTTTCAAGACTATTTCTCGATGTAGTTCTAGGGTATGTGGGTTAGTTTGTGTTGTATACGGTATTTTCTAACTTACCCCTAAAATTAAACTCGCAAGGGGGAGACCGAGAAGGCCACAAATTCTTACTAATAGCTATGTCATTCTGAAACACTCTTCCAACTTCTCTCATAGAAATATTCGCCACATAAACTGTGAAAGAGTCTGGTAAAAAAAAAAAAAAAAAAAAAAAAAAAAAAAAAAAAAAAAAAAAACGAAAGGTTATTACTCTCAAATGGGAGGACAAAATTTATTTACCTGAACCACAGTTCTTATTTAATATGACTTTAATTTTAAGGTGATGTGTACATATTATAGAGCTTATTCATTTTAATAATCTTCAAAAAATTACAATTAAATCCACCTTCAAATTTATATTCCATCAACAATTCATATAAATAAAATTTATTGTAATCCATTATTTAACTTAATTATCACTGCACCTTGACTTGAATTATTATTAAGTTAAATATTAAATAGCCTACACCATCTAATGTTTGTTCGGCGAGAAACTGAAATGTATTATAAATATTGTTGTAGAGCCTGCAACTTTAACAACCTTGAATCTTTCTTCAAATCGTCTTTGAACTTGACGAACATTAATCATAAATAATACACCATTGTGTACATATATTGAGACAGTTCATTTCGCGATTAAATACAGAATAAAACATGAGAATTGAGTTAACAGCAGCTAGCCACAGGCTACTGCGACCTTATTCCAGACAACTGCGGGAAACACGTCGGCACATGCTGAGTTGAAAAACACCTTAAGTTGGTGCGTAGATCATTGAATCGCTCCGTATTAGGTGACATAAAAATATTTTAATTATTTATACAGTTCCTTTGTACATATAATACTTTATAAATAAAATAGAAATTTTCTGCTCACAGCCAATTATTAATTTAGTAGAAACAAGTCAAAAAATAAAATTTAAACTGATGAATAAATTCACGCAAACTATTACATACAAAAAAGCAGATATTTTCCTGCAAAAACCTTATTTGAACAGTTAATACAGGGAGTTTTTTATGCATATGGCGGCGTGCTCATTGTGAAATGGCCGCATAAAAACTGACATTCATTTCGGGTGTTAATTCCTATAAAGATAAAAACAAGCTTTACGATGAATAAAAATTAATTCCAACAATTTTTCTGCTACTAATACTGTTGAAAATGCAATTATAAAAATTAACTTTTCTAGTGTGATTATAATTCCTGTATTTCAGAGAATTTGCATGGTTTTCATTCAGAAAGTTTTGTAGCTATTCTTGCTCAGCTCTTTTGGTGTTACTGTCTCTGAGAGACTTTTGTGGAGTGCGTTGTATTCCCGCGCCTATCTGTTCTAATATTTCTTTTGTGAGAACACGACAATATTCAATTCAAATGAACTGAGCTACTGAAAATGTGAAGCTATGTAAGAGACCGGGAAACTGCAAGTGTAGACTATATGATATCAGGTGACAATCACTAGATATACCGAGAGAAGCTGTGAAAAACATACATAAGAAGCATAAGCCTATATGAGTACATTATTTGGCATTATTTCATAATAAAGTCAGAGTTTTCAATATTTTGTTGGGTATCCATTTGCTTAACTTAGTTTCGACTTTCTTTTCCTTGACTTCATAGGATTTGCGCAAGGTATATATATAAATGAAAAATAAAGTAACTCGTGGAACAATGTAATAACTAGAAAAGCATAAATAAATAAACACTTAAATAGCCACACAGTTTGCGTTCTTCTTCAAAGGCAGACTTTATATATATTTTTAATTCTTGTTCATATGCAACTTACATTGCACCTACTGTTTTATTCAAAACTATCCAAAAATGGCCAATTTAAGTCCAGAGACTGAGCCACTGTTTTAAGTTATTTTGGTACCTTCGAGTTAGCCATAACGTATTACTCTCAGCCGTATGATTGAGATCTTGTCTCACTTAAATAAATATGTACTCTTAGATTATTTGAGTTCCGTCTCCCTACCTCATATTTTATAATAAACATAAACAAGCAACACAAATGATAAGTTAGCTGTGTTTCACCACGTCAATCAGGTACAAAATTAATGTAACATAAACTATGAGAGGGTTGAAGATAACAATAATCGCTGCTTTCTATTGTAAATTTTGAAAAAAATAATACAAATTTATGTTCATTAACAGGCTGTATCGTATGCCACATTAAAGATAAAACTTATCATATCGTATATTGCTGCCGCATATACAGGTAAATATATACTGTGACATTTGATAATTAGGGAATATGTCAGCTTGGCAATATTGTATGTGACAACAATATGTTTCAAAATATTTCTGACGAATTGTCACTTTTTATGTGACAATAAAACATTTATAAAACAGAATATGGCAAATTTGTAGTGACAATTTTGTAAATTTGTCATATATTATGAAACAGATATTTGTCAAGTATTGTCTGTTACCTGTCGAATTGTCAGTTTTAATGAAGCAGGACCCCTGGCTACCAGAATGATTAAAAGTGCTACTGAAACGTTAATTGGAACAATTCCTCGTTGGTAATATTTCATACCTGAACACCGCACTTGAAGCAATAATGCATGCCTAAACATCAGCACATTTCAAACAATTGAATGAAAGAAACAGATTCTCGTTCCAGGTTCTTGTTTAGTAAAGCTCCCTGTACTAAAGCAGTTCGATGTGCCAGGAGAGCACATAAAACCGAATAACCAACAAGAAAAGGAAAAGAAAATATGCTGAAAACGGCGAAACGTAAAAGAAAGACAAGACATCTAAGCAGTTTTCGTGACGAATCGTCAAATTGCGTAATGTATCGCGTAAAAAACGCGAGAAAGTCTGAGAAAGGCGTAGCATTTCAAGACATCCTCTCTCCACAAACGCACTTCCCTTGGCAAATATCGTAAACGCTGCAGCTTCCGAAATCACTGCCTTCTGGATCAACTCCAGAGAGCTCCTGCGAGGAAATGCCGTCGAGGAAAGTTAAAAAAAAAAGTAATATTTTCGATCCCTAGTTGGAGATGTTGCCGGGGTAAGTTTTAAATTTCTTTATGTAGATTTGCTTGTTCTATAAAGGTGAATATTGGATACAGTTCTTTTGTGTAATTGTTGCAAAAGTTGCAATGTTGAATAAAAGTCTTTAAATATACGTTTCTTTGAACTTCGAATTAAAGAAAAGAAAATTTGGTGTACTTAAACTTATAAGTGCTTAAAATAAATACCAAATAGATGTAATAATTTTTAGTTTAACTATCAATGAAGTGAAATAAAACACATTCATGTTTTACGTTAATATTCATTAAATAAAAATAAAATCTAATAGCTTTATTTAATAACTTAGAAGAATACAATAAAAACAAAATAAATGTATCTATTTTTTATGTTTTATTTGTTGTTGCGCAAAAGACTCGGAGTTCTTGGCGCCTTAAAGGTATCTGGCATTCGCCTTATCAGCCTAAGGAAAACTCCCTAAAAAAAAACTCAGCCAAACAGCTTGACCTGATCGGGATTCGAACTCAAGACCTGCGAATTAGTAATCAAAAGCGCTACCACTAGACCACGGAGGTGGTCTTTATCTATTTTATTTTATTTTGCAAAATATTCAGAAGAATTAACTGCAAAAGGTAAACAATTCCAAAGCGGATTGCAGTTAAACATTGTCTCAGGAAACTCTCAAAAAAACAAAAAAAAAAAAAAAATTGCCTCGTTTCTGAGAACGTCGAATAAGCATGCAAGGTCAAAAACGTATTGTGTGATCTAGAAGTAAAATAATTGCACAGGTAAAAATATCATATACTTCATTATTTGGAAGGCAAAACCATTAGCTGCAAAAAGTCTGGTATAAAATTCCAATCTTAGCTGATTTAGGAATAGTTTTATTGTATTCTAATCCTAAATGTTCTACATTTTTGTACAGTTCGCATACATATTTCATAACTTGTTCCATTTTGCCAAATTTCTTGAAAATCTGAAGCGATGCTGGAATGTATTGTCCATCACTACTATAGAGCGATTGATACGCTAGGCTATACTTAATCTTAGAATAGCTTTGTTGAGTATCTCACTTATAAACCAGAAACTCAGCAACGAGATGCACATGCATGCTCATGCTTTCCGTTCGCTGACCCCAACGAGAGAGTTATCTTATACTGTACTTACTTTACAGCTTCTGGCCAACAGCGAAAGGATCCAAATTTATAAACTGCCAACCAAACACAACTAGTCCAAAGCACGTATACAAATATAGTCTGAAATCTCAGGTTAATTATGGCATTTTGTCTGTTACCGCGCCGAACGGAGGAGGCATTTGCAAACACGCCATTATCAATTATCCGTGGCATCATGACTTAGGTGATGGAAATAAGCTTCCATTAAGACGTACGTTTATTAAATAACACGCATATTCGCTAACTAACCTAACCTTACCTAATCACTTATTCGTGTTGTAAAGAAGTTTTAAAGCTTCATAGATTCCGATATATACACACAGAACTGTAATAAAACAAACTGCTGCTCACAAATCAGTTTCCTTTGTAAATTACACTTTTCACTCAATGTCCCTAGTTATAACTTCACCGGCATCTTCGAGAAATGACATATATTTTAAACAATTTTTCTAAGGGCAAAAATGTTATGATTTTGTAAAAGATTTACTGGCAATAAGCACTAAGCCTAAACTGTGAAAACGGAAATCTTACGTCACTATCTTAACACGATTATGAAAGAGCAGATATGGAAGCAATGCATTACACGTGTGTTCGTCATTTCCTGTACTTAGAATTAAAGTCATGTTCTTCTACGGCTGACCTAACCATTAATTCCTAAACCTAAAAGTACTACAGACTGCATTCTTCAACAATTTGAAGAATAGAGTAATGAGGCACAAAATTTATGACATCACAGATATTTAAGTCGAAATATATTTAATTATGTTGAAATTTATTTCATTAAGTTGGCGTATGTTGAAATGTATTTAATTAGGTTGATATATAATAAACTATTTTGGCATAGATGGGCACGTATTTAATTATGTTGACATGTATTTAATTATGTTTATATTTATTAAATTTGGTTGAAGTATATTACGTTGATAGTATTTAATTAGGTTGATTAAATTAGGTGGACAATTATTAATTAGTTTAAATTAAGTTGATAAGTATTAATGGGTTACATTTATTTATTATATTGATATATGATTAGGCTGACATGCTTGAAATATGTTGAACATATTTAATTGTGCTGAAACACGTTAAACAATGCAGGCAGCAATTAATTAGCTTAACATGTATTGAATTAAGTTGAAATTTATTAAATGATGCTGACATTATTTAATTGGGTTAACATGTTAAATTAAGTTGACAGGTATATAATTCGGCTCAATGTGATTATAATGAAATATATTTATTACAGTTAAATATATTTAGTTGAGTAAAAATATATTTAATGTTGAAATAAGATTATATTAAATTATGTTAAGTATTTAATTAGGTTAACATGTATTAAAGCAGTAGATAAGAATTACGCTTAGTTAAATAATATGTATTGAATTATGTATTTTGTTAATTAAGATAATTGACATGCAGTAAAGCACTTATTACTTAACCTAACCGCTTGACGAGCTATGTAAGCGGACTGTGGTGGTTTTATCAGCGTGCTAATCTCTGTGTATCGAAAAAACAGCACAAGTGCAGCGAATACAGCGATGAGTAAATATGATTCAACTTCAATAGTACCATTTGATGGCAGAAACCATGAACCTCTCTTGGATAACATGTGTTTTTTCCTTTGTGTTGTTTATCGATTTTTTGTGTGTTAAGCAATAATTTTTCTACGTAAACATACAACATGATGGAATTTCCCGCATTCCCTATAGCACGCTCTTTCTTAAGCGATCTAATAATGTAACATTTAGCCTAATACAACCCATCCCTACGACTTAGAAGCAAAATTAGTAGCTAATTAAGTGATATTTCACCTTTATCTAATATCAGTCTTAAAATACAAAGTTTATTTCTACTACGATGTTCACTATTGGAATAATTGAGCATGTGACTGCCTTAATTATATAAAAGCATTATTTACTGCTTTTCCTTAAGTGACTTAGTGCAAAAGCCCTTAAACGCGATGGGTGTTAAATTGTTAAGAACTAACATTTACGACAGAAATGCAGTTTAAGAGCGCCTTAACTAATTTCTTTATTCCAACAAAATACGCATCATATTATGAAGTATCTCATTCGCCAAAAACACCTATTTAATTATAAGAACTGGAACTTCACTTCACTAAAGTGATAATGAAACCAAAAATATTTATAACCCAATATTTGTGTAAAATGCCCGTTATTCTGTAAAGGAATATATGAGTGACAATATATATCATATTGGGTTAAAAACACCGTCATTATTTATATCAATTATATGGTAAAATTTATAGGACTTAGTGATTTGTCTGTATTTGCTTCTCTGAATTTTGTTGTTTTGGCCGAGTTGTTCTAGGTGTTGTTTTTTTTTCATTTTTATAGTAACCATTTATGCAGATACAGTTGATATTTTTTGTAAATGTAAAATGTGGTGATTGTAAATGACAAATTCTATGTTAGTAAGTCTGTGACTGCTTCGCGAACAAACGGAATGCTCCAGGAACTAAACCAGTGACATTTACAATTTTTTTAAAAGAGCTACGCTACGAAAATGCCAGAAAATATTTTTCCAAATCAGCAAATTAATGTGCTTTTTGAGATAAAATTAAATATGGCCGTTTTATATAAAGAAGGCTAATCTAGACCTAACCTACCTGAAACTCGTCTTAAAGGTATCAGAGAACGCAAAAAAGTGATAAATTACCTCGGTATTCCTTAGACCAAGTTTTGTCTCTTTTGTCTATCCGCCTTAACAACATGGCCATCTCCATCAATCTACACAATGCCATTGCTGTACAAATGGTCGACAAAAACCTCCCTCTAAAAGGAATACCAGTCAGGATAATTAGAATTTCTTCCTGCAAAAGTTGCTGGCGAAGACGAACAAAACTTAGAGCTCAAAACGGAACACAGCCTGAACAAAAGGCACACAACTCAGCTCCATAGAAACTTTCCTCCAACTGACAAATTAAGAAAAACAGCTGGAAACAACAGAAATTAAATCTGCTACCTTCAACAACAGCTCAGAAAATAGTTATGGATGTCACTATTAATCTCAACACTATGTCCGACGTATTATAAACAAGAAATGTCGGAAATGAACATTATAAAACTCATTATACACCCTAAATTTCAGTTGTTTAAAAATAAACCGGGTATTTAATGAAACAGGAGCACAGTACAACCATGTCAATTATTTTCATTATTTATTTATTTATTTATTTTTGTAAAATTTGTGGTGCGGCTCTTTCTAAACAATTACTATCTTTATGTTATAAGGCCATACTTTTCACTGGTGCATGTTTCGCCACTTATAACCTATTACCATCTTTATAGGCGTAATTGATAACTGTTTAGCCACTCACCAGTAGATGAAAGCATTTTCACTTAATATTCATACTCTATTATCCCACAGAATCACAATACTTTTTCCACTTGATTATTACAAATATTTACGCCCGCCAACCGTTACACACTACTCGTACACACACAGTCCTTACTGCTGGCTCTGCATTCTCAGCAGGCAGCCTTGACTTGTGCTTGTTCAGCTTTCTCGGACCCTATGGTTGGCATTTGTAAACGTAGTACCAACTTGCATCATGGCCCATAAAATTTTCCCATAATTATTTATAGTTTAAATTAATTTAAATTAGAATTTATACATCTTTTTCAATCCGTGATGTCTAGTAACTATATTTGTCTCGCAGATCGCGGGTTCAATCCCGGCCAGAGTCGATGTATTTTTTTTTTTTTTTTTTTTTTTTGCCTAAAACGTTTAAGTATGGCTTCCTTTGGAAGGGAAGTAAAGCCGTGGGTCCCGTGTCGTAAATCAATTAACTAACTCATTCCGTAATGAAGTATGGCATTATTTTTTGTAAATGACTCTTCTTGTTAAGATAAAATTTTCCTTTTGCTAAAGAAAGTAATGAGAAAAATATTTTGAAGGAAAAACACAGAATCTTGTTAACCTCTTTTCTTAAATGTGCCTACTCTCACAGGAAAAGTAATGTATGTGATCTACTGTGTTATGTGGTAGATAATCTCAAAAGTATTACATCGAATTCCAGGGAACTAGACTGAATACTAGAAACAGGAATGATTTGATAAAGTCGGTTTATTCGTTACAGTGGCTATTATTCTGCAGTTCAGGTATACAATAGAATAGCCTACCTAACAGAATTAATTTTTCAGGTACGAACGTAAATTTAAATTATTCAAAAATACTTGATAACTCACACCTTCTACAGTATGAACGAATATTTTTGACTTCATAATGATTATATGTATATTTATTTTGTTTTTGACATGTTCTACAATCTAGAGATCTAGAGATCAACTCCGTTTCTATAGAGCGATGCATATAGGTATACACGCTCGGGTGTTAAACGGGGAAGATTTTAACATAGCTCTGGCATTGAAGAGAAAGTTACGTCCACTTAGTGTACTTCAAATATGCTCTTGTTGCATATACAAAAGGAGACTAATCGATAATCGACATTCCTTTTTCTTCATCACCTTAATAATGCCGTATAAGGTATGCATTAGAGAGAAATACACATTTTCCCTATCTGATAACGCATTCCACTATCTAATAGACAAATCTTCGTCGTCTTCTTCTTACTTATTATTATTATTATTATTATTATTATTATTATTATTATTATTATTATTATTTCCAGATGCGCTCAATTTATGGTCCGAATAAGTTTTAATAAGGAGAGCTATGTACATTTATTTAATTAAGCAATTTTTTCTATAAGAAGAATGAAAAAATAGAATTGAAATGTTATTTAATAATTATATCGGATTCATTATTCGTCATTTAATTATCACTAAATTTAAAATAATGTTTCATTCTGTACCAATTGGTGGTGTTTTGAAATTGTTTTGCAATGCCATATATGTCATAAACCATGTGCACAACATAAACATAAATATTTCAATGAGAAGATCTGTATTTTCCTTCAAATACTTTAGTCATCTAAATTCGGGTAGTAACACTAACGTTTGCTCACCTCCTAAGGCTAACGTAATCAATATTCGTCATTAGAAACAAGTATAGAATTTCACAGAATCTAGCTTCCGACACCAATGATAAATATAGTGAGAAACGTACTATATAATACTTTCCTTACTAATAAAATTTTCCTCCTAAACATTTATAATAAATCGCCCACATGTTCCAGAACCAAAGTTGATATTATTTCGTTCAGAAAAAAAATTTCCATGTTGCTTTAAAATCTTAACTGGCTATAAGATTTAGCTTATTACAAAAAAAAAAAAAAAAAAAAAAAAAAAAAAAAAAAAAAAAAAAAAAAAAAGCAAAAGATCCTTGATATACAAAAATTACGTAACTAGTGACATCGTATTACCTGCTTGTAACCTCACGATCATGACACAACTATAATGGAGGAAATATGGATGCACATGTGTCATTTCTTGTACTTGGAATTTAGCCCATGGTAGCTCTCCTACTCTCCAAGGCAGGCAGGCAAAAGTGTGAAACAGCTGATTCCTTACGTCGGATCTATGTTTACTTCGTTTACCCTGTCCCACATGTTCATGATGGGGTGAAGGTCATTCATGTTGCAATGCAGAGAGAAATTGTAAACACTCTGCGGTAGTTCTGTCGTGGTGGAACAAAACGCGATGTCGCTTGGACGGTGCAAGTTTAAAGACGAATGGGAAAACTTTCTCTCATTTGTGAACAAACAATGGGCGTATTGAAATAGAATTTTTAGATCGAAGTTGCGGAGTTAAAGTTTTTAAGGAACGAAATTCTAAACTCTTTTAATTTTTATTTAAACTCAAGTACCAGTATATCAAAAATCTTTGATGCATTTAGATCAGATAAAACAGTGCCTAATACAAGATTTTCAGGACGTGAAACGACTGATAAAGGGTTGAGGTTCTTATATGTGCCGTACATCTACGACACGGGATAACAGCTTTGCTTCTCTTCTGAAGGAAGATATGCCCTAAAAATCCATCGACCTTGATCGGGTTTGAACCCGCGATCTTGGGGGTCTACGAGCAATTATGGTTGCTACTAGATCACCAGCACAGACTGTACAAATATTTTCGAAAATAAATGTATTAAAGAGCGACGAATGCTTTAAGTTAACAGAGTTTTATATAATTTCCTTCCTTATAGTTTGCACTTCTTCAATAAAACTAGCTGGTAAACAAGAAAAGATTGCTAACATTTGGAGCACATATATAAACTTTAGTTAAAGTCATCTGTTTTCCTATATCTCACTACTATAAATATGTTCTATAATCAGTCCAATTTAAATATCGTAAATTTTGCATATTTCTAGCCTTCCAAATATTAAGATCTAATCTTACATAAAATAATATTATATATACCTGCATGTTACTTGAAACATAATCACTCCACTTTGAATGTGTTTGTATTATTTTGCGGTCATAATATTTTTTTTTTAGAAACATTGTTCATGAACTGTCTTTGTCCATATATATCACTGCACGTGGATTGTGGATGGAAAACCAGTACCTTCCTCTTCTGCCGCCCATCTCTTTTCGAGCTCTGCATGGCTGCACATATTGTTAAACCAAAAATTAAAAATAAACAATTATAATACCCATGATGTGTATTTAACACCTATCTACGAATTGCATTTTTAAGCAGTTTCATAGAAAAAAAGACCTTAGGTATTAAAATTCCTGATGACCTATGTTTTAGATTCACTAGATTTTATTTCCGAAGATTAAAATTACATCTATACCTAATGCTTCATGAGTTTAATCATGTGTAGGTCCTGGTGGTATACTTGCCTCTTAAACCCCAAGATTGCGGGTTCAATTCCGTCCAGGGTCGATTGATTTTTTTCGGGCGTAAAACTCTTAAGTAGTTTTCATTGGAAGGAAATAAAGCCGTGAGGGTCCCGTGTCGTACATTTACGGCACGAAAAAGAACTTCAAGCCTGCAAGAAGAGACCTCTAAGCAAAACGTATCGGTGGTTTCACGCTCCGAATTAAATGGGACGCTCCATAAACAAAACAAATCAGAGGTTTAATCCGCAATGGCTAGGGTGCGGCACAAACTCCTTTTGTACTATTGGTGGTATTTGAATGCTTCTGCCACTGAATCCTATCATGATAAATTTTAATTTTATTTTCCTTAAGATATTTTGTTAGTTAATTTATTTTAATAGTGTTTACGCTAGTTTTTACTGCTGAGGCATCACAGGCGGCGGGCACTGGTGATACATGAGATAAAGAAAACATTTGAAAAAGTAAGGAAATGTTCCAGGCATAAGTTTAAAATACCTCCCCGGCATTTCCCATTTGCGAGGACTGAGGAAACCCTGGAAAAATCATAAATCAGGAATAACGGTCCTAGCGGGAATCGAAACCTAGACATCCCACTCTCGAATCCGTGTCTTAATGACCTCTGCCACCCGTAGCGGTAAGATATTTTATGTCTTTGTAATACAGTATTAATTAAAGTTTTCAATAATGTATGACTCATATTTCGCATAGCAACGGTCTTAAGAACGTTATACATTAAACTTTCTTTCAAAATATAGGAGGTAATGTTTCTGAGCGTGTTTCAAAAAGCTTTTCATTTAGTTTTAATTCAAATTACAACTCTCTTTTGAAAGCCTCTGTTTAGTAGTTATAGAAAAGAAAATAACCTTTCTCTCTCCGTTTTACCGCCAGGTTGTTGACCTCGTCCCTTCGCTCGTCTTTCACATACTTCTAAGAATGACTTCCATTCAGAGTTTCCTCACATTACTGTTTTGTCGTCTTGCATAATTCAGCCTGACCTTGATACTGCCTGTCATCCCTACATTGCCAGAAGTGCTTTACAAAGTAGACCGGCTTTGAGCATCATCTAAGCTGAAGTACTCAATAAAATTTCAATTCTTTTTTGTTACTCTTGTTCTTTATACTATTAATTATTGATAAATAATTAAATTTATGATTCCAAATGTGTCACTTTAATCTTGGCTCTCAACATATAACGGACACAGCTGTTAGACCTGGTGCATTAGATGACATTATCCTGAGAATTCTACCAACCGCTATCAGCTTTTATATTAATAGTGTTTGACGCCCCTTTTTTTACTGCTGGTGCATTACATGTAGTGGACACTGATGATGCATGAAATGAAATAATAAATTGGGAAAGGATTTTTTAGGAAGAAAACGTTCTAGGTCTGTTTTAGGGTATCCCCCAGGCATTTTCCATTTATGACGATTGAGGAAAATCTGGAAAAAACCTCAGTCAGGGAGGGCATTCCTGGTGGGAATCGAACCCTAGACCTCCCATTCACGAGTCCATGCATTAACGACCTGTGCTACCTTGCTACCTAGTTACATATACAGATATAGATTTTACCCCGCCTGAAAATTATATTAATTTCTATAGTACTTCTCTGTCATATGAAGCTATTTTTGGTCTGTGTCAGCAGCTGGAAGCAAACGTCTGTCATAACAAATGGTTCCGCGCTGGTGGCCGTACGTAGGCGTTATAGTTCTTTTACGAGGATAAGCATTATTTCCGTGTAACTCAGTTTGCAGCTAAGAGAAGGTAAGGAAATAAACATAAAATTATAGTATGATTTGGAAATACAATATTGATTATATTAAAAAAACTGAATTCATTGTGTCGTACCCTTTGCTTATGGTACGGGCCTTAATTCTCTTCTAATGCATGATAATGCTATACAACAAAGAATACCAAAGATGTCCTGCAAGAATGCTAAAATCGGGCGATGACTAGCCTACATGCAGTGCTGACCTCAATCCCATTGAGCATATGTGGGATAAGCTGGTAAAAACTTGTTGGCGCGGGTCCTGCTGAGGCACAGAACCTGGGAGAACTCATAGATGCACTCACTGAAGAATGGGAGAGAACCCCACAAATCTTTATTAGGAGGTTAGTGTTATGCATACCACGCAGGTGTTATGAAGTCATTGCAGCTCACGGACACACTAAGTTCTGAGTGTTGAAATAACCAAGGAAACATTGAATACCAAACAATGTACCACTTTGTTTTCTGTATCAATCAATAATTTGTTTGTACTTCTAATTCTGTAAAATAAAAGTTTGTTAGAATGCCTACCCTAATTTTACACAATTCTTCAATCTATAATTACAAACTCTCAAAAATTAAATGAATCAATATTTATTTTGGGACTTTGATTTAAGCATTAGTTCCTCTAATTTTTTTAAGAGTATACTTTCAATTATAGCTAAGTGTAAACCTATAACGGTATCCAGCCTACCAGCAGAGTATGGGTATTTTTAATAGTGTTTATCGCCCGTTTTAACTAATGGTAGACTCTGATGTGGTACATAAGATAAAATGATAAACTTGGGAAAGGATTTTTTTAAGGAAGGAAACGTTCCAGTCCTAAATTAAGGGTACCTCCCCGGCATTTATCATTTATGAGGACTGAGAAAAAGCTGGAAAAAACCTCAGTCAGGGAGAACGGTCCTGGTGGGAATCGAACCCCATACCTCCCACTTATGAGTCCACGCCTTAACGACCTCGGGCACCCGTGGCGGTATGGATATTTACGTAGTTCACGAATAAGCTATGATGGGCAACATGTGCTTTACCCATGGGGAGCCAGCCAATACAGGTTACTTGGAACCGAAGCTTAGCCATAGGCAATGAAGGCTACAACAAATTTTCTGTCAAAAACAGTAAGGAGGTATTGTTCCTACTGATACCTTGAAAACAGCACCGCTGCCAATAGAGGAAAAGTGTTGGGGAATAAGGGAGTAGGTGTCATTGTAGGTTGGCTCAGCAATTTCTGACATTCGGAAAGCTTCAAACAATGGAAATAACACCACCTTACCACAAAATGCTGCAGGGACACCTATTTCTTATAGCATTTTGGTGGCTGTAGACTGAAGTAAAGAAAATGTGTGGTAGAAAGGACTTTTCAAATGTACGTATGTATCGTTGGGGAGTACCTTGAAAATGAGTACATTTTCTTTTTAATTTAGATGTTTTTCTTGGGCAGATACGCCGCTTTTTATGCACTGGAGCTTCATTTATTGTCACCGAGAAGAACCGCAACTAAGAACCCTGAGACTTGGCTGCTACTATTGCGCGGGCAACGCCGCACGCTATTTTGTTCCGCCAGTTTTCAAGCGGTTTGGCCTGTCACAGCCAGTTAGTGGTGCGGGAACTTGGGAAGTTGCACCCTCTAACTGACATTTAGGCTTCCTTCCATCTTTCTCTTAATTAAGAAAAGCCTCTGGTTAATATTACAACAATTTCCACTGCATTTACTTTACCCGTATTATCTCTGCAGCAGAACAGCTGCAGGTACATTCTCACTAAGCAATGTGTTTCAAAAGCTTGTTGCAGATTTATGATACTTCATTCTGCATTTATGCTATAGCAGCAAAAGCTGAGATACGAGAGCTGTTCAATGAAGAATGGTCATAATTTATTTTGACAACACCTTTACTGATCTTTATTACTGTTTTGACTTTCCCAGAGAACCCGTTGGATGCAATCACTTGTCCCAGCGTTTCTGCCAGTTTTCAAAGACATGTTGTAAACCAGATTCTGAGAGCTCATTCAGAATCGCCTGCGCATCCTTCGCCGTTGCTTCTGATGGTAGAAAATGCTTCCAACGAAGGTATTTCGTAAATTTAGAGAAAAGGAAAAAGTCACCCGAGCCTAAATCTAGACTATATGGAGGATGAGATACATACTTCGCATTGCTTTTTGTGAGATATTCAGCAGCATTTGCATGAACGGTCGTGCATTGCAAGATAGATTTCCCAGCTAAACCAACTACTTTTGCTATTTATGATAGGTGATGATGAAGAGCTTTGCTGTTTGCCCTCAGGATCGAAATGGTGTAATCCTGTAACATCATCTTCAACTTCATGCAAACCTGCACGCGAACGTTTTTTTTTGTTCTGGAATCAGCAGTCTTGGAACCCACCGTGCACAAACACGTCTCACGTGCATCTTTTCAGATACCAGTGTGTTGGTAGCACCCACAGTGAAATTTTCAGAATTTATGAAAGTGTTCTTAACATTTCTCGACGATCCTCTGTCACAATGACAGCAATGTTAAATGTTTTCTTCCATTAGAGCACAAAGTCGAGCACCGTGTCCACCTTTCATTGAAATAGGTTGCCTCTCTACTTTAAACATGTCAAACTATCTTCCATCTGTGCTGTAGCGAAGAACAAACTGTACATAGGCCTCCTGTAAAATTGCCTAAGCCTCAGGTGAAGATCTGTTAAGACAAAAGCAGAATTTCAGTGCAGCATATTGTTTGTCGCGTGTCTCCTCCTATAGGCGAAACTTATCTCAACTTGCAACCTCTCACTGGCGGGATTCGGAAGTGACAACAATGAAACAGTACCACGTGTATATTACGATAGCAAAATATAGTAAAGTTAAATTGTAGCGTGAGAAATTATGCCTGTAAAAAGTACAACTATTCTTTATTGAACAGCATCGTATTAAGTGTGTTTAAAGAGTATAGAAGCTAATGATTATCGTATATGACCTTGACATGTCAACTAATTATCTGATGACAGACGCAGAAGCGGTGGGCTGCATCGACCGACGAGTCATCGCTCAAGGACAGTCTCACCACATGAGTCTGGGAAGCGCGGATTACACGAACTCCTATGTTGACTTTGACTCTCCAAACACTTACTGTCGTTTGAACAATAAAAGAAACAACACGTATCTAATCCTAGAGTAAAACGTGCTAAGAATACAAAATGGCAAATACTACTCCACTACCAGTGTTCATTTATGATTCGTATGACTGTAACTAATGAGCTTGTGCTGTCACAAAGTTATTTGAAGAGATTCCCCAGGTAATAAAGTTCCAAGTCGAAATACGATTCATAAATGAATAGTTTGCACTCACTATTGTGCGAACTAAAGGATAACATCCGCCAAGAGATAAATTTAATTTCGTAAAGAGAATTAAGTAGAGCAAAGGTAATTTTATAAGCAGATGTCAAAAATAGGCAGAAAACGAAGGCATGAAATGCCAGCAATTCCTTTTTTTGACATGGGTGCTCTCTAAATATAGGAATTTAAGCCCTTATAACCCAATTTTTAGGCGCCTAAAATAGGCTCTGAAATTCTCAATATACACACTAAAAATACATTTCTAGGCACCTAAAAAGCAATTTACGCTGCATAAAATATAGTTTAATGCATTTAAAATGTGTTTTACCTATTCAAACTATTAACCATAAAAGTTCCAATTAATGAATGAGTTTTAAGCATAATAGTACAGTAAAGAATAGTTGTTTGAAAATGTATTTTTGTTGCTACTTCTTTTTATAACCTATATTCTTGTTCTTGACATCAACAGTACTCTCTGGTTATTGACTCTAACTACACTCGTCTAATAATGGTTATTTCACGTCGTACATATCTTAAATGTACTTTCTCTGCTAATATTAATTTCTTTATTTTCTCAGCATGTCTCATTAACTATAGTCGTCATTGTTCGCGTGCATACAATCATTATCCCTCCCCAAGGGTGGCTCTGTGCATCACCTTCATAGATTACTTCACTGTTTTTCAAGGTTTCTAAGCGTTATATAATTTCACTCATACAATTTGACACAATTTTATTGTATACATACATAACGAAGAAAATATCTCTCACCCATTGGTTTATATAAGCAATAAAAAGAATTTCCCGTTATAAATAAAATCTTTATAATGCACTAGCCAGGACCGAATTAGAGAAGCTTTCGAAAACTTGTCTTTCAGCATTGTTTCTCTTCAAACTGCTATGCGATACAACTGATACAATACTCGAACGTAATATGAACACGAAGCCACACACAGAGAGAAGAAAACTAGAAATTAAATTTAAAATAAATATTTCACATTGAAGCATTCAAAACGGCTGTTATTAAAACGTTAACCAGAGGCATGTCTATTGTTAGCGGTCAGCTGTGAATGGTTCGCATTTTATTGTTGACTCGAATTCTGCTGTAATCTAGGCACATTGCAGTCATTCTCTGTACGAAACATTTTAAAAATAATTTCTATATATTTATTTTCCAAAAGAATTAATTTTAGGCAATTTTAGACAACAGGATCATTAAAAATATGCTACCTTTTAGGACATTTTAGTATCTAATAACTGCTTTCAGTAGGCCTGCTTTTCATGATTCGTAAACGTGTGCAGATATTTCCCACATAATCCTAAAGGAACTAAATAGATGTTTGCCTTAAAATCCGAGATCTAGTGATTGTTATCTAACTTTTCAAGTACAGTTTATCACCTACTCTTATGCTCTCCTGCCTGCCCCGACGCTAAGGCTCCTTCTTTCGGCTTGAGGTTCTTTCACACGCCGTAAATATTGGACATGGGATCCAAGGCTTTACTTCCCTTCCAAAGGAAGTCATACGCCCGAAAGAACATGAACCCTGGCCATGATTGAACCCGCGTTCATAGATCTATAAGGCAAGTACGCTCACCACTAGACCATAAGGACAGAGAGTGTAACAGTGTCCATAGGCGCTGGTTTATAGGCCGATGAAGATTTATGCATCGGTCAACAGATATTAGGTAACCCGATATTTTCTTCAGGTGCTAACATCTTTTGCTTAGAGTTGTGTAGGCAAGAATGATGTTTCACTGCACACTCAGTTTCTCAGCACTTAAATAACAACAAAAGTTTTCCCAAGTCTTCTTTCGTCTCTTAAGCAGTCACAAGCAATTTTCAGGCTAGTTAAACAAATTTGACTAATCTTAGGCGTGCACTAAGCATTTTACATGCTGTTTTTAAATTATTTGTTATGAAGTCAGTCTTTGTTTGACATATGATAACCAACCTTCTCGCTGCCAACATTGCCAATTAAAGTTGTCTGGTATATGTTGCGCATAACTACTTTGGTTTTTATGACTTCCAGCTTCCCATGTGAAACATTCAATTTTCGCACGAATGCTACATCTCTGGGATTTAAAATTTATATTTTTTTTAAAAAAAATGTGGCCAGCTGTTATTCTGCTCTCTGTCGTCATGCACGTCTAAAAAGTTTTTTTAAAAACATTTTCGCAGATGGATGAAAAAATGTAACAGCATTGGGGTCTGCAGGTTTATTTTATTTTGGTGGCATTTCTGAGAACAAGGGGCCTTGAACACATTAATTTCCTGACTGCTTCATGCCTCCCTTAGTATTTTTTTTTTATTTTATATATATACACACACAGACCGTTCAGTGGTTTGGTGAAACAAAGCAGCATCGCTCGCTTCTGGTAACCAAGGAGACGACAATAGCAACAAGAGATGGATCGAACGGCACGGTACGGCTGTAAAAAGACTACTGGCGCCACAACAAATAGACGATGGTGGCTGGGGGATGATTTAGGAGGTGGTAGAGTACTTTACTCTCACGGCGCCATGCGTCAGAGAGACTTTTACGTGCAGCACCGTGCCAAGTCAAAACCACTCGTTTCTCTCAAGTAACGGATGATCTCACAGTGTTGCCAGATTGCTGATGGAGAAAGAGAGAAATTTCCATTTCCAGTGTTCAAATGAGACTCGCTATGTTAACCTATACTGGATGTGAATAAAGGGCTTGGCTGAAAATATATCTGTCATCTGTGCGTATGTGGAATAGAATAGAATATTTTACTGACAGAATTAAGTTTATATGACTTTCTCTTCCAATCAATCAGTCTTCGACAAACACTGACAATATGCAACAACAATTTCGCAGCTGAGTTCAAACGTTACTAACAAATTAGTGGTATATAAAATACATACACAGATATAAAGATATAAGGTTATTTGAACTGAAAAATTCAGTTAGTCTAAAAAATAATGAATTAATTAACGCATAACATGCATTAGAAAAAATGAAAGCTTAGTATTATTTATTATTAGAGAAATATTTAGAACTTTTGCATTTTAGACTTCATGGCTGGCGTTATTATTATTAAAATTGACCATGATCGAGTTATGTTCCCATGACGTTGGTTTAAATGAACTTTTAAACCAAATCTTTGGCTGATTCTACGGTCAGTATCGTCAGTAGATAGAGTGAAAGTGCTTGGAGAGGCAGAGAAACAGAACCGTTAGAAGTGGAGAGGAGTGGTGGGAGAGTTGTGGGGCAGAAGTTGCATGTTAACCAGTAACAGATTCCATGTCCTTCTTATTTGAAAACTTCTGTCTTTGTTTATGTTATCTGGATGCTACTGTATTTCTAAGGCATCTCTCTTAGCCACAGTAAAATATACGGCTCTTTTTCAAATTCTATTCCATGGCAAATTTTCTACGGTATGTTTCACAATTGCAGATTTTTCTGGTTGATTAAAGGCGCAAATTTCGTTATGCATCTTCCAGTCACACCAATTTATATTTTTCCCATTCGTATGGGAAAGAACCAAGAAATTATCTCAGATCCACTGGAATTGCAATTGTGGAAAAGCATCTTCATGGAAGCATTTATCGGTCAACAAGTAACATCTGCACCAAGACTCTCGTACCACTTCTTCCCCTTCCCACTTCTAGCAGTGCTGTCCCGTCTCCTTTCCAGACACTTTCACTCCATCCAATGGCGATGCTTACCAGCGAAAACTTTGGTTTTAAATTTCATTTAAACGAATGGCCACGGCAAAATTGTCCCATAATAATAAATTTCAATAATAAAACAAATTAAAAACAACGATTATCAATTCTTAATTCGTCATAACATTAGTGCCATTCTATAAATAAATTGACAGTTTCATTACATGAATTTATGAAATAGCAACTGATCCTTACACAGCACTTAATGCAATTTTGCTCTAAAGGGTGATATTGTCCGCTAACCCATAACCTCACCTGGCAGCAGTTTCTTGTGACAGAGACAGTGCACAAACATGTCCTACGACAGGGCATAGTAAGTAAATTGTTCCTATCAAAATGTACCAAACGAGAGTGCAAGTAAATTGGAATAGCGCTGTAGAGAATTTGACGTAATATATTTACAGACTGCAGGGTACATCGCTGCCGTAGTCATAATCACGAATTCCTCAACACTTGGGGATATATAATCGTACTTAGGAATATTGCAAATACAGTGCACACATCCTTATGTGTACTTTGTAGTAGTTAACAGTAAATCACATCGTGGAGGTGAATTAGTATTCATTTCACTTTGTCAAGAAGAAAATGCTTTACTCGCCATAAGAATGAATAATAGAAACATTTTCTTGCATATGTGATTCTTTGATTATTCTAATCAAGGCGAGAGAGGTGATTGAGTTGGGCTGGTAGGGAAGCTCAAAGTTGCCACTTGTGTCCACGTTCCAAATAATGAGACCTACAGGAGGAAGCGATCCTGTATGGAGACACCAGGGGGACTAGGATATAGGCGTGGCAAGGCACGTATGTGAAAAGGGTTCAATGTTGAGAACCCCGATGCTGGTGGAATCCGCCCCTTCAAAGAATTTGAACCCCACGAAAGGACCGGACGGGAACAAAATCTTTCCAAAGCTCGAATCACCGTCACACCGCATTTAGCACCAGCCAGGCACTTTCTACTCTGTAACAGAACTGACAGAATGAATTTTGATGAAATGGGAGAGCGGAAATTCATGGAAAGTAAGCATCCGACTAAGCGACCAGCGAAAAGCATGAAAAAAGCAAGGTTATGATATTTGGTACCAAGGACTTTGAACCCGGGCCTGCCGAGCCATCCTGTTTGGTTAATAAATTATTAAATGAGTTTTTTCCCTTTTTAAATAACAGCAAATACTCTTCTTGGCCCCTGGCCTGTGACACATCTGATTCTATACTGCAATACTAACGATTGCAATTATTCAATGCGATTGTCCAGGTTTTAAAAAAATGACTCTATTCGTACTGCACATCAGATCTTTAAATATTTCACAATCGAAATAACAGCACCAATTGCAGTGTGCTGTACGGGCTTGTCAACAATTCCCCCAAATAAAATTAAATGTTATGGTATATTTGCTAAAAATAGAAAATCTAATCAATATTTTCTACTATTGATTGTGTTTCTAACATTTATAGGTTTGTAGTTACAGGCATCTAAACTGGTGCATTTATTCTATGATGGCGCACCCTTTAATTTCCATTGTCGCTTAGTTAAATAAACACAACTTTTGGAAAAATCAACTCGCTAATGCAATCTTTACTGTAAATATAAGCTACTAGATTATGTTAATAAGTTGGGCTTAGTCTGCAGCAAAGCAAAGTCTGCTTTTAAGCCGTGAATATTAAATCACTCGGGATTTATTTATGTATGGACGAAGTTGTTTGAAATTACTAGTCGACGTTTATTCGCGCTTAAAACAAATAAACCCCATTCCCCAGCTGCATGGTTTGTATTTCGATAAGCTTGAATAGCAAACATAAAGCATAATAAAATACGACTCTCTCCGCAATTCTACAGCATAGGGTCTCTCACCAAACTCTTACCAGCAACAACAGGTTGTCTTAACTCTCAACTGTTAGACGGAGCGTAAAACATCACAGCTAGTACTGAAAAACAGCCAGATATCCACAACCAATACTTTTCAGAAATAATGTACAGTGCCGTCATTGGCTACATTATGCTTTGTTTGTCTTCCTGCTGACAGTGCAATCGCCTTCTGAAAGAGCACTTTGCTCGTAAAGTTCATTCCACTCACTCACACACGCACAAACATACACACTCTCTGACCGTACCTTCTTCTCAACATCTAAATGGACTTAATAATAGTATCTTAAATTATTTTAATAAAATAATAGAAAAAATTCAAATGAAAACTCTATGTAGTAAAACTGATTGAAAGGAGTAGATTTTCTATCCTCCCGTGAGAGGATGAATGAAACCTACGGCGCCTCAGTCCCCATCTCCCAACCATCCACACCACTGGAGGGGTTCAACCCTTTGAAACTTTGATTCCGAACCAGTTGCTTCCAAAGGACTGAACCAGTGATATGAATGGTTCGGAGATGGGGATTGTGGTGCCATGGGTTTCATTTATCCTTTCACACGAAGACACAAAATCTGCTCCTTTCAATCAGCTTTATTACACAGAGATTTCATTTCAAAACTTTACATTATTCAATTTAAAAGGTATATGCATAATATTATTAAGCTAAAATTAATATCTATTACATTTTAGGTCACCTCCTCACTCCCTGTAATTCCTACTTGAAATTTCAAATGACACCCCTACCTTATCATATACAGTTAAATTTTAAAGAGGATTAAGTTTTATCAAATATTTTATTTTTATCGTTGCCTGGGAACCTGGGTCGGTCTTGGTAATTGTAGTGTATCCATACTTGCCTCCTAAATTCAAGATTGCGGCTTCACTCCCGGCCAAGGTCGATGTTTTTTTTTTCGGGCGTAAAAAAATTCTTAGCATGGCTTTCTTTAGAAGGGAAGTAAAGCCGTGGATCCCGTGTCGTAAATTTACGGCATGTAACAAAACCTCAAGCCTGAAAGAAGAGCCTCTGAGCAAAATTTATCGGCCATTTCACCCGCTGAATTGAATGGGACCCTGATGACCTGAGATGTTAAAGAGCGTCCATAAACCAAATCAATTGGCAACTTGGAATATTATTACTATCGTAAAATTATTAATATTATAGTAATACCGATTATTTCGAAACTCCTGCCTACCTTCTGTTTTTTTCTTGCCGTATACACCATTTTAAAAAAATGTATTGCCAGAACATACCTATTACAGTAATTACTCAATGGTTTTCGTATCCCCATACTATTATTGACTTATTTAACGTGTATTATTTATATCTAAATGAGGTTCATTTAGATAGATAATTTAATTATTTTCTAATTATTTAATGTGTTATTTATTGTCGCTTTCACTGCATTGGTCTTTTCGCGACGTCTGTAGATTGTGGACTGAATATTATAGGCGATGAATGAATTGAAATGAAATAATTATGGCGCAAATCAGCTTGGAGGTCTTAGTACTTTTAAAGTTATCTGACATTCACCTTCTCAGAGTAAGGAAAAACTTCGAAAAATATCTTATCCACACCTCTTGAACAGACCAGGGTTCGAACCAAGGACCTCCGCGTTAGTAGTCGCAAACACTACTCGTATACCACGGAAATGGCCAATTTCTTTATTATTTTATTCACATTAAACATTCCTATAGTACTTTAGAAGGTGTTGAACTTAATTTTACATTGTCGATATTATTCTTATGAGACAGGTTTATATCAAATAGTGGTTAAAACAACAGTTAGTCACAAAAACGAAACTGGGTTTATTCCAACTGTTAAGGACACTGGCGTTCCTAATTGCTTACAGTGTTTTGTTGCTACCCTTTCAGACTGTGTTCATATTTCCATATTGCTAATATCACTAAAATACAACGTTTCTAAATAAATATATAATGTTTATCTATTAATTATGAAACTGTTTGTAGATGAAAACAGCGTATACATTTCTCATATCTCTGATAACGGATATTAATACACTCTTAGAAATTTATGGTACCTTAATATCTACATTGCATAATATACTATTGTAGTTTTGTTTTGTACAATTTCATACCAAAACAGCAATCAGTTTGTCAGGCAGCGATAGAAAACAAAAGATGTGATAGGTGCTGAATTTTCTTTAAATTTTAAGTAGCAAAAGCTGGGGGTGACTAGGGGTGTGAGGGGTTGATACTTAATGGGTTTAAAACTATCCCTCAATATCTAAATTGACGTGTTTTGTTTAAATGGCATTTATTTTAAATGAGTAGTTATTCAGACGGGTAAGTTTTGAAATAGACCGGTTTTACTGGTATAGTCTACCAGTGTTTTATGACTACAACTTAGCAGTAGTGCCGGTGTACTCTTCTGTTACCGTTGGAACAAAGCATTTCACAAGAAACCTTTCTAATTTAGAACTAAAATACATTACCATTCTATAATATACAACAAAGATTTACACGGGGGATTTTCTCTTCAATTCTTTGTAGTTTATTTAAGTAGAATGCCATAACTTTCTTTTATTTGCTTATCACTCGTTTGGCGTGGTTTATTGATTCCATTTTAGGTACATGAAATCGCGAAATAGATCCAATCATCTTGATGTAAATTGGTTTTATAAATGCATTGAAACACAGTTTAAGAAGTGTGATGCATATAGATAATCAAGCTCATCACGAGGGCTCAATCAATGATAGGAACTGCACATTCATGCATGAATATTAACGGATATATTAGTAAACGATCAACAGTAGAGTTTATTGAGTACCGCTTCTGCATATAATGTACATATTGTCAAAGCAATCTGTTCATATGTAGCACTAGCTAAACGTAGGAGAGCCGAAAGCGATTCTTGAAGCATATCAGCCTATACGGAGGCTTATTTCAGGACAAATGGCGCTAAAGGCCCATCTGCCGATCGTACAGTTTCTAGAGTATTAAGTTAAAATCGCAGTTACAATCTAAAATTAGATATGAGATAAACATAAATAGCTACAAGAAGGAGTTTCTCGATGTATTTATTCCACGTTCGGCACGCCCTCTCATTAAAAATATTATATTGATTAATTTCTCATATATCATTTAGCTTTTTACACCTGGAATCGTTTTGTAAGTTGGTAAGAGAATTAAAGGAAGGCCGTGGTTATTATTTTGTCCTGTAAGCATACGACACCTACTATCTATTTATTTAATGAGTCCAAAATGAAGCTAAAAATATCCTTCACTTAGGAGCTGCGTAAATTAAGCGATTTCCACAGCAAGTAGAGTAACTTTAAAAGATAGTATAAAATTCAAATTATGGCCTTATTAATTAATTAAATAATTTATGACAGTGCTATGTGTTAATTAGCATGACCTACTCTAAAGCTAACTAATAAAAGACAAACTGAACTATAATTCATTACTTAACTAAGGTTGTCTGTTTTTTCCCCTTAAAATCACTTGAAAATAAATTATACGAGTATAGTGAACTTACTTTAATTTTCAAAAGTATGGGGGAAAATATTAGAACTCTAGGGATCTATAAGTATTACAAAAGACAAATCACATTTTTGAAATTATTGTTGTTATTATAATAATTATTATTAAACCACAAAAATTAATAGTGTACTGTTTATTAAATGAAATGTATGACCACTGATAAAATACTGTGTGAGTATTTTTAAACATTTTAAAATGAAATCATATTTATGAACTGAGCCCTTGTTATCGTCTTCAGATTTACTAAAATAAAGAGGAATAAAGAAAGAAACCCTGTGTATTTAAGAAGTTTAAATGTATCAATAAAACAAAACATGTTACTATTTAAAAACAACTACAATGCATACACAAATATACATAATCAACAATAAATAACCAAAAGTTTCATCAATTTTCAGTGACTTTGAAATTTAATTAATATTTATTGTAGTAAAAGAAAGCCTTGCAAACGTTTGAGTATAAGTTTATATGGTTGGTAGAATTGCAAAGATGTAACACAAGCTATTAACCATGAGCTTTATTCTCAACAATTACAAAGAGTTTATGAGGTTTTGACTTAGAAACATCCGGTACTAATTAATCGAAAGCTGGGTGCATTGAATCTTGAAGAAATACTGAATAATGGAATATGAAGGGAGAATATTTCATTAATTATGGATTGATTAATGAAAGATTTATTATTTATGACTGAGGATTGTCATACTTGTAGCAGAGATGATGTTGTTCTCTTCTTTTCCCACTGTTACTCCAAGTAGTTTTGTTGCCTCGGCTTAGCTCTATAATATGCTGGAATTTTGTGGTGTTTGGCAAGAGGGAGACGAGTCGGGAAGCTGGCTGAAGATTGACATTAAACGTGATTTTACTGAGACACACGATTTATTATAGTTTTGTGTCTTTTTTCAAATCTATGAGTTTCTTGAGAATGTCTTGTTTATATTACGTCACTATCACATCTTGTAATTAAATTATTCACAATAAATTTTCATATCGTACGCGCTAGCTTCAACTATGATACTATTAACGAAGATATTTACTTAGCTGATCATCGCTGTATCGAAAATGTTACTGAATTACAGTCTACCTGAACTACAAAATATCACTAGAACAAATGGGATGTCGATGGAAACTAAATTTTGAAAGAACTTACTATATATTTTCTACCAGTATTATTCATCTGACTCGTAAAACCCTCGTACTTTGTCAAAACAGTAAGAACGTCCAACAACAAGCAAGTAAGGAAGTAAGTGTATAAGTAACTAAGTAAATGAGAATAACTAACTAAGCAACCAACTCTCGGGGCCTAGAAATCACTATCTTAAATAACCATTGCAGTTGGTCAGTCTGGACACTACATTCGATCTTTCAAAATAGAAGAAATCAGGATATCTTCTCTGATTTACGTCTTTCTATTGGTTGTTATAATTACATAAGTATTTTGGTCTTTCTGATTAGATATCGCTGTTCGCTCCTATTCATATATGATATCGTTATGTGCCCTACTACTAAAGCTTATTTGCCTTTATTCGTCCGCTTTTCCTTGCATAACACAATTTTATGACACTCTTAGCTAACAGGAAAAAGCAAAACTTCCTGACAGCAATAATAGAAAACCTCCGACTTCGACCCTCCTTAAGACTTCTCAAAATGTAACGGAGCATAACCCTCTTTGCTTAAGGTTAGCTATGCAAGTATAAGTCGCAAAGAAATATAGGTTTTATGTCCCTTTCGTCCAGTCGAGCATGATAACTATTGTGTATGCGCACCCTTGCTAGAAAATATTATGATCATTACAACAAGTTAACTAATATACAAAAAATAAGTAAATTACTGCAAACTCGATATCATATGTATTATACATAATTTATTATTACCACACTTATAATTGATTGGGGTTTTGATGCAAATAAATTCAATGTCCTATCACACCCAGCATACAGCCCTGATATTGTGCCTTTGGATTATCATTCATAACCAATTTTCTTCTTGGAAGAAAGTTCCAGAACTTTGAAGCAGTTGAAATTGCTGCCGCTGCCCGTGAATTTTTCGCATCAAAAAGCAAAAACTGATTGCAAAAACTCAAGAACATCTTTATCGGAAAAAATAAGATGACATAGCTAATGTGTAATGTGTAGCGTAGTGAAACTAACAATGGAAATGAATATTACCAAAACCACATAATTATACTTCTAACACCAACATTATTTCTACCTGCAAAGAATACAGGAATTGGATAAAATAATATATATGTATATTCTGTTAGTATGCATTTAAGTATAAGTATACGTAATGTATAAAAACTTGAGCTAGCACCTTGTAAAGACCGCCTGTGTTGCCTCAGTAGTAAAAGCGGGCGTAAAACACTTAAAAAACTTGTAAAGCTATATCAATCTCAATTTGATTTATGTTATTTATTGTTACTTTGATTGCATTGGTCTTCTCGCGACGTCTGTAGATTGTGGACGTAAATAGTACAGATGTAAGTCTGTAGGAATGAATAAAATGAATTAATGGTGGCGCAAATGAGCTCAGAGTTCTTGGCATCTAAAAGCTCTCTGGGATTTACCTTCGTAGGGCAAGGAAAAATTCCGCAAAAAACCTTACCGAACATAGAATCGAGCACAAGACCTCCGGCACCTAGACCACAGAAGAGGTCATTTTCAATTTTGTTAATGTGCTTAGCCTTTACGCTTTCATTATTTTTATTCGGTTTATTTACGGACGCTCTTTAACAGCTCAGGTCATATCAGCGTCCCATTCAATTCAGGGCGTGAAACGGCTGGCAAATTTTGCTCAGAGGCCTCTCTTTCAGGCTTGAGGTTCTTTATCGTGCCGTAAATGTACGACACGGGACCCACGGCTTTACTTCCCTTCCGAAGGAAGCCATACTTAGGATTTTTACGCCCGGAAATATCTATCAGTTCTGGCCGGGATCGAACCCTCAATCTTGGGTTTAGGAGGCAAGTATGGTTACCAGTACGCCACTAGGACCGATTTCATTTGTTGTGTTTGGCCATGAAATTTCTATATGAGTAAACTGCAGGCAAGTTCATTTGTTTGTAAACTTTTCTTGATACCTTCATACCTTTAGATTAAAGCATGTTTATGTAAATGTTAAAGCAGTTTCTGTTGTTAAAAGAACCATTGGTAAGTTAATGTATATTATTATAATAAATATAAATGTTTAACAATTATATTCTCCCGTACATGAAATTACCTTTCCCGGCCATATCCTGTTTCAGCCGCTTCCCAAATAAAATGCTCGCGAATGCACCAACGGGACAATACTATATAAGAAAACAAATTCTCGTTAGGAATCCTGAAGTCAAGTTACAAGGTAATTGAACTATGTATTAAAATATCCTTTGGTTTATAGCAATCAAATTACTTTAATTTAAATAAAATAAAAGTAATTATATTATTACCTATAGGTCGTCAAACCTTCATTATGCACAGAAAATAATGAAGAATATTTAATTCAAATTATAATTATCAAGTAAACTGATGATCGCCTTAAATGAAAAGCATGTGTAGAGGATATTAGCTCTGATTGCAATGCTATTCAATCAGCACGAAACAATTGCTCCAATAAAACTCTATATTTCCTACTTTCACTCTATAGTGACATTGTTTTGGGGGCAATTCTGTTATTAGTAAAACATCTTAATCTTGCAAAAGGAAAGTTATAACAATAAGACCCCATTTTCATTATAGAGCCTTTTGAGGAGATTATTTAATGTATCAAATGAATTTAAACTTTCATAAATTATTTTAGATAAAAAATTAAATATAATATTCACAAGTAGCTATTAAAATTATAAATTTATGATAGAAAATAAATTTTTCTATTTTCTGGTGCACAGCTATCATTAATATTAAAAGTGAGAATTATAAAGGACATACTATAATTGTTAGAAGCGCCCTTTATGTGGCAAGTATCCTCAAGTATTTCATGGTGTTTTCATGGTTACAGGTTTATAACCTTACATTATCACTATCATTTGCTTTTTTACTATTATGAACAATTTTATATTATTTGAATAAATTGATAACTCAAAACATATATTTGCCAATTACTATAGCGTTACTATAACTTCATCCACAAACACAAAATATTTATATAAGAATTATTTTATTTTTGAACTTAGAAACTGCGTTTACAACACAAGATATACCACCATGAGTGGCCGAGGTTGTTAAGGCGCGTACTCGTGAGCGGGAGGTCTAAGGTTCGAATCCTGTCAGGACCGATCTCCCTGACTGAGTTTTTTTTTTTCAGGTTTTCCTCAGTCCTCATAAATGGCAAATGCAGGCCTGGAACGTTTCCTTCCTTAAAAAAAGCTTTTCCCAATATTCATTCCATCTCATGTATCATCAGTGTCCACCGCTTGTGGTGCCTCAGTAGTAAAAACGGGCGTTAAACACTAATAAAAAAAACACAAGATGATATTCTGCAGAAGAGGTTTTAATTAATATAATAATTAAATAGTAATTGTGAGTATATTTTATGTATTTATTGTAATAGTATGCGTTCGTTTTGTTATTGTAGGTGAATTATTATTATAGTTTTTAATTAGACCAGTTCTATATTCAAATGTCTATGGAATTAATGTATGATATTTAGTGGGCTTAAATAAATAAAATAAACTCACTAAGATATTAGTGCCAATCCTCTCTAAAAACATATTTTGCACTTCGAATTTTTCTTTTTTGATGTATTCACTATCTTGTCTAAAGGGATGTAATATTTCACTAATGTGTGAAATGGGAATTGGTAAATATTTTATTTTTCTTCAAATTTTCACTAACCGTTTTAACTAAACTAAGAAGCAGTAGCTTTATTTAAAAGCAAATAGTCTGTACGCAACAACCCTTATGGGGATTGTCAGGAGTTCTTGTCTTCAGATGCAACATGTCTTACTTTCTTTTCACCTTACCCATTCCCTCTCTCTTCTCCCAATCTCGTCACGTGCAGCAAATAAGTCATCTATAGTTAATTACAGTGAACAGAATTCAAATGGTACTAGCCACCAAGCTCTTGTTGCATATAAAATAAGCAATGAAGGAATACTAGGTTGAATAATCCTATTAATTATATAATAAGAAACTAATATCCCATTGTTAAAATTAATTGTTACAATTCAAGCCCGGCACCTTTAATCCGTTTCTGCTGTTAAATAAGCAGATGCTTCTGTTACTTTGTATTTTTAGCTGTTTTGTATAGAACTACCTCTAATTACGTTGTGTTGTGAAAACCTCTTATATTTACGTAGTGTTTGCTAAAGGACGAACTTGGTGATGACCAAACATACAGCAAGAGAGAGACTTTGTGTGTGTGTGTGTGTGTGTGTGTGTGTGTGTGTGCAGAAGGGTCACGTACGGGTCCGCAGAGAGAACCACAAGCCCAGCCTTCAATCACTGACAGCGCCAGCCTACTCGGTTTGTCACTTTGGTAAATGGCCTGAGTATGACCTCCATCAAAACTTGGCTTTTTAGTTGTGACGCTCACTTGGGAAAAACTTTGATGGACTTTGGTAGGTACTGAGAGCTATGTCGATCACGTACCTTGGTAGAGTTTATGAAAAATTTATCTCATTAAACTTCTTTAAATTATTATCTAAATATAATGACTTCTTTCATTAAGGTGATAATGATTGCGCATATCACCAAATAAATTAATGTTTTGAGGATAAATTTATAGAACGGCAGTATACAATTTACTATACTTTTATATAGGATGAAATATAACAATAATAATAATAATAATAATAATAATAATAATAATAATAACGTAATAGAAAAGAAAAAGATGAAACTGATTATACGCACCTCATCTAAAACCAAATTGTTTCCTGTACATAAATTTTACTCTAAAATTTCAAAGTCGGGAGACCATTGCGCCCCTTTTTCACTAAGAGTAGCACTCCTTTTATTTCAAAGCGCCAGGAAACGATTACGCACGAGAAGTAATCTGCACCGGTGAAACAATGGAAGTGAGAAGCCGATCAAGGTAGCAGAATGACAAGAAGGCAGCAAATCTCCATGGTTTGCCCTCAAGTGAGCATTAGAAGTACTTGAGAAAGCAGCGTGCGACGTGTGTGTAAGCATAGCTTTCCCTTATACACCCCCGAAAGTTAATGCTGTACAGTACGGTGGCTCTGTGCGTATTCGTGATTTGCAATTGTTTATCTTTTGAGCAAATTGCTTTGTATTAAGAATGTTGCGCAAGTGACATGCCCAATATGAAGACTTTAAATTAATGAATGAAATCATTATTTGCTTTCAAACATTTAATTCAAAGTATATGTTATAACGCAAATAAGTTTTGTTTATATTCAATTTCGTAAAGTTGAAACGAGTACATCTGAAGAGGTGATAAGTGTCGTTTGAGAGAACTTGCTCATTTTAGTAAAATAATCAAGAACCTAGCAACAAACACAAATAGTAGACTTCTTATATTTCTTTAAGAAATCAGCAAACTAAGATATTCTGCTTGCGATACTGCATCGCTTGCCCCGTGCTTTGGTTGTTTCCATTTCTCTAGGCTCCTTCCTACTGTTGGCAGGATTGCTCAGTTCAGCAGATGACATGACTCTCCAAATGCGAGGAAGAACATCAGATATCTCCAAGTTTCCGAGGCTAGAATTGGTTGTTTAGCCTTGCTGAAGCGCGTCACATGCATTCTCGATCGGATTTAAATCAGGTGACGGGAGAGGATATTCCAAATTCATTCAGCCTGTCACACACAGCCTTCAAAGTTTGGTATTGTCGACCATAAACCGTAAATTTTCACTGGTTACTTTAAACTGTGATATATGATAAATTCTTTTTATAACTGAACTTTTGAATTCCATTACATGCAGGTCTGTAGCTATACGCTTGATTGCAGATGTCATCCCAAACCTTGACAGTACCACTGAAACTTCTTAGACAAATGTTTCATTTTGCTTGCCTTTTCAAATAATCGCCGTGTTGCAATTGAACGACTGATATTGACCTTAATAACTTCTTGATGATGATTTGATTGTTGGCTTCTACTTTGTCTTTCACTTGTAGCCCTTTCTTGCAGCTTAAGGGTTTCATAGGAAGATCTATTGATCGCCCTTTGAAGTGTTCCAAATCGTATGATACAACAACAAGACCTTAATACTACTTGCAGCATTCCAAATGCAAAATATTCTTCGTGAACATAAAGTTTCCTTCTCTTCAGTTAGATAAGCAACATTTACTTTAATTCTCTTCTAATTATTTAATTGTTCTTTCTTATGAAAGTTTTCTACAAAATAATTGGATAAAATAGATGAAACGAAGTAATGATCAATTGATTTAATACAAATTGCTAGCAATTTATAGTTCAGCTGTGAAATACCGCCACGGATGGCCGAGGTCTGGGGTTCGAATCCCATCAGGACCGTCCTCCCTGACTGAGGTTTTTCCAGATTTTCCTCAGTCCTCATAAATGGAAAATGCCGGGGAGGTACCCTAAACTTAGGCCTGGAATGCTGCCTTCCTTAAAAAAATCCTTTTCCAATTTATCATTTCATCTCATGTATCGTCAGTGTGCACCGTCTGTGGTGCCTCGGTGGTAAAAACGGGCTTTAAACACTATTCAAAAAAAAAAAAACTGTGAAATCAATGCACTATTGGAAAGTGATAATATTGAAATATCCCTTGTCTAAACGTCACATATTATTTACTATTCTAGGTATTTTCAAACATAAACATAATAATTTCAGAGATATCAGAGGAATCTTAGACGAATAGCTTGAGATAGGGTCTACCTGTGCAAATTTCAAAGTTAAATCATTAAGAGACGGCACCATGGACAAGTAGTTAACACAGCTCTCCTCCTACCGAGCTCGATCCCAGGACCGTGAGTGGGATTTGTGGCGCACGAAACGGCCTCTGGGAAGATTTTCTCCGGATACTTCGGTTTCCGTCACATATTCCGCCATCTCATTCATATTCACCTTCATCATTCAGCATTATGTAGTCCCCTGCGCAATTACAAATAGACTACTCTACTGCCTTCTGTTATCATGTTTGGCGCGCAAGTAAGTAACTCACTCACTCACTCACTCACTCACTCACTCACTCAGTTTCTATAAAATCAGTACGCCACTAAATAATTAAGCTTTCGTTATTCGATACCGAAGCCTGGAGTACTCTACTTTGCAGGAAATGTTTCTACGACCTTCGAAACACAAGTGTTGCTTTAATCATTAGGTCACAACGATAAATCAGTTAACCGATGTTCAGTGTCGTACTGTCATTTGATGAGATCGAGATTTTAAAACTTTCTGTAGCACTAAATCTGGAAAACGCTGATAATAAGGTATTGAAAATCTCGCGAAGCAAGTATGAAGACATTATAACGCAAAGTTATACTACTTTAGCTTTAACAATGACTCATCGGCATCAAAGTTCAACTTTTTGGTCGACATTGTTTCTTTGTGAGCCATAGTTTCCTTACCTCAAATTCCTTGACTATAATCCCTCAGCAATATCTCAAATTATTGATGCGTAAGTCATTAATAATTGGTATCATATCGTGCATGTCATTCTACCATCTGACAACTAATCGATAACGATGGGATTTGTTCGGTCATTGGCCTGCCATTATATGCACGGTTAGCAATGATTGACGGGAAGGCATAATACATACATAAATGAATAACAGCGTAATGTTTGAAAATCCAGTAAATGTATGAAATACAATTATTAAAAATATTTTACTGTTATTTTCTCTTTCTCACCTTTAAAAGAGCAGTTTGATTCGTCATGTCTATATTATTTATCAGTAATAGTTTTAGATAAGAACTACATTAAGTTGTGAATTTCTCAACTTTGTTGATTCAAGATAAAAAGTGATATGGTCACATTATCACCAAATATACAAAATGTATGTACACAAGAGTGATAAAATGTCTTCCATTACAAAGCTTATTGGGAATAAGAGTACAAAAATTAAAACAAGAACTTACTTTATACATTATTCCTTCTGCATCTATATATTTCTATTCCCCGAAAGAAAAAAGCCATTGATATGTAATCCACAATTCCCTTGTTCTCTATGACGCCACAGCAGGCCTTCGGTGCCGCAGTGTCTGCTGCGTTCTCTACCTCTGTCTTGCGACATCATTGAAGATAGCAGCACTGCAGAGTGGTAGGTTATAAGCATACTGGCACCCCATCCCGCGTCTTTCTAGATCAAGTTGCCACTTATTAGGCAACTTTCCAATTGTTCTCACAACCAATAGCAACCTAACACTCTAGTGGTCAATCTAGTGCTCTAGAGGGATGTATTATTGCCCCACGTCTTCCATTACCTCGTCAATGTAATATCGCATAACACCTCGTCTTCCAATAACTTTACTTTTAAATACCTCACCAATGTAACATCGCATAACACCGTTGGAAATACCGTCACGGATATCCGAGATTGTTAAGGCGCGGACCCGTGAGAGTGAGGTCTGTGGTTCGATTCCCACCTGTGATGTCTTAGTTAAAACGATCATTAAATACTATTTAAAATGTTGCAAGTAAAGTAAATTGAAGTTGTCGTAATGCATGATTCTACAGCCTGAAATGTCATAAGTACCAAACACTTGCAAGTACTTCACTGCAGTGAATGTATCTCAAAGACATAAGGACTTCCTGGTTAACTGCCCTTTAAATAACCTCTTATTATTCTGTACATACTAATAGCATAGCTGTGTCCGCTAACGTAGACAGATAATTTGAATATTCCTTCATTACGCCAAATTATTTTAGAAAAAATGTTAACACTTTGACGCAATCCATTTAATATTGCTTTAATCTGAACAAAAGTTCTCGAAACGTTGATTTCAAAAGAAACCCTACCAGTAAAAAATTTAAAACTCTAGATAATTAATCCTTTGTAAAAGATTAAGTTTAGTTTTATCATTTAATGTAAGCGACCTATTTCCTTCAAAATGTTTGCATAAAGATAACCTTCCATGTTGGTGGCATAACATTTATTTTTCTACTAGTAAATTAGATCCACCTTTATAACTAGCTCTTAAATAAAACATGTTTGCTTCTCTAGTATCGACACTATCTAATGAACACAACTAGCAAGTACAATAAAATAAAGCTTGATTAGATGGCTATGCAATTTATTGTTTACATCACTATCTGAGTTATAATTTTAAATTGATGAGAAGTTACAAACCACATGTCTTAATATTTACGATGAATAGTTACTTTTAGCCAATTTTTGACAGAGCAGATGCTTGCATGCGAATCAATCAATGATCACGGAGTGTATAATAGAACGAGAAGGGTGTAATTTACCATGAATTTTGAAACTTAGCGAAACAGTCAACGCCAACACTATAGGCAACAATTAATTAAACCGAATAAAGAATTTATTAATGAATGTCCTTTAGTAGCATCAAAACCGCCGCACGCTACTAAACCGTATCAAAGTTAGAATTGGAATTTCTTCCCCATGTTATGAAAGAATAGGGCATCAAAAATAGTGAAGTAAGAAATTGGATTCAAAATTTCTTCGTCACTAAGGAACTTTCACAGGAATACATTATGTAAATGGTATAAGCTTGGCAATTGCAATTTTATCAGATATGGTAAAAGTGTTTAGCATCGACTAGGAAGAGGAATTAAATACGAATAAATGAAGGATGTTGTTGATGAGAAAAATCAGTAAGTCAATCTGTAGAACTGTTCCACAAAATATAAAATGAAAAATGCAAATATGACATTATTCTTTGAGATCCGTTCCGGAAACTATATACATACGAGGTCTCTTGAAAAAGTATCGCGAATTTTGAAGTTCCGCGGGCTACGTATATTCGATTTTCGATTGTTTTGTGCCTTTATGTTGGTACTCATGTCCCTCACTTATGTTGACAAGCTCGGCCATTTTGAATGTTCAGTTAATTGTTGACAGCTATTTTGCTTGGACGTGTTTTGACTCGTCTTCGATTTTTGCCTATTCCAAAAAATGGAACAAAGAATCTGTATCAAATTTTGCGTGGAAAACAAAATTAAGTGCGCGGATGCATTCCGAATGTTGACTGTGGCATATGGTGAAGCTACCTTGGACCAAATCAACGTTTATCGGTGGAACAAAATGTTCTCAGAGGGTCGAGAAGATGTGAACGACGAAGAGCGTCCCGGACGCCCGAGCTCGTCAACAACAGACGAAAACATTGAAGAAGTGAAGAAAATAGTATTGGCCAATCGTCGAATCACCATTAGAGAAGTTGCTGAGGACATAAATATATCGATTGGCTCGTGCCATTCGATTTTTACCAATGATTTGGGCATGAGACGGGTCGCCGCAAAATTCGTACCAAAGTTGTTCAATTTCGACCAAAAGCACCATCGCATTAACGTTGCTAAGAAGCTGTTGAACTCTGTCCGCGAAACCCATATTTGCTCCAGAAGGTCATAACTGGTGACGAATCATGGGTTTATGGTTATGACTTGGAAACTAAAGCTCAATCACCCCAATGGATGCTACCACAAGAGCCAAGACCGAATAAAGTGCGCCAAGTTTGGTCGAATGTGAAGGTTTTGATTACAGTTTTCTTCGATTGCAAGGGCGTGGTGCATCATGAGTTCTTGTCACAGGGTAGAACGGTCAATAAGGAATATTACCTGCAAGTTATGCGCAATTTGCGCCAAGCAATCCGCCAGAAACGCCCGGAAGAACAAAAATTGACTTTTGCTCCATGATAGCGCCCCAGCTCACAAATCGTTACTTGTACGCCAATTTTTGGGCAAAAACAACACACTTATGATGCCGCAGCCACCGTACTCCCCAGACCTGGCCCCCTGTGGCCCTCTTTTGTTCCCAAAACTGAAGAGGCCCATGAAAGGACGAGGCTACGCCACGATTGAGGAGATAAGGGCGGCATTGAAGGAGGAGCTGAATAAGATCACAAAAAACGATTTTTTAAAGTGCTTCGAGGATTGGAAAAAATCTTGGCACAAGTGTATAATATCTGGTGGGGATTACTTTGAAGGGGACAAAATAGATATTCATGAATAAATAAATACTTTTTGAAAAAACACAAAATCCGCGATACTTTTTGAACACACCTCGTATAAACGAGAATCTTCCCTATATGAGCGGAGAAAGAATCATGAGAACGTATTCTGGAGTACTGCAAGGAGACGGAAGAATGAAGAAAGATATATCTACTGGCACCGTTTGTTAACGGGAGTGGGGGAGAGGACAGTGGCAATACTGAACTTTGCTGCCAGATAGAAAGGAGGAGGGAGTAGGTAGATTTTTTTAAACAAAGTGAGATAGTTCAGATTGGAAGGGAATACATCCGGGAAGGGGGGGGGGTGTTAGTGAAACATGAATCACAATATTTTGGGGGAGGGAAATTTTGTACATATATGTGAGGGAGTGTAATTTATTTATTTTTGTATTTGTTTTTTATTTATGTGTTTAAAACATTTTTCTATTATTATATATATTTTGGGTTTATTTCATTATATATATATTGAGAGTAAAATATTGGTTTGTGCAATATTTAACGGACCCAGGACCCGTGTGACATAAATGAGTAGATTTGTTGTAACTAATATATGTAAATATCTACTATTACTACTGATACTACTACTACTACTACTACTACTACTACTACTACTACTACTTCTACTACTACTACTACTACTACTACTACTACTAATAATAATAATAATAATAATAATAATAATAATAGTAATAATACTGCTGCTGCTGCTGCTGCTGCTATTAAGTTAAAGATAGTACGAATATTGTTGGAAGTAATTCTGTTAAGACCATGAGCATATCGTGAGACAACTACAATCGGCTACCACGCTTCTGACACTTGCTGGTGTGTGGTCTAAGGTTTATTGGATCACCTGTACTTTAGACAGAGTTCGATCTAGTTCCTTTGTGTAAACATGTTTACGTGGATGAAGCCGGCATGTCTCTTGTAGTTGGGAATATCCGATTAGCTGGTGTATGTGTGGAGGGGAGCGAATGGTCTGACCGTCAACTCTAAGGGAAGCTCCGAAGTTTGAGAACGCTACAGTCAGCAGAGTATTTGTGTTGGAGACAAATTTGACTTGTAATTGCCCCGTAGAAGCACCGCCAGCATCCTAAATGTAGATAATCTAGGGATCTAGTTTATCGATGAAAGCCTTTCCTTTCAGGCTGAGGCAGTTCAATTGCACACTCAATTCTGTTACGGGTCATGTGCGGCGCACTGGGGCAGAATGTGGAGGGCGGAGATGGTGCCGCAAAAAGACCCGCATTTCCCGCGCATTTTCGGACCACGTCGCCTCTCGCTAAAGGCAAAAACGTTTTCCCTTTATCCCCATACGGCACGAACCCAACCCTTTCTTGAACCGACGCTTAGAGGGCGTTTCTTTCCCTCACAGAAAGTGATGGCTCGGCATTATGGGACACTACCCTCATCGTCATCGCCGTCATCATTTTTATTTCTGCTTTCTTCCATTCTCCAACAATCTCTCGCTGTCCTTTCTTTATTCGCCTCTAATTTAGTTCCTTCCTGTGGTTTCTACCTTATATTGCTGCACTCTTTGTGCCAACTCCCAGAATATTGGGAACACATGCTTAAGCAGGATTTTTGTACATCAAAGCTGACACAGTCAGATATATACTACTATTAACAACCAAACGTATTTTTACAATTACGTTTTATTTTAAGTTTGTTTTAAACGATGGGGAAATGTCAATATTCCAGGTATTCATCCCACTCTCTGTTGCATCTTGTTTGAGTTCTATTATCAGTTTTTCTCTTCCTGCACTTCAGTTTTGTCCAACATATTCTCTAATGATTTGTTTATCTGTGTTCTATTTTTTATTTTAGACTCTGTATATCTTCACCTTTCTGGTTTAAATCAATAAATTTAATCGCATTTCTTTCTGATGATTTAGGTTTATATTCATATAATTAAAATTTTATAGTCATAATTGAACACAGGTCATCCGGTGTCCCAGAATCGCCGTATAATTTACCGGAATAGGCAACCCAAATTACGTCGCAAGGGTTTAAAAAAAAGCAGCAGCTAACTTAAAACCGTCAATACCTGATTATTGACATGTTACAGGTACTTCATATGTACACTTTCTTTGAGAATTGTTCCCTTTGCTTCACTGTCTTGCGTAAATATTTTTTTCTCGCGGGAGCTGAAACCGAATTCAGCAATTCAGAATCAGTAACATATAAAAGAATGTACTATTGATACACGTACACAGTAAAGGAGAAAATAAACACATATTAACAATTGTGCATGGCCTGAATATTGTTTTGTAGTTTATTCGATAATAGAAATATTGCAGAAAATTAAAGGAAATAAACGTACAAAACGTCTAATTTCGCCAATCTCTAAAACCCCTGAAAGATGCAAACAATATGCCATGCGCGCATGAAAGTAAACGAGGGTAAAAATTGAAAAAAATTAAAGGCTATTCTGGGACACTATGATTAAAGGATACCTTGCCTTATAAGTTATTCCGGTGAGAGTTCAACATACCACAGCATATTGCAGATCATAGGTTGTTACTAGCACCATTCTACCTCTATATGCTTTACAGCAACGTCCGATGAGAATCTTCTCTCATGTAACGTTAATTTTGCGGTAAAACTACACGAATATATTTAAGATTGGATTGGAGCATAAATACTACCTAAATTTATGGGGATATTCCTGCATAATTCTAGCCTTAGAGTTTCTCTTGAACTTTATGGAATGCTGTGTAATGTTTCTTTCCTCTCTCATGAAATGTGATAAGAAGCAGAACTCTCGTGACCGAAGAAAAAGGTAGTACCTTGCGCATGTCTGATTGCTTCAGTTGCTTCCACCGACGACTGTTGAGGTTTATCTCCAGTGATGAAAGCATTGCTCTTGTCCTCCTTAAACCTCTGTAGAAACTATTTCTATATTACAAAGTTGGTTCTGTTTTTCTTTAATTGGCCCTTATATTAAAATCTTAAAAATCAATTCGGGGATTCTGATGTTACATAGCATTCGTCCTTTGCCCTGGTAAAGTACTCAAACATAAATCGAAGCAGTATTCTATTCTAAGCTCTCCATATATCAACAATATTTAGATACACTTATCATTGGGATTGGCATCGATTATTTCTAATTTGGATACGATATTATAAGTCCGATAAGCTAGCAATAAATAAGCTAAATATCTCCATGAAATATGTACTATATATGACAACATAAAATACAGGGAACACAAACATTAAAAGAATTGTGGCAGAATGGAGATAAATGGAGATACCAGTATCTTTTTTTTTTTTTTTTTTTTTTTGATTTATTTACGGACGCTCTTTAACATCTCAGGTCATCAGCGTCCCATTCAACTCAGGGCGTGAAACGGCCGACAAATTTTGCTCAGAGGCCTCTCTTTCAGACTTGAGGTTCTTTTTCGTGCCGTAAATGTAGGACACGGGACCCACGGCTTTACTTCCCTTCCGAAGGAAGCCATACTTAGGATTTTTACGCCCGAAAAAATCCATCGGTCCTGGCCGGGTTCGAACCCGCGAACTTGGGACCAGTATCATAATACAGTATGGCCTGAAAATTTGCACATTATTGAAAACACCAATTTCGTGTTTTTTAAACTTGTGCCTGATTAATGGAGGAATTTTATAGAATGTGAAGACATCTTAACTATTGCCAAAGTTTCATCATATTAATTAAAAGAACATATTCACATTTCTACCTGTAAAATGTGTCAAGATAGAGTATTAAAGCGTTTCTATCTTTCTTTCTCTGGTCATAAAACAAGCTCAATGCACTTAGATACTTCATAGAAAAGTAATGCAAGTAGTATAACAGTATTAGACGGTCATATTACTAGAGTCAAAAATAAACTCCATCATATTATTTAAGCATCTTCCTGCCATGCCTCTGTGAAGCACAACATACGGAAAAACAACATACAAACAGGCACGTTTCATTTCATTCCTGAAGGTCGAAATGTCAATTCTTAGAAATCGTGATGCAGTCCACGCCGGTTGCTCCAAGTGAACGTATTCCTCGTAAAGTGCAATCCTTCCCTGCTCATTCTCTGTGCTCTTAAGATTTTTTTTCAGTTGATTACTATCTCCTTCTGAAAGTGAAAAACTTACTTAAGGGACAGAGGTTTGCTTCGGCCGAAGAGTGAAGACATATGTGACTTGCGCTCTGCGGGAAGTGACAAAAATAAGCTGTAGAACTATTATGAAAGTAATACAGAACTGTGTCACTACTCAAGGGATTTATTTTTAAGGTGTGTTGTGTAATAGCTTCCATTTCAACAAATGTTATGTTTTTTTATTTTTTTGACTCTACTAGTAGAATAATTGTGACTTAAAAGTATTCTATGAGGTTAAAACGCCTCTTGCTATCTGTTGCAATGAAAAACAAGTGCTCGGATAGTAAAAAGATGAAAAATGATCAAATTGTCAATGAAATTGTTTCCAATCAATTTAGATTTAATCCACATACAGCTTAATGTTCGCTACAGAAACAACGAAACTGAATGCTTGAGTTAATGAAACTGTAAAGTTTCCTACAAGCTAGATAATATGGGAATGTATAACAAAACAGCAGTTAATAAAAATAAGTATTTTAAGCTGGTAGGCATACATGATGTTCTCTATAACGTAATCAGAATTTCACCAATGGTGTAACTAACTGTGTGTATTTGAAATTACAGAAAAGCACTTAATTTCGATGGACAAAAAGAAAAGACCCGAATATATGTGACGACATGCTGGTGCTTTTATATGGAGCAAAAGTATAACATAAATCAACGATAGTGTTTATAAGGACACATAGTAAGTGTAGAAATAAAAACCAAATAAAAGTTTCAAGTGCCTTTCTTCTCCTTCTTCTCTCCTTTCTACCTGGCCACATCAGAAGGACTCATAAAGTACCACTTACTTATTATTGACTGTCCAGCTTATTGAATATTTTGGAAATCGATGACGTAGAACCATCCTAACTGACGTGGCTCACTATCCCCTGTTCTAAATATTTAATTGGCTTCAAAGTGGGAAGTTTAATACGTGCTTTGGGCTTTTTGTTCCAAATTGCTAGTCAAGAAGCCTTCTTTCTGATACCCAGAGATTTAAAACATTTGTTTTTAACGTTTTGGGGTATATTGCCTTAAACATTTCCTTTGTAACTTGTTAAATTAGGAGTAAAAGTGTTTTTGAAGACATGTGTTGAATTAATTGTAATTTACGGGTAGCATTAAAAGGGGATTTTTCATTAATTAAGAGAGGGAGATTTCATGAAATGCTTGTGCCCGAATAATTTTTGCTTCTGAATTTGATCAATTATTGTATATTTGCTGTGGCAATGTTTCAAGCTCTGGTATTTATTTTATTGATATACTGCTATGTTACATTTTACATAAATTTATTTCCAAAGCTAAAAATAATTTAACACGTGCATTAGGTATTACTATTATTGTTCAATAAAATCAATTGCAATAGTAAATCATTCTTCTCTAGTGTTGCAAAGTTACCTTTCTTTATATACTGATGTATTTTTCTTCCAGTATACTTTTAATGTTAACCTTTCCCGGGAATCAACAGAAGGATGCCGACTTCGTGTTACTTAATTACATAACTGTGAAAAGTAACAGTATACTTAAATTCGAATTTTGCCAGATAAAGCAGTGTCCACTTTGTATTATGTGATAAATATAGAATTTAAACGATGAAGCCACTAGCTTGTGGTTATCACAAATGCTTTTGAAACTTATGAGCATACGTTTAAAATAAATTATATATATATATATAAATTAACAGTAATTATAAATGCAGAAAATGATAAAACACTAAGCGATTTCAGTGTGATTTTCTCTTAGTGTTTCATCCTTTCCTGCTTGTATAATTACTGTTAATTTGTTGCATTGCTAATAGTGTTACTTTTTTATTATATATATAATATTTTTATTTATATTATTATATATATTTTTATTATATATATTATATATATTTATTATATATAATTATAATAGTAGTTAAGGATCCGAATCTGTAAGTGGAAGTGCAATTTTTGGTAAAAAAAATACACACAAAGGAGTCTTGAGGCACAAAAATTCTTTCTCTTCTTTTTGGCCCTTAACAGACACAATTTTCCCTCGTTTTCCGAAGCGTTATGTGGGTCGGTTACCAATTTCTTAGGCATTCTATACGAGAGGAGTTGGCAGTAGTCGAACTACACCTAGTCTCATTCAGATGGCATTCCGCTATTCAGTGAGATCTTGAATAGTTTGCAGCTGGCGTTATTACGGAGGAGAATAAACTCTAACCCTGGGGAAGACGCCGACCGGGCCTTTTGTGTGGGAACTTGGTAAAACTACATACCGCCTGACGTATAGACTATCCCACGACAAGCACGACGCGGAGAAGTTGCCTACCAAGCAAGGGAAGGGTCTGCCTCTCCTCTATTGGCCCAACCTAACCCTTGTTCTTTTAAAGCTCTGCCCCGACTCCTTGAGGTTACCCTCTTTTCCCTCCATCTCTTTTTAACATCTTCTTTGTCGCCTTTCATCGCATAATCTGGTGCATAGATAACCGCCGCAAAATTAGTATCACAAAGTGCGGAGAAGAAGTGAGAAATAGATTGAACAAAGCAATTTTGAACCGGGTGGAACAAATTATAGAAAACACGAAATTGGGAAACACAGTCGTTTGCTAAAAGCACATCTCTAATCCCATTAACATAGGATATAATAGGGAAAGCGCGTTAGGCGTAATTACATTTACTAGTGCGAAAACACAACTGTTCAAACAAATGACTAACAATATTGGCTATATAGAGTTAAGGAAAACAAAAGATAAATTACTCCGATAACTAACGCGTATTTGTAAATAGTAAACAGCTGTCTAAAACGTATTGATATATACTTATTATATATATTTTATGAGTAGGAATGGTAACGAAACGGTACAGCTTCCCGTATTAAAATATGCCATTTGTATCTCTTGAGTCATAAATAACTGCTGGCTTACGTTTTGCGTTTGAACGTTTTGTACATATTCTTGCAATCCTTGTCAATGAAAATGCATTTATCTTATTATACTTGAATAAAGATATGAATAAATACGAGTAAGGGAAAAAATGCAAAATAGAGTAAAGAAAAATAAATTGGTTGTTAAATTATATGAAATAACAAGACTAAGAAACAATTTCTGAATAGATAAATAAAATTCATAGAACGATAAGTAAAAAAGAAAGATTTATTGATTGTAAAAGAAAGGTATTCACACATAAAGACAAACTTTGCTCCACTTATATTTGAGAATCATAAACGGTGTCCCAGAACCCCCGTACATTTTTCCAAGCTATACGTTTTCATTACACGCATGCCATATTGGTTGCATCGAGTAGGGATTTTGGGGATTGAAATAATTAGTAGGTTTCTATCCATTAAGTTTCTCGGTAATATTTTCATTACCGAATAAGATACAGAACTAATATTCAGTTAGTGCACAATCAATGCGTGTTTATTTCCTTCTTTACTTACATAAATTGTCATATATTTCAACTGTTAGTAATTCTAAACTGCTGAATTTAATGTCATTTCACGTGAATGAAGCATTTACACAATGAAAGTCGGCGAATCAAAGGAAACAAATTTAAAATAAAATATATGTACAAAATATCTGTAGCATGTTGTCAGTAATTAGGTACTGAAGGCTGTTAGATCAGCTGCTGCTTTTGCCCAACTCTTAAATGTTTTAAATGTTTACAATGTTTGATTATCATATTTTATCTTGTAAAAATAAAACGACAAGCTCGTTTAATGTGAAAATAATCTAAATATTAATATTTTATTCTATAATATCTAGAATTTAGGTATATGATTAATAAAGGTACCGAATATTGTTCTGATGCCTTTGAAATTTAAATATTTTGCATTGGGTACTGCGACAACTTATATTATAAATTTTGACAACAGAAATTTTACAAGATTTTCGTTTCAATAAGTGGAGCCACTTGATGAGCAGATAAAAATAACCCAATGAGCTGAAATACTAAAGGAGATGCTTCTCTTAAACATCTTTCTGGTGCAGTGCCATTCTTGTCTAATCTTCCCTACGTCTCTCCCCCACTTTTTGTTCAGAATGGAACTGATAACTTGCCACTCCTATAGCTCAGTTGAACATAAAAATTGAAATCTATTCCGTGATAGAGTATTCGTATGTGTGGTACATATTTTTTCTTTCCTGGGTCCTCCCATTTCCCCATTTTGGAATATTATATTTGCATTAAAACTTTTGTTCGCGGATATGAGTAAAAAGGCTGCATGAGAGTCTTCAAGTCGTATTTATCCGTTAATATTGATCTAATGAATGCAACAGAGGAGTTGGGAAAGGTAAATTATTGCCCTGGATTCGCCCGGGGAATGTTAGGCAATACGAACTAGTGACAGATTTGCGGGTGGTCCTGTTAGGAATGGCACTGTAGGATTCTTTGGTATAATCTCATTTCATAACGAGGTTAGTAGAAAGATACAAGAGGGCGCGGTTTTAGTGCCGATTCTACCTGCCTTAAGTACGGAACACAAAACAATGCAATAAATCACCAGTTTTTATTTGTTTATTTGGTTTATTTACGTACGCTCTTTAACATCTCAGATAACAAGCGTCCCATTCAATTTAGGACGCAAACGGCCGATAAATTTTACTCAAAGTCCTCTTCTTTCAGGCTTGAGGTTCATTAACACGGAGTAAATATATAACAAGCTTTATTTTCCTTCCGAAGGAAATCCTACTTAGGATTTTTACGCCCGCAAAAAATTCACTGACCCTGGCCGGGATTGAACTCACGATCTTTCGTGTACGAGGAAAGTATGGATAGCACTAGACTACCAGGATCGATAAATCACCAGCCTGTAACCACTAAACCGCTAAAAACTTGAACCCAAGTCAAGTAACACACATTGCTACAATAACTACACAATTCCAGTAATCTAACAGAATAAAACAAACAAAAGTTAACTTTGTAACTACTAAAATTGCAAGTGGGTTTATTACAAACGTGGCTATATTTGCTAATGAGAGTTTTTAGAAGAGTTTTGTAATGCACCAAATGTGTTATAAAATTAATATCTAATGGTTTTATAGGAGCTGTCGAACAAATAAGTAAATTTTAATTCCTATTGCATAGTTTTCAACCTAGAAAGTGTGATATTAGATTAGCAGAAAGGAACGACATTTATTTGATTTCAACTAAAAAAAGAAACGAAACTATATATGGAGTCAAAAGTATAGTGAGAAGATAGGCAAATAAACCTCATTAGGTACACAATATGGAGGACAATACTGAAGTCCAACAAGAGAAGAAATGTAAAGAGAATAAAAAGAAGTTGCGATACAGGACGAGCAGAGACAGAAACTACGACTGCAAGAGAAACAAAAGCAATGAAAAGACGGACAGGAAGCAGAAATATGAAGGGACCGTCGATACTCTATTCATAAACGACTCGAGGCCAGCCACCAGATTTAATATCTGAGACCCCTCTTGCAAGACGAAGTGATTGGAAAAGGAGTAGCCAGGGTGGAAACCCGAGAAGCGCTGATGAGCCTCGCAGTAAGGGTCGATATTAAAGCAGGTGTTTGCCTCACAAATGGGGGAAGAGCTTCCATTGCACCCATAGTTGTGTTAACAAAGCGAAAACGTATCAGAATTAATGTGCCCTGGAGCTAGTTTTCTAAAGCCTCTAATGTGTGCATACAACTTGAAATTACTTCCGCTTTAATCCATTATCAGTGTTCAGGTAAGGATACGTCAGAGATTGCTCATATGCGCCAATTCATGCACTAAAAGCATAGTTTAAATATGAGCTATGTTTTACGAGAGAGTTTATACAGAGTATAAAATGTTGCTGATCCCCATAATATTTAAATATTAAACATAATTATTATATAATTATAATATTAAATATAGAGCATTATAAAGTTGATTTAATTTGTTTTATCTTGGGTATCAGAGTAGATAATATGATTAATTGATTTCTTAAACAATTTTAATTTGCCTTATTACAGGAGCTTTATCAAATAGTTTTTGGTTTTCATATATTTTAATTCTTATTTTCCTATTATGTTTGCTCTAGTTTAACATTTGTGTTAATAAACACTTGGCGATCTTGGTAAGGAATATCTGGTTTTATTTAAAAACATGAACACTTCTATTTTTACCACCATAATTATTTGTTGGTTTATTTTTGTTTCAAGAAACAAGACAACTCTGGGAAAGTGCGAAATATTTCTTCTTCATTTGCATTTGTTCAAATCGTGTCTTAAAAACACACTTTCAGTATTGTTATATATATGAAACTTTGTTATTCAATTACCAGTAAAATTTGTAAATAAGCTACAGTTGAGAAGATAAGTCAGTAACACACATGGTATTGTTGTAGTACTTGTAGTAACACAACGAGAAACCAGATACTTCAAAACATAACCTTCGTTGCTCGTGAATATATCTTGAAAACTCGAGTTGTGTTTATTTTTATTATTCAGCGAATAAAATTATAAAAATCAAATAATATATTCATAATACATGCTTACAGCTATTAATGTCCAGTTCGGCATTTTAATTTACGCTAACAGTGTAACAGATGAAGGTTGAAATTAAAACGATTTATATTTTATTTAAGGTCTTTGGTAAGAAATTGAAGACAGCTGAAGCATGATAACCTACAACATTAATTAAAAGAACAAATATTAAAACACTTTTGAAAATCAAACTAATTCCACCCACTATTTATATTTCGCTTAGAATTCTTTGATTTGTAACTTTGAATTGTAAGGTCAATTTGTGCACCTGACTTCTCGCCAAAACCTTTTCCATTGTCCACCATGTTCATTGCTGATTTCTGTTGCGCACTGAAGTTTTCTATAAATATACTTCGTAAGCTGTTTTGATTAATTATTGCAATAGAATAAAAGTGATAAAATTGTGGTGATAAGCAGTTATGATTGGCTGGAATTCTTCATATTCTTATACCAATTTGCTCACTTATCCATTATTTATATAGTCTTAAGAAAATATACAGGGGAGTTTATGCATGTACTGAAAGATTTAAACCGATGATATCAGTGAAAAGATCAAGATTATAGAAGCTTTTGCTTCCACTACCACATACTCTGAATTGATGAAAGCTCAGCTGAAAATTCCAAATCTAACAAGCAAAACTATAAAATAATAGCGTACCATAATTTATAGAAAAATCTAAAATTTGTATTGAAAAGTATAGTAAAATTTCTATAACAAAGAAAAACCAGAAAATTTTATCATTATTAAAAGAGAAGAAATGCTATCTTTCCGCTAATATCAAGACGACAAGACTTCTTCATCAAAAATGATGTGTTGATGCAAGATGGTGCTAAGAGTCATACAGCTAAAGATTACAGATTTCTAATACTTGATAGGTTATTCCAGGAAACTCTTTGGGCAAGACAGGGTATATAAAAAAAAACACGAAATTAAAATTGGCAATGTGCTAAAGAGTTTCCAGAAAATAAGAATGCCTTGTTCTAGTTGAAAGTTTTCCTGCAAGAATGCACAAATAACTAGATGCCTATGACGTATATATGACCTCTGAAACCTAAAAAAGATAAGCCAAAGCTAAGTTTGGTTAGCTAGAGAGAACACCAAAGTCTCTGTATATAGATACCATAACCATTTGTTTCATAAATGAGTCTAGCCCTATATAACAGTACAGAAACAGCTGGCGAAGGAGAGAAATGTTAAGAATGCAAATATGAACACTTGTGATCTCACATACTTGCTAAGGAGTGCCATGGCAAAGCTTCCCAGGGTGCCATTAGAATGTAACTAGTTCTCGCATGATCTGACTAAGAATTTCGCTCTAACATACGCTCTCTTGCCTCCGAAATATTATTCCGTACTATGCGGGAAATGAAACCGAGCAGCTCTTTGTGCGTAAAGAGGAGGGTAACTCAGGGACGAATGGCAAATCCTCTCTCCTCCGCTACTACGTAGTGATGAAATTCTTTTCACTTTTATTCTCTCTTCTGCTTCTGGATACCACAAGTATTAAGATGTATATTAGCAATATTTAAAATTACCTATTCTCTTTTAACTATTGCAACTACAGACTTTAAAATTTTGCACCTTTATGCATGTATGTACATATTATACTGAAATGAACATTTCCTTGAAATAAATTACTTACTGAGTTATTTATTTATTATTTAAAAGCAATTTTATCAATATTTCCCACCATATTACTACAAATAAAGTACCCGAAAATAAACTAATTGAAAAAATATTATTCCAGTATATTTACATCATTATCCACATAATTTCAACTTTCTAAGACCACCTCCTTGGTCTAGGGGTTAGCGTTGCTGACTTCTGGTCGGAAACCCGGGTTCGATGCCCAGTAATTACTTAGACATTTTTTTATGTTAGGGAGGTCTGGAACGGGGTCCATCCAGCCTCGAGAGGACAATTTGAACCTGCATGATGGAGAGGTAGCGTTCTTCGATAACGAAAGCCGCGTGATAGGCGACCTGCGGGATGCCGGCATTCTAATCACATGATCCCTGCAATACTGCCCTCTATCAATGAAGTCATAAGACGGAGCGGCAGGCCAAGGCTCACCCCAGACTGTGGCGCCAAATGAGAAGAAGAGGAAGAGGAAGAAGAAGAATATAAAGGACAACTGAGAAAAATTTATGTGTTTGTAATATCTACATCCATGTGCCACATACAATTTAAAACAGGAAGAATCAGAGAATAATCTCAAAATTAAGAACTTGCTTCACCTGACAATTGGGAAGCTGTTCTTCGATCTCAAAAGGCGTACGATAGGTGACTAGCGCCTTACCCCCTTGCAAAAGTGTCCCCTAACAATGATGCGCAAGACGGAGGTAGAGGACGCAGCGGTCGCTGCGGCAGACCATGGCCGAGATAGGACTGTCGCGCCATACAGGATAACGAGGAGGAAGGATCACATCAGTACCTATATATGTACAGTATGATAATAAGTAACACCAAAATATTTTCATCCCCTGGATCATAGACATAAAATGTCCGAGATAACAAGTTAAGAGTAAAGATAAATAGGGCCAAGTTTTGTATTAGAAAGGTTCCAATCTTATTAGTGATAGAGTAACATTAGATTTAATAACGCTAAAATTAATTTACAAATGACAGTGTGTCATCGCATTTGTTATTAATAAGAACTCGAGTGATAAAAACAGTGTGCAAACAGCTGTTGCGAGTGAACGTATTGAGGCCGTGTGATATTGAAAAAGCCTTAATTGATAAATTACCAATCGAGCGAAGTTGGGAGCCTTTGGAACTCGCATTCAGGATATCCCTTGGGATCAGTCGTTCTGACGTGGATTTATATGAGAGTCAGTCATTTTAAAATTGAACAGAAGTGCCTGTAAAGCCTGGTGAATTCTGTACAGTGGGAAGAAGAAAAGTAGACCAGACAACTAGTCGGCATCATGCACCACATAGCACACTGCAGAGACCAACACTACTGATGCCGTGTAGGTGCGTTCAATCTACTCGTACATAATGGAAGATAATGGTGAGGTTGTTTTTATATCAATGTCATCTACTCACGGAGATTTTGGAAAGAACTGTGCAGGGCAACTGTGAATACCCTATGCTATGGGCGTCTTTTTGCATTATCAATGTTGTCCACATACAACTGCAGGAATTCAGGTGAGAAATGCTGACCTGTCCACCTTACAGCATCGATGTCCCCGTTTTTCTCAAATGTAAATTATTTACTTCAGAAAAAGATATGCCGGACGTAATTAAACAACAATTCCAACAACATTCCAGTGACTTCATCCTGATGCATTCAGCATACTGAGTATTCCAACAGATACGGCGACTATCTAGCTGAATCAAGGTTACTGGATTTTTCCATCAAGTTTTACATGAAAGACCTCTCCGCCATACTCGAATAACTGAAATAAAATGATAAAAAATAGAGTAAGTAAATAGATATAAGACTTGTGTCTGCTCACTTGAGCGTTTCTGTTCATTTTTTACTTATACTCCAGTTCTGGAGCATTTTTTTTTAAATTCTACTCCCACAAGTCCCAAGTATGACTTTTCTGACTACCTTATTTTCATCGCTGAAATGCTTTGGTGGGAGAATTCATGTTTGTAATTCACTGTACCAACATTTGGGGAAGAAGTTAAGATGAAAATCGACAAAGTAAATGTTGAGTGATTGTTACAACTCAATTTTTATAGAAATTGATGACGAACCCTTCTGTTACTCAGGAGGTCGTCGACAACAGACATGTCCTGCTGCCTATTTCAACCTCTTTAAATTTTGAATGGAATTTTACATGCATGTAAAAGATGCGTACATTTTTTTCATTGAATCAATTTTGGAAATATTAATGTTTGTTATAAATTTATAAAAATATTACATATATTAAACCTGCTCAATGCGATTTTTTTTTTTTTTTTTTTTTAGTAGTGTTTAACGCCCGTTTTTACTACTGAGGCACCACAGGCGGCTCAATGCGATGTTACACTAGCAACTATAGTTTCCAATTTATTATATGTGTGTGTATATATAATAATAATAATAATAATAATAATAATAATAATAATAATAAGTTATATCACGCGTAACTTTAAGATAATTATGTTTAAATTACTATTCTTACCTTGTTCTTCTTTTACGTTATAAAAGCATTATTTTAGCGTTTCAAAAATAGTGTAGAAATTTAAAGCTTTTTATACTACACTTTTTTTTTAGATATTTAGCAAATATTTGAGTGCTTTTAATAAAAAAAAAATAAATAGCATCCCACAGAGCTCTTTTAAAAATGTAGAAAAGAGGTTTTTAAAAATGAAGTTTAATTCTGGGCTCCACAAATATTTAATTCCCATGCTAGCCTAAGGAAATCGCAAGAAACTTTTGTTATTCGGTGTGTAACTCTTAAAGTTAATAAAACACAAATTAAACGATAGAAACCTTTTAACTTTTCTACAATTTCAGCATAGTTTTGCCTTATTGGCCTACATTATTTCTACTCAATTTTCTTTTAAAATTTTCATCTTTCACATTCTTAAAACTTAAAATGGCAGCTGGGATTGTACTATCAAATATTTAATTGTAATTAAATACCGTTATCTGTAATAATGGGCGTTTTTGTTTAATAAGTCAAGTTTTGCAGTACAATGTGCATATGGTGGAGTTCAAATGAGCAAAGCCTTTATCATTAATACTGTATTGAGTGAATAGTGCATGATACCCTGGTCTCCCCTACAGAAGCAATCTTGTATGTGAAACCCTACGCCGATACCAAGGTTTGTCCCGCGATGTGGTCTCTACGTTTAAAGGTATCAGTGTCGAGCTGTAACCTGAGCAGCTGTGCAAAGTGACAATGTACAAGCCTCTTCCCTTCTCGCTCTCTCGTCTGAATACAGTAAATGGTTTAAAACCACAAGGTTCAACCTGCGAAGGGTTTGCTTTCCTAACCTGCTGCATCGCTTTCTCTGTCCTCGCATGTACTTGTAACTTCTCTGCTAAAGACAATAGACTGCCACCATATTGTTAGCATATCCAAGGTTAAGTTATTCATTTTTCTGTAGTTTCTTGTATCCCTATTTATAGTGACCCTTTCAATGATTCTTCTCGATCTCTTCTTCCTCTCAATGGCTTGCGTAAATGCTTTTTTCTTTGTGGAAATCGAAATTTATCTAACCTTTTTAATTTCACTTTCAATTTTAGGTTTGTTTATAATCAACAGGGTCTGAAACTATAGTTTTTAGTTGCTAACTTGATCTAACGATTTGTTCTACCAACAGTTTACACATTTTCCATCCTGATATCTCTTTGTTTCAGGAGAGGTGTTTCATTAGGAGTTAAAAAAGTTTTTCTGTTAGGCTATGTGCACTTGCTTTTTATTTTACAGTCTTCATATATTGCGTATTTTTTATTCTACGGAAGTAATTTAAATTAAACCAGACATTTGCTCTCAGGGCTAGCAAAGAGTAGCGAGAGGAGTAGACCATAGTATTAGTTAGATGGAGGTGTGTGGAAGGGAGCGATACAACGAATTGGCCGTTACATGACCAGTAGCTCTATGTCTGAGCAAGATGTTGCGTAGCGGAATATGATCCATTTTCTAACCAGAGAAACAGCCAAACCGACCGAGATATTACCCAGACTTCGGACACAGTTTAGAGAAGTTACGCTTTCACGAACCCAAGTGATTTCATTGATACAGTAAAAAATTAAAGCCAGGACGAGCGTGACTGAGGGTATTAAGGTCGTTTGTGAGCTTTTGGAAGGTAATCGACGGCTAACTATGCTTGAAATCGCTTCAGAAGTGGGCATAAGTTGTACACCATTCTCTCTGAAGAACAGGATTGTGGTCACTGTCGCCGGGGGGGGGGGGTCACTAATGAACAGAAAAAAGTTCGAAAAAACATGGGTAAGAAGCTTCTGGATCGGTTTGAAGAAGAAGGTGCACATTTTTTGAACCGAATTGTAATATGATGAGATGTGGGTACAATACTATACACCTGAAAACGAGAGATTGAATAAGGAGAGGAGAAGGGGACCAATGAGGGTACTCCGGTCAAGACCAAGGTCAGCCGGAAAAGTTCTTGCGACTGTTTTGGAACTTTTAAATGCGTGTAGGATTTTCTTCACAAAGGACTGTGAATGCGACATACTACTGCAAACTGCTGGACGACCTGAGAGCCGCCAATCGCAACAAAAGACGCCGACAACCCATTCGTGATATCTTGCTTCTACAGACAACGCGAAACCATGTATAGCCGAGATTAATTAAGAAATAGTTCACTAGGACCTCCTCCTTACAGTTCCGATGTATTCCCTTGTGATTATCATCTGTTCGGGCTACTGAAGGAGGCAGTGGGAGGAAATAGATTCATCGATGACGCAGAGGTTGAGCACTTTGGCGCCCATCTTCTTTCTGGCGAATGAAAAAATGTTTCGCAGTGGTTTCTGGCCGAGTTCATTTCCTGTTTGTGTTTATAATAGAAGTAGGTCAGTATCTCTCTGAGCACATTACAGGGACGATTTATTGCTCTCATCTGTCTTACTTGCTATTATTTGTTACATAAATGCAGCTGAGAAGTTACTCCGTACACAAACTTCCTAGAATGATCTCGTGCAGTTCGATACAAAGTCATTCGCCAGGACTATTCAAAACTACAGTACTTCCCATATCCTCTCTGTTTCCTGTTATTTGATTGCCCAAGGTAACTATGCATTCCTTTCATTAATGAAGGTAATGCTATTTAAAACTTTTAAGTGAATAGGTTGAGGAGAAAGTTTTTGACTACTTGAAAAGAAATATGTGTATAACAATATTGCCAATAGCTACTTTTGTGCAATTTCATATTATAACTTTTTTCACTTTGCAATATATATTGCAATTCTTCTTTGATTTTTCAAATGCGTAAATAATCTATAATGATCTAAGAAAAATCTATAATGATCTCAAACCTTAAAATAGGCAACAGAAGTCTAAATAGGAAAAAAGACAAAATTAAAATTGGCCCTACCTACCCTAAGTGTACCGAAACAGATTCATTCCTGTCTGATTCTTAAATTTATAGAAAAGACATTTGCTTAACTTCTGGGCTCTGGTCATAACCGTGAGGAACTTCATAAGATGTTTGTACGTTCCGAAGAAATACATATATAGAGATTGAACCATGTCCAGACACTTGAGGTAAACATCGCTGCTGACGGCGATGACAGTAACCAACAGTTGTATCTGCGTCCTAACTTCAAATTCGGGCTTCAAACTTCACATGTACTCTTCCTCAAAATCAACAACCATCACCTGACTGGACTTTCCATTACATGAGATTTCTTGTCAGAACTTATTTAATAAGTTCAAATTTATAACAATATAAATTCCGCCTGTTAAGTTCTTGTAAACTCATAGGCAAATTAGAGCACGTTTTAGACACATATAGAAGCTTCTCTCTTTAGCTAGTAAGTCACTTCAAACGGTGGCAACATTCGAGGAATCAATGAAACGGAATTGTTCCTTTATTCCTCTGTAAGCTTGTAGCGTTTGTCATAACCTTAAATTTCTTAAGATAATACGAAGAAAACAAGAGCTTTTCAAGCAGGAATCTACTCTTAAACTGTGAAAATTAGGTGCGTAAGCACATAGTTATGAAATTGTCGATGTCTGCTATTATCTTCTCCAAGGTAACCCTATCTCCTGAGTGAGTTTACCTCGGTTAAGCTATTTCGAGACATTTCGTAGAAGTTGCTCTTAGAACTGTTTCACCCAGGAATGAGGTTGTTTAGATCCTTTGCACCGGTTTCACATTTCTCTCACTAGAACTACTAAGTGTGTGCTATCTCACGCTATGAAAATAGACTATAGCATGCTGTTTCTCTCTGTCAGCTTCGATATTTAAAGTTAAAGAGGAAAAAAGAAAAACACACACAAACTATAAAATCAGTTCTGGTTAAGTATTATCATTTTAAAGCATATTTAAAATGAATTTATGAAAACAATATACAGAGGGTGCCAAAATGTATACACACTTCAAGCAAAGAAAAAACTGTGGTAACATAACAAAACTGAATTCACACAAACAGAAAATGTTTAGCTCTAATCATCTTAGACTTTTATAGTTACAACAATTGCTCAAAATGCCTACCATTGGCGTCGATACACTTCTGAGTACGTTGAACTACTGATTGAGCAACGTTTGCGAAAGTGTCCTCAGCGATTGGAGCACATGCCGTTTCAATTTCTTCCCGAAGTGCAGCTGGTTTTCTACCTTATACATCACCCTTAAGAGTTCCCCATAGGTAGAAGTCCAAAGCAGTTGATCCGGAGAACGCGGTGAAAACTCAATCGGGCCTCTTCGTCCTATCCAGTGCCTTGATAGTGTTTCGGATCCAGTGCGCGGGGCTTGTTGGTGTGCGAAGTCTCCAGATCTGCCTTTGTGAACATCGCATACGGTACCACGTCTCAAATTTGTTTCGAATGCGTGACTTTTGTTACTCGGTTGGCGGTTCTGTTTTGTACACACGACTCCATTGCCTTTGAACTTCAACAACATTCTCGGTTTTCCATTACCACTTCAAAACTACCTTGTGCTGTTCAAACAATTTTGCCTCCATTTTGTTGTAGTAACATAATGTGAGTCACATCTGTTTACAGAACATCGTACGATAGTCTTGGCTTCATTTGTTGATTAACGATAATCTTGGCATCATTTGTTTATTGTTGATTTACCTGTAACATAGCAACCTTTCATAATGCACGTGAGTCACATCTGTTTATAGACATCATACTACACATTAATGTTGTTTTTCGGTCCAACTTTGAAATATATTAAATAAATATCTCCTGTGAAAGTGTGAATACATTTTTGGCACCCTCAGTATTTAGAACAAATGGAGTATGCTACAGTTGAACTTGGATGTATTTTACTAGCGTTTTAACACCCAGGAGTCTGATTCATACTATTATAAGATTAAATAATCTTTTGTCATTTAATTGTTTACCAATGCTACTTATAGCCTCCCATTGTACATATTCATGCACAAAACTGTCTAAAATGTTTTAATAAATATAAATTGAATCTCATCATACAAATAGTGTGAACAATATTTATATTACTTACATTCACAATAGAACACAATAATATACAAAAAGATAGTCCTTTTTAATGAAAAAAACACAATTTCTAATTTTAAAGATACCGAAACGCAATCTTAAATACATACAAAATGCATTTTCCTGAAATACCTATCAGAACCCGCCAGCTGCCGTGAAATAAGCGTCAAAACTTGAAAGACCAAGCATGATTGAAAATTTGTTTCAAAATATATCAGCTGAATGTAGTCCGCAGATTTTAGGTGCGATCATTTCAAATAGATTAAGCTACTCCCCTCTGCCACGTCTGTACGGAACCTGCATCGCCTGTCGGCAAGATGTGTGAAAATAAATAAATAAATAAATAAACGATACACATTATATTAAAAGCAGCAGGTCTTGGTGGTGTAGTGGTTACCATACTTGCCTCCTAAACCCAAGATCGCGGGTTCGAACCCGGCCAGGAGCGATGGATTTTTTCGGGGCGTAAAAATTGTAAGTATGGCTTCCTTCGGAAGGGAAGTAAAGCCGTGGGTCCCGTGTCGTACATTTACGGCACGAAAAAGAACCTCAAGCCTGAAAGAAAGGCCTCTGAGCAAAATTGTTGGCCGTTTCACGCCCTGAGTTGAATGGGACGCTGATGACCTGAGATGTTAAAGAGCGTCCTTAAATAAATCAATCAAAAAAAAAAAGCATTAAAGTACGCCTATGGAGCAGTGAGGTTTCTAAGACCATTACTTGTAATAACAGAGAATTAGAAATACACACATAGGAAAACAACAAGGTAGAAAACATAACAGAATATATTTAAAGATATTAAAAACAGTGCAATGATCATATTTTTTGAATGCCCCTTTCAATGTAATGGAGGTAGTTTTGTACTCCCACTAGAATTATTCGTATTGCAGGGCCGGCTTTTAGGTTCAGCAGGTACTGCCTGGCTGCACATCTTTTATCCAGTATATTCGTACGTATTAATGGCACGGTTTTCGGTTTTTAACTAAATGTTAACTATTTCTGACATGGATTTATTGGTAACAGCGCGCTGCTTTGGTATGATTCTTACACCGGCATCCCCTAGTACAGCCCAATCCCATCAGAACAAATTAAGCTGCACTTACAATGTGTTTCCTAGCGGTTGCCATGGCAACGGTAGATTTTGTTTTACGCTCCGAGATAGCAAATACAGTCAAAACTAGAATGAAATAGTGTGCAGCATCTTGGGCGAGGAAAAACGTGTGTCGTTGATTGGCTGCCCCGCTTCCATAGCAACTGAGAAAAATGCGGTCGCTAAATTTTTAAGGTTTCGTTTAGCTATAAAAATTTTAAAGTTTACATTTACTGGCGTATGATTTAGCTCCTTGTTTTATAATCTGTAGCTACAAAAATAAAAATGTTTCTATTGTTAGCGTATCACTTTAATTGTCACATTTACTCCAACTTAATAGGAGCTTAGGTTTTCTATAGCGTCATTCCGGTGCATTAATTGCACAATTGAATTTATATAAAATGACGTACAAACTATGGATCTTGTATTAAGTACATCAATGTACATTTTTAAATGTTCATTTTCCTATTACACATCTCTGCAGCACCTCTGATGTGTTGTGCTTTATGTTTTAATGCAGTAGTTTTTTTGTTTTATCAGCGTTCTGTTGTGAAATAGTTTTTACATTCAATCTTATTTTCAAATTAAACTCTTTATGAGAGACAGTGTTGCAGCTTTTAGTTCCGAGCTGCTACTAGGGTATTGGAGAGGCTCTTAAAAGGGACAAATCTGTCCCATGAGGGGGGGTAACATATGAATTCCAAGAAAATATGCATGTAATTGAAATGTGTGTTACGGTATGGAGAATCCACGAAGGGTTACAAATGTAGTAACATTTGTGTGTTTTCTGATAATAGGCTTCTATTCAAATCTATCAATTAAAATTGATATGATTTTGCCCAAATATCTTATGATGCTGACGAAATACAATAAAATATTCATTGGTGTCAGGACATAGAGGTATTAAAGGCAATATAATAGCAGATATCATAGTAAGAAAGGAATCTGCAAGTTCGGTTACTAGGCCTGAACAAGTATTTGGAATTCCAGTAACCGCAGTCCCAAGAGTTGTTGATCAAAGGTAAAAAGAATCCATCATCAGTACTGTATAACGTGGCTGGAAATCAATACAGAAAGATTATGATGAAGAAACCAAGCTCATTCTTAGATATTCTAAGGCTAGCAGACTAATAACTTGTATTCTGACAGATCACAGTAACCTGAATATTATATGAATCATAAAGAAAGTCAAATACGTACTTTTTCCAATAAAGAGAACTAAACTGCCTCTTCTATTATCTTCAATTATGAGACTTTACCTCGCAGGAAATATAAACTCTTTATTAAAATGCAGCAGATGAAATCCCTCAGGCAAATCTGGTGAACAACTTTTTAATTTATACAATGAAGTGGTCTGTTCATATAAACACAATAAAGATAGATCTTCAGTCCTCAATGTAAGGGAATATAGCAAGTCCAATTATCTATAATACAATCTAATCTAGGAGTATTGGACGATAATGTATACGATAGAGTGACCCATTTTATTAGTATAGGAACAGATCTAAAAGCCTTCACGATGTTGGGAAGAAGGACACGTTACTTTAAGTATATAAAGTTTAACATTAACGCTCTTTTCATAACAAAAGATTAACTAAACTAAACAACATTATTTGTCATAGTTACATATAATTTTGAAAAAAGTAAATATTTTATAATGACGTAGAGAAAGAAGTTAGTTTTTTTAGAGTATATGAAAAATAAAGTCTGTGGCGCCGTAATTCGTACAAGAATAATGGTACAGTGCTTTGCTTTATTAAAAATAATACATAATGTTGAATGTCTGAGCGTTTACTAACAAAATATAAACATATTTTTGAACGCAACTGTACATTCAAGTAAAAAGCGCAGGTGTTACTAAGAACCTATGGACTGCCCGGTCTTAGAAAGAAACTTGGTACAAACAAATGCATCTCTATTCTTCTCTGCTTTAATGGTGATTGCTCTCGAGGCAGCCCCACTTATAGTATGCTTTTAGCAATGTGCTGCAATTTACTTCCTGTACTCGTTTCCATAAAACACATATACTTGCACAAAATAAAGCATCAATGTTCATCGTATATGCAAATGTTTATTTCAAAAGTTAGTATTACTAAATTGTTAAAACGGAATGTGATTGTATTTAAGAAATGTAGCTATAATGTAAAGTATCTAAAGATACCGTTTGGTTAATGTAATGCACTGTCCTCTTTGTTGTCTCACATGACGTCATTCCTTTTGTGTTTAGCAACCTATTACATTATACCGGTGGCGAACTCTTAACTATCTGCCTATGTCATATTAGCCATACTCTGTACAGTCTTGCAGAAAGATCAGTTCATTGAAGCAAGCACTTGATTACGGTTGTTGTGTCGTTCAGAGCATCAAACAACTAACGAATGATTATATATAGTTTGTAACGCACTATACAGAGACAGTGTTTGCGATGCAGGCCGGCAGAGCTGCTAGCCGTCAAGGCCGTATGGCGCATTTACAGCTAGCAGCTTGTAGCTAGTGAGGGAGGCTTTGTTAGCGAGTTATCTATGCATTTGTTTACTATTCGCTGCTTTCATTGTGTGTAAATTGTGCGCTAATCGTTTGTCGTTAGTTATGTCACTACTAAATAGTCTTGAGGAACGGGATTTTATGTACGATACACATGTGAATACTGATTTTTACAGAGAAATAGTAAGCGATTCGCAAGAAAATATCCTGGCAATCGTGTTCTAGTAGAGAAACTGTTCACCAATTTAATAAAAAGTTATTTCAATGTTCCGAAGAGCCTTATTCTTACGAAATAAAACTTAGATGAGATACAGGAATTTCCTATGCAATGTACTGCCGCCAAGGGGCATCATTTTAAATATCTCTTATAACATAAGCTAATGCTTTAAGCTGTACAGCACTTTCGTTTCATGCTTTAAGCAAACGCATAGAGATATTAGTCTGGCGTCTCTTATCTCTCTTTTTCCAGTTGCTGCGTCTGCGGCCCGTAACTCAAACAACCTCACTGTAATTGTTATATAGTATATTGTTTGGTGCTGATAGTCCATGTGTGTACATCTTATTTACGTAATACTGTTCCGACTACACATTGTTCATAACATTGTGACGCAACTATATCATGCTTTTAATCCTGTCGCTCGTCTCGTTATCCGTCACCTTAGCCAACAATCGGTGACACGCTCAGTAGTAAAGTTCGCCCAGTTATCTCATACGTTTAACACGTGGCTTTTCCTATTAGAGAAAATAATCAATGCGCCATTAAGTTTAACGATGTCTTTTCTTTCACTTATTCTGAAAGGTTAAGATGACAATAAGGATAAGAAACACTTAAATCAATTTTGGAGCATTCATTTCCACAGGAAATTGAAGAAGGATTGGCCTTCCGATAATTTCATTCGCAGATGGTATAGGTTATGGGGAAACACAAGTTTAGTCCTTATGAGAATGATAAAAATTTATTGGGTATTGCATTTAAAATAAAAGAGTTGGAGTTACTTATAGTTAAACCGGAAGTACAAAAAAGTCACTAATATCATTTCAGAGATCTCAGTATACGGCTAACCCCATATACGGAGTTTCATGTTACTAACCCATATGCTTCAAAATTATTTAGGTGGCGCAGGACTTTTAACTAAACCTGTATATATGCATGTGTAATTTAGTCTGTATGTTACTATGTGCCTATATATTCTCATACAGATTCATTCGCTAGGTGTTATATAGAAGCATGTACCGTCTCGGGATGTAATGCATAATGTGTAAGTAGTAATAATGGAACTTTTATTGAAGCAGGTTTACAAGTACACAAATGTAAGTATAATTGTCGTATGGGTCTTACGACCTTATAGGCTAATGCCATCCTTTTAACAGTCAAAATATACAATGCTCAAAAAACATGGTAATATTGATTGTCATGATTAACTTTGTGTATATACCTATACATAAACACATGCATACAAACTTACTTACATATATACAAACAAACAGATATACTTACGTCACATTTTCTATGAATACTTTTATATACATAAATACAAACATAAAGAGAACCTTTATCTCTGAGCTTACATTCTCTTATCCGCCTACTCCCCAACTCCTCTCTCTTTTCTATAACAACTAAACTTCTTTATTAGGTGTTCGCTAGAAATGTTCCCGATTAGTTTGTGTATCTCTCATGCACTAATACTTCCAGGCAGGCCTTTAAACTTCTGTTGGAATTTAGAAATGGTGATGGTAAATATTAATTTTTTAAAGCTCTGTCTCCGTGTATCGCTTTCTTTCGCACAGTGGGCTTTCTCCGAAAGCATGAACCAATTTATTTCCTTTTCAAGCCCCTAATCTGAACATTGCGACACTGTTCTTTCTTCTTTCCCACATACATCCAGATAATCCCTCCTTTTCCAGGCTTGATCCATTTAAGCCTGCAGGTTAACTGAGTGTATATGGAGATCCTTCTATTATTACTTTTCGTTAATGCAAGAAGAACAATAGTTCATTTTCTTCCAATGCTTATTTCAGTTCAAACTCTTTAAAAGGTTTCCATAAAAACATATTCCCTTATCTTACCTAAAGTTGGTCCGCAGTCAAAATGGGGAGACCATTTTTTGAAAATTAGAATAATTTTTTCCAGTATACGGCTGATAGGAACAATACTCTTTCGGGATGATACATACGATAAACGGATAAACAAAAGTACAGAGCTACAGCGCAAAAAGGAAGCCAAATGTTATGATCTTCCTTGTACGTTTTTTTGTTCTATGAATAATTTATATTAGTAAAATTGCATTACTTTTCTCCATCATGAGAAACACAATGTCGCTAAAATGAACTGTGATTTAAAATCAACCACACTCTTCAATTATCAACCAATGTAAGAGGTTGATTTCACCATCTCCAAGAAAGGCATCTCGTGTGTGCTTAACAAAAAGGTAAGGACATAATAGAACATATTTTGGAGGGAAAGAAACAGGCAAATCCACGACCAGCCACCAATCGTACACTCGAGATAAACTGTAAGTTAAGGCCCTTGTCTCAGGCTCGAATCCAGCAGAGTGCCATTTCATTAAACCTGGTGCTCAGTTACAGCTCTGACACACCATTACCTCAGGATAAGGCTTCAAGTCATACGTTTGCTTCAACCCACCATTTTTGGAGGTTATGGAGAGACACACGGGAATACACTTCATCTCTTATAACCATCCCTATGAAATACTTGATGCATCACCAATAGATTTCTGTGCATTTTGGTTATTGTAATGAGACCTTGGAAGACCGTAAACTGTGGATGGTTTCTTTAAATCTTCCAGAACACGTGAAATAAAATGAACTGTACTTGAGTTGCTGCAATGGAAGCTTCATGTCACCGACGTAGCGCTAGTGCGGGGTTGACTTTTCGTAAACTAAAGCTATTTGAATATGCTACCATAGTTCGTAAAGTATACTGAGATGAAGAAATGTTTATATTTAATAAGCAACTACATTTTATTCCACCATGTAAGAAAACTATTCGTTTTCGTTTACGTAAGGTTTCATTCTAAGGCCGAAGAAGTATAAAACTAATCTCCAGGAAACTCTGTGCTAGTAAATTGCATTATTTTAATAAGTTATGCTTGTTATTTGAAACTTTTAAATATATGTTAACATAGACTTAAAATATTTCACAAGCATGGGAATATTTATTTTAAAGCTTGCATTGTACGTATGGTTACCGAAAAGAGCAAATACTAACGCTATCATGACTACAGTGGGAACACCTATAGGTTTCATCAGTAACAAAAGAATCGGAACATATAAGTAAACAGGGCATTTCAGTTCACCTCTTACTCTTGACCTAACGGTTATTTCACCAATACCCGTTCGCTCGTGATGCACAAAATTTGGCGTGTTATTTCCGCCTCGCGCTTCAATTAACAATTATTTCACTTCCCTCATGCTTTGTCAATATTTAACAAATCTGCAGCTCATAAGAGAAATCTTGTTTCAGTTCAGAAAAATCCAAAACTTTTGTAACCTGAGGTTCAAATGCTGTAGGAAGTTTCACACTCCCTCATATCATGTCAACTACTTGCTCGTTATATTACGCATTCTTGTTGTTGTCTTACAATGCATTCTAAAATTTTGTCAAAATAAACTTGATTGCTTTCGCTGCAAAAGTTACGGTCATACATTTTTTGGATAATCAAGAAATGCTTTATCAACATATCGTATCTACACACACACAACAGAATCTGGGCAACACTGCAGAGATGTATTGAAATTTTTGAAAGGTCATATCACACGCAAAAGGCCACATTTCCGTGCAACAAGCTGCAAGACGATAATGCACAGTCGCACACTGCACATTTTGCTGCTTAATATCTTGCAAATATCAATTTATCTCCCTATAATCCAGATTAAGCTCCATGTAACTTTTTTCTTTTCCCCAAATTGAAGAAATGTTTTCATGGGAGGCCTTGAAAAGCAGTGAGCAGGCGATTCTGAAGGACCTGTCAAGAAATTGTTTCCAGCATGTCTTTTAAAACTGGCAGAAACCGTGCAACAGGTGCATACCTTGAGAAAGACCATCAGAATTGTGAGCATGAATAAAAATTAGGAACAGCCCTTGCCAATTTTAGAATAAGTTTTAATTCATAAATTGACATTGAATTGTCTTTTATTTCCGTTCTATAAGGATGCAAAGATTACTAAGTGGGGTGATAAACTATACCCCTATTTGTCTCCTTGATTAGTCCCTAAAAATTAGTACTAAATCTATTTAGTATACTTTACAGACTTTTAGCTGCTTTAATTAAGTGTTATGAAAAGTTTTGTTTAAATTGATCAAAGTGTAAAATGTCAAATGTTTTTATAAAATATATAGAAGAAATGTGCGTTTATAGATTAAACTCCATTGTTTTCTATTCATCCTTTTCCTAACCTAACCCCATTCTGCTCGTCTTGTAGTTTTGTGTCTGCTATTATTTTCAACCTTGCACAGTGCTAGTACCCTAGAAACAATAAAAATCTTGAAGAATCCTAATAAAATAACAAAAAAGTGCTCGGCGCCCATAATTCACAATTCTTATATAGATTCAGGAATAACTAAGAATGAAAAGAAAATAAGCTTAAAATGTATCAAGGACCGGATCTAGCCTTAAAAGTGTAAAAAGAACAAAGATGGACGTTTTTGTCATTTAGAAAGGTGTCATCTAATATAATTCAATCAACACGGTAAAAATTGTTCCTATCGACGGAGAAATATCGCAAGAGAAAGTATTGGAATTTGCATAACAGCTTAAAATGACCAATGACTTAAAAGCTTCCGCTGGCTGGCTTGGAGAAGTTTAAAAAGATTTGTATAACGGTAAAGGGAGCTCTCCGCCAATGGAAAGAAGAACTTCCTAAAAGTGTAGAGAATTTTAACACGTCTGAAAGTTATAATTGTGACGTAACAGGTTATTCTTTAACGTCCTACCAGAGAAACCTCAAGTAGTGAAAGATAATTCTTGTTCTCACAGCGAGAGAGCTAAAGTTTCTCTTATAATTAGAGCCCGGAAGTTAGGCAAAAAGCCTTTTCTATACGGTTGGATATATTTAAGAGTCAGATAGAAATGAACATAGTTCCATACATTTGGGATTGTAGGGCCGATTTATTTGGCCTTTTTTGTTGCATGTTTTGGTTCGACTTTTTTTTTACCTGAGATTTTATTTACGCATTTTAAAGCGCACACAAAATTTTAATATATTAAAGTAAAAAAGTTATAAAAATTAAATGGTATGTTCACCTCACAAAAATATCTATTGAGAATCTTGTTTTACATATATTTCTTTGCAAGTAGTCAAACTATTTCCTCAGCCCATTCACTTAGCTATTTAAATAGTAGAGCCTTCATTAGTAAAAACGCGTCGTTGTCATAGATATATGAATAGCAGGAAATAGAAGGGATGGGGGAAGAACTGTTGTTTTGAACAGTTCATGCAAATAACCTTATATCGATCTGCCCGAAACGATTCTAAGAAATCTGTGGTGGGGTAACTTCACAGCTGCATAAATGTAACAAACAATTGCAAGTGAGATAAATGAGAGCGGTACAGCTGTGCAATAAACCTTCCCTACAATGGGTTCAGTGCGGAAGTAACAGAGATACTAACTTGATTCTCCTATAAACGCATAAACAGAAAATGAACTGGACCACGGAGCATCTTTTGGTCATTCGCCAGGACTATTCAAAACTACTTTATTTTGTCTTGATCAACATTTCCATGATGTCCTGAAAGGTGAATATTCTGTTGTAATTGGTATGAGTTCTTCCCAAATAACTTGTTTTAAATATGCTCAAATCACTCCAGTGGAAGTAGAACGTTCTTTTTCCATGATGAAAAATGTTCTCTCTGACAAGCGGCTGACTATGACAGTTGAAACCCTGAAAAAACATCTTGTTGTTGCTTGTAACCAAGAAAAGTTAACTTAAGTATTTAAATTATGTGATACAGAAAGTTTAAGTATCTTAAATACCTATTTTTATTTCTGAGTGATACTACTCTCTGTTTTCACTTTTAATAAATGCCTATTTTAATAATACTGATGCTTATTTTCAGGATTTTAAGTTCATTTTTTGCCTGCTTATTTTAAGAAAAATAAATGCTTGAAATTGCGGGCTCTACTTATAACAATATATATATATTCGACGCCCTACTGCCTAACAGGCATAAAACTGCTTCCTATTCAATATGAGGCAAATAAGAAATTCCCAAATGGCTAAATACGTACTCCCAAATTATCCTTAAAACTTAAATTTCAGTAAAACTAACCTTATACTCTTTCCTGCATACTATTCTGGTAATCTACAGCCATTAAATTTGGAGATAATTGCCACCATGAAGATTCAGTATCGCAAGATGCTGGTGTAATGTGTGGTAGTAATTAATGATGCAGGAAAGGATGCCTCCAAGATTAATGCGCTTGGAGATTGGTTTTAAATACCTTATTTCGCACCTTTATAATTTTATTTTCGTAATATACCATAACATAATAATCAATTGTGTTTCAAGGGTTCAAAAACAGAAGTATTTTGAAACATAAAAATACCAAATTTTGCATTTAAATTGTCTAAAATTATATACATTGCATAGTATAATTATATAAATATGTTATACAGGACATGAAATATTTGTCACATTTTAGTGTGAAAAATGCATTATAAAATACTCATTAATAGGAAGGGTAAAGTTATATCCATTAATATATATGTATATATTATATGCAGTATCTCGTCAAAGTATATGAAATATGTTTTGGAAATCTTAATTAATATGTTATCAAATAAAAATTTTAATTTATAAATTGTCTATAGAATACTAGATATTTTACATAGATATTCTGTAAGAGCAGATTTTATTTTTGTTCATCATCGGATGATGATGATGATGATGATGATGAAATTATATGGGAGAGATGGAATAAAATTACGCACTCATAATGGACTTCATTTTGATAGCATAATAAATTATTAATAATGATTTGTTTTAAGTCTGGTAATAATATTATGTATTTTCATGAATAATTTTTATTTCCAACTAATAAAATACAAGTTAATTTTAATACTGTGGCTCCTATTTAATTTAACCTCTCATTGGTTCCATGTTCTTGATTTCTCTCTAATGTTTGTTCCTTATTTTCATCTACCAAAAATATGTCCGGTGGGATGCTATGTGCTGATCACATGTTCTATTGCAATACTGTACTCTATTTATGATGTTGCAAGATGGAGATAGAGGATACAGTGGTTGCTGCGGTAGGTGAAAAGCCAGCAATAGCTAAAAAGTTCTTGAGGATGAATCTACCAAAAATAAATGTGTTTGTTCATATTATAGTAACATGTATTTTATTTTATTATCTTTAAACCTCATTTTTGATATTATTCTTGACATTTTATGGTCATAATCTGACATCAATAATTGGTCATCGACAAATAATAATAAGAAAAGTGTCTCTTCTCCTGCCATTATCATCATAGGCAAATGTAGAATGTTTTATTTTCTATAAGCCATAAGCATATATTTTTAATAACTGTTAAAACTTCTCGATATTTATTTTTATCTGCTTTGACCTTATAAGTATTTAGCATGTAATTGTTACTACATTGGTTAGGATTCTTTTCCCTTCTATTAAAATCTTCTTACAAAATGTTTTCCATTTTTACACATAATCTGCTTAATGTATTTGTAACAGTAATCCCCTATTATATAAATACTCGTCTTTCTTTCTTTTTACATGTTCTTAATACTGATATCGTAATGGAAGAGAAATACTGCGTCCGTCAGCCCACGGAGATTGCCACAGAGGCGAATTTGCAACTAGTTGAAGACTTAATCCGAGCAGATAGAAGAGAAGTATAGACTATAGAAGTATAGACACTATAGTCGCTACTATTGATTGATTGTTCACACGGCATGGCCTTTTGATAATGCATGACAGGATAGGTTTTCACAAAGCCTGTGTAGGATGCAAAGATTGGATCTGGGATTACAGCTACCACCATGAAGAACACGATATGCTAGCCCGAAATGTCACGGTGATGAGTCTTGGGTTCACCATTACCAGTCCGAGACAAAGCAATGGAAACATTCTGTGCCCTATAAAAAAAAAAAAAGTGACACATTCCCCTCACAGTCTTTAGGGACCACGAAGGTATACTGCTCACCGCTTTCCAGTTTCAAGGATAAACTACAAATGTCAACTCCTACTGTAAAATGCTCAGGTAACTTTGCAAGAAGCGACTAAGATTCCTCACCAAAGGAGTGTTGCTGTTGCATGACAATGCGCGTCCTCATACTGGCAATAAGATAAATGAGACTGCAAAATTTCTAGTGGGCAGTCCTCGATCACCCTCTGAACAGTCCCGACCTTGCTCCATACGACTTTCTACCCTCTAAAACTTCATCTTTCAGGTGAACATTTTGCCGATGAAGTTGTAGAAATGGAAGTCACCACCTGGTTCCGACAGCTGCTGGCTTTCAGGCGCTTGTGAAACGATGGGACAAGTGTCTCAATATACAGAGAAAGTATGTTAAGAAATAAAAGCAGTTATCAAATCATTTTTAAGTTCTATATCCATTTTTGGCTCACTTAATAACTTACGCTCGTATTAATTAATATTCTATGTTATCCAAAATACTGTTATGACACAATAGACGGAAGTAACTCGAGATGACAGAAGCAGGGAAGGACGTCGAAAATTCGCTCAGATGTTGGAATCTACTTAAGAGAGAAGTATCATTTGGTTTGAGTTGTAACATAAACGCATCCGACCCTTGCCGGGAAGTTGTGTGAGGTTAATTTAATTAGCTAAATGGAATCGTCAGTTTAGCCGGCGTGAAACATCGATCCGCTAGAAGGGTCAACGACAATCCCACCAATGTGACAGTAATCTTGTTCTTGAAAATAGACAAGCGCACAGCACAGGAAATAAAGCTATTTCTCGCTTCGTATTTCATATCTGCCCGTTTTCTTTTCCCCAATCTTTAGCATCAGAAAGGGCAGGTCCCCTTTAGGAAGCGTTCCTTCTCTTTCTATATCGACTCCGGGCTAGTGGTTTCCTCTGCACTCCCCGATTTCAAGGTTAAGCAGCCTAGAACTTCGTTTGTATTTGAATAAGTAACCGCTTTTCTATCTTTGACGATGTGGAGAATAGCTGTAGGCACTCCGTCATTCAGATTTCAAATTATGTTCATTTCTCAAAGTTGTCCTCTGTTTTTTGGCCATGCCTTTGCAGTTAGAAAAGTCAACCCAGTCTTATAGGCGAGATCAAGTAATACACTAGTTTTTATATTAACCGTGGTGAATTTCCTTCATTATTTCACATATCCCCACAACCCCAATCCATCACGTCTTCCGTCTATCTACCGTCAATCCATCCATCATCCTCGCCTATCATTCAAACCGCATCTACTAACCAAATTATCTTCTTTGTTTTATTTCTCTTAACGTTCCGTAATACTTGCAGTCAATTTAGGTAAATTTAGAACTGAAAGTTTGTAATGGCAACATATGCAACAGACATTTACGAGAAAAGTTGCTAATGTACAAAATTTAATACTGTATTAAAATGTTTGAATACAGAATCTCCCAAAACACACAAGAGCTTCTACATTTACTCAAAAAATCATTGTATACGTTAAGTGAAAAATATGTATAAAGAATTTCCAAATAGAAAGGGAGAGAAACAGAGACATATCAAAAATAGGACAAAAATTGTGCCGAATGCTTCCTTGTGGTGCTGAGGGCATTCGTCAAAGTTACAAATGTTTTCATGGACGGTCAAGAGGACTGAAAATTTATAGAAAGAAATTACCTTACCCTATTAACCTTTTTAGTCCAAATGTAATGTTCAAAATTCCATGGCATATTAGATTCAAGTGCAAATCCGTTCCGTAGTTCACCGGCAACTTATATTTATCGTTTATTGCGATGGTGCATTGCTACAGTTCTCGACTTCGTTACACGCATTGTTGGCCTATTATTGCATAAAACGTTTGAATAGTGGGTAGTCACGAAATGGAGGGAGAATAGAGAAGAACATCTTATGATGCTACTTTCAAACGTAAAGTAATACTTTATGCTGAAAAAATAGTAACAGAAAGGCAGGAAGAGAGCTCAATGCAGCTGAGAGCAACATTCGTTTGTGGCGGAAATAGAAATTGGCATTATTTGCAACTAAAGTTAGTAGGAAGAAATTCACTGGTTCTCGCAAAGGAAGACATCCCGATGTTGAAGAAAAAGTTTTGGAATTCGTACATGAAAGGAGGAAGAATTGGCAACCTGTGACTAGTGACATCTTAAAAAATCCTTTTTTTCTTATTTGACTATGCTAACTGCCCTGAAAACAGCATTAAGCGAATATGTTATATTTAAGACGCTGCATAACAATATACTAAAATCTTATTTTATTATTTTAAGTTTCAAATTTGGGGTGCGCATTGCATTTGATTGCGCATTAGATTAGAGTAAATACGGTATTTTTTTCAAATTCGGAGCATATCTTCATTCCACTAAGATATGCCTAGTGAGTGAAATATGTTAGTTGTGGTTAAACTGAGGTGCAACCTGCTTATGACCGCACATTCGCCAATGACTTTGGTTTACACTTGATAGGCTATGAACATGCATCACATTGCAACGTAGTTATGACGTTGATCCATATTGATGCCGTACCTCCATATTATTCTTAGACAAATCGTTCGTATTCTCAATTTATTTACTGTCAAGTCATCTTGCTACTCAAAGCTCACAATGTGCATAATTTTCCGAACATGTGATATACATCACATCCAAAAACAAATATGGAATGAATTGATATTGATATAGCTTAATGATAAATCGTTCTTCTGATATTTGTAAGTGCCTTACAATATATAGTTACATATTATTGTGACACATTATTGTTTATCAAATATTTTCTATTAGAATACATCGTCATGTACTAAGGGAGCGAATAAGAAGTATATTAGAGAGTGATGTGCTCATTAGAATTCTGATAAAGATGGGTGTGATTCTCAAAATGTTCTCAAGGCAGAAAACACTCCACATGTACCTACAAACTTTTAGTACAGAAGTTCGTTGTTATAACACCCATACTAACAAGAACACCCTCAGTTTTAAACAAACAAAACAGCATCAAAATTCAGTTATAGGATATTTACTTACTTCTAAATTCAATAGTAAATGAATGAATATCCTTAAAAGGACCCCATAGGGGGAAAAGGTCTCCTGCTAAGGCAGCGCATAGCCAATTTGAGCTCAGATAGGGATACCTATATGTATGAGCCTAAATCTATCTTAACATGTTCCACATTGTAGATAACACGAATTCAAAATAAATCAACTAGCACGGGAAGAGGTGATACCGCAAGAACAGATAATAAGAATTAACGAAGAAGCAGAGGAAGAAGTAATAAGATCAGAACACAATCCCAAAACACAGCTAAATTAACAAGAATAGAAAATATACCAGACAACTTTAATTAAATTACCAGAAAGAGAGCCTGTGATGCCTTAGTAAAAACGAGCGTTAAACACCATTAAAAAGTCAGAAGAGAATTTTAGAAGGGAAGATGAAGACAAGGAAGAAGAGAGTGTCGAAGGACAGGAAGATACCTAAAGATATAATTCTGAATTACAACCAGAAGTAGAGAATGGGGATGAATGTGAAGACTTTTACCTATAAGAGTTATGAGATCAGGAAGAAGGAAGAATACAGAAGAAGATTAAACGGGGGCTGAAGATCCACGGGAATGAGCGGCGGGAGGAGATGGAGGATGGAGAAGTGGTGTCCGGAGAGGAGGAGCAGAGCGCGAGAAATGGTGTAACCAGAGGTCCAGAAGGATCAAGAGAGTTGGATGAAGGGACGGAGGGGGGGGGGAGAAAAGGTGGCATGGTGGAAGCGAGGTGATAGTGTTTAATGAGTTAAAGTATTAGGATAAATAAGAAATGAGTAGGAAAGATTACTAGTAAAAAATGAACTTAAATTGAAGTAAGTTGTTAAAGAGAAAGTGATTAGTATATTGAGATGAGTTAAAGTAATTTGAAAGAGTAATAAATGTAATTTTAAATTATGAGTGTAAATTTAAGAGAAATTACTGCAAAATAACTGGATACCAGCACATATCACTGGTAACCATTGGCCAGTAGTAAAGTGATGTAATAAATTAGGATAGACTAGCTGGCCACCAGTTATAATTCTTACTGACTCCCAGTAATTTTGATAATTGGGTAGATTTTTTAATATTAAATTGGGAAGTAGTTTAGTATAGTTATATTTTGGTTTAATTTAATTAATTTTCAGTCATTTTTATTATTTTATTATATTACATTATTTTACTCTAGTTATTAGTAAAATCTGTAAAATAATGAAGATATTGCTGTACTGTATAGTTTATAATAATAAATATAAAATTTGATATACACACCCTGGTTTAGGAAATCAGATACTAGAGTGGCGTTTACAGATTTTATTTATTTATTTATGCCTTAACACGTTTACAAGCGATTACTTATAATATTATATACATACACGCGCAGATGTTACATTAATTTGTACGGTATGCAAAGTTTTTCTAAAGTAACCTATATTTTATTTTATAGCTAGATGGAAATTTTATAAAAATGCAAAGACACGTCAAATATCCCATTTCTTAAAAAGATTTTTTGCATAAGTGCGAAATCTTCCCATTTCATTATTGTATAAACTATAATGACATCGAAGAAAGTTTTGAATTCTAACTATGATTCTTTTTCTCAACGTTGTCTGATAGAGCGCTTTTGTTTTCCTCACTATGCTCTTTCATTTGTGTTATATAGAAGCGATGTTACTACAACAAAAATATTGCTGTCATAGTAATAGACGCTTGTTTAAATTTCTAGTCCTAATATTACTCAATTACAATTTCGTGTAAAACAAATGAAGATTCTGTATAAATCAGAAAAAGTGGAAAAAAAAAAAAAAAAAAGGTTCTGGTATAAAAAGGTCTTCGAAGAAGTCATAGTTCATGCAACGGCGACTAAGTAAAGGTTTCGCATTTATAAATTAAGTTCTTTTATGAAATAAGATTTAACTTGTCTTTGAATTTTTTTCTAAAATATTTCTTCTATCTGTAAAACAAATTATGCGTTACTTTTTAAAACCCCTGTATAATGATTGAACTGTTTTTCCAGTTGCTTCCATTTCTTCTCTAGCTATCAACATGCACTAATGTCCTGTTATTTTCCTGAAGGAATTTGCCCAATAAGCTCCTCCAGCATCCCACACAGTTGTTCTACGAGATCAACGTGAATAATCCATTCTAATGACGCGTCCTACCCATTTACATTTTAGAATGTCTGCCATGCCGGTCATCTTTCTTAGAACCTCGTTTTTTATCCTGTCCTTCAGTGTCACGTGGAGTGTTTGCCGTTCCATCTTGCGCCGGCAAACTTGAATCGTGTTATTTTTGTATTACTTTTTGTTTTTCTTCTTGTTTGTCTTGACGTTAGAGACCAAGTTTAATAGCAACAAACATAATGCATTACACATGCTTCAATAACTTATCGGCCCTGATGGTGTATTGGTAACCATATTTGCATCTTAAACCCAAGATAGTGGGTTCAATCCGGGCCAGGTTCAATGGATATTTTCGGGCATAAAATCCTAATTATGGCTTCCTTCGGAAGAGAAGTAAAACCATGGGTCCCATGTTGTAGATTTGTGGCACTAAAAGAACCTCAAGCCTGAAAGAAGAGATCTCCGAGCAGAATTTATCGGCTATTTCGCGCACTGAATTGAATGGAACGCTGATGACCTGAGATGCTAAAGAGCACCCATAAATGAAACAAATCAACAAATTCAATTACTTCCTTCTTTAGTTTAACTATTAGAGTTTGTCTCTCAAAATGACTTTTAGGCTCCTGAATTTCCTTCAAGCCAGAAGGTATTTTGTTTTATTTCTTTATCTGAAGGATTTGTAAAGAAAGTAACCCGATGCATATAGTCATTTCCCTGAGTGAATTCTAAAATGTCTCCTTTGATTCTTATTAGCTCAGTATTTTTCAGTACTTTTAATTAATAAGCCCACTGCTTTGCTGGCTAAGTTCAACTCGTTTAAAGTCACTTATAGGTGCATTGAAAACTGTGCTATCAGAAGTAGGTTATCTGAAAATCTTAGTGTTAATCTTATGCCGTCTATGTTGATACCAAACTTGATGTTTCATTTCAGTTTCATTAATTAATTTTTCAGAAGGCATGTAAATAATTTTGGAGATATTTGATCGCCTTGTTTGATTCCTTTCTTTAAAATGACATCGTTTTTTCAATTTCTGTTCTGACTATGGCAGTGTTTTTGTTGAATAGTTTTATATTAGTCTACTTTATTTTTTTATTTCAACGGTGATATTTTTATTTCTATACAACTCTGCAGTTACTAACTAGAGAGATCATTTAATCACCTTTGTTCTCCCTCCGCTACCCAGTCGATATTGTGCGGCACATTCTTGTTCAATAAAGAATGACCATGGTTTATTTTGACAACATACCTTTACTCACCCTCATAATTTTGATGATCTTTCTCAAATTAGTCCCCAATGGATGCAATGCACTGGTCCTAGCGTTTCTACATGTTGGAAACAAGTTTTTCACGGTTTCTTTATAATCGCCTTTAAAGCCTTCACCGCTTCTTCCGCTGATGGAAATTGTCTGTACTGAGGGTGTTTCTTCAACTCGAGGAAAAGGGAAAAAAGTCACATGGAGCTAAATCTGGACTATAGGGAGGGTGGGGGCACATTTCACGTTGATTTTTGTGAGATATTCGGCAATAACATTTCCGGTGTGCGGTCTGCATTATCGTGGTGCTGCCTTAAGCACAGAGATGTGGCTTTTGGGTGTGATATGGTCTTGTAGAATTTTCAAGACATCTGTGTGTATTACCCAGTTAAAGTTGCGCATGCAGGTAGTAAACCATTCCTTGAATATCGAAAAATGAGATGACCATAGCTTCCCCAGCATATTTTAAATAAATTAAAATATTGCACCTCATTTATATATTAATTATATCGTAAATATAATTCCTGAAAATTTACACAGAGTATTTAATAAAATTAATTACTATTTCATCTGCACTGCTTTTGAGATTTTGTACTTTTTACTCTAGTTTAAAAAAAAAGTGTGGAATTGTTCCTCTTGAGCGAAACAAACGATCTGTTACTGATATAATATTCAGTTAAAAAGGTATAAAGTAACGTATTATAGGCTCGTATATTTTCTTCTTTTCTCTGTTAACTTCTTCAGGCTGTTCTCTCCTCACTTCAGATTTAACCATTGGATCGATGATTTCGGTTTAAGACTTGTGTCTGTTGATAGCAATAATATCGATTCGTCTTGTGCTCTCTTTATCAGCAAGGCAATGGATAAATGTGTTTCCGAATATTTTAAATAGTTTCATTGTAACACTGTATCACATAATTTTTGAGCAGTGCTGGCTTGTCAGATCTTTTGTGTTGTGCTTTATTTTCAAAGAATTTACATAGAATAGAGTTAATTAATTTCCACAGGGGAATATCAGACTGATAGCCAAGCTTCACATAAATTATGGGAAATTTGGAACAAAAATTTAACGGTATGCGAATTTCATCAAAAATTTCTAAATAGGAGCACTTTTTTGTCAAGTTCCTTTCGTCATACTTGTTGAAATTGAAATCTTGAGACGGTTTTTTCACATTTTGACAGTAAATCACGGTTTCATTGGTGGTTAATATTTCATTTTTAAATGCCTGTTGAAAACTGCGAATTGTGCCTTGCACTTACTTTTATTTTCGGCATTTTTGTTCAAAGCATGACAACATTAATTTCTAAAGAAAATTAATTTCATGTTCTCAAGTCTTAAGTAAACAGCTGTACTGAAAACACGGAGGCAACTAATTTGGATTGGAATTGCAGGAGGTGTTTATCTTTTTATTCTCGCAGTTCTTGCTTAGTGACTCACATTGCATTGAAAACAGAGTTTGGATTACAGCTGATGTTTTATTTTGCTCTTCCTGGAGCTCTTGCTTCGCCCAGAGTGATTCATATTTAAGGTGTGATATTCAACCTCCTAGTGAATCAAATAGTTTCCTTTTGCTGTAATTTAATTCCATTCACATGTGCTTACCCAGTATTGTTTCTAAAATAAAGTTCTGTGAAAGGAAGTAAAGTATGCTCTATAAAAAGGTATAATAAAAAAGATGATTTTAATAATATTAATAAAATAAAGAATCATATGCACCATGAATCGCAGAGATAGGTCAGTTAGCATTTTAGTTGACAAGGGCGGTCAAAAAGCATATATTTATATGAAAATATGATCTCTACTAGATTTAGATTTATTTTATTTAAGAGTTTTCTCTAATACCGTTGATAATTTGCGTCTCAATTCAATAAATTTTGCTCAGAAGTCTTTACTTTCAGCTTGAGGTTCTTTTACGTGCTCAACGGCCATACTTCCATTCCGAAGGAAGCCCGTGATTTTTACACTATAAAAAATTCATTGGCCCTGGTTGGGTTTGAAATCAAAACCTTGGGACTAAGAGGCAAATATGGTTACCACTAGATCAGCAGTTCAACATGGTCTTTAATAAACAATACAAGATCATGTTCCTATTGAAATAATAAGATTAGGATGTTAAATTTGTTACGCTTTCGGCTGCTAAGTGACTTTGCCGAGACTAAAGGGCTGTCTTGATTTAAGATGACGTGGGATTGAGACGGTAATATGTTCTACAAAAAATTTAACTACCCATACTTGATGCCCACTCTTGCTGACTGTAGTTTGCAAATGCCTGCGCTCTAGTAACTGTTACACTTAAGCAGCATACATCACGCTACAGTTACAGCATTGCCGCAAAGTGTAAATGCTATTTTGCATATCTAATACGGATCGCAGCGAGCTCTATTATGTGCACCACGAGCTTTAAGAAGGATGTGGGCGCTTATTCCGATACACTGTGTGCAGCAGAAGTGTCCGAGCAAATTTATAGTAGGCCGCAGAAACGTTGTCGCACACTTTTAAAATCACTTTGCAGGATTACACTGCACACCCTAGTACGACGAACTAGTGGTAAGACGAACAACAAAATCCTCTCCTGTGTGGCAAAAGGACTAGCCTGATACTGATCAGACGTTCCCGAGCGATCTGTGGGGAGGGAAACAAATCCGCCCTGTTGCACCAAACTCCATCGAACCCTTATCTCTGGGAGATTTGTTTTCGGAAAAACAAAGGCGCTATTCCCTGCGGCAGTTTAGGTACAAGGCAAGTGCGATCATCGGCCTGTGTTTGTTGCTAAGGGTTACGAGGAAGGAGACTCTGCGCGATAAACTGGACCTTATGTTATTGGCGTCATGTTAATTAGTAAAACGGTATATGGTGCCCTCGGAAAAGGACACCTGAGCCGAGGTGCACACTCTGAATGCGAGTTAGTTGAAACCAAGCCACCCTTTTCACATGCACACATTATTCTGGTAACATTTCTGTCTCTTGTGTCAGTAAAGGCAGTGACTAATGACACCATATTTCTCCTGCTTCTGTTTTATGTCCCACGTAACACTTCCTGCTGAGCTGGTCGCTGCATTTTCCATTATTTTTGTGGAGATCTAAACCTCTCTTTTTAAGTGAAAGTTAATTTTCCTTGTTCCTTCGAATTTCAGATTCTTCGTTTTACATTTATATCGTTATCAATTAATAACGAAATACACTACAATCCCGCTAATCTGAACTAATAGGAATCGATGCCTGTTCGGATTACGAAACTATTGCTATAATTAAGAGTACAACAATAATATGTAATTAAGCTTTCGCGGCTGGCAATTCTAATGTTGAAATTGATCATTACTGGGCTATTTTGCCACGGTCATGAGTTTAAAATTGATTAAAAGAATAATGCTTTCGCCAACTATACGACCGGCATATCAAAGACCACAGCTTTCACAACACTCTTACCCTGTACCAATTCTAACGGTTCTGTACCTCTACCTCTGTAAACACTTTTACTTCACTGATGATGCCGACCGTAGCATCGGCGAAAGCTCTGGTTTATTATTATTAGGTTAAATCAAGAGAGAGAAACTTTTTTTTTATCAAATGCCTGCCCGATGTCTCATAAACTTGTAGGCATCCCCACGGCCTGAGGCCGTAGGGCGTCGCTACCTTATCTCAATGGAGATGATGAACATTATATGGATACGGTGTCAAATGAACTAAAGATGGCGCAAATGAGCTTGAAATCCTTGGCGCCTTAATGCCATTTGGTATTCATCTTCTCGGATTAGCAATTGCAAACGATACCATTGCGCTACGTAGGCGGTCCTGTTGAAATTAAATTTTGTGTACGTACCAATTTTTTGTCTTGTGTTTTTGTAGATTGCATAAATGGCCAGTAACAGAAAGCATAGTTCTCACACACTTAAAGAAAAAATTGAAACATTGAAGGATTTTGGAAAGAAAGAAAGTACTACAAAATTAGTTGCTGGGTTTGGCATCGGTAAGGCAAACATAAGCGATTGGAAAAAGAGTCGTCAGCAGAAGTAACTGCACAGCGTTACATATTAAAGTTTTCTAAAAGTACTTTTCTGTTGTTTCCCAAGAAAGACAGAGAGGAACTACTTCGTTCCGTGACTCGTGTGAGTGAGATTTCAGTTACCAAGGAGAATTCCAAGTAGAGGAATAGGTACAATATGGAATACAATATTGTTTTCGGCTGTTCCTACCAAGGAAAGGCTTATGAAATAGTACAAAATGTGTAGCCACATCAAAAATTTAAATATTCTACGAATATCAATTACACAATATGATTGAAAATGTAGAAAATACACATTTTTTAAAGAAACTGCATTTCCACTGATTTGAAAAGCGGGGTAGAATACTGTTAAAAGTTAAAATGATGAAGAGAAACATGTGAATATATTAATAAATCTACTGTTATCTTTCTTCATTTTCACGGTCTACAAGTCCCTTGTTGTGAGAATGTGTCAGTTGCACGAGCATATTGAATTAATTCTTCCGTTTCAGGAGATATCCCTGTTTTTTGAGCCTATTTTTAGTTGGATAGCTTCACTTGCTGACATTTTTCAATTGCCGCGCGTTAACCCACCTAACTGGGATGCCCATGGTTAAGGAAGGTCATCTTCATTTCTCTTACTTTTTAACTATTTTCTGGATCGCACCATCCTCCCTCTCCGGCATTTGCTATTTATGAGGACTGAGGAAAACCTGGAAAAACCCTCAGTTCTGGGATTCGAACCCCAGACCTCCCGCTCACGAGTCGCGCCATAGTCACACTGGTAATCATTTACTTATGCTCTTAGTTCTGCTCTTAAGACAATGTTATAAGAAATGCACTCATAAATGTTTTTTAAAATGTGTCATACGAACGCCATTATTGGGATTAACAATGAGGTATACATGTGCCAAACAATTAAGTCGTTGGTATCATGTGGAATGCACGTGAAAGAATGTGGAGGGACTTGTTCTGAAATACTGAGCTGTTAGTGTGGAGCTTCAAACTTCGGAGACAGAGGAAGTGTCGCCATACGCTCCGATAGGCCATCTTATTGGCAGACAATGAGAAGATGTAGAAATAAACTGTTTTCCAAGTAATAAACATAACGTTCTGATTGAAGTTTTGAGTATGATTGAATAATTCTTGGCGCCAATCCTAGTTCTATTATTTGCTGATTTTAAATAAGGATATTGAAGATATATTTGAATATTCGCCCTCATGTCCAGCCAGGATTGTAGTTTAATTCTACTAAATGTAGTAAGAGTATGAGATATTTTTTTTATCCTAGTGATAGTTATAATGTACGGTTAGTAAAGCGAGGTCTCTCAGTTGATTTGTGACAGTATTTTTCTTAGTATTTTTAAGGATTACCTCAACGTACAGTAAAACAAAAAGTTGCTCATTGTGAAATATTTAGACTAGCGCGAGGGTGTGCAAGGGTATTGCCTTTAGGGTTCTCTTCTTAGCAGCTGTTTATGATGTTTTTTTCTCCACAAATTCACTCAAATGGGATTAAATGTGTAAAGAGATCATTAACTTAGTTTTTAATTATAAAAAAACATAAAAGTATCGTAGAGTGAAGCAACGGTGTCACGAATAGACCACGGTGATTCAAGGAGAAAAAATATTTATAGAAAGATCATGTTAACATATGCAATAAAAATGCCACCAAAAGAAAATCTTTTTATACCAACCCGTATTAAGAGGGATGTTGGCAGATCCAAAGTAAGAAGGGATATAATTCATGATGGCAATTAAAACAGGGAAGAGGAAGAAGAATAATTAACTCTATGTGTCATTGCAGAATTCTACTGCAAAAAACGTTTAGTTTCTGTCCTTCATAGTTTAATCAGCAACAAAGGAGTGCAAGATGATTTGTACGCGCACGCACGCACGCACACATACATACAGGCTTAAGTATACGATGAAAAAATTTATTCCAACCCAGTTCTACTTTTCAACGAATTCGGCTTTACTCACATTGATCAATTAGTTCTGAAAATGTAAATCATTGCCTCAAGGAACGTATTCATGACAAAAAATAAGAGTACAGAATAATTTACCTAATTTTTTGAAAGAAACAATTAAGTCATATATGTATGTATGTATAAAGTTATTCATTCTTGGCTACAGCATCACCCGGTTTAAATCACAGTAATTTTATAAAGTTTAACTTAGGTGACTTCTTAGATATTCGTACAGAGGTGTAGGAAACTCCCGTTTGCTGGAAAAGAAGGTGAAATGATTTTAGTGAACTGAAATATCTCCTGACAAAGCGAGCAAATTCTATACGAAGTATGAATTACAAATGAACAGTTTTCGAGCAATATAATAATTAATCTATTATTTTCCATATAATTTTCTCAGCAGACTGCACACAGAACACCAACAAGCAACGGAGTTTGGCGTTCACTCTTGTACGAGAGTGCATATCTCACCGAATCCTATATCCCGTTAGGCTATTAAAACAAGACTGCGCTCCGCTGCACTCACATTTTATAGCAAAGGCCCATCCGGTATAAAAGTTTGAGTGGAAATGAAAGTTGCTATTTATTAGATTTACTTTATTCTTGTGTTCCAATTTATTGATGCCGTCTTTCACAACTAATGTGCATGGATATCTAGTCTAGATATGGCGTTCTCTTTAGTTACTCATAAGCATAAAAATTGTGAATGCAATATTTTTAAGAATGCTATTACCTTTGTTGGCAGCAGTGTTTATTTGCCTCTCCATCTTCGTTACAAAATTTCTGCTGTCTACAAAACTGTTCAAGCTCTGAAATTTAATTTAAAGCGCAAACAACAAAAAAGTTCAGGAATTGCTTTTCAAGTTGATGATTCGTGTGTAGGCAATGAGGCATAAAAATTGACGTTTACGAAACTCTTCCCATTTTGTTAATAGGTAACTTGAGAGCAAACTGGGTTTACTACTAAATGCTAATGTACATGTTTTTCTGACAGATTATGTGGTAACATTGCCTCTAGCAAATATTAAGTCCGCTTAGTAGTAAATGGACCCAACAGGCGATTTGGTTTGTTTTACTCCACATAACACATATTCAAGTTTTAGTGTTATGAAACTGTTAGTGGTTTTTGTTTATGTATAGTAATTAAATTAGCTGCCATGGGGAATGACATTTGAGCACACCAATTTGCATTATTTTTCGAGCCTAGCATTGCTGTTCACGGCATTAGAATTCGTTCACGGCTGTTTTCGCCAGGCTTATGGTGTCACCAAAACAAAATCCGCACTAATATGTCCATGAACCGATGGAAATTAATTAAATGCATATGCAAAAACGTGTAACGCTGATAGCGAGTATTCTAAAGCGCTTAGTGTTGCGTGAGAAACGGATTCCTGCCCACAGCAGGTGAAGCAGTGTAGAAACTACCTACCAACTTTGCCTTTGACACGTTGGTATTTACAAGTAAAGTATATAGAGTTGTAGAACTTGAATTAAAAGTATCTTTACGATTATTATTGACAATGTACGTTGTCAATCACAGCTAATTTATTAAACCTTTATGAACTTTTTACATGTTATTCATCGCTATCATTGTCTATATTTCTCTTTAATTACATCATATCAATTCGCTCATGCAAAGTGTCGATAATTTCACTAGAAAGTTTTAACCCAATAGCAGATTCTTTCTCAAACCATTCCACATTTTTCTAGAGACAAAAACTTATGCCACTCTAGACATTTTCTAGCTTTTCTGATTTCAGAAGATTTCAGTCTGTTAAGGAGTGTCAAAGGTCAACTGGCAAAATACAGAGAGAATCCTATAACTCATACCTGTATATACATTTCGCCAGAATGTGGCCTATTTTAAAGATTTTTTTTAAGTTTGGTACGAAATGATCACTAGTTGCCTAAAATATTTTCCCTTATCAATATTCTCAAATTTAATTTTGAGTTGTTTTCCATATTATTTATTTTTCATATATACCTACTTACATGTATATATCGATAATCTCTCTAGAAATCTGATTATCAACTACTCCAAATTAGAATATATGTATATATGAATTTTAATTTAAGAAGACGCCGAAATGAAATTTGGAAATTTTGAATGTTTATTTTAAATTTTGCACAGACATTGCTCTGACTTTTAGTATCTCGTTTCGATATAAACTTTCAGTTACATTTGTCAGTTTTTCATCATTTTTCTGTGAATCAAAACTATTGGTAAAACTCGCTTCTCGTTCATAAAATTTCAGCTTAGTTTGCAAACAGTTGTAAACGCCTTCTAAATATTTTCTTACACGAAAGCTAGCATTGTTTGTTAATTAATACTTTTGGTAATTCTTAAAAACATATAAATGCACGTAAATGGAAAACTTAGTAGTTGACTGTACTGAAAAAGATTATAAAAGCTATTTTTGACCTCATAAAAATGAAATTAATTTTTACAGAGAAAGGCCCGCAGAATGTCTCAAAAACTCATACAAATACATTAAAAAGTGTGGTAGAATATTATCTTTGAGTGCAGGCAAACGTACTAAAAGTTTAAAGTCGAGGAAAATGAGCTTGAAATTTCGGATGCCGAGCGCAGATGTTTTAAAATGACTGCTAAAAAAGTCAAAAAAGTCAAAAGTCAAAAAACGCCTGATACTTTCTTGGGGTTCAAAACAATTTTATAAGCAAAAACAAATTATTTCTTTTTTGACCTAACGTGCCATTTTCACTTCAGATCCCCCTAGATGTGAGTGAACTGACTGTCCTATCTCTTATTGATTTCTCTAGAGCGTTTGACTCAGCTTCAAAACTTAATCCAGTGCATTTATCTGAGAACTCCATCCAGTAGTTTTACTCTGTTGTCGGTCCTGGTCGTCTAGTGGTAACCATACTTGCCTCCTAAAGGAACCTTTGGTCTCCGGTGGCTCATTTCAGGATAACTTCGCTCTTTTCGTTTTGTAATAACTCAAATACCTTTGTATCTGCTTACTCGGAATCTGATTGTTTCCAAACAAAACACAACATTTGACTGCTGCAGAGTATGTTTACATTACGATACGCTACCAAGTAATCAACTACTTAATCACCTCCTGACAATTGCAATTATTTATTTTTAAGGATAGATTACCAAACATTACAAAAATGACATGAAAACCCCAAATTACACTGTTTCACTATTTTAAGTAAATGTTCAAAATGTCGACTGTCATGATCAAGAAAAACCTCACAGCGCAACGCCTCATGGATCGCACACGCTCTGGCATCCCAGCATATTGGCGCACATCATCAGCGGCTGCTACAGTTCTAGCAACCGTCACATTAGTTTCGACAGGAGTCATGTACACTAGGCTCTTCACGTGACCCTAGAAAAAAGTGTCTATAAGTGTCCGATCTGGTGATCGAGCTGGCCATGAAACAGGACCACCACGACCAGTCCATGTGTGCCCGAACTACTCATCAAGGTATTCCCTAACATTCACTGCAAAATGTGCTGGCACCCCATTATGTTGAAACGCCTGTGAATTATCAGCGGCACTGAAAACACGCACCTCTACAGCAGTGAAAGGTTGTGTTTTGCTTGGAAACATATTCTGAGTAAACAGATACAAAAGTAGTTGAGTTTAACAAAACGAAAACAATAAAATTACCCGGTAATGAGCCACCGAAGACCATGGCTTCCTTATATCAATACACTCAGAAAAGATCCCCGAACAACTTGTGAAAATTTGTCGGTGGAGTTGAATTCACCCTGTATATTGCAATAGACATTATCCCTGAAGTGGAAGAGAAGATCTTACAACCTTAATAGCTCCTCCAAGTAAAATAAATTATTATTATTATTATTATTATTATTATTATTAGTCATGTGCTTTATTAATTTCTATTTCTAAGTTTATTAATTTTATGGTGCTATTACTATTATAGCATACCAATATGACTTTCTTATTTAACTAATTCTGCGACATATTATTAATGAAAGTATAGGAACATCTGCTCAAATGTTTTGCTTTTAACCTTCTCACAGTACGTTACACGGAAAGCATACATACAAAAACAAAGGAGCATTTCACAAGAATGTCTGCTGCATGCTCTCTTGTGTGTTGATCGTTTAATGAAAACGTGTGCTGTAATTAATCTAATGGGAAACATGTTCCTCAAACTAGAGTGAGCTATATTGAGTTTCAATGTGCAATTAAATCTGCTCAAAGGCACATAGCAAAGGATGTCTTTTCACTTACTAATTATTTAAAACTTCTGCTGACAACGACTCCTTACCTGGAAAAAGAGAAAAAAATAATAGTTAACATTGTTCACTTCAGCCTTTGAGGGAGAGAGAAATGTTCGTTTAACTGCCAAACTCCTTCACAAACTTATTTACAATATTCTTTAATATTAAATTAACTATTTTGTATACAATAAAAGGCTCTTAAGTTGCTTATTTTACTCATGCTGTGTAAGAAGGACTGATTTCTAGCCCTGGTCTGTCATATTTCGTAAAAGTATGCTGTGCCAAAAATTAAGAAAAAACGAAATGTTGCAAAATTTACGGTCATGCCCATCTTTGATAATTCTGTTTATTGTAAAAAGAAGATGAAGAAGAAGAAGAAGAAGAAGAAGAAGAACAGTAAATCAAGTTGCAAAATAAGACTGCCAATAGCTAATAACTTTCTTTAAAGTACATTGTGATTTTGGAGTATAATATCAGCGAAATATAGTACCTGATAGTGATAAGATAGTAGTAGATATAAAAAAAGCTATCAAATTAGTGCCATGTATACATTAATCTCTAGGAGAAATACAGCCATCATATAGCACAATTTTAAAAGACGAAGCCATGCACAATAGTTACACGTCATTTCAAATTTATCAGATTAACAACATGTATGATCATAATCTAAAATCGTATTAATGCAATCTGAGATTACAAGCGTACGAGTATATCAAAACTTTTCGCTTTTGACAGATAACGTTTTCTTTTGTAGTTGCCCTTTTTTGTGCATTTACTAATCTGCTCCTGGTAAAGTAGTACTAACAAGGTGGAATAAACGGATATCACATATTATAAAAATAAGCGACCCGTAAATATAGGGCGATCTAAAAAGAAATTAGGCTACACCAAGGTTGTCATGCAATTAGAAAGACAATTATTTATTAGGTTAGTATATCTGTTTTAAGCATTCGTTTTAAATACCAAATTAAATAGTTTATTTTATATACATTATTGAAAGCAGGCGTGATGTGGGCATTTTATAAAACGGATAAAAGTGAATATTGTACAGCTATAAAGAAAGTTCTTCGTAAGAGATGGTTTAACGCCAAAATAAATTCATACCATTTATAAAAATTTAAGGGACAACTATTAAAAATGAGCTGTTAAATTTAACATGGCCCTGCCAGTCTCGAAGATTCCCCACGCGAAAATACATCCAAAAAGTGTATTAACAGCAAAATTCATTTAACAAATAGGGTGGTATGACAAGTAGCTCGGTTTTATATTAAAATGAACAAGTTCAGTCTTGCAATTGAATTTATTTTTCGACATAGTCCCCTAGAGTTTCAATGACTTGCTCCAACGTTTCTCCAGGTTCGTGATTCCCACTTCGTTCCTTCGAAGCCCTCTAAATGCTCGTTTAATCGAAGAGAGCGAGATCAGGTAAATAGGGTGGATGCGGAAGCATTTCAATTCGTAATTCAGTCAGTTTGTCCTGACTAACGCGTCTTGAATGCCCCGACGCACTCTCATGGTGAGAAACAGCTTCTTTTCGGCCATTGCCGGACGTTTTTCTGTGATCGCTGCATTCCGTCTCTCCAAAAATGGTTTTCTCCTTCTCCTAGTAGTCCATCAAGAGAATTCCTTTTGCATTCCAAGAAGTTGAAGCCGTAACCTCTTCAGTGGTTGCAATACATTTCATCTTTTTGAAAACCGCTACGGGTGGCCGAGGTCGTTCAGGCGCGGACTCGTGAGCGGGAGGCCTGGGGTTTGATTCCTACCAGGACCGTCCTCCCTGACTGAGATATTTTTTCAGGGTTTTCTCAGTCCCCATAACTGTAAAATGCCGGGGAGGTACCCCAAACATAGGCCTGGAATGCTTCCGTTCTTTAAAAAAAAATCCTTTCCAATTTATCATTTCATTTAATGTATCATCAGTGTCCACCGCCTGTGGTGCCTCAGTAATTAAAACGGGGTTAAACACTGTTAAAAAAATTGAAGCCGATATGCCTCGTGCGATTCACTGTTTAAACTGCTGTTTCGTTTGCGGTGTATAATGATGAATCCACGTTACGTCCATAGTCACAAAACGCAGCAAAAATCGGTTGGATTCTTCTTAAACATTTCCAAACAGTTTACCGATGATCTCAAGCGATTTCGTCTTTGCTCCGGAGTGAGCAGACGCGGCACCCATCTGCGCAAAGTTTTTTCATGTATAGTTCATTATCAAAATAAAATGAATTAATTCGCGCACTTGCACTGTCAATCAGAGTAAAATGTGGCTTTCCCCGGCCACTTAGGCGAATGCTGAAATGGATCTTTTCCTTTTCACGAATTTTCCCATTTTGTATATTTTAAAGATTGTAAAGTATAGGCAAAGTGGGCTAGTGGTATGTGCGGTGTGACGATGGCTTGCACTTTTGAACGTTTTCTGCCCCAGCGCCTGTTGAGTTAGATTCCGCCGACATCAGGTGCTCTATCTGGAAACGTCCTTGCCTCACAGCTTCTGTTCTCTGGCCTCATCACTTCCTGCCAAATGTAACTCCATTGGTAGCCTAGGCACAAACTAAGCTTGAGCACCGAAGTACTGAAAATTCCTCCTCCGTCCCCATCAATACATTCCAATTCACAAGGTTCACCTTCTCTTGATAACTTGGGGATGCAGTTATCATACTGTCTGTTTTTTTTCCCCGAATGTACAAGGTGTTATTCTGCCTGATTATTTAAAGAGAAGAGCTACAATAATGGGTCATTATAACAGGTTACTACTGAGGAAATTTAATTTAAAAATTACGAGACAAATCAAGGAGAAATGTCACGAAAGTTGAGGAAAAAGTTTTCTTTCATCAGGACAACGCTTCAAGCCACAGTTTATATTGCAATGGCTATAATCTGCTTAATCTTCAGATTTAACTCCAATTGCTTCAGGCTGAATCCAAAATTGAAAGAAAATCTTCGAGGATTATAAAGTCATGGAGGTTGCTTTGTAGAGTTTGGGCAGTTCTAGCAAGCTGTTGGAATGTTAGAACGTCACTAGGAGAAGCGCAGCAGTCCTAAAGGAGACTTGAATATCTGGTGATCTATCTGAATGTTTTGGTGTATAGTAAAAACTCTCTTTTGCGACTGATTACTCTCCCAGTGATGCTCTAACATTCCTATAGCTTGCTGGAAGGACTGTCCAACCTCTACACCAAAATATAGGTAAATAAGATCATTAGCATTTGCAACGTAGTACTATTAACTTTGTTATTTCTACAATTTTTGTTTACTCTTCTCCAAAATTTTAAAATAAGTTACACATCTCTGTTTTTGGTATTCAAATTATGAATTTTGTTCCTGAGCGTACTTTCACTCTAGCTCCTAGATGTGTAGTGTCGCAATTAAACACATTAAAACTTTAAAAAAATTTGATGAATTAAACTATAATATAAAATCACATTTACTATCTAGCAAATATATATAATAACAAAACAACACAATGCTGATGCAGTTAAATTTAACTACAGGATGTCAAAAAATTAACTAAAATATTTTAGTACACGAGAATTACATATATATATATATATATATATTGTAACAAAACAACACAATGCTGATGCAGTTAAATTTAACTACAGAATGTCAAAAAAGTAACTAAAATATTTTAGTACACGAGAATTACCTATATATATATATATATATATATATATATAGGTAATATTCCATAATTACACAAAGTTTGTCTATACTACGAGGACTGGTATGAAGCACTGTTCTTTCAATATTCCTCCACAAAAACGCATAGCACAACGACAAATCAGGACATCGTCAAGGATATGGAAAATCTGAGTGTCTAGAAATCGGCCGAAACTCTTTTTCCTCCCATTCCCATGACCAGAGGTCCCCCCTTCTTGAAACACTTGCTTGTGTACATTTGATATTTCAGCACACAAAATGTGTCCAAATACCCAGAACACCTTCAAAAACTTGCTACTTGTACGCTTCTGATGTAGCATAAATTCTGTTTCCAAGTCCATCCTCAATGATATCGTGGGGAAATACAAGCTCTGTCTCCTAATCTAACGGCCTCCGGTTTTTCCCAACGAAAGAAAACGACTTTACTTATTGATATGATGATTCAGTAGCACGTCACAGACCATCGCCAATAATTCTGGAGATATTCAGGAACTTGTTAACACTTGAACATGACACGTGCGCATATTGAACTCGTGCTGTGAAGTCTGGCTCCTTCAGGAATACCATGTATAACATTTTCTTTTGCAAGAATTATTTAGAATACGATATTTGACCATCCTGTATAATACATTAAATCCAATTATTTATCAATGTTATTAAATATCATAAATTATTTGTGCTTAGTAATATTGTTCTACATCGTTATAACAGAGGCTTTAAGAAGATTGTGTGGGTAGAAGTGAAGTGTGGAGAGGTGGAAGGGATCTTTGAAGTATTTGGATCTATAAGAGGCCTATTGTTCTCGCGCGAGAGGAAATGGACCTACGGCGCCATAAGTCCCAGCTTCCAGTCATTCGCACATACCTTCAGAATTTCGAAAGAAAGCATATCGCTTCCAAAACCACAGAGAGGAATCGAGTCTCTTGGAAGCAATTGGACGTTGCCAGTTCGGAGACCAAAATCTCTAAAGTCATAAGAGGAGGTCAGAACTCAAGCTGAGAATTGCACAGAAGATGGATGAGGGGTATCCACTAGAGCCGCAGATGTCATGGATGTAGCTATTAAGAAGAAATGAACACGAAGAAAATGAAGGGAAGGAAAATAGAGAGTGTTGGTAAAATGAAATTGTGGAAACGTCGGAATCCTCGATTTGTCCACCTTAAGTGCCTCAATGTAATACCGAGGTTCAAACCAAGGCACGCATTTAGTTATTTAATAGTAGCGTGATTTACACCAGTTACATTATATTTCTCTTGGTCGATTTAATTTTTATTTTAGTTTATGGTGTTTTAGACAAAGACGACTAAGAGATAGCAAGGCACAAGTAATCTTAAACCAACCCAAAAGTTAACTAATGTAAAATCGACGGTTGCCCAAAAAGTTCTTGCATCATTTTTTTCTCAGAAACTATTTAATTTGAGCTTTTCAATATTATACATACTATAAACCAAACCTTCATGCATGTCTGTTTTTATATATAAAACCTCATTCAAGTCTATATCTTTATCCGGCGTTGGATTAATGCATGAATTCCCATTTAACATTAAACATTTTCTGGTCGCACTGAAATCATCAAGCTAGAGTTTCCGTCTATGGTTAACACCCCTTAAGGGATCAAAGATATGAACAGTCGAAGCTGCTGGATTAGGACTGTAGGATGGGTGGGTATAACTTCAGAACAAAATTTAATCATATTCATGTCTTTAAACCTGTGTGAGGTTTTCGTTATGTTTCTCAGACATTCTCTGATCTTTTGACCTTTTAAACCGTTTTAAAGCCAACATATCATATACCCTGAAGAATCGATATGGTGTCATTCCATTAACTAATGCTTTGTTTAATGAGAAGTTTAATGCGAGCTTCATATGTTTATAAGCGAAGAGATGGAATGTAAGAAACAGAAACATTCAAATTGACCAAAACACCATCGTCATTTATATAAAAAAAAGTTACATATCACTCTTTTTTACCATCAATTGTGGGCTTAATTTTTCAAATTTATAGGAAAAAGCAATACATTTTAACAACTACTTTATGTTCAACACATATTCCATATTGTTACTTTTAAATAATAAATTACACTATACACAAACTTGGAATTTTTAACACCAATCCATATTTCCGTTCAGTGGTCGCTAGCGGTGTAAACATAGAAATGTCTAAAATATGTATGCTTTAATTTCAAAATTTTCCATTCTGAATAACTATTATTTCAGATAAATTTAATTTAAGCAAACACACGTGAATTTTAAATATTAAGGAAAGTTTAAAAGCAATGCTGATTACATCCCCTAATTCCCAGTCATTTTAAATTTCAAATGACATACCTACTTAATAATACTTTAATTTTAAAGAAGATTAAATTATTATCACATTTTTTATTTTCTGTTATAGCCTGGCAACCAGGTTTGCTGCAATTGTAGTTTACACTAGTCCGCCTGGAAATATAGTAGCATTAAAAAATAACCTGAGAATTTAAACCGATAAGTCAGGAGATATTCCGAAAAATTCGCAAGAAATCCCGAAATGACCAACAATGGAGTATATTTTGAGCATTTAATTTAGAGAAACTGTAATATTTTTCAAAGTATTGCTTTCATCCTTCAGGTAATTTAATATTTTTTATTCTGTCCAAATTCAAACAACTAACCACTTCCCTGGTCTAGTAGTTAGAGTGGATGATGCTGGCCTGGAGGTCCGGGTTCAATTGCCGGTACCTACTTAGGAATTTTTCTGAGCTAGGAAGGCCTGGATCGGAGTTCATCCAACCTTCTTGAGCACAAATGGGAAGCTGGCTTAGAGAGTGGTGGCGTTCTTCGATCTAGGGAACCGCGTAATATGCTACGTGCGGGATATCGGCATGCTGATCACATGCACCCCCCCTGCAATGCTACCCTCTACCAATGAAGTCGTGAGACGAAAGTAGAGGAGCAGAGGTCGCTGCGGCAGGCCAAGGCCTAATCTGGGGTGTAGAGTGCCCAGAAGAAGGAAAAAAATTCAAATAACTATAATACAATCCAGATGGCCAAGCAAGGGTAGGAATCTTATGACATGAAAACAATTTAATTCTTTTTAAAATTTAAATATCATGAAGTACAGAGTAGTGTTTGAAATTTCAAATTAATGATTTCTGGGAGTGAAACCTAAAATATAATCAATATTAACTTTAAACTTTCCCTCAATATATAAACTGAGTACGTTTGTTTGTTTTTTTTTAATTTGTTTTTAAATACGTGATTATTTAAATGGAAAATTTTGAAATGAAAGCTGTGTTTGTAATTATTTTTTCTACTGTCTAGCTAAATTTACCAATTTATTGTGTGTATTCGTATGTTCATTTGAGGTTCATTTCGATACAGAATTCCATTTGTTTATTTGTATAGATATGGTGATTAGGCGTACATCTTCGCTTACAGTGCTTTTGGTTCTCAGTATTCCAGATGGTTTTAATATTTTCATTATGTCAATATAACTAAAATCCAACGTGTCTAACTGAAGATAGAGTTTTAGGTACTGCTTATGTAAAGGTCAGAGAAAAAATAGCTTGCAACTCTCATATGATGGCTATATACTCTTACAAAATTTACGGCGTTTACCTAGGTTCGCGTTGTAACTTATCTCGCACTCGTGTATCAACATCGATCATTGTTTCATCAATGCATGGAGCTATACTTATATTTTGACAAGCTACCACGATATAAGTCATAATACTGTATCTGCATGTGTTTGTTTTAATTATTATAAAATAATTAAATATTTATGATAAAGCTCCTTATATCTTTGTTTATTAACTGTAATTTTTTGCTAATGATATTATAATGCAAACTACTGCCTATATAAAATATTTATGTATATATTAATATCGGCTTGTTCAACCATAAACATTTTAATTACATATAGGGTGAATCCGCTGTGAAATTTGTCGTGATCATGGGAATCCACATTTTGAACATTTATTTTAAACATTCCATTTTACTTTTATAATGTTTGGTCATCCATCCTTAAAAATAAATAATTGCAATTGTCAGGAGGTAATGAGTAGTTGAATAATTGGTGATGGACCCTAACATAAACACGCTTTGCAGCAGTCAAATGTTTTTTGTTTAGAAACAACCATATTCTGAATAAACAGATACAAAGGTGGTTGAATTCAACAAAATGAAAACAATAAAATTACCCTGTAATTAGCCACCGGAGACCATGGATCCTTTGTGTCAAAACACTCAGAAAAGAACCCTGAACAACTTGTGAAAGTTTGTAGGCAGAGTCCGGATTCACCCTGATCTAATACTCATATACAAATCACTTTAATTGTACTTTCTATAAACATTGATAAAAAAGGACCGCCACGGGTGGCCGAGGTCGTTAAGGCATGGACTCGTGAGCGGGAGGTCTGCGGTTCGAATCCCGCCAGGACCGTCCTCCCTGACTGGGGTTTTTTCCAGGTTTTCCTCAGTCTTCATAACTGGCAAATGCCGGGGAGGTACCTAAACTTAGGCCTGGAACGCTTCCTTCCTTAAAAAAAAAAAATCCTTTCCTAATATATCATTTCATTTCATGTATCATCAGTGTCCACCGCCTGTGGTGCCTCAGTAGTAAAAACGGGCGTTAAACACAACTCAAAAAAAAAAAAAATTGATAAAAAAAGAGGAAGCAGGTTTTATAGAAGGAATAAAATTTTATTAACTCTAAATTCTGAGATATGATGTGCTCTTTAAATTAAATTTAGTTATTTCACAAAAAACACAATAATTAAAATTCCTTACTTACAAAAAGAATGGCAAAAATTAAGTAAGCCGTAATTTTTTTTTCCATGAAGGCTGCTCATGAACAGTTTACTTATTCACTTAAACTTAGTTGCTTGTTTATTTATTTTATTTTCACGTTCTGTAGTCTTGATCTATTCTTTTTATGGATGAAATACCTTGCTGCAAGTATTCCTCATTTTCGTTACTCACTGTACTACTTTTGGGGGAAGAAGTTCAGATGACTATCAAGAGATTAGATCTTCAGTGACATGGTATAACGTAATTGTCGCTATGATGTTAACAGTTCATTAACTTCAGTTCTTCGATTAACCAGAGGTTGTTAACAACAAACTCAAAGACCTTACAAGTTTTTCATACCTGTGTGCGGGCTAAATTTCTTTCTTCTTCCTTCTTTACATGTTCATATTGTGAAGAACCTAAAACACCCAAGAATAAGGATGTACATCAAGATGAGGTTTTATTGCCTAACTATTATACTCGTTTAACCGAAAGCTTAAATTATACACCAGTAATTTACTAAGTCACATTATAAGACTTATTACAACATTCTAATTTATAAAAAAAATAATAATATACGTACTATGATTGCAGATTTTATATGATGACTCGACCATTGAAAGGAGATATGGCACTAACACCTTTATCTTCTTGGTCCAACTATTTCTCAGCTAATTTCAAGCCACCAGGTAAACTAAAACGTTCCAAGCAAAAGGACTTCCAACAGCCACTTTTTGGTAACGAACGTTTTCACTTCACGGACGCTTTCCCCGCCCAATTGAAACAAATATCATCGGACAGTACAGAAACGTGAACTTCACAATGGACTGTCTCAGAAAATAAAAACTTAAATTGTACGCTCTTATATAAACGTTTATAATAACCAAGTATGTTAAAGACGGAACGGTGTTTCAATTGGACGAATGTAAATTGCCAAAATTTCAGCAACATATTCTAATTCCTAGCGAAGGATCAGAACGCAGTGCAGAATAGTAAACACTTTAGCTTGATTGTTTTTGGGAGCTTAAGCCACAAGATGTGCCCTCGAACAGTACAGTAAAAAAGTGTAGCGCCAGGTGATATATAGCACTGTCTTCCCACTGCGCGTTTTGTGTGGGGACTTGATTAATCGCAGCCCCAACTTTTCTGTAACCGATATTTGTTATTTCGCAAGAGAAACTTTTCCCCAACACGGTTAACTCCAACATCTATGCTCAGATTCTTATCTATGGAGATCCAAATCAGTAGGTTACTATAAAATATGTGGCACAATCAGAGATAGGTTATCCTTATTTGCCATTAAAGATTATAACCTGAAAAAAATGTAGGTATATTCCTTGTTGCTGTAACACATTTTAGTTTAAAGCTTACGTTGTTTATCTTACTTTTATGGTCAATCAGGTCAAGTTTTGTTACATTAAGCCTCTTGTAAATAAACGAGAAATAGAGATTTAGGTATACTTTTAGACACAGGTTCAAAGGCCAGTTCAGTAATGCCCAAACTGCTCATATATTGTGAGGAAAATGAGTTACTTCCTAACAAACAGTTTAGTGTTGTTTGGGGAAAGAAATATTACTGGAGATCTAAGCCTGTCAAACGAAAGAGATCAAGGAAGTTCAAATGCTGTTGATGATTGCTATATAAAAGAGAGAGATATCGCGTTAAGGATTTAGCACTAACGTTTCAAAAGCATCAGCAGAGGACCTAACCGGATGGATCCTAGCAGTGCGTGAAATACTTTGCATACAACCTCAAGACTATGACCATTAGCGCCAATCTGTGCCCCGCTGATGTATGCTCTGTAATCACCAGAGCCTGGGAGTTAGGCAAAATGCCTTTTCTATTTGGTTGGATATATTTAAGAGTGGGATAGAAATGAACATATTTTCGTACATTTGGGGTCAGTAGGACCAGTTTTTATTGAGACTTTTGGGGGAAGGCTATTTTACATTCTGCTGCCTATTTTAAGGTTTAAACCTTTTTTTAAACCTCTTTTGGATCGTTATGGATTAAACATATCGAAGTGAAAAAAGTTATAAAAATTAAATGGCATGTTCACCTTACATTTATTTCTTTTCAAGCAGACAAAAAATTCTCCTCAACCCATTCACTTAAGACCTTTAAATAGCAGAATCTTCATTAGTGAAAGGAACGCACGAATGCTCGGGCATATGAAACCCGAGAAATAGAGAGAGTGAGGAAAATACTGTAGTTTTGAATAGTCCTGGCGAATGACCTTGTATCGACCTGCACGAGACAATACTAAGAAATTTGTGGTGAGGCTAACTTTTCAGCTACATAAATGTACAAACAATTGCAAGCCTGATAGATGAGAGCAATACAGTGCATCAAATCGTCCCTACAACGTGTTCAGTACGGAAGTAGGAGAGATACTAACTTGATTTTCCATTAAACGCATAAACAGAAAATGAACTCGACAACTGTTCTGTTGTAACTGGTATGAGTCCTTCCGAAATAGCTTGTTTTAAATATTCTACATTCATTTCAGGGGAAGTACAACATTCTTTTTCCAGGATGAAAAATGTTCTCTCTGGCAAGCGGCTGACTATGACAGTTGATACCTGAAAAAAACGTCTTATTGTTGTTTGTAGCCTAGAAAAGTAAGCTTAAGTGCTTTATTTATATGCAATTATATACTGAAATTATTAAGTATCTTAAATAGATTATACAGATTCTTCTAGTACACTTGTTATTTACGTATGAATTTCTGTTGCTGTCATAACCTTATTCAGCAAGTGCTTAATAAAGATACGATGTTCGAAATGTGTCGTTTTTCCAGTATGCCCACATGTCTGTGCTGCAACAATCAGCTATACCAGCTATAGTCGCACACATATTCTTAATGAAGATGGCCAGTTTTGATAAGAATACTGCTTTGGAACTGTTGCTGCAATCTGTGGGTCGTTCGGAAAACTTTTCAAACAACCTTCGCACTAAAAATTATGTTCAATAATTTATTACCTTTATTACATGTGTTTTAATATTTTTATCCTTTACCTTAGCATAATTATTCCTTTTTCGAAAATAGTGTTTATTTACGTTTTATACCTAAAAGAAATACCTACCTGTTAAAAAGAAATTAAGGCTAAAGACAATGCCCATCTGCGCAGATAATTAAATTCGCTCGCTAGATTCTAATCAAAATATGTTAGTGCAATTCAATATAGCCTTACCTTAACTGTTCAGAGTTCTTCAAGAACTTAAAAGATTTAACTCAGTTTTTCTGTTTTCAATAACTGAATGCAAACGTTCGGGTTTAATATTTCATGTATAAAAGAAGAGAGACCGCCTTGGATGGCCAAGGTTATTAAGGCGCGAACTTGAATCGTACCAGGACCGGCCTCCCTGACAGATTTTTTTCATGTTTTCCTCAGTCCTCAAAATTGGCAAATCCCGAAGAGGTACTCTAAACTTAAATCTGGAACATTTCCTTCCTTTAAAAAAAACTCCTTTCCCAATACATCATATCATTGGACAGTGAAGAGAGAAAAAGAAAAGTCACATAAATAATAGTATATAGTGGATAGAATAATAGTATGGACAGAGAAAGGTAGATATTATTTTTGTTACCAGGGGTCGGGTCAGAGCCGGGTCCCCTGGGAGCACAGTAAGTTGTGCTGATGAACCGGGGACTGGGGTCTGGTGCAATAGACGTGAATAATGGTATTCTGCTTATTTGCAACTTAGATTAAGGCATTAGTATATCATTAATTGTAACTGTGAGGGGTATATCTAAAATGGCCTGTGCCAGATAGATAGAGGTCCCTTGTAAGTTATATTTTCTTAGCATTCAAATAAATAAATAAATATTTCATCTCATGCATCATTAGTGTCTACCACCGTTGGTGTCTCATTAGTAAGAACGGGTGTTAAACGCCATTCAAATATATATATATATATATATATATTCCACAGGAAACACTTTAACTTTTATAAATATTAGCTTTAATTCTGCGGTAACATATTTTACAACAATTAACTTAAAACATTTCCATATCATGGAGAGCAGTAAATTACTTGTTTACGCCAGAGATTCGAGTCCAATACTGACTTCAGTTGTGATCGTTTTAGTTATGTTAAGGTCATAAATATGAAAGTAATGTTGCATATTACATCAAAAGAAATCAACATTATCTCGAGAAGAAATTCCTTTTACTTCTTAAAGGAATTGCACCAGGTTTTAGCTCTAATCTTAGACTGCAGAGGTTTCATGTACCCTTCAGACAGTCAGTAAGCTCGAGATTTCTCAGATGAAGTATGGCGCATTAATCAAAATAATCTACGGTTAGTTTTGTGTGCTTTCATGAGAAGAGCAGCAGCATTACGTGCTAAATCTGTCCTGAGTAACACAAGTGGAAACCCGCCTTATTACAGCACGTAGTCACGCCATGGATTATGACAGACGGGACTGTCTAAATCTATCCAAGATTTGCTCTGACACGGTAACAAACCACAACTCAAACATAAAACTTCACTGCTTTCAGAGATTAATAATAGAAAGAAAATTGCAATATTTTGTTCCAACAACGACAAAGGTTTATTGACCCGCTAATGTACAGTCAGCAACTTTCAGTTTTGTGTTTAAGGTGTGCTTGTTTCTATACAGTTATTTGTAAACTTTGTACCATATAAGAAAAAACATTAGATAAATGAACAGGATGTATTCTAGATTTTTTGGAACTGTCACATTTGACAATACAAATAGAATTTGAAGAGTATTAGGGTTATTAAGAATGAAAAAAGATAAAATTGTTTACAGCTTAAATCAAATTTTGTCAAATTCTATTGGAAATGTTAATGAGCTACTTCGCTTCATTCCTCATAAATGACAAATGTCGGGGAATGAATGAATGGCGTTTAACGCCCGTTTTTGCTACAGAGGCACCACAGGCGATGGACAGTGATGGTAAATGAGATGAAATGATATATTGGGAAAGGAGTTTTTATTTTTTAAAGAAGGAATCGTTCCAGGCCTAAATTTAGGGTACCTCCCCGGCATTTGCCATTTATGAGGACTGAGGAAAACCTGGAAAAAACCTCAGTCAGGGGACGGTCCTGGCGGTATTCGAACCCAGACCTCCAGCTCACGAGTCCGCGACTTAAAGACCTCGGCCACCCATGGCCAAATGTCGGGGAGATACCATGAATTTAGGCCTGGAACGCTTCCTTCCTTTTAAAAAAATCCTTTCCCAATTTACCATTTCAGCCCATATAGCATCAATGTCCACCGCCTGTGGTGCCTCAGCAGTAAAAACGGGCATTAAACACTACTCATTTAAAAAAAAAACCATAATATAACCAGCCGGTTTCAAAAAAGCCATCACATGGCCTTTCCTCGACACTTACCCTTACAGCAAGAAAAATGCTGCTGGAGCTGCAGTACCGGGCGACAGCGGAGAGAGCCGAACTCCTCAGTCCCGAACGCATGAATGAATATGAGAGCTAGAGATAGCGGAATAGTAGGAATGCAAGTTGTTCTCTGCGTGGAGCGGGAATAAGAAAGTGTAAGTGTTGTATAAAATTTACGTAATAATGAATGCATGAAAACAGTTCGCATGCCGAGAATGTGGGCAGGAGTATAACCACAACAAAAATCTAAAACAGCATGTTTCTAAAGTACACTAAGAAAATTTTAATGTTATCGCGCCTATTCTATAGAGAGCAATTGTGCGCCTATCACTGTGAAATGTGCAACAAGAGTTTCAATTCTGGAAAAAAAAAATGGGGTGGCAATTGTTACCTATTCAAAGTAAGCCGGTTGGGTGCACGACGAACAAAGCCATTATTTAAATTTCTGAAGGACCAGCACACCACCGACTGAAGCTTACGTTCCAAACAATGCCTTCAATAATAGACGGAAGTTGTGAAGCAGGCCTCTCTGGCGCAGAAGGTATGATATTGGCGATAAGTAAAAGCGAACCATTGTCTCGTTCGTTATCTTTCTTTACTTTTACATGTATCGGCACGCTTCATCATAAAATAAGTCGGTCCTGGTGGTGTAGTGGTAACCATGTTGCCTTCTAAACCCAAGGTCGCGGGTTCGAACCCGGCCAGGATCGATGGATTTTTTTCGGGCGTAAAAATCGTAAGTATGGCTTCCTTCGGAAGGGAAAAGCCGTGGGTCCCGTGTCGTACATTTACGGCACGATAAAGAATCTCAAGCCTAAAAGAAAAAGCCTCTGAGCAAAATTTGTCGGCCGTTTCACGCCCTGAATAGAATGGGACGCTGATGACCTGAGATGTTAAAGAGCGTCCTTAAATAAACAAATGAAAAATCATAAAATAAAACATAAATAATCCACTCCCCAAGACGAAACCTATGATTTTCGAAAGTATAGATTGTCATCTTATCCATTAGGCCAAACACTCAGGTAAATAGCTCTCTCTACATAACACATGTCAGTTAACCGTTGTTCAGTTAGAGATTTTAGAGATATTTATGCTGATGATGTGATATACAAATCCGTTACTTTTCTTCATGGACCACAAATTTCCTAATTAAAAACCCTTGCCGAAGGCCGCTCTGCAATATATGGAATTATTGCAGTCTTGTTCACTACACCCGTCATACAGATATTACGACAAATTTCTTTATTTTTATTCTTGTGAACTTATTTAATCAACAGAAAGCATCCCGCAAACTTGGATTAATGATTTTAATTGTATTAAAATATGAAAAAAGTAAAAGAAAGAAAAAGAATTTAAAAGTTGTACCCTACTCTTCCTGTCCGCAGAAGAAATAAGGAAATTCATAAATGAAAACAAAAAAAGAAGAAAAGAAAAGGAAAGGAATAAAGAAGGCAGTGAAGGCGAGAATAGCGAAAGAAGGAAAATATAAGAGAAAGAATAAAACAAAAAATGTTTGAAAGGGAAGTAAACAAAGGAAACAAGGATAAGAAAGGGAGAAACGACGAAAAAAATAATGAAAAAAAAATACAGAGAAAAAATGTGAAGTAAGTGATGGAGAAGAGTAGAAGATTAAAAACGCGAAGGGAAAGGAAAAGAAAATAAGAAAATAGCAAAGCACGAAAGTGAAGGAGTGGTAAACGAAGGTAGTAGAGAGCAGAAAAATTAGGAAGGGAAGAATAGAAGTGCAGCAAAGAAGAGAACATTAAGTACACTGGCATATGAAAATAAAAGTAAAAAGAATAAAAACGGTAATAAATTTAGTACATTAACTTTAATTTCGGACAGTTAAATTCCACAGCTACTTAGAGCACAAACAACCAAGCGGGATGGCTCGCAGTAACGCTTGAGACTCGAGGTCCCAAATTAAAATCCCTTGGAGCCTGCCATCGTAACTTGGGTTTCTTCGTTGTTTCCCAATATCACTTAGGCGAATACTGGCATTGATATTTATTTTCCAAAATTTTCTGCTCTTCCAATTTTTATATCTTCATTCCGTTAGTTTTATAACAGGGCCTGAAGTACCAGGACGAAGTAGCCTGGTGCGACGTGACGGTAGCTTGCGCTTTGGAAAAGGTTTCTGCTCCGGTAGACATGTGGCCTTTGTGGTGGGCTCCGCCGGTGTCGAGGTGTTCTATGTAGAAACAGTGATAGGAACCCTGTCTACGCCCGTGTCTCGCAGCCCGTGTATCCTGGCCCCCCGGTGTCTCCCTCACCCCATCCCTTCCTCCAGGAGGTGCCCGTAAATAGGCATAAACAGTCAGCCATAATCATTATGTTTACTATAAGAGCATGGCTGTAAGTGCTAGCTAGCTTTTTAAACTAAATTAAGCGCCTTAATTCTGCAATTAATGCACACTGCTCATAGTGGGTTCAAAGGTATTTAATTCTAATTTTGTATTTATTTTATGCACTATCTAGTCATTCTATGGCAGACCTTGTGCAGTGACAGTCTATCCTTCCACTAAAACGAGAGAGTTCTGATATGCCAAACGCACCTGACGATATTTTTCTGATAAATTAAAACCCTAATTCATTTTCATTTTTTTTTCATTATGTACCTAAAAAGCTTTTGAAGGTCGCAGTTTATGCTGAAAATGTTTTTACAAGAACGTGCAAAAAAATATATATACATGCGTCTCACTTCGACAATTTCCCTTGGGACGACCCGTTTTTACAGCTCCATTGCAGCTTGATTGTGTTTTGTTGCCGCCATATAACTCGGTTTCCATAGCAATCTAACAGGTTGTCACTCTTCATCGCTTTTCTCAAATTCTAATTCCTTCATTACGTTAAAAGCTCGGAGCAGACGAACACTTGTTTGCCAACTTCTCACAAAAGGCAGTGATGAAAGCGGATAAACTATAAAAGCCTTGACGAAAACCGTCAGAATAAACAGATATGGACTACAAATGCATCATTAGAACATGTCCTTTTTTACTCCTTAGCGATTTTTCCAGAGTTTTCAATTTATGCCTTAAACGAAAACAATAATTCAGTGCCTCTGGTTAAAACTTATTTCTTTAAAGTCAGACGAAGGTTAAATTCTGTAGAGGAAATGTTTATAGGGCTATTCTATCCATTAGCATTAAAATAGTTAACATAATAATAATTGTTTTTTTAAAACTCGATTTCAAATCCCATAGGCCCAGAGAAGATTAAAAACCGGTAACAGTATAATATGGTTTCTGGTTCTATACACAGTTACACGCATGCATCCTTGAGACCGGTAGATGCATAAAGTTAACTACCTTTTATATAGATAGGATGTTAAAATTATTAGAATTGTTCTAAGAAAGCTAGATTTTATGCGAAATTTCACTGCATTATTTGATCAATTAAACGCATCCATTGATACGTAAACAACACTTTACCGAGCTAGAGCTCTGTTGAACTGTTCTGCTGCAGTTGACAATCACGTAGGATAAATTGGTTAAATGATTAGCTTAAAGAGTTGCTAACCTAAAAGCGCAAACTAAATCACAATTGAGGAAGTTTATTAACCATTGATTTTAAAAATAATAAGTAACAGCATTTACTGTGAAAGTAAAATAATTACATCATTCCATATTACCACAATGCAATTAAAACTAGCGAAACATTTTTCAAATTCCTTTCGTCTGCATACAGGTCCTACTTTTGGGCTTCAAGTTGCATAAAATTGCAGAAGAGGGCAGACACAATCATATAGACTGGTACCAAGGCTAGTCTACACTGTACAGAATACTTCATGAAAATTCCCTTCACTCTTCCCGGACAATGATTTGGAAAATCACTACTATTCTTGCGCAAGGCAGACTGAACCTTCGACCATATTATTGTTGAACGGTTATCTACATCACAGACAACACAATTGTTCGAATAATTAAATATTTCAATCGTAAGTAAAGCTCACTTTCAATAATTTTGTGTATGCTCAATCTTACAGTCTTAACGGACACTTCGCTCCTTTCAATGTCCAGCTGCCTCAACGGATAACCGCAATCTTATTTGCTGATTTTCTCTGCCGCAATTGGTGACTATTGTAATCATGCACTGGCATTCTAGAAGTAGTAACTGTAGTACAGAAATGTGTAGACGTTAAAAATTGTGGTTTGTTTAATATTGTACCTTACGTGTTAGTGATTTCTAATTATAGTTTCCAAAATGCTCTCATTTCAAAGTAAATTTCTCTTAAATTCTTTTGTCACTTCGTGATGTGTAGCCAAAGTATTCAAGTGTTCAAAGATAATGCTTGTAGGGGTTATCTATAAAATTATCAAAGTTTATCTTCTTTTTCATAGCGCACCTTAAATCGTACTTTCAGCTCAACCAATCTCAATGTATTAACTAGATTGGTTACTGATTTTCGATCCATTTTATCATTATATTAGGCAAACAGTCAGTAATAAACAAACATGCTTATGTAATTCTTTTTGCAAATTATACTAATATACTCATTAAAGAGCATAAAATCGATCGCCTATCTGATTTATCCAATGATAAATTTTCAGTACATTATATAATAACAAAATTCATATCCACTTTGAAAAACTAAATGCCTACACTAGTTTTCACAAAAAAAAAACATAATCTGAAGACTTAAGATAGAATATGAAAGCAATGAAATCATCAAATACAGTAATATTACATTTTTTGGTCTTATAATTAACTATAACAGAAATTGCAAAGACCATATTGATTGCATCTTATTCAACCTGTTTTGTGATTAGAGCACTAATTCTTCATTTTATAACTGTATATTACACTTACTTTCATTGCTTAATGACTTAAAGAACAATGCTGGGGAAATTTAGTGAAAGGTAAAAAAGAGTAATAAGAATAATGGCAGGGGCGAAACGATCAACTTATTATAAATCACTATTCAAAACATTTACAATTTTACCATTAGCTCGTATATTCGAGCTGTATTTTAATTGGTAGTAGACAACTCAGAAGTATTGATTAAAAAATTCAGATATACACAGCATAGAAACCAGATATAAGCAGGGCTTAAACAGACCCTCTAACAAGTTATAGGCACTCCAAAAGGATGTTTATTACAATAGTGTAATAATATCTAATTCACCTTTATCGAGCATACTAATAAAAATAAGTTCAGGTCAGCCTTAAAGAGATACTTTGTCACTCGCATCTTCTGTACAGAGGATTTCATACAATAAAAAATAATTGTATAGTTTTTCTCCATTGAATTGGTTTAGTTTTGTAAATATATTAAATTTAAATATTTTAAGTTATCATTTGGTAAATATTATATATGTAAATAATTTAGTTATTATTAATATTTTCCCTGATGACATTTTAATGTTAATTATGTAATACTCTCTGACCAAACAAGGCATGTGATACAAGCCCAATATGGACTGACGTAACAGAAAATAAAGAAGAGTGACTAAACGGAACCCTCTAGTGAGAATTGCTGATTTGTCAGAAAAAACGAATATCGTCATTAAATTCAGAGCTAAGTAAATAGCCTATAACTTAATTAACTTAATAACTTAACGAGTTGAGATGACAATGCCGGCGTTGCAAGGAACAACTAAAGACGAACATCCCCATGGATGATGTTTCTAGTTTCCCCATGTGAAGTAGTTTGTAGCAGTTTTTTTCTCAACCTTTCATGCTTTCAGTCTTGAGTTGTTGCAGGATCAGGAAAATGTTATAAAAATAGTTATTTAATTTTAGGAAATTGAAGAAAATATGAGAGATATTAGTTTCCAAAGTATAAGTTGCAATGTGTTAATTGTGGTCGTGTGCTCGCTGATGCTCTGACACGGAGGTAATTCGATTGCCTTTCCGTGCGGCGATGATAAAAGTGGCCTGAGCCCTGCTTTGAAAACTTACAGAGAGCTTTTCTAAAATCTGCTTCTTCAAGTACAAAAGTCTATAACTAGTTAGTAGAGTTTGAGCGAGGAAGAACAACCGTGAAAGGCGAAAGCACACTGGACCTTCAGCTACAGTAGTCACAGAGGGAAGCATAGATCATGTAGAAGGTCGTTAAGGCGCGAACTCGTGAGCGGGAGATCTAGGGTTCGAATCCCACCAGGACCGTCCTCCCTGACTGGGGTTTTTTCCAGGTTTTCCACATTCCTCATAATTGGCAAATGCCGGGGAGGTACCCTAAACTTAGGCCTTAAACGCTTCCTTTCTTAAAAAGTATCCTTTCCCAATATATCATTTCATCTCATGTATCATCAGTGTCCACAGCCTGTGGTACCTCAGTAGCAAAAATGGCGTTAAACACTAATAAAAAAGTACTCAAACAGTTCATTATAACGGTCAATAGTCAATCGGAATATTCTAATCACAAATTCTTCATTATATAATATATAAGCGTATACAGTCTGCAGATATTTGATCATTTAGAAGTTTCTGTTCTAATGACACAGTATGTGTAAAGTTGCCTGAAATATATATGTGTTGTTTCATCACTAATATAAATGGAATTAAAGTGTATATTTCCTGTGCTGTATAATGGATCTCTACAACGTAAAGTTGCAGATTAATTCAAATCATGTGAAGGAAAAAGGGCTTGGGTTGTCCCTGTTTTCCCATGAAATCCTAAAGCCAAAAGTTTAGTGAAATGCAATGAATCCCAGATCCAGTTTATGCATTTGCTTTCTGAGGAAAGAAACTGTTCGGTGACAAAAATCTTACGCAGTCTAATTTCAGACTTCTGCCCAAGCCAGGCAGGCATCTTCTATCCATAGCTACTGGGGAATTTCCAAAAAGAGGTAGTTTTTTAAAAATCTCCAGCACCTATGAGCTTCTTAATACTTTTGTCCTTGGGACTCAAATTACGTGTAACTTTAATCATAATGTTGAGTCCTGGCAAAGGTTTCGAACTCTATAGCAAAGAGTTTCTGAAGCGTAACATTAAATTTGTAACTTTCCTCTGGAAGGGGGGAGCAACACGATAGGGTGTCGTCTTTATTTCCTGTAATCGCCTTAAGGGTCTGTCGCTAAGAGCCCCAAATAGCTTCCTCGATCAAAGCCTAGGGGAAGGCTGTGCAAGCAGACAAAAGAGGCAGCAGCAACAAAATCCTAGGCACAAATATATTACAGCAGCTTATATAATGTGAGTTGCAGAACACGCAGTTTCATCAAGCAAAGGATTCCGACACATCCTCAAAGGGTTCGCTCCCTATAGCAGATACACCTCTCTCGCATTCAAAACAGACACTTGTGAACTGTGGAAAAAATAAAAACGGGTGCCGACAAGAGGAAAAGGGTGAAAAGAAAGGAGAATGCGAAAAGGATGAAAAGGTAAGGAGATGAGAAGAAAAAAAAAACGGGGAGAAATGCGGATGGAAATGGATGGAAAGGTACAGAAGAGAGGACAAGGATAGAGAAATTGCAAAAAATAGATAAATGAGAAGGAAGAAAAGATAAATAAATGAAGAAAGAAGGAGATCATAGAAGAAAGGAACTGAATAAAAGAATAGAGAAGAAGAAAAAAGAATAAACAAAAGAGTATAGGAAGCAACGTGGTTGAACAGGAAAGAAAACGTGCGGAAAGACAGAATAAAGAAGAAAAAGGGGCAGAAAAAATTAGAACAGATTTACAAAAGGCTTGAACGAAATGAAGAATAAACAACAAAGAAATGAATTAAAGTTGAAGTAACAGAAAGAAAGCATCTAAGAGAGAGGAAGAAGATAGAAGTAAAGGAATAGGTAGAAGGTAGAGAAGGAAGGAGGAGAGGAGTAAATATATTAGAAGATGAAAGAATATTAAAAAAAAGATGAAAGGAGAGTTAAAGATAAAATAAAAGAGGAAATAAGAGGGGAGAAGAGGGGCAGATTAGAGGCGAGAGAGGAGAAAAAGAGCAGAGGAAAAAAAAAAAGGTCACAGGAAAGCAGAGGTTAGAAGAAGAAAAAAAAAAGAGAAGAGAAGGACAAAGAAAGGAAGAGATAAGGAAAGAATGGGGTATGAGAGAAGAGGAATGGCGGTCAGAGCAGTGAAGAAGGGAGAGGAGAGAAAGGAAGTAAAAGACAGAGGAAAAGTAAGGGCGAGAGAGAAGGGAAAAACATGAAATAGAATTGAAGGCGAGAAGAGAGCAGAGCAGAGCAGAGGAAAGAAAAGGAAGAAATTAAAGAGGAGAGGAGAAAAATGAGGAAAGAACGGAAGGAAGGAGAGCAGAAAGATCCAAAAGAAGAGATGAGCGGAGAGGAAAGGATAAAACGGCAGGAGGGAGAGGAGAGGAAAGTAGAAGAGAGAAAGGGACAAGAATGGACCAGAAATAAGAAGGGAGGGGAGGAGAGGAGCTAAAGAAAGGAAAAGAGGGGGAAAAGAGAAGAACAATGGACAATGGACAGAAGGGAAGAGCATAAGATAGAATTACAGTCAATAAGAGAAGAGGAGAGGAAAATAAACGGAAAGAAAAGAACGAATGAGAACAGTAGAGGAAGAAAATACCGAAAAAGAAAAAGAAAGAACGGAAGAAGAGAAGAGCAGAGAAGGGTAAAAGAATATTTAAGGAGAGGAGAGTTGAGAAGAAAACGGAAGAAGGAAAAAGAGAGAAAAAAAGGAGAGGAATGAAGAGTAGAGGAGAGGAGAAAAGTCTCAGACGCGTAAGCCGCTATAATTTTAACTACCAGCTAGCTGGGCTTAAACGTTTCCGTGGTCCTATTGAAACAGGAGCGTTGATATTCCTGTCACGTGTCTTCCTTCGCATGGCACCTGGGATAAGCAAACAGATCAGACACGCGGCATCTCACACATCAAGAATGCTTTCTTTTCCAAACAACACGACACGCAAGTAAAACCTTCTGTAGCTGTCAACATTACAGTAAGGCATTTATTGGCAACGATTTTAATTTACAAGAATGGAGATGGTGTATTCCGGCACAAATACAACGTTTTGCTTGCGGTCCTAGCGGCTCCAGTAGCGACAAAGAGACACTATGATCAACTCCAATAATGCCATGTTAATTTATACCTGCCAAATGGCAAGGTCAGTTCAGTATTGAAATGCCACCCCAGAAAGTCGATGACACATTTTGAGCCACTTTTGTTGCGCCTCTAATTTGTATAATATATTACATATCCTAATGAAATAAACTGCGATTGACAGACGAAGTATTAATGTATGCAACGTGACCTAAGTGTTGGAACGCCTGACGTCATTTAGCGATACGGGAGGAGGATGTTGAGCTAGGAATTGGCGTGTCTTGCGGCAGCCGAGGCAGTGTATAACGAGAATACAAAGCCATAGAAGGTTCACAATAGTATCAAATAATAATAATAAACCTTCTCAGTTTCAATTGAGCAATAATCATCAGTATAAAAGTCAAATTGAGATAACAGAATAGATTCTTCTTCAATTGTATGCCACAGAAGCTCAATTTGAAACACATTCCAAATACCTCAACGACTAGCTTAAGAAAATTTTACATTAGCCTAACCTTTATTATAAATGTTGATGTCAATTATATGCCATTTGTATTGTACTTTTCATACCACCAACCTGTTATAAATGAAGTAATATTTGACTACTAAATGATAATGCATTTCGTCATTCTTATACCTTAGATTTATGCAGCCAGGAAAAATGTGTTCACGCTTGTGACTTGTGACTATGTTTCAGATGCACTACACTGACCTTTTATTTAGTTTATTTCAGCCGTGCAAAAATACTTCAATATGTTAGGGGTTCTACAGGAAGATATTAATGAAATTAAATTGGTAAAATAATTCCTGGAGCTCAGCACATATGACTGCCAAATATATATTATATATTTATAATTCGCTTAAAAGAGCTCTTAATGTTCGAAAGTATAAAACTGCATAATTTCACAGAAATGAAGATGTTTTAGTCATAGGAAAATACAAGATAGAACATTAAAGAGCATTAAAATGCTTATACAAAACAGAAAAAAGTCAATTATTGTGAACAATATTATTAGAGGTTCAAAACTCCAAATTCTTATAATTTTAAAAAAGTACTGCGTCTTTCCAATCGAACTCAGCCCCAATCTAAGTTTCTACTGTTCAATAACGAGCTCAATTTCGAACAAGTTTAATTTGGCATTATTCCGTTATGCCATAGTAATACATATGTGTATGGTAACATGCTCAAAGATAACCTCCAAAATTATAGCCTAGGAAAAATAAATTACCCTTTGAAAGGTTACAACAAAAATTAATATTTAACTTAATTTTTTTTTAAAATAACGAAATTTAATATTTAATAAAATCACCCTTTTTAATCTTTAAGGAGATCAATATAAAACTGTACATATTCAATATTTTAAATACTTCAAAATAAGCACAGTGAAAACATAATTAAAATATTCCAATACATATTAAAGATGCACTACAATAATAAACAAATTAAAACAATTAACAGTAACTGAAAAATCTATATGTAAGTATTTGATTTGTCTTTGCATAGGAATTCTCAGGAAAATGGGATTTGATAAAAGAATTTCCCTGCACCAAATGTCGTAAGAAACAAAGAAAAATATTTTAGCACATATTCCTGAAAACGGTTACGATTGTAAAATATATATGTATATGTATATATATATAAAACATTTGCAAATATTTAATATCCATATATTATATAAGTCACACAGAACCTGGGGCATTGGATGAAAATTGGATTTGGCTTCAGCTTAAATTTTGAGGCAAGAGGCGCAAAAGACGAACACCCCGCAATAGCGACTCCCGTCTGATAAAGACACTGCTAAAACGAACTACCTTCCCCGAGATTCCAGAACCAAATCACCCTAAAAGTAAGAGACAAGAAGTTATAACACGAGAAGAATTAGGTCACATAGCGAATACGATCGATGCTCGTTAGTACGACCTTCTTCGGGCCTATAGGGAAAAAAACACGTTATTACCCAATAGAAGCTATTGAGGGAAGGAGAAGAGCAAAATGAAGGGGGAAGGTTGAGACCAGATTGTTTGTGGGGGATGTTTTATTATTGGCCCCACTTTGGGCTGCAGTTTGAAATGGATTTGATAGGTGGGGATGGGAATTGGACTGTACGGTTGCTGCGGCAATGCTTCGTTATTTACTTGTTGAAATATTGTATTCTCATAACATAAATATTCGGGCAAACTCACGTCGAACCACGGGCAAGGTGATCTTGGCAAACGCCCAAGTTTATTACATTGATCAAATGTTGCCGAGTGCGAAGAAATTGTTAATTTAACTGAATTCTTAATGCAGATCAATGATGTATCGGTAATTAACATGATTACTGACACTCAAGCTTGATTGTCGCCGTAACAGGTACTTGGTACTTAGGCCGCCCTTCCGCTGATCTCCGGGCGACGGCAGCCACACACATCTGGACCCTGAAAATTCTGAGAATCCCCTGTTTTGAGCAAAACCTAACCCTTTTATACACGATACAAAATGATGATATCCACGGGCAACGGTGCGAAATACTCCCGCCAATTTTGTGTTAACCCTCATAGGTGAATGCTTACCTCACTGAATTTCATTTCTATTCGCTGGAAAATTTTGGTTAATCAAGTAATTCGCTATTCGTCAATAATATGTATTTAAACAGATTCCATATGTTACTGTCAACGACTTTTTACTCGGACACCCACAACTTTGTCACTAAACAGGTCTGTTTCTGCTCTGAGGTGGGGAACATTTTCAAACCTAACTGCATACCAGAAGGGATTGCCTTGCATTGTCTAACTTTTTGCCAAGTCTTTCCGTGTTCTGAGTAAGACGAGAATTTTTCTTTACCGTGTTACATTTCTACACCTTATTTCTTAAATATTACCAAAAATTGTATTTTATGAACGCATTTAAACACCATACAATCTTAAAAATCTATATATACGAGATATTTCATTAAAGTTCCTCCACTGAAAGAAAATGCAGAATATACTTGCACCTAATTACTGATTTGCTCTTTCTAAAATTACAAACGTTAATTATTTCAATTACTCTGTAATTGACGGGGAGCCAGAGAGAGCTTCATGGTCAATTAGGTAAATAGGAGAAGGTGTGAAATATTAGAAATATCAAAAGAGCTAAAACTTTTAATAATATTTTTTACTTACTATCTCTTGGTTATTTATCGCTAACAATGCTGCTATGGCTTTGTTTAAAATTGTTTTACAAGTTGAACAATTCCTATTTCAATAATTGCTCCTCTTCTTCAATTCTCCTATCAATTACAGTTAATACTCCTATAGAAAAATAATAAAAACAACAACAATAACGATGATGATAATAATAACGATAATGATGATGATGGTGATAATAATAACGATGATGATGATGATGATGATGATGATGATGATAATAATAATAATAATAATAATAATAATAATAATAATAATAATAATAATAATAATAATAATAATACAGAACAACGTGCTCCTTTAGATTTGTATTTCTAATTACAGAAACTCCTTAAAATACTATATGGAAATCCATGAATCTATAGGTATAATGTCACAGTTTCTCCACTAGGGTCGCTTTGCTAACGTAGAAGAACAAAGAAAACAGATACAGTGCGTTGTTACAATACACACACATTTCAGTGTTTTAAGCTGGTAAGGAAATACATTGGGATAATTGGTACAGGGGGGATGACTCCTTTTGTACCTACCTTCCCCCAAGGGAACACTACCTGGAGGGAGGGGTGGAATTAGAGATATAATGTGCGACCAGATATAGGCGGAAGTAGGTGGAGTGCCTAACGTTTCCTCAATAGTAAGTCCTAGATATCATTAGGTCCGCAGGGTCCAAGTCGGTGTCACTATAGGCGTCAGGAAGGGAACCCCAAATAAATTCAGCCAGACGCCAGGATAGGAACTTTTCCAAGAGCAATGCACCGTCACGCCGCAACCCACAGCAAATGCACACCGCGCCTAGCACTTTTTAGTCTGCCCTATGAAATAATGAATTGTAGCAGCGAAAAATTCATTATCAACAAAAAACCCAAGGACAGGATAACCATCCCAAAGGATTTGAACCCAGATTTCTCCAATAAATCAACCAACTCGATCTTTTAAGCCGATAATAGCGTGCAATTTTGTTTCCAACTATATATAAGGAAACTTTGAGATAATCAGTTTTTTATTCATTTGCTAACTCCTAATATATTGGATTTAATAAGTTCCGCTTATTGAATTAATAAATTTTTCCTCACTTTTCTACTATGTTTTACATTGTATAGAAGGAGGATAAGGAGGGTGTTTGTCTTTTCAGTATATTAATTCAACATAAGCTTTTGCCACAGCGCTTGTGCTGAAGTTTCAAAGGGCCTTATTTCACTTTTTTTTGTTGTATGTGGTTGATTTACACTCCATTTTCACTACCGCTCAAGTGCGGCCTCTCACCTTGTAACAAAAGAGACTCTGGGAATCGAAATCCTCTCTCCATTCACTTTTAATTAGTGTTCACCATCTTTAAAACACCTGAAGGTAATAAATTTACGCCGCTTCCATGATTCACTATCGGAATCATATTTTACGATCGTGTAAACCAGACTTTATTGAAAAGCAGTAGGTATAGCGGCAGCAGAGAAGTGTGTGGGAGGCGGAAGGCAGCTAACCCTTCATGTCGAGCCCTCAAGTACAGAATTAAGCCTCGCTCCAGCTTCCTCGGCAACCCTAGAGAGCAGAGCATGGTTGTAAACAAAAGAACGCACTAATGGAATGACGTCTGTTCGCTATACTGCACATTAAACGGCCGCCTTCTTTTCTTCCTGTTCTGTTTTCTCCATATTAGCACTCGCTCGTTCATGCTCTATATCCGCCTCATTTAAAGCGCAAACTGAGTCGCCCCAGAGGAACATTTAGCAGCACAGAATGTAAGGTTACTCTTAATTTAGGCAGATAGGTAGGTGTTCCCCCTCACAGATAGGAAGTCCCTAGCTAAGAGCTTTCCCAAGTGCAGTATTACTCGTATCACGTACACATTCTTTGATCAACGAATAAAAATGTAAACTAGCAGCTGAAGATGAAGATATCCATTTCTGGTAAATTTTACGTGTCTCCACAAAGATTTCCTATTTTAACATTTCAAATTTTGATACTTAAATTTTAAACACTATTTTACTCACATGACGTCATCTTAAAATGGACCAATGAAACTAAACAAAATTTTGAATTTTGACCAATCACAGCCCAATTACAGAGTGAACTTATCGAAAAATAGTGTAAAATCCGTTTTATCACGTGATGTGCATGTCTTGTGGTCAGTGTAGCCAACTTTATACCTCCACTATGTAATTCCTGAACACGCATCACTGACGACTTTTGCTAAAGGTGATTGGAAGCTATTGATACCAATAAAATCATGCGCAATTGACAATCACAATGCAAAATGGAGGATTCTTCAAAGTGTTTTGGTTATGCGTCAAATGTACAAATTGATCTTATCATTAGGAATTCTAAACCACAGGATATAAAGAAATATAGAGACACTGTATGTTATCGTTATCGTTATCTTTCTCTTTCTCTCTCTCCCTCCCCCTCTCATTCTAGGTTCGTATTTAAAAGTCGAACGGTAGCGATTGTAATAGTCGACTTTTATTCATTTCAGTCTCACGGTTTCTGAATAGAACAGATAGATATTCGTATGTATAACAAGTTTTGATATTCTGTGCGCGAATTTCAAATACATATTACTTTTAATCTTATTCTGTTCATGAAATAGTGCTTAACCCGTATTTTGCTCTTCTCTGTTGGCATTACTGACAATCGCCATTCTTCTGTCATAAAGGTTAAGTACAAATATACAATTATTACAATGTTGTAAGTCAAGTTTAGAGGAATTATATTTAAATTCTTATTTTATTTGTGAAATATCACTAATAAATATAACTAGAGGGTCTGAGCTTTCTAGACTCGCTACGTTCATGAATGTATCGGTAATCTCAGACTCTCTCGTGATATTACTTGCGATAATGCAACTAATATCACATTTTTTGAGTTCCATCGTTGCTGCCAATATGTATTTTTGTTATTGTTACTTGCATTTGGACAAAATAAGTATTTAGCTGTAGGATGAAAAAACAATTAATTTTACTAATTAATATCATAGCCTATTTTGAACACAACTAATCCGCACATGTGATGCTCTTTTTTTTTTTGTAGAATACACACAATTTTGAAACAATTTATTGTCTATATACACAACCATTATATTAATTGTCTCAATAGCTTTCATATCATTATTCTGTGCGAATTCCCCCAAAATTAGCAGAATATATGTGTTTTAATACAAACTCGCTTGTCTGATACGTATTGGAGTTCAGCACACTGGCGGCAGAGGACAGTAGTGTAGTTTATTGGTAGACTGGTTAATTGTTGATTTGTATTATTTATAGATGCTCTTTATCACCTCCGGTCATCAGTTTCCCATTCAAATCAGGGCGTGAAATGTCCGACAAATTTTGCTCGGAGGCCTCTTCTTTCAGGCTTGAGGTTCTTTTTCATGCCGTAAATTTACGACACGGGACCCATGGCTTTACTTCCCTTCCGAAGGAAGCCATACTTAGGATTTTACGCACGAATGATCTTGGATCTGCGAAGCAAGTATGATTAGCACTAGACCACCAGGACCGACTCTCGCTGATGATGGTGAAGATGAGGATGAGATGATGATTATTATTATTATTATTATTATTATTATTATTATTCCTTGTTGAATAGTGTTTAACTCTGAGACATCCCAGGCGATGTACTCTAGTGATACATGAGATGAAATGATAAATTTAGAAGGGAATTTCTCTTAAGGAAGGAAGAGTTCCAGGCTTAAGTTTAGGGTATCTCCCCGGCATTTGCCATTTATCCTCATTAAACCTGGAAAATACCTCAGTCGTGCAAGACGGCCCTGGAGAGAATGGAACCCTAGACCTACCACTCACGAGTTCTCGCCTTAACGACTTCGGCCAACCGTGGCCGTAATAGATTATGATTGAGCAGTGACGAAATGAGCAGCAGGAAAAGCCGGTATACCCGGGAAAAAAACAATCGCTGCTTCCCCGCCGCAAATCACACTTACGGCCTCTGGGATCCAATCCGTGCCGCCTCGGTGGGCGACAAGCAGTACAATCATCCGGTCAGGACGCTGCCCTTTTCAATTAACAATAGTGTTACATATGTTTTCTTTTAAAGATTCTATGCAACATTGTTAAAAAATGTATTCACATAAAACAAAATTTTGTTAGAAAATGATACTGATTAAGGATCAAATGAATAGTTACTATTAAGGAAGTAAACATTTCAGCTGTAAAATGCCCAGTGCTAAATTGAAACACAAGAACCACAAATGTTGGTAGCTTTTATCAAGCTCTTATAAAAAAAAATCTTGTCCAAATTTAATTACGAAGGAAGTTTGTGACATTGCAAGTCTGCACTTTTACGGACGATATATTCAAAAGTATAGAGCAAATTCGGTTAAATTCGTGATAGTACCTTCAGTTCCTATAAAAAAAATTTAATTTTGAATCAAACACATAAATGACTGTATACACACACACACACACACACACACACACACACACACACACACACACACATTAAGAACCTCTTAAAGAGTTAGATTATTTCAAGCGTTAGTTCACTCATAAAACAGTTTTATTTTGGTATCCTTGTACTTTTGGACCGAAAAATGTTTCAAATGCCTCCAGATACATTTACTGTGTGTAAAGTACCAATGAAGAACAAAATAAAGAGAATCTATGGATGAGGTGTATCGTAGAGGTCCTTTGTAAATATAAATGATTTTAATAATTGCAATTAGAGCTAATTAAATTTGAAACACATCGGGATACTACCATCCTCAGGGACAAAGCCAACAAGATCTGAAGAGAAACTGCCGGTCATGCTCCGGAGACAATGAGTGGATGCAGAGTGTCAACTGTAATAGTGATTTGAAAAAAGAGTTAGGGACTCTCAAAATGTCCGAAGAACTTCAAGTGTCTGGGATACAATTATCAATCTGATTGAGAAAGACAGAATTTACTACAAATGTTGTTAATTTTGTTATTTTAGCTACTACTATTGCGTAATGACCAGCACATTATCACATAAATTTTAGAGTGCTACATATTGCGATCTATTTATAATCTTGATGGAAGTAATTACTCATTAATTAGCTAGACCACCTCTGTGATCTAGTGGTTAGCATTGCTGACTGCTGGCCGGAAGGCTTGGGTTTGATCCCTGGTGCATTAGGAATGGAGAGGTGGCGTTCTTCGTTTAAGAATGCTGCTTGAAAGGCGACCGACAGGCTGATCATAATACTGTTCTCTATCAATGAGGTCGTGAGACCGAGGTAGAGGGAGGAGAGATCGTAGCGGCAGGCCAAGATTCACCTCGGGCTGTAGTACCAAATGAGAAGGAGAAGGAGAAAAAGAAGAAGAAGAAGAAATTAATTAAATTATTCTGCAATATGTTTTTGAAAAAGAATTAAGAAGACTGAAATAAAACCAATTTATTTATAATATATCAACTTTTTTTAAACCTAAACCTTACCCGGTATTGCCTACCGGGCATATCATACAAGTTATTGATGCTTTAAATCTTCTTCTGTTTCTTCTTCCAAAAATGTATAGGCCTGTCGATCTGTACTGTCTTCATTTAAGCATATCACTCCAACTTGTTTTTGGTCTTCCTACTTGGCGATATCCTCTAGGTTTATAGTTTAGTAAGACTTTAAGTATGCGTTCCTCTTTCATCCTTAATATATACTGGTACCAATCATTTTTATTTTCGTTAATTTTCTTTTAAATTATATATATATATAGTTGTTTTAGGAAATCTTCATTTCTTTGTTTGTCTAAGAGAGTATATCATCTCTGATATACTCTCATCTCATTTCTGCGGTTTCTATTTTTTTTCCTGCCTGTCTGTCCTGTTCATAGTCTAATTTTCACTTCCATATGTTGCCACGCACTATCATTATTTTATATAATTTCATTTGTATTGCTTTTGATATCTCGTTCTTTAATGTTCTCCTTATTGTTCCATTCATTTGTCTTAAATGTTGCTTTAAATAACTCCATTATTTATGAACTCGACTTTGGTTTATATAGATTGATAATAATTAACAATACTGCTGGAGGATCTTCAATTTGACATTAACCAGTCTGTTTAAATGCCCAGCAACTGCTGCTCAAATCGGACTATGAAAATATTTTTGCCTTTCATTCTTTTATCAACTTTGACATATTAATGATTATTGGTTTAATAAGTTACGGAATAAATATTCCGGAGATATCATACAGGGTTACGCAGCGCATAGTCATAAAATTGTTGGTGAAAGAAACTGTTTTCCGTCTGAAAACTTGACCTGGTTAAAGAGTGAAAACGTTTTGAGAAGAGTGAGACCTAATGGTCGACGACCAACAACATCTGCGACTCTCAATAATGTTAAAGGAATTGATTTGATTATTCTGCAGTTTAAGCTGAAAGCATTTGGTCAGCAAAGTGTTTCAAGAAAAGGAGACCATAGAATTCTTTGTTTCCTCAATAATGCCATGTGCCCCTACACCACCCTAAATCAGCATTAACGTTGACAGTATCAAGAAACCGCAATATATGCTTTATATCGTATAGCCCAACTTGACTTATATACTTATCATTGTTTGATCGGTTTAAGTATCAGAAATTCCAAGACAGATGTTATTCAGCTGTAAAGTGCTTAGAATATGAACAGTCAAAATCCCACTCTACGAAAATAAAATAGAAACCTCTTAAGTCATGAGTTCGATGCTTCCTATTTCTCTGGTTCCAATGCAGAGGATGGGGATCTCTGGGGAATTTGGACTATTTTTAATGACTTGTGGTCATTAGGGAAAAAGGGAATTGTTCACTGTAATAATATAACGCTCGGCTCTGGTTGGACATTTAATTTCTTTGACAATTTGAAAGGTTCAGGAACATGCTGTGCTTCTGTTATGTGGTTATTGTTCTGATCCTATTGTACTTTATAATCTACTCTCGGGTTATAATTCACTGCATTCACTCGTGGATTTACTCACTTTAACATAATTTTGAAATCTGATAGTCATCTTATCACTGATTCCGCGCGATTATTTTTACCATTACTCTCGCACTGACTGACTCTCACTGACTGACCGATTTACTTGATTCTCAGTCACGGTTTAACTGGTTCTCTCTGACACTGAATAACTAATGATTGATGCTGATACTGACTAACTGCCACTATTGCTACTCTCCCTCTTGAGTACTTAAAACGTATTTCTTATAGTTAATGTTAAATCTATTATGTAAATTCGCTCCGTCCCTCGCGAAAATTTAATTCCTTTAAATATTATTGGACTTGGTTCCTTCTAGAATTTTATTGGTTCACACAAGTTATGGGTTGTTACATATTCGCTTTATTTTTTTTTTTTTTTTTTTTTTTTTTTGTATTATGTTGATTGGTTGAAGTTTCAGGGTTTTACCAGGAAACACATAACTGCTAATTCTACAGCTATGAAAGATGGGACATCAGTCCTTTACTAGATTCCCACCCTGAAAGTCTACAATAAAGCAGACCATATATGCGGTCTCCCTTTGAAATAGCTAATTTCTTGTTTGTTTTTTTTTTGTGGTATTTAACACCCGTTTTTACTACTGTGGCACCACAGGCGATGGACACTGATGGTACACGAAATGAAATGATAAATTAGGAAAGGATTTTTTTAAGGAAGGAAACGTTCCAGGCCTAAGTTTAGGGTGCCTCCTCTGCATTTGCCAGTTATGAAGACTGAGGAAAAGCTGGAAAAAACCTCAGTCATGGAGGACGGTCCTGGCGGGATTCGAACCCCAGACCTCCCGCTCACGAGTCCGCGCCTTAACGACCTCGGCCATCCGTGGCGGTTTCTTGGTTTCTGTAAAACACGTTTCGGTATACGGTATTTCCTTTTGACGAGAAGTACAGTTACCGATTGAAATCGCAATACGGACCATACCCCAGTTTAGAGTGTAATAGCATTTGGCGCCTTGAGTTGGCAGGTCTGTCTGGGCGGTTCTGAAAGGGTAAGGTTTAACAAAGGACCCTCTTCACAGGTAACGCGGCCTCTTTCTAACTTTTCCGACAAAAGTTCAGCATATCCATCCCTTTTAACAGAAACATAACAAAAACATGTGTGTGCACTGTCATGGACGGTATTATAGAAAGATAACTTGAATATTGCTTGCTAGTCAAAAAGATATATCCATACAATTACACTAGGTGTAGTAATGAAGTCTGGGTTCTAATTGTAACATTGATATCCTTGATTATTATGCTATTCTTGGCATTAAACAATAGCTGAAACAAGATGCAATTATTTTTATAATTGCCATCAGAAGCAATTATAGTTAAATATGAAATTTTGAGCCAACATTTCCTGCTTCACCTCCTAAACTCAAGATCGCGGGTTCAATCCCGGCCAGGATCGATGGATTTTTAGGCCGTAAAAATCCTAAGTATTGTTTCCTTCAGAAGGGAAGTAAAGAAAGCTGTGAATCCGGTATCGTAGATTTACGGTATGTAAAATAACGTCCAACCTAAAAGAAGAGGCCTCTGAGCAAATTTTGTCGGCCGTTTCACGTCCTGAATTGAATAGGACGCTGATGACCTGAGATGTTAAAGAGCGTCCGTAAATAAACCAAATGAAATAAAAATATTTTCATTACCATATTTATAAATGTGCCGTATACAAATTCTGGATAATTTTTTTCAAAGTACCTATTATTAAATATATTGTACTATCAAAACCGGTGTCTTCCTTATTTTAAGGGTAAAAGAGGAATAAAATTTCAGGTATTGAGTGAGAAGAACATTGTCTTGGGCTACAGATTGGCAGTTGAATCATTGCCCTGGACCCATAAAGTAGAGGAGTGTTGGATATTAACAATAAGCCTCAAACCTAGAATATGCATCAAAGTGTGCACTGATAGGAAGCAATAAGGATCGCCTGTTTAGGGGCAAAGGATTAAAAAGAATTTCGAGAATTTACTAAGAGAAATCGCGATTCTATTTCCGGTTTAGAAACAATGTATGAACAATGTATGGAAAAGAATAAACGGTAACTAGGTTTGAATCCGCGAAATTAGCAATACAAAACTCATAAATATAACTTACATTCAATCTAACCATAAAGTTATCACAACTCTTAAAGAATTTAATCTTAATAATTCAACTAAAGAAGAAATTAGCAATACAAAAACTCATAAATATAACTGACATTCAATCTAACAATAAAGTTATCACAACTCTTAAAGAATTTAATCTTAATAATTCTATTATTCCAGATGGTAGAGTAAGGCGTGACTGATTCAACAGACGACGGTTCTTGGGACAAAGTGCAGGGGAACTCTCTTTAACATCCGGTATATGCAAACGTTTCAACATGTTTCGCTTTTGCTCAAAACACTCGAATTTTCCTGTACGTAAAATTGTTATTTATGTATTTTATTTGTGTAATAGAAACTAAAAGATACATTATGAGTACATATGCGTTTTTTAGTCGAAAGAGTCTGGTGCTGTCAATATTTGGTGACATGATCGAATGATCCATTGCAACCGATTACTCACTTTATATTTCACTAATGCAATCCATGTCAACATCACAGTTAATCTGCTCGCTGTCAAACATATAACCTTGTTTACTGCAATTGTTACTCGTCGTTGGATAACCCAATGACCGCCAAATGTGCATTTTAAAGCTTTTCAATGTAATCAAATAACCGATGAAAGGAGAAAAAATAACTGCAATATAAATTATGGAACCATATTACACATAGTAACTTTATTGCAAATGACATTAAATTGAGGAAAATGACTAAAGAAACGAGGACTAATTTGCGGAGCTCCATGGTAATTTAGCAGATTACACACAGGGCTGTCTCTGCTACTAGACAATAGAAAGATAGAATACGGTCTTCAATTTAAAATAATGTGATCTTGAAAGCAAATATCCTTTGCAGTATCTTTCAAAGTCGATAATATCACATGACATCAATATTCTTTATATTGTTTAATATACTACATTAAAATCACACATATTTTTTAAAATCGCCTTCATAAAGTAGGTTATAGAATTACATGCACAACAATTCTTTCATTATAGTATGATTTTTTTCAAATTTCACCATTAAAAATGTAGGTTTTAATTGTTATTCTTAACAACTGTACGCTGTACATATTGTTAAAAATAAGTTGATACCTTGCCACAATTAATGTATATTTTCCCAATGGGACACAGTGATCTATATATTTGTTTGCTCGTAGGTGGGAAAAATATTAACAAACTGAATTAATTATATTTTTCATTACATCTCATAGATGATCTTATAAACAAATTTATCTATAATTTTAAAAGAATGTATTATCCAATATGCATTTATGAGTCATCCATATTGATTTAATGTGCATGAAAAAGAAGTACAAAATATTTCACATCATTGGGTTAGTTTGTTTCTGAGAAAAAGTACATTACATAAATGAAATTTAAATAGAAAAAAAAAACAATGCTATATTTAATATAATTATGCTTTCTGACACGTTTTCTGGTCTATTAGCGGTCACCTACTCAGTTTTTAATCATATCCTTTGCTCTTGGTGCTCTTATTTTCTTTGTTCTTGCTTACTGACATTTTTATTACCATGAATTCTGCCTGTCAAATGCCTTGCTTCATCCAGTTTTGCAATGCTTGTAAACACAAAGTGCTAGGAATTATTTCCATCTTCATTAAACTAATAGTTGTTTCTATTATTGACTTGGATACAAAACGTATCTTAGAGAACCTATTCGAAAATATGGAATTCAGATAGGTTTTCGGCATGAAATACTTTTTCATATGTTCTGGGTTGCAGAGATGTTTATAAAAGGATCGGCTGTTTTTAAACCAGGCAAATCTGTAACTTAGGCAACACATAAAGTATGCATTTCTTAAACGACAATGCGCCCAAAAAGAACAGAAGTTCAACCGTAGTAGTAGTAGGGTGGTTCTGCGATGCGGCCATTTAAATGAGTTTTAAACTGCATAAACCTAAAAGAAGGTTTAAGAACCTTACTTTGGAAAAGGAAGCGATCTCTATTATTTGTATCACCCGTAAAACCTGTTTTTGTTTCTTGAATTTTCGTTTTGAAACTGAATTAACTGAAATAACACCAAGTTAACCACACAATAGTTATCCTATAATCATGGAGAAGTCTCTGAATGTCGGCCTCTTTCATTTTTAAACTCTTTCAAAATTCCTATTAGATTTAAATAAATGCGAACCAGACGCGCGGTTATGAAACTGAAACTATATGTTTTTAATGAACGATAGACAAACTTGGTTATTTTCTAATTTTTTAATGTATTAAGTAATAACTAATAAGTAAACAATAGACGGGATTTGTTAAGGACAAGGATAGGGAGAGCTGAGAGAAACTCTTGAAATGCGTGTCCGAACATGAGAGGATAAGTGGATCTTACGGCACCACATGTCTCTCAGCCGTTCACATGCACATCACAACGCATTTCCAGTGAACACATACTGCTTCGAAGATTAGGCATGGGATTAACTGGCTCTTACCCATTTCGGGACTTGGATGTCGAAGTGTATCGCATGTACCAATCGCTGGTTCAAAGACCTCAGTCACCAAGGTCCTAAGAAGAAGACAACTACAGTAAGGTTATTTGATTTACGGTCCGCCTGAGCTTGGCTGCTTACTGCTAACTGCAGTTTCCGTAACCGAAAAAGGGTAGATGCGCCGCGCATAAGGCATAAAACTGAGAGTAATAAGCACTAACTCGTGTATAAGAAACGTTGAAAAGGATGTCCCTCGGCGGCAATACATTGCCGGCATCTGCGTAGGAAATTTCTCTATCTCATCTAACTTTTCTTCTGTAAGAGCATGGAGGTTTGGAATACGTTTCTTGTTATTGAGAGGTTCTGTCTCTCGTAACTTTTGAACAAGTTAGAGAACAGTTTCTCCATCTAGAACATTTACCAGGAATTTTTCTTGTTTCGCCTCACCACTTCTCTGTAGGAATCGTTTTTATATGTATCGTAGGAAAGACTATGTTTATATAGTAGTATAACTAGAATAATTAGCACACAATATACACGCAATGAAAGCACCGAATAACACATGAGCGCACATCAGTCGCTGACAAACTTTCCCTCAAACTAACCACAAGCTGATACCTGCACGTGCACGATCAGCTTCTTCTAGTACGCAACAGCGCTCTTCCAGCACGTAACTAAAATAACCCACTGCACAAGCTTAGTGTTAAAGTGGAAGATTTGAACAAATCGCATCCGAGCATTAAAATGAAATAAAATTGGAAAGAAACGAAGAAAATGGAAGTTGGTAAAGAAAAGTGAAAGCGCCAGCAAAAGAAATTAATGATTCCGGTTTTGTTCAGCATACATGTCATTTTGCAGCATCGGGATTAGAACTTTAACATAGTGAGCTTTAGAAACGAAATGAGATACCATGCTCAAAAAATTAGAGAATACATGTTTAAATCAAAGTCCCATAATAAATATTGATACAATGTAATTTTTGAGAGTTTATAATTATAGATTGAAGAATTGTGTAAAATTAGAATAGGCATTCTAACAAAATTTTGTTTCACAGGATTAGAAATACGAACAAATTATTGGTTGATACAGAAAACAAAGTGGAATTACAAAATTGCATTGTTTAGTAATAAATGTTTCTATGGTTATGCCAACGCCCAGTATCTATTTGTGTCCTCTATGCGCTGCAATGACTTCCTAATACGCACTCGGCATGCTTCGCAACAGCCTCCTAATAAAGATTTTCTCCCATTCTTCAGTAAGTGCATTTGCAAGTTCTCCAGGTTCTGTGCCATAGCAGGGCGCTCGCGAACAAGTTTCACCAAGGTATCCCACAGGGATTGAGGTCAGGACTGCATACAGATCAGTCCATCACCGAATTTGGCATTCTTGCAGGACATCTGGTATTCTGTGTTGTATGAGATTTAGCGTTATCATGCATTAGAAGAAAATTAGGATCCATACCATAAGCAAAGGGTACGAAATCTTGAAGGATAATGTTATCAATGTAAACATCAGCGTTCATGAGCTGTAGGACAAGAAGCTCTGTCCGAGACTCAACAATAATGTCATCCTAAACCATAACAGAACTGCTTCCAATTTTGTCATATTTAATAATTATGACTGGAGAAGACGTTCACCAGGACATCTCCATACACGTGTATGACTATCACCACCAGTCAAACGAAATCTTGACTCGTCTGTGAAGGGAACAGCCTTCCATTGGCGGAGCTGCCAGTTGAGATGATTCCGAGCAAATCTCAGTCGAGCTTCCTTGTGCTGACGTGTCAAACGAGGTGCTTGAAAGGGGATTCTAGATCTCAATCCTGCATTTCTCAGTCTGTTTCTTACAGTCTGATCAGAAATCATCACTCCAGTTTTTCGTACATCATTTTGTGGATCTCTGGTTGCAGATTTGCGTCTGTGCAACGCTAAAAAGACAAGATATTTATCCTATATCTCTGTTGTCTTCTTCTTACGACATTGTCCGGGCCGCCTCTTGTATCCACCTGTATCCAAATATCGCCTCCTAACCTTCTGGATGACAGACATGAAGAATTCTGGAGACAAAGCGACTGGAATGGTCATCTTTAACCCAAGCAACTGATGGTGCGACTGATGTTTCATTCAGATGTTTCATTGCTCTGTATTAGCCTCAGAGAACACAAAATAACAATTTCATACCACAGAGTGCTGTTAAAATCTGTTTTGAAAAAAATAAGAGCACTCACTTTGGTTTCAACAGTTTTTGAAACTTCATTAATTTATTCACAGAACATCTAACAAATCCTAAAATATCTTTATTCTAGTTTTAAATAATACTTCAAAACATAAATCTTTAATGTTTTGAAGTCAAAATTACATTGTCAAAAATAACATTGTATCAATAATTATTTTGGGGCTTTGATTTAAACGCGTGTTACCGTAATTATTTTGAACAGTGCATTTTAGTATGGGCATATATATCTGCAACATGATAATGAAATGTCAATACTACAGTGACTCCTTCCAACAGTTGTGTTTTCATTTCATAGGAAAACTATTAGAAAACGAAAGCCAAATACAAGAAAAAAACGTAAACCTAGGAGTTCACTTGCAACTATCTCACAATCTTTTGACTGGATTTGTAGTTACATAAAGTATACTGATGTACACAATTATTCTAAATGAGCGAAACCAATTTATGTACTTATTATAAATCAACGATTAATTATAAAACTCGTGTGAGCTATCAATGGTTAGGAAAACTGTACATTTACATCAATATTTATTATTGCTAATGTATATACATTCTTATACTTGGTCAGGGGTCTTCAAAACCATAGAGATTGACAATCTGCTACCTTACCCATAACCTGGAAACATTTGACACGATGTTGTTGCCCTGACATTTTTAAAATATGTGTTTGTAATGCTAGCAAACTGTTTTTTAATCTATTGATATCTAATGGGCTTTTCTACAATAAATAATTTACTTAATGAACTTCCATTCATTTAGGATAATTCGGTACCTGAGGAACTTAAAGAGGGGTCAGATAAGGAGCGGTTCTGTGACAATCCTGAGTGCGAAATGTTGTTAGAGCTAACGCAAGACATATCTGCACCCACGCTACATCAAACAGCCGAAGACGGCTTCTCTATGACAACGTTGACCTTTCCGACAACTGGCGAAACACCGTGCATATTCCATTCTAGAGTCCGTGAGATTTAACTTGTCACTTTTTCTACTGTCTCTTTCTAGCAATGGGCATTTGTCCTTCTCACAATTCCTTAATGGTAGCCCTTTGAGTACCCTTCCCACTCAAACCTTAATGCCTGAATGACCGTGTTTTGTAAATATATCAGTGGTGATGCAGTTAAAGTTAGCCTTTGTAGTTTGACTTTGAGATTGTGAGTAATATTGTGCACTGAAAATTTTTCCGAAATACAATTACAATCTCTTTCAGTGACTTTTAATTGTCTCGTGTTCGTTGTTCTTCAGACTGGAAATTGCAGAAAAGTCGTAAAATCCAAAATCCAAAGTCCGATTGCTAAGGTTCACAAGTTTTATTTAGTACTAGGTGTATCTTTATTATTATAAAATTCTGTATACACATTACAAATATATTTTATGCATGGATCGCAGACCGTACATGCTTAAGCATGAGGAACAAATAAAAAGCAAAAATAACAATATTATTATTAGTATTAATAACAATAATGTTATTAATATTAATAAATAAACATTTAAATGATCAGAAAGAAATTTACAGATATATGAATGGAAACATATTACATTATTTCAACACTGTTTTTGTTTTCTAACCAGAATATAAATTGTTTCTATCTTCGCGCACTTTCGCAAGGAAAATATGTATTAAACCAATTAGTGTAGTTTGCAAACAAGTCCTCTAATTGGCTTAAATTTTTTTAAGAAAATACCGTTTTTCTCAGGGCCAGAATGTGTACCCTTTCCTCATCCCCTCCACAAAATGTGCAGATTCTCCTGCCAGAACTGTCCATTATTTGTTGACTTTTCTAACTTCCTAGTCTAAACCAGGTCCCTAGAACGAGCATAATATACCTCTTTATCCCCGGTTAGTTTAATTCATTCCATAGGTTCAAGGAAACTTTCCAATCCAATCCTCTAGTCTTGTTCTAAACTTATTCCATATTTTTTATTATTTTCATTGCCTCGTTGTCATATTGAACCCAGGCCAATTCCTCTTTCCACCTCAGTAGGCCAAAACGTTGGTGTTATATTTGTATAACATTTTGCGCGAAGTGTTGACTGGTCTCCTTGCATTAGTCTAAGCCAATATTTCACAGTTTTACTATTAACTGTATCTTCATAGCAACCCACCTCCCTTAGGGCCCTACAGTTTGACGTTCCTTTGGAGAATCCGAGAACCCTTTTTCAAAAATCGACTTGCATTTTATTTACATGTTCAGGTCTCCCCATCACCGCCACGGGTGGTCGAGGTCGTTAAGACGCGGACTCGTGAGCGGAAGGTCTGGAGTTCGAATCCTGCCAGGACCGTCCTCCCTGACTGAGGCTTTTTCCAGGTTTTCCTAAGTCCTCATAAACGGCAAATGCCGGGTAGGTACCTTAAACTTAGGCCTGGAACGTTTCCTTTCTTAAAAATAAATCCTTTCCCAATATATCATTTCATCTCAGGTATCATCAGTGTCCATCGCCTGCGGTGCCTCAGTAGTAAAAACGGGTGTTAAAAACTACTCAAAAAAAAGTCTCTCCAGCCGCATCATATTTCACTTCCATGTAGCAGAATAGGAACAATAAGTACAGAAATTTTTGGTAATTAATGTGAAGCTTTAAAAGGAAGGAAGCTGACAATCTCAGTGACCAGTATAGTTGAAAGAACTACTGCAAGGGGTTTGCGAACTCCAGGTAAGTGGCGCTCGAACAGGAAACCCAGAACAACCAAAATAGATTCATTTACTACCACTGCTATAACGCGAAGTATTTATTCTCTTTATCAAAAAGATTTTCTGCCTAGTTTGCACGATGTATATAGTGCACTAAAGGCTTAAGAAATCATTGAAAGGCAGTATATAGTCCTTAAGACAAATTCTTAAAAAATTCAAATTTAGTTACGTTAAAAGCTATCAAGGCATGAAATGTTTAATGGAAAGATGGGATGTTGTTTCAAAAAGATTGTGGTTTTTGAGAAAAATAAAAAAAAAAAAACTTAGGGCTACTGGTCGTCTTATTATGTACTTAGATGAAACGTGAGTGAATGTAAATCACACTAAAAATAAAGTACGGAAATGAGAACTTGATGAAAGCGACTTTCCTCTGAAAACTCCAATAGGAAAAGGTCAGGGATTTATTACTTTACATGTCGGATGTCTCTCTGGATTCATTCCCAAGCGTTGCTCGCTTTTAAATCAAAATACACAAAGGATAAGCATAACTAAATTTACAGTAAAGTATTAAAGACTGGTTAGTTAATTGTTGCTAAACTTTCCCTCCCATAGTATAATTGTTAATGGCAATGCCTCTTATCACTGGGTGGAAGTTAATAACGCACTCATTTCGTCATCACTGAAGTCTGATACATGTAGCCATGGCTCTGAAATAAGAACATCGAGTTTGACACACGATCGACAAAGGCAGTGCTGTATGAACTTATTAAATTGCAAAAGGATACTTTCAAAATGTCTGAAAACGCAATCATCGCAGAAATGCATGGGCATACCACCTTACTACTGTAATTTCAATGCTATAGAATTGATATGGGCACAGGTAAAGAACGAAGTCGCCAAACAAAATATCTCTTTTAAGAGTAGTGAAGCGAATGTGTTTTTGATAATGCAATTGAAAATGTGACTGCAGAATATGGGAGAAAAGCATGTGAAATAGTTTTACTGGGAACAAGACGGACTTTTTGATGAAATTAAGGATAAGCTGATAATCAATTTAGAAGTATCAGAAGATGAATACGAGGATCAAGATTCATCTCAAGTTTCAAGCGACTTTGATGAATATTCAGAAGATGACCAATTCCCCACTGATGCCGCAATGTTTTGGACGGGGTATACGATCTGCCTGCATCGCCGTAGAAAGAGATGGCGAGTACTCCTTTCTCTTTCTAAAGAGCATCTGAAAACATAAAACCTCACAGACTTTAGTGAACTATTTGAATGCCTTTTATCTTAAAAATGGTTAATTACATAAACATGCAGACACTTTCACCTTCATTTATCATGTAAGCACTCAAGCACATAACAATGTTTTCTTAGAAATGATAGATGCTACAGAAGATGTTTGTGCGCAGGCGCAGAATGTCCTATCTCACTCCCTGAAAAGCTCTCTCTTTCCCACAATAACGGACTCCAAGCGCGTACCTGTGAGCGATGTCTATAATAGAGTAAACCGTGATATACACTTATAGGTCCATTTCCGAATCACACTTATTCTCGACGTTGATCGAAAAGAAACTGGCAGCCAGTTCTCCTGACATCAAAAGCCTTGTTTATGAGCAGGCCCTAGGATTTATATGTAATTGAAAATTATGAAATATGCATACAGATATAGACTATCAATTGTAAAAATAAATAGTAAAATATGGACAGATTTTATAAAAATTGTGCAAATAATATCTGCGTTTTATGAAATGTTCACGCTATTAAAAGGTTCATACAGTAAAGTACAGTTATTGCTTACCAACAGAACAAGCATTTAACCTCCTTTCAAATTGCATTAAAAGAATCAGAACTTTTATACCATTATTAATTATTCATTTTACTCTTTCAATGATAACATCCCATTTACAAAACGTTGCTTCACCAATAAAATGGCAAAAGCTTTCAAAAACCTATAATACTGAATAAAAAGATAAATAATCATAACCAAAAGATACATTGGTTGATATAATTGCAATGACGTTAAATATTAAATGATAACATATCCCTATAGCTAGGATTCTTGGCTAGCTGTTTTGTGTTATACTTCATTTTTACTACTTCTGCTACAGTAGTTGAGACCTTGAGATGCATGAAACGTTTGCTTAGACGTATGGCAAGTACTTATTTTACGGAAGCAGTGCTGACACAGTTTAAAAGCTCAACATGTTCTCGATGGCTTCAATGTTAGCTGCATAATATTCTATTGCATCTAACCATGTTTTCCCTTTAGTTATGTCTTGTTCCCTACTTTCCACATTCAATGCAAAAACCGTAATCTAGTTTTGGAATACTGGTGCTAGTAAAGTAACTTTTAAGTTATCTGACAAGAATAATTTTTGAAAGCATAAGCATAAAATGTAAAGATTTCAAGTAATGTTTTAATTATATAAAGATTTGTGAATTTTCTTTAAATGTGTTAAATTGTGTACCCAAAAATATAGACAAAAATGGCGAATTAAATATATTTAAACACTCCAAATATCCTTTTTTGTAAACAAATAATAAAATTTAATTACAATCAATGAAAAAAAAAAACACATATCCTAGCTTTTTTATGAGACATCAAAGGCCGAGGAGCGTTTACATGGTTTGAGAGATGCTGAGTTTCGTTCCATGTGACACTTACACTTGGCACTTGGAGCAACTATAGTAATACTGTACGTTACAGAAATTAATTTCAAATCTTATAAACAGCAATATTATTTCATTTATATTTTAATTGTATTGAAGCAAAAGTGGATGTAAAATTAGCCGTTTCAAAGCTTAGTTTGCTAGAGCAAAATACTATCGATGGTTCAATTTCAATGACGGCGGAATTTGTGATGAACAATGTCAGGATTTGTTAGTTTTTTGCACATTTATTTCGCTTTCCTGAGTTTATTTCATCAGTGCACTTCACTTCTTTTCTCTCCCTCGCTCTTCTCATTTATGATTTCAAAACTTCGAACTGGCGGCTTGAGATGCGTCTATGTGGCTGTGGCTATGGTATATCCTCCATAACCATTGATGAAAAGTTTCCGAAACACCGAGCATTAAAGTGGTGGGAGATTTCCCTTGACTAACTAGCAGCGAATGGGTGGTAGCGGTGCCACTTGGTTGGTAACACCGGTGGTGGATGGCGCAAAAAGTAAATTTGTTCGGCTGTTTCATCGCCCTGTCTCAGATCTAAAATACAACACTCCAACGGCGGTTTGCGGCAGCTTAAAGCCCGGCGTGCACAACTATATTATTGCTATTGCTAACTGCAGATCGCAAGCTTACTGCACTACTTCAAAATATTCTTCCGGTTTCCATGCAGCAAACTTGTCGATGATCCTTTAAATACAGTCTGGGGTCTGCAGAATGAAATCTCTCTCTATCGAAAGCGTTATATACTTCTATGTTACGCTTAGAAATTTTTGTACATATCTAATTTGCTTTACAGTCAATTAACACAAAAAGTTCGCTATAAAGCAACTAATTCATACGAAACATTACCAGCATGCACACTGATTAATTATCGCTACTAGAGAGTGTCTGCATGACAACACTGTTGCTGCAAAGGTAATATTATTTCATATTGAAATAAGTTCAACTTTTGTCATCTCGTGTATACGATTGTGTTGTTATTAATATACTATTTCAACATAATTATATAATAATATTTTAAATTAGTTTTGTAAGGCAAAAGTGTATAAAACAAAAGGCAAATTTTCCTGGGGACGCACGTAACAAAGATGACGTTTCAGGGGGTGCAAGCATACAATTAGGCTTATGAGTAAAAGGTTCCACCTAACGCTCCTCTCACCTCTCCCAGTCAAAATACTCCACAAACAGATATTAATAACATAAGGTGCTGGATGGAAATAATCCACAGATTTTTATCGCATTAAAAGTAACAATTTAGGAAATTAAACGTTGAAATATTTGGGAGCAGTCAAACCAGTGATCCTCTACAGGAGCTGCTTGCAACTTTATAATTAGCAAACATGAGATTGTAAACAATTACTCTTCTGTTTTCCACTATCTAAAAGGCAAATTAAGAAATGTTTGTGTCTTTTAATTACTTTGTCCTTATAATAATATAAATAAAACAGGCAAATAATCTTACTGGATTTCAAAATAACCATTATACAATATTCATGATATTTATCTGGGAGAAAGATTTAGCATAAACCTTATTGGGTCGCTGTTGATGACGTCCTTGAAGGAAGTGCCGTTAATAAACTTAGAGAGCGGTTCAGAACCGATGTAACCGCAGCAGCATCAAATAAAACTAGAAGCAAAGTTCTTCTGTTTCTGCGTATCTCATACTCTCCAAATTGGTTTCCTGGCTTGGCAAGTTGCTAAACTTTCACAGAGTGTACAGTTATCACCCACCCACCCTTCCACACTCCCTGCGTGCGCTCGGTAGGGCGATACTCTTACCCCTGCACTAGGGTACTTCGCCCCTAATGGAACCAGCGATTAGGCTGGAAGTGGGTTTTACTGCTCTTTACGTCATATCGGCTTTGCCTCGCTTAACAACATGCACTGAAATTCGTAAACAGCATCGATTTCTCTACGCGGGGCATTTGTTTATGCGATCTGCTGCGTGCCTCGGGCATTTCGAAAATAGCAAAAAGAAATGCATATGTTTCTGACGACAGCAGTATATGTGTTTTTGGAAAATTTTGCATGAAAATACTAAAACTTAAAAGTGGTCATGATGAAATTAAGATAATGCACCAAATTTACTGCCACGCGCAAAAGGAGCATAAAAAGTATCTTCCTGTGTACAGGCGAATCCATATGAAACTGCAAACCAAGGAACGTTACAAATCAGTATTGCATTAAAAGTACATAAAGAGGATTAGGATATGCGATTATAAAAAGCGGTTTTAAGTCCATTTGTTTTCTTGTTTAATTCAATAAACTGACATTTGTGAAGTAAACAATACCAAAGACATACAGCAGATAACACCAATACTGGGCATTTTAAGAAGTTTCATTATAGCTGATAGTGAACATTGCATAGATATGTATATTCCATATTTGATAACAGTTATATAAATAAATTAATTTACATTAAAGTTGACTGGCTTCCTTGCCGAAATTCATAAGAATGAAAATGTTGTCTTACTGTTCCCCCCTCCCCCCTGTGTGTGTGTGTGTGTGTGTGTGTGTGTGTGTGTGTGAATAATATTCATAAATTTATCTCCTGGAAATGAGTTTTTGCTTTCATCTTGCATACAGCCCTTTCACAATACAGTCGCTCTAAACACAGTGTTTCTGTACATATCGGGATATCCGTGACGGTTGGCGGAGGCCGTTAAGGCGCGCACTCGTGAGCGGGAGGTCTGGGATCCGATTCCCACCAGGGCCGTCCTTCCTGACTGAGGTTTTTTTTTCCATGTTTTCCTCGTTCCTCATAAATGGCAAATGCCGGGAAGGTACCCTAAACTTAGGCCTGGAACGTTTCCTTCCTTAAAAACAATCCTTTCCCAGTTTATCATTTCATCTCATGTATCATCAATGCCCATCGCCTGTAATACCTCGATAGTTAAAACGGGCATTGAACACTAATAAAAAAAATCTGGATATATATTGTTAGGGACAGTTTTGTTCATTTTCCTGTCAGCAGCCACCTCTTTAAGTTTGTTCCCATCGTTAGGCTCACCTGTATATTAAGGATATAATAAAACATCAAACTTACTATAACACTGAAATTAACTAAAAAGTTACTAAATATATATATTTAAATTGTAATAATATGTGAATAAATATTACTATAATTCGATATAAACTCAAAAAGGTTCTAGAATTAATGCAACAAGGGTAGTAAAAATGTATTTTAAAATGTTGGGATACTGAATTTTATTCGCTCCAAAATTTTGATGCGGGATGTGCAGCGTGAACAGATTTAGTAACTGAAACCTCGACACTTCACATATTTTTTAAACAAAATTTGTACATCTTATAAACAGTAATATTATTTCATTTATATTTTAATTGTATTGAAGCAAAAGTGGATGTAAAATTATAAAAATGTTTGCACTTACACAAAAATCCTTTTTAATTTTTTGAACTGAAATGCACGCACGTTTCCTCATAAAACTTCTCATATAATTTCAATGAAAAGTATGTTACATATCGACAAGCCCAAGGCGGTATTATTTTTATAAAACATTCCTTTATTTTTGCTTTCAAGTAAAATATATATGTTCAAAACACTATTTCTGAAACTTCCTGTACCAAGTTCTTATTATTACCATTATCATCGTTGTCACTATTCCTGTTATAGTTCCTTAGAGAATTTCTCAGGTGCACAAATTTGCCTCACTGTCCCAACATTTGGAGAGACGAAGGCAAAGCGATTTCTCTAGAGTCTTGGTGCACTCAGCATCAGTAGAGTGAGGGAGTGTTGTACCAAACGGCACCAGTTTGAGTTTCATCCCCCGAGAGAGACTGCAAACAACTGGAGTGTATGTGTGTAGGGCTGTGATGCTCTTCCCGGCAAAAGAGAGTTTAATTGGGTTATATACCTTGAGAGGGTTTGTTTCTGGACAAGATAGCCGGTCTGGGGCAGATGTCAAAGCTACCCAATGCAGCACATTTGTTAGCTACTAATTAAAATACTGGTTATAAATAGCGATGTTTATCTACTAATTGTAAATTTCAATTGATAAGTCTGTTAAAACCAAGCTGCGGAAAAAGTATCCCTTACATGTTATAAAGTCACCTGAATTTATCAACTGCTGGTGCATACGGGTCAATACATGTAGTAAAGACGGACACCAAGGAATTTTAAAAATTAGTACTTAAAGAGGGTTGAAAGATAAATATTATCTGAAGACCTGTCCATTAGTTTTCTTAATTTATTCATAAAGACGTAGCATAGAAGCCAACAATGTGGAATTTGGCAGATTTTGGCAGGAACAATAGAATAATAGAACAATTAAAAATACCAGAGTGTTGCGTAGCTGTAACATAATCACAGAGACTTTGATTTTCCGCTGACTGTTCATGTGCGTGGGAGCACCGTATATGCGGAAGAGGCATGAATGCAGATAAAAGATGCACACTGTGACCTACAAACTTTTTGTAAGTGTGGATGCTCCTTGAGATGAGAATAATAGTCAGAGTTGTTCCTTGTTGTTGCTGTTTAAAGTCTGAAGGGAGCCGAGGAGGTTTCAACGGTAAACGGCACCCAAACTTGGCTTTTACAGTAGGTCTCTTCCTGCAAATGTTTATTGCCTAGACGCCTGGCATATTTGCGAGTTGTTCCTTTCTGTTCTTCCTAAATGTCTTAGTTTTGCCTTTCATTCCTGTACGTATCAAATGGGCGACACTCTTGTCACCCACACGTGAACATTAACTGTTATGAAAAACATAAATATGTATATGCTATATTTAATATCTCATTACAACAGCAACATAATTATCATGCGTTCCATTTATAGCCGGGCCATAGATCGCGCTTATGCGTAGTTCGCTTGCACTGCAGTGACCTGGATATAATTCCAGTAGCGCACTAGCTGTGAATGACCCGCTCAAGGTTACGTTTATCAGCTGTGTTATGCTGTGTCAGTTGCTGCCTTCTGTACGAGCTGTAAAGACTAGAGTTTGTTCATTGTGCATATCAGAAGTGAAATTTTATTCAAGATATATGTTTTGTATGTGAATTACATTAGATTATTCTTATTAGTCCACTGAAATGACTACCAAAAAATTCACGCTTGAACAAAGAATGATTATGTACTATACATAGGGTAAAAAACGAATCATGTAGACAAATGTGTAGACAAATTCAGGAGAATTTTTCTGGTCTATTCAGGTTCCAGGTAGAGTAACCGTTAGATGTCTGGTTAATAAGTTTAGGATAACGGGATCGCTAAACCCAAAAAGCTTAAAAGAATAGGTCCATAGTCTCAATTTGATATCGTCGATCACAGTGAGCAATAAAGTTTACTTTTTTTTTGCACTTGAATGAAAATAGCCCATTTTGTAGTTAGTGCGTGCTGAATTCAGATCTGAAATCTACAATTCCATATTATATACAATTTTCTAGGGAAATTAGGTTTAAAATTTCTCATAAAACATTTAAAATGTGCATATTTAAATATGTATGAAAGCCAACATTACAAAATATATTAACTAACTTAAAATATAAAAAAAACAAAAATAATATAAATACTAGTCATAACATTTTTCAGTTGTAAATAAATATGTGAAAGAAAAAAGCTTAATTCTACCCGAATTTTCAAAAACCGTTTCTGGAAGCATAGCATTTTGGAAAAAGAATACGAAAAACCTTTAATTAGTTATTAACAATAATCAGCTAAGGTGCTTGGTAACTGTGGCGTGTTTCCAATGTTTCCGATGAAAACGTTTTCCATGCTAATCACCCAGATTAGGAGTAAAGAATTCAAGTGTGAAATAGTAAATGACAAATCACACCTTAGAGCTTTTTACGACATTAACATGTCTTAAATGATCTCGTTGTAGCTTTCAACTCTTAAAATCTCCAGAAAATTAATTCACACCGTCTTGAACCCTATCCATGTTTGTTTTTCATTGTCCATTAACAAGTCTTTAAAAACATTCTTCTTTCAGTTGAGCTTCATTTAATCTTTGAAATACAGGAAACCGCTCTCCTCTCAGTCTAATACATTCACAAAATGTTTCATCAACCACAACTTTATGGGAAGCGTGGCAATAATTTTTTATATAATGATAGTTTTCCCTTATTTGACAAGGGACCAGTTTGACTACTTTTTAACTTCATAATGTTGCTCCATAGTTGAAATGCCCCATTTACACAAAAAACAACAAACAAATTTGGTAAAACTACTCTGCATTCTTGAAAGTATCACGTTTTTTTAATATCTCCACATATTTTTCACTATTTTTTTTCATTAATACATTCCTTACACAAGATAGGAGCTTTATGCATGGTCTGATGCACCGAAGAATCCCTTTCTAATATAAACATAAATTGGCAATTATCCCCGAAAGTTTACGTGATATTGGAAAACGGATTTCAGTTTCGTTATTACGACATACAAATACATCAGAAGAATGCATTTTTAGACAGGTAAAAAATTTCACGTTGCCAAACAGGTACGTAGGAATATCTGAAGTCGAAGGGCACAAGGCTTCTCTGATATGTTTATTTCAAACCTAAATTAATTTCGTTTTTAATCAAGGTTCTTAAAAGTTCCATTTCAGTACATTTATCTGCCTTCCTTCTACCCGTTCGTTATCTTTCTCTTTCTCATTTGTCCAGCATTGCTTTTTTGTTCCCCAGAGGATGGTATATGTTTTGTTATTAACTTTAAAAAACGTCTCTATATGAGTTCCCTACCGTGCACTTTATTTAATCTGAGAAAAAAAAAAAGCAAACGAAAAAGCTGCAAGAGATAATTTTTTTCTTTATCCTTCTCGTGGCAGGGTGGATCTTTTCAGTGGGGAAGGGGAGGAATGTACGATGTGAGGGGAGCACAAATGGACTACTGTGGCTGGTCACTCAAAGAGAGCCGGTCCTTGCCTCCTTACACATTTGCATCCGGAGTTCGGATCGATGGCATACACTTGTTACCCTCTGATAACCCCTTAGTACCCCTGTACACACGTGCAGGTGATGACCATCGCTAGCAAAGGGATGTGCGCAATCAGACGATGGCGTTTCTTCTTTAACGGCAGGGATGCTGACCGTCAAAATAATGACCACTTAAGACCGGACACTGTTGATACGGTAATAAGTACGTAAGTTTCTGCACCTAAGAGCTTCAACATCACCGTATCTTTTTATAAATGTCAAGAAATTTACAAAATACTGCAAAATGAGCAAGTATTTATATAATTAAATATTATATTATATATACAATTAGAGTTTGAGAGGAAAAATGTGAGACTACGGCCGGGAGTCGAACTACGGATCTTTGGTTTACTGTGCCGAGGCTCTAAACATCTGAGCTACCATGTCATGCTGATCATAGCCGCGAATCTATCCAATTTGATTAGGTTCGAAGATGTAGCGGGGCAAAAGAGTTTGATCACCTTATGCTGCGCTATCCGTATTTCCTTATTAGTGGATGATTAGGCATTATCTTCACTTCTTCATTATTGTATGATTCCTTTCTTTCTTCCTTGGAGTGAGCTGGAGGTACCAGCGCCCTACCTTAGAAGTAGATACTCAACTGTCGCTTTGGGTAATGGGGAGAAACAGTGTTCTTCTTGACTGAGTTTTTTTCCCCCTCGGTTTTTGTTAATCTTTATCAATGGCAAATGTTAGGGAAGTATCCTAAACGTAATAAATACTTCTTTCCCCAAAATAAAAAAATATCATTAATCTCATGCACCATCAGTGACCACTGCCTGTGATATCTTAGTAGGAAAACGCACGCTAAACAGTATTAAAATATATCTTCTTCTTCTTCTTCTTCTTCTTCTTCTTCTTCTTCCACAATGTATTAGGCATGTCGACTTGTTCCGTCCTCACTTAAACATATCACTCCATCTTGTTCTTGGTCTTCCGACATGGTGATATCCTCGGGGTCTATAATTTAGTAAAAGTTTTAGTATCCATTCCTCTTTCATCCTTAATATATACTGGTACCAATAATTTTCATAATTAGAATATATATGTATATATTATATATAAATGAACAGTAATTATAAAAGCAGAAAAGGATAAAACACTAAGAGGATGTCACACTTGAAATCGCTATATTTCGAACTACTTGAGTTCTATGGCAAGAAGTCAAGTCATATATATTTAACTTATGTTCCGATTTCTTCATTTCTTTGTTTATCTAGAAGAGTAAATCTAGTTTTTGCTCTTTAAAACCTCATCTCTCCAGTTTCTATTCTTTAACTATCTGTCTTAGTTATAGTCCGGTTTTCACATCAAATGTTGTTATTGGCACTATCATTATTTAATAGAATTTCATTTATGTTGCTTTTGACGTCTTGTTTTTTAATGTTCTCCTTATTTTTCCATTCTTTTGTTTTAATTTATTTGTTTTATATGCAGATCTTCATTTTTACTATATGATGCATTAAAACCTAAATAATTAAAACTAGAGATTTGTTCTATTATTTCTTCATTAATAAATATCGCTCATCTTATATACGTGTTCCCTTTAAAAGTCATTGATATTGTCTTGGTTGTTGAAATCTTTAAATTATATGCCTCTATGACATATTTGAAAATATTAACACTTCTCTGTAGACCATCTGCCGTTTACTCAAAAATAACCTCATCTCCAGCAAATAAAATTGTTATTAATTTAAATTCCCACAGTAGAATGGTTTTCCAGTCTTTAAGAGCTTCGGCTATATGTTTTAAAGACGAAACTATAAAAATATAAAAGTATTATTTTATATATAATACTGGCGATAAAGGGCATCCCTGTTTGACGCCTTGATTTATTTTTCTGTTTTATTTCCAGTTCTAAAGCAATGGTCAATCTTAATTTTTGTACTTTTATATCAGATGACTCGAATATCCCTTCTCTTGCTTTATATTCCCTAGTTTATTTCGGAGAACCCTATAAAAATCGTTTTCATAATCTAACAATAATATGAATGTCGGCAAGTTATATTCCCTTCTGTATTAATTATTCCAGCGTAACATACAATCTGTACAGGATCGCCCTTTTGCTAAACCATGTTGTTATTTCTGTTGCAGTACTTCATTAATAGCATTTAATCTTCTAGAGACTGTTTGCATATATTTTATATACTGTTTGAATAAGCTTTTGCCTCTATAATTATTTAAATTATTTCTAATTTCTTTTTTAAATATTAGACAGATTACTTTTGTTACCCAAACTTCTGGACTCGGTTTAATTTCCAAAACACATTAAAAAATTAAAAGTATATTTTTTACTTTCTTTGAGACATACTTTGAAAGTTCTATAATTATATTATCTTGCCTTGGTGATTTTTTTTTTATTTTTAAAGCTTGTTAGGATAATTTTTTTAATTCTTCTTGCAGTATTTCATCCATCATTTCGAGTGTTCCAGAATAATGATCTGAGTAACTAAATTTATCATTCTTCCCTAAGTTGTCAAAGTGTTGCAGCCATTCTTCTTCTTTATTATTACTTGAAATAATTTAAAGCAGTAAATGGCAAGCAACGCTGAGAATATCGCAGTAAATTTGCAGTTAGAAGACAGATCTAACAACTTTTCTAGCGTTATTTCTTATCAATTTGTAATTAATGTCATGTTGAAGTTATTAACCGAGGTATAATGAATGTTTAAAGCCCTGTGCATAGTTCTGATGGTGCAGAATTTATTTGCTAAGTATGTCGGCATAAAGCACAAATAGTCACTGATTAGAAGCATAGGTATTTACAGTTTATCGCTAGTTCTCTAATGACTGCTCCGTTATACAGAACGGATTATTAGTATTCTAAAATGTGTTTAGAATTTGTTTTCTTGTTATTTAGTAATTAGATTTGTTATTCTAATTAACGTTTACTCTCTTGCTCGAGTTTTCAGCACTAACGATTCAAGAACAAGAATTAGCGCCAGAAATATTTATTACATGGCGGGTTATAAACCCAACAATAATTTATTGACCATGTCCTGGTTTAGTTTAATTACTTATCCGGAGAACCTGAGTTCGAATCCTGATCAAATCAAGCTGTCTGGTATTTTGAGAGTTTTTCCTTACCTAAAAGGTGAATGATAGATAGCCAAGAACTCCGAGCTCATTAATTCATGTAATTTCATTCATTCCCTCAGACTTACCCCTACAGTATTCAGTTCACAATTTACAGACGTTGCTGGAAGACCAATGTAGTAAAAGCGACAGTAAATAAAAGAGTGTGTCAAAAATAATATTATTAATGCTTTACTTACTGTTTAATGAGTGCTAGTGGTAGCATTCGGCTCCGTGGAAGTAAAAAGTTAAAAGTCATGGACAAATGCGAAAAGCAGAAGAATTTACTGACTCATGGAATTTCCGATTTTCACCAATGACAAAAAAAAAAAAAAAAAAAAAAAAAAAAAAAAATTACCAGGTCTCTAAAAATAAAAGTGTGTATAAATAAGTGGGCTACATATAAAGGTGTATCTATTTCCAAGATATTTCATGACATTTTTATTTTTAAAACTTTCCCACGCTTTTGCAGTTCTATTGCAAAAGGAGAGAGCAGGAGATGCGTGTGATGGGGGTTTGAAGAGTACCACGTGACCAGTGAGTGTGGTAATCCTCAAGCTTAACTATGTTATTTTATAAATGTACAATTTGCGCGTTCATTTAAAAAGGAAGTTGTTAAAACATTCTTAATCCAAGGATATGAATCTGGCGCCTTGACCAAATATTTTTTTAGTATTGGTCAGTAGCAGTTATACATTCATAAGACCAGAAAGCGTTGTAAAAATTATGGAGGAATAAGTATAAGTATTGAATGCCAGGTACAGAGTATGCGTGCACGAATTAAAAAATATCATAGTGAAAATTAGCTCAAGAACAGAGAGGGGCTCGATTGGCAAGGTCGTATACAGATAATGTGTTCATTTAGAAAGTAATAATTAGTAAAAGAAGAGAATTTACTCTACAAATATATTTAGCTTTTATCGGCTACGTCAAAGATTTCTCCATAGTAGATAGGGCAATTTTATGGCAAATTTTAGAAAAAAGAGGGTGTTCACAATACTTGATTAATTGTGTAAAAAGTCTATATAAAACACTAAAATAACTTTAAATTTACGCGTAAATTTAATAATAAATGATTAAAATTAATCAGAGGGTTAAACAAGAATTCAGCTTGTCATAGTACTTTTCATACGTGAATGAGAAAATATTCCAATGAAACGAGGAAAAATAAATCAGAAATTTATTCAGGATAGAGTACCTATATTAAAATATTATTGTATACAGATGATCAAGTTATTGGAGCAAGAACGAGGACATGGTAAAATATATCTGTAAAATATTTAATTTTGAAATTTCAGTCAAAAAATATATGATAATATTTCAAGGAAAAATACAAATATGATTTTAAAAAGTAATAATGACTACGTCACATAGCAATTACAATTATTACAGCTTCAACATCTTACTAGGAAGGTTTAATGCAGATGATAAAATAGTAAAATGTAATTAAATTTGTGGAACCATAAAAAGAACTTTAAGTAAAGAAAAACTAAAATTGAAATTTTATGAAGAAACAGCGGTTCACGCTCCTTCGCCGCTCAGAATCTTGGATCATAAAAAAGAGTGATGAAAGAAAGGTAACGACATCTGAAATAAAATTTCTTAGAATCGTTAAAAATGTCAAAGAGGAGATAAAAAGCTCCTAATGAAATAATCAGATAAGACCTTAAAATATATTCAATTCAAGGAAAAATAAAACAATCATAGACAACATTGGAAGTACCGTGTTAATATAAAGGATCAAAATGTTACAGAAAGAAAATATTGTTTTATCAACCCATAGGTAACAGGAATGTTGGCAGATCCAAAATAAGAAGGAATTAAGAAGTGACTGACATAGGAACTGATTTATATAACTTAATCACTGATTTAGAAAATAATAAGAAGAAAAATTTCCAGTTCAAAGAGAAAAATACCTTTAAACAATATTGTTTCTATAAATGTTAGATTTTACATTTAAATACCGCCCTAAGCGGGGATGTCTAGGCGCGGGCCATATTGTAAACGCTCAGCAACAGCGTTTTGTCTTCTTCATGCAATCTCAGCTCTCTCAAATCAGGTTTATACAAGGCTCCAGCATCCTTAGAATCCAATTTTAAGGCTATTTCTTAAAATAAGAAGAATGTCCCTTGGGAATCAACGTTAAGGAATAAAACATATGGAGTGGATATACTATACTTAGAAAAATGTTAAAGACTCATGCGACATCTGGATTTGTGTGTTAAAAATTGTTAAAAATTGATACATAGCAAGCCTCAACTGTAGGAAAAGTTAATCCTAATTAAACACAATCCCCACATATTACACTCTCTTAGGGACTTCCAAAGAAATAAATAATCGTTTTGCAGTTGAGCCAAATTAAATAGAAGGTCTTTTGCTTACAACAAATGTAGCCTGTTACACAGTTGCTGCAGCATCCATTCACAGCGCCTTCATGCGTTTTGAAAACAATTACAGATGAACTCCCTCATGTCAACTCATTTACCTCTAATATTCCTAACTTTCAGAATTTCCACTCCCAACTTAGTTTGTGATTACCGAAGGGGAACTTGGATCAGAGCAGTTGTAAATTACATTAAGAGATTTCCACCTGTTACCGTAATGGAAGAATTCCTCATTTCCTCGATGCAGCATGTATAAAATTTATTAAAAAAATTAAATGACCAAGCAGTAAAAATAGATATTATGTACATAAATATGTGCCTTAAGTATTAAATATAGAAGAGAGCTCATTCATTGCTGCGATGAAAAAAAAAATGAAATTTCGCACTGTTTTGGGTAAAATGTGATAAAGTAAGGAATGTGCGTAACTGCCCATAGCTACCACCCCAATATATCTATTATTTATAATATTTGTTTGTCTTTAGTATACTTTTTTATTTCAGATGTGAAATAACAACTTCTTAGTAATATAATTAGTGACATGGATATTTTAATTAGTAGCCAAAACAGGCGTTAAACACTATTTAAAAAATGTCAAGCATTAACATGAGTCGCCACGCTCTATAATTTTTATTTGTTTATTTAAGATCGCTCTTTAACATCTCAGGTCATAAGCGTCCCATTCAATTTAGGGCGTGAAACGGCTGACAAATTTTGCTCAGAGGCCTCTTTATTCAGGCTTGAGGTTCTTTATCGTGCCGTAAATGTACGACACGGGACCCACGGCTTCACTTCCCTTCCGAAGGAAGCCATACTTACGATTTTTACGCCCGAAAAAATCCATCGATCCTGGCCGGGTTCGAACCCGCGACCTTGGGTTTACAAGACCGACGCGCTCTATAAGGCAGATAGCAACCTGTATTTATTTTTGATAAAAACCATAGGAATAAAAAGAATAACGCAACTGAATCATCTCATTTACCATTTTATATTATTAAGAACTTGTGACAGCATTTATTTTGACGTAAAACTGGAAGCAGCAATTTTCCAATTTTACCGCTTTCTTGAGGTTTAATTTCCCGTTCAGTTGCCCTTAGCATACAAAACACGCGCAGCTCTACGTAAACACAGAAGCGCCTATATGTAGCTTCACGGACAGATGTGTCGTGACAGACTTTCGATTGGTCGACGGACCATATCCTCCGTTGCTAGGCGACTTCACGCGTTAAATAACAAACAGGTGAAGTAAGCCGCTCTGATTAAACTGGGAGACGAATATGCGCATACAATCCATGAAATGTCCGTGCTTAGTTAACTTGCCTCCTCATACTGTCCAACTTTCAACATTGCCTTTTAGAAACATACCTAAGCATGATTTAACAAAGAACAAACAAAAACCGCACTAAAACTCACTTTTAGGTCAATGACTTTCACAAAGTTTTTTTTTTTAATGGTGTTTAACGCCCGTTTTTACTACTGAGGCGCCACAGGGGGGAACACTGATGATACATGAAATGATAAATTGGGAAAGAATTTTTTTTAAAAGGAAGGAAACGTTCCAAGCCTTAGTAAAGTGTACCTCCCCGGCATTTGCCATTTATGAGGTCTGAGGAAAGTCTGAAAAAAAATCTCAGTCAGGGAGGCCGGTCCTGGCGGGATTTGAACTTCAGATCTGCCGCTCACGAGTCCGGGCCTTAACGACCTCGGCCACCCTGGCAGTATTTCTCAAGGGCGATAATCGTTTTTCTAAAAAACGCCGACATTGCTCTCTAAGGGGTTTGGGTTCGAACTAACAAAGCGCAGAAAAGGTCACACACACAAACAAACACACACACATATACTAAGATCAGTGATACTTTCCCCCGCAGCGCGAAATTTTTCCTTTGAGTGAGCCTACTCGTTTGCCGCGCCATGGAGGGGGTAGAAAGCCTGCTTGTTTACTTGTTGACCTTACTGACTGTCGCAGTCGTAGCGCAGCTGTTCCCGAGTGTGTGTTGTGTTGTTCGCTTCTTAATTCGACACTATACATAAAGTGTATTATACCTCGTGTATTTACAACAGCACAGCATGTCTTTATGTGCGATTCATATGTGTTAACCCAGTGGTGAAAGAATCATAGGATTATTTTTTTTAAGCATACAGTTGATTCTGTTACTTATGTGAATACTTCACTAGCTCCTTTTTTCAGAGAATTAACGGAAGTTAAGCGTTTTTTTTTTTTTTTCAACAGGACTCTGCCATTGCTCACGCTGCAAATAATTCCATGAGAGCAATTCACAATGTGTTTCCACAAGAGAGCGTTATTAGTAGAGATTTATGACCTCCTCGGTTCCCAGATTTACAACCTGCGACTATTTTCTATGGGATAAATTAAAAAATGCCATACAAGATGAACCCGTACACCATACAAAAACTCAAAGTAATATTCGTCAACAAATTGTCCGTAATTCTCAAAATGAACTACAGCGAGTGATGAATAATTAAAATGTGGAGAATGAAGGCAGGTAGCTTCAACGCCTCATTTGATAATTTGGTAAGTAATGACCTCTTGAATTGGTGTGTTCTCTCCAGTAATCCCCCAGCTGGTCAGCTAACCGGCTAAAGTGCGTCGTGCTCGCCTAAAGCATAACACTCGGGGAAAAACAAAACTGATCGCACAGTATGAATGTATGTATGTATGTATGTATGTATGTATGTATGTATGTATGTATGTATGTATGTGTGTATGTATGTATGTATGTGTGTATGTATGTATGTATGTATGTATGTGTGTATGTATGTATGTGTGTATATGTATGTATGTATGTATGTGTGTATGTGTGTATGTATGTATGTATGTATGTATGTGTGTATATATGTATGTATGTATGTATGAATGTGTGTATGTATGTATGTATGTGTGTATGTATGTATGTATGTATGTATGTATGTATGTATGTATGTATGTATGTATGTATGTATGTATGTGTGTGTATGTATGTATGTGTGTATGTATGCATGTGTCTATGTATGTGTGTATGTATCTATGTATGTCATACGTGTGTATATATGTATGTATTTTATTGTTGTATATATCGTTGTGTTCTGTGTTTTGAATGGCATGTATAAGGTTTAATACTTAAACCATTTTACACCTAGCCTCAAAATCTGTTACATCTATAATATAAGATCACGTAGTCTCTACAGGTGATTTCGGTCCATTACTTCTGTATGTATGTATGTGTGTATGTATGTATGTGTGTATGTATGTATCTATGTATGTCATACGTGTGTATATATGTATGTATTTTATTGTTGTATATATCGTTGTGTTCTGTGTTTTGAATGGCATGTATAAGGTTTAATACTTAAACTATTTTACACCTAGCCTCAAAATCTGTTACATCTATAATATAAGATCACGTAGTCTCTACAGGTGATTTCGGTCCATTACTTCTTGATGATAAAACTTCGGAATGGAACTCACCAAAATTCAATTATATGCCATTTATTTACTTCTGAATTTAATGACGATATTCGTTTTTCTTGACATTAGAGGTCTTTGACCGCAACTTCATTTCGTAGCATGCAATACAAGGAATCTGCACGATTTCGACTGACTTAGCAAAGGTTCCTCTAATGAGCAACTGCATAGTTATAGAAAAAATAATTTCACCGTTGACTTTGAACCTTTTGGAATAACTTTTGCTGTATCTATAGGGACTTTTACGCTGATTCCTTGATAATGTTTAGAGTAGCTCTGCTGCATATACAGAATAAGAATTGTTCACTTGTGCGACCACTATTGCACGTTATAGGCATATATAATTACCTACTTGCTGTTCTTGGAAAAGCAAATGCAAACTACCATCAATGTTGTCCACGAGATGCACAATCTTAGAAATGTTAAATTATTAAAAATTTTAGTTCTCTTTTTATTTAGGTCTTTCATTTTTATGGCTATATTGAAAAAGTTTTACTTTTTTCAAAAAAAAATTCTTAGGATACAAAATTGTTTTGTGCATGTATACATTGGGACCCATGTTTTTATGAATGTTTTATGAAAATGGTCATGTTAAACTATACAGAGAAACCCGAAGAGCAATTCCTAAAAAAAAATTTAACGCTCTAGGTCAAGTAGAAGGACTGAGTAAAAGAAATGAATGTAAAAAAAAATATAACTTTACGAGAAAATGGATGCGAAATTAGAAGAAGGGCCGCACCCACCAACAAAGTATATATATATATTTAAATAAATAATTAACACACTTATAAATGACATACGATGAATCATTTTAAAGACTATAAAGTCTGAATTATAATGAATAACTAAAATTTAAAAAACTCATTTTCTTTCTTTGGAATTTTGGCTTACCAGGTGGCCTGAAGAAGATTTTTCTCGGGTAATGACCACTGTCATGTAATGTCCTCTAATAATTCTAACATTTCCCATTTAAAATTAAAAACAGTTTGCACTTCTCTTGTATCTGGGAGATTATAGTGATTGAAATTAAAATTTTCAAAAATTCCAGGATAGGAAAAACGAGATGTCTGGCTTTAGTTCTAAACCTTGTCCGCTGACGAGGGTAATACGTCTCTGCTACTTAATGTACCCGTACTTCATCGCCGCTTCCTGCAACATACATACAGTCTTACGTTATAAAAATGGTGGGATTATCCTTCCTTGGTTTATTTATAGGGAAACATTCTCATTGACATGATTAAGTTCGCCCGCCTAATATTTTTGATTTCTTGCTATTGTTTTCCTTCAACTCCACTTGTGCCAATTTGGGGAGCGATTTTGTTGATGAACGTTCAAAATTTGCATCAATTTCGTTTCGTTTCTTCCTTGCCAAAACTCCACACTTTCGCTCTTGTGTTTTATTGATTTAGTACATTTTTATTTATGCACAAATACCGTGAATTGCATTTCTGAAAGGAGACAATAATCAGGAAAGTTCTGAATAAATTTTACACGCATACAACGAGCAGATTCGTGATTAAATAAAGTTACAAATAAAAATGCAACGCTCTAGAGCCAATTGATTATCATCTTCGTGAATGAATATACATTGGCGTGAGATCGGCAGAGTACAGAATCAAAACATAGCGTTCAAGGTCATAACAAAGAGGGGGGAGTGGAGTTAAAGTACGGGCGCAGCCGAATGCGGCACATATGCCTAGTAGCCGAGAAGTATAGCATGATGAGCAAACAAGCATTGTAACAAGAGATCTACGTATATAAAATATTGGTTACCGTCATTAGTTAACGCTTTAGGCAGTTCCCTGGCCGAGTGTTTAGATTGCCCGCCTCCCACCGCAGCGACCCGATTTCTACCTCAGCTAGTGGGATTTAAGACCGAAAAAGTGGCGCTAGAACAGGATTACGGTTTTTTGTGCTACTCATTCCGCCATTGCTCCATCGTCGTCTCTCATCTTCATCATTTCGGAAAGCACGGGAAGCTACCCAGTATCTCTCCCAGCTGGAATCATGGGATGATGATTCTTAGTTTGCAGTGAATGAAGTTAACGCATAAGTCTGTTACAAATAACCATCACCCATAACTTTCATTGTAGTAGCATTGCTAATATTTTATGTGCGGGATGGTTCATAGTATTACTGAATTCAAGAGCGACACTGTAACAATGAGAGCAGTTAAAAAATCCTCCAACGTAGATCGGCGACCAACGGACCTGCCCCTTTTCCTCAATCGCTGAGATTCTCCATGCAACGCATGCATCTTCCAGTCAGTTGCGAGCAGGATTTCGACAGAGTTGGGCAGTTGTGTTATGCAGAATAGAGGGAGATCTCGTTAAATAGTGCTGTAGCGTTGTGCCATGGTAAGAGACTCTCTGCGTCGTCGTATATTCATCTATAAAGCATACATCAGGTATAGAATGTCGTGTGGCAACATGAAAAAACAATAAAACTAGTACAAAATTTTAAAGAACAGATTCCGTAACTGATCAAGAAAGAAACCGAAGACATCCTGTGTTGACAGAAGAAAAACTTGAGGAAATAAGAGTCCCTAAAGTCTTCCTCATTCCCCAAGCTTATTATTTGTGGTTATTTTAACTTGGAGACATTGAAAAATAGACTCAATTAATTTGGAGGGGAACTTAAAATAAACTTTAGAGACAAAGTTAGATCAATTAGTGATGGAAAATTGTTGCCTGTCAGTGATAATTTCTTAAGAAGATGTGAATGATGTGTCAGAGAAATGCGTACTATTCAGCATCTACTGTAAGGATGGTGAGTAACAAATTTAGTTATTTAATATGTTGTTCCTAAGTTTACATTGAGCTCCACGAGTCTTTACAAGAAAATACCGGGGGAAATGCGGTGTCTAGCCACCGATTGACTAAACTACATACCGTGACTTTTAAACTGCTCTCACTGTATGAGCGAATGCTTTCACTCTTCTCAAATTCAGCAGACAAGTTTTTCTGTGTCTGTAATACACGCCCTTGACTTTTCTATTTCTTGGTAGAAAGTAATGTAGTTTCGTTGGAGTAACCAAAAAATAAATACATCATATATTCTATTTGATCTGGACTGTAACAAATAGTCCACAAGTTTGAGCTCCGGTCTGTGAGATCTAAATAGTCTTGTGTTATTTTCTTTTGTTTTACGTAAAGCGCTAATAACAAAGCATACATATATTTATCACCAGTATTAATACTTAATCCTAATTGTGAATACTCGACGTTACCTCTAGCGTGCTTACAGTGAAACCTGCAGTAGAGCTTCGCAAAATAAGACGCTAGTGATGAATAACAGCGAATGCCGAAAGAGCAAAGAAATAAAAGAGTTTTATAAATGTCCCTTTCAGAGTTATGACCCATACAATTGGGCTGAGTAAAGTGTGCGCGAGCGTCTGTGTGTATGTGTTACCGCTCTTCATTTTTATGTGGCAAAAAGAGAAGGTCGAGGGATAAAGCGCGCCCTCTGCAGCAGGATTTTGTTTTGTGGCCCCCTCTATAAAGGAAAAATTGGTCAGTGACGTGTACGACTTTCTCTGGCTAAAAGAATGGCAGATACTTAATAAAGCGCCGGAGCGAAAAAGTTTCCTTGCGGTCCGGTGGTGAAAAATGCCACGAGGGAGGAGACAAAAGAATGGCTTCCTGTCCAGCAGAGAGAGAGACGTTAATATCCTAAGAAAACAGGAAGTGGAATCTGCGCTGTGAATATACTTCACCGTACAGCTTCCAGGGGCGTCATTATTGTAGGACACCAAACGGTACCTAAATCCAAAGACGTAATAGTTCTACATACACTCATAGGTAGCGCTGATGTGTGCAAAAAGCTGAACCGGTCCACTCCTCGCCATGGAGAGGTCATAAAACTCATCTAGTACACAGAAAAATGTATTTTGTTCTATCAAATTATTTTAAATTAATGATAAAGCTGGGAGTAATGTGTATTTATTTATTCTAGTGTATGATTTATTGCGTTTCAGTTGGACTATCTTGATCATATTTCTAAAATTCAAATTATATAATTGGAGTATTTTAGTCCTTTTATTTACAAATATAGCAACAGTTAAGGTTCATTAATGTGCAATATATGAAGCTACTAAAAATCGATAGGTTAACTATGGAATGGTATAATTGTATTACTTGTGAATGACATAATGCGGAGATGGTGGACGCCAGTTGGAAGTGTAACTTCAACAAATGCAAGTTTTTTTTAATAAGTGTTTAACGCCCGTTTTAACTACTGAGGTAACACAAGCGGTGGACATTGATGATAAATGAAATGAAATAATAAATGGGGAAAGGAGTTTTTAAGGAAGGAAACGTTCCAGGCCTAAGTTTAGGGTACGTTCCCGGCATTTGCCAGTTATGAGGAACTGAGGAAAACTTGTCAGGGATATATGTTTTATGTCTTTTTGTGAATATCATCAATATGTTGAGCTAAATCAACCATACCAAGTGCATCATAAAAGCACATTGGTTCCGTGCGCCTGTTAAAGTTGTTTTGTATTGTATTGGTACCACTGTAATAAATACACTCATCCTACTACTACCACCACCTGTTATTTCGCGTCCAAATAATGCTTTAGCATACCAGATGAGACTTGAAGCACTTGAATGACAACCTATCCTTCTGTAATTGCTTAATTCTCATGGTTCAGAACCCAGAACAGGCCTTCTTCCTTTGAAATTCCTATAGTTTCAGCAATTTCACGTATATGAACTCGCTGGTCATTTAATTATATTGTTCAATGAAAGCTGCTGTTGTTGCACTTTCAGAACGTCCAACACTTGGTCATCTTCAAAGCTGATGCGGCCATGTTTAAATCCATCAGTCTATTTCTAGTATGAAAATGAAAGAAAAGAGGCTCCATTCGTTTTGATTAATTCGGTATGAATTTTCTTCACAATTACAAAGATAGTTCAACTGTTACTGAGAACTTTATCACTGCACGATATTCAGTGTTATACATTTTGTGGAATATTCAGAACACGTCTACCTTAGAAAGTTGTTAATACAACAATATGACTTTATATTTCAAATGAAGGATTAAGACTGATCTACCAATATATAAAACAATTACCTTCACCTGTTGTTAAGACCGATAACTTCTCAGACCACCCTCGTAGTATGTGATTACATTTCTGCTGACAGAGTTACGCTTTTGACACCTAGCATATAGCGGAAGGCATCATGAAGTAGGGACTTGTTGCAATGGATAGTTCGCAACATTCGTCTTGTTTAGTGTGTTCCCTGTCACGGGTTGCCATTTTGCAGCAATTCATCTTACTACAGTGTAGCTCCAGAAAGCTGATACCGCCAACCTTTGTGTATCACGCGGTTTTGAATCTTGTGTCTAATTTCTTCAGAGTAATATTTCAATTAATATTAGTACAGTTTCCATGTTGGTAATATTCCAGTCATATTAATGAAACCCGTTAAATTTCCTATTTATTTATTTTTTATCGCTGGAGTATGAGGAGTAAATCTGCTTCTGTGTGTGTGTTTGAAAAAGTTAACAATTTTGTCCATTTATTTACATGAATTTAAAGATTTTATGTAACAAATGAAAGGCGGTTCATTATATTCTCTCGCAATAAGAAGAGGAAAACTAAATAAGTAAAAATAAACACTAAGTCTACATATAACAAAAAATATTAAGACTTTTACGACACTTTAGAAAAAAAGGACATATATAGCTTGATTTCTGGAGAAATGTATATCATGTGTCAAAAAAAGTTTTAATAAATCGTTCTGCCAATGAAATGCGAAGGAAAAATGTAAACATTTCATTGGTTTTTGTCAGCAATTACGATAAAAGTTTAAAATTATTTTTTTTCAACCAGTCCTTATCTATTGTACATAATAAATCGTGGAAATCCCACTAAGATCAATTTTCTTCAGCATGCCATTCGAACAACCCTTGCTTGCTAAAATGAAGAACTTTTCCTCAGTATCTTTGACCTCAATGGTTTCTTCATCTTCGGTAAAAGGAAGTGATCATCCGGGACTGAGAAGAGTGTAATAAAGAGGAGTATTTGTGATCTATGGTAAAAAATGCCAATAATTTTATCCCAACTTAGTGACTTCGAGTGCGAATTGTCGCTCCAGATCTCAGTTTTCACTGCAGCAAGTTGAAAGCCTTCCCAGAGACCGTCGCGGTCTTCTGCTTCCAAGGTCCCTTTTCAATAATCCATATGCACCGAAAGCCATTGGCCCTGCACTAAGTGATTTCACAAAGATATTACTGTAAGGGATGGGATGTATTTCTTTTTCTCTCTGCACATTCTCGAAAAATGGCAGGTTGAAGCAGACGTATGGCTTGAAGCCGTATCCTGAGGCAGTCAGACCACCTTTAGGTTAACAGTGGTGTCTCACAGTTGTAACTTATCCCCACTTAAATTAAACTGTGTTGCTGGATTCGGACCAGAGACAATGGTCTTAAGCCTTCCGAATTAACTACAAGATATGGCAGATGGCTGGTCATGGATTGGCTGTTTCTTGGCATCGAGATGTCTTTCTTGGAGCTGTTGAAACTACGTCTCTTATATTGCTTGCCAATCTCGGAACAAGACTATTTGGACTACTCTCCTTTAAGTGGCAGATATGAGAGTACCTGCAGCACTCTAGCCATGTATTGCTCACATTGCCCAAGTTAGATTTAAATACGGTGCTAGTGTGAACCTTTAAACTTATTACCATAAATTGCAAGCAATCCTCCATACACTCCATTGCCACCTAAGTGCTTTGACGTCATGAAGCCCATGAGATACTGCATTACCTTAGCAAATGTGATAGAGAACAACACTTTTTCTCTCAAAATAATCATCCGTCATGGCGAACAGCGAAATTCCTCAATATTAATTTTCCTAAGAAGAAGAAAAAACTATGCAAAGCTCAAGTTTACGAGCATAAAAATAACCCACATATTTTAAACTAACCGAAAACATCATACGGAAAACCTTCTTTTCTTAACGAAAAATAATGAAAGTTTTTTTTAAACAAACTGCGGGCATTTTCGGTATCCTCTTTTTTATGGGTGAATAAATAAGTTTCGTTTATTTGTATTTTATATAAGTTATACCACCGATATTACTGCTGCGTGAATACAATATAATCTAGCTGTTTTAAGCTATAACGTGCACAGAGAGTATCCTAGAATAGACTTGAGAGAATATGAATCATAAACTGAAATTATCAATTTGAATAAGAACAAAACAAAAATTTGTTTGTTAACTCACTCGTGTTTTACAGTAAATTTTAATTTCCTATGGGGAATGTGAGTTTATATCTATGGCTCTGAAAATGTGAGTTTCGGACGAATGTTTTAACATTAATGACGTCAAATTATAACAATTTTACTTTATGACAAATCTAATAATCAAATATCAGCAGTTTTCTTTCATTCTACACTATGCAGAGTTAGTCTAAAACTTCTCTAGGGTTCAACCATATCACCACACAGGTATTATTGAGCCTACCAGCGTAAATTAGTACCAATAGGGATAGTAATTGTAAAGGCTCTGTTTTTTCCTTTTACAAATATTTAATAAGTGCAGGAGTCACGCGGCAGATGTCAATGATATACAAAACTTCCTCCCACACTCGTCAACATACATGATGTTCATAATGTGTATATTCAGAAGGTAAGGACGGTACAAAGAGAACGTTCTTAAAGTACTCCTATAAGCAGTCACACAGGGAGTAAGAGCTGGTGGAGTGTTCGCTATTTCAAATTGCTGTGAAGCAGATATGGTGGTGTAGAGAAGGGGGAAATGATATGCTAAAAGGACGGAGATTATAATATTTGTTTATCTCAGGGTTCAGGACAAGAATCGCAGATGTAGGATTCGATGGGGCAGGATGTTGACTGCCTCGTGATGCCTTCTGCAGGCCCTGTAGTCCTCGCTCCTTCTCCTCTACACGTTCCTGGTATTGCTTCACTTCGATGCGAGGAGATGAACCTTCTCGCTGCCTCGGCTTCGATGATTTGCGCGTCTCTTTTTTTGGGAGACGCCTAGGGCGCACCTCGGGGACAAGAAGAATCGTCGGGGATGACCAAATGAGAACGCGGGGTTCGTGAAAACCCTGAATAAATATAAACGTTTGTTTAAAGTATGAATATGGCTTGGGAGACCACTGCTGTTTTGGGGTTTAACTATGCTGGATGCCGAAATGCTGAACTTCACTAGAATGCTGAATGCTGCCAAACTGTCGACTAGAATGCTGAATGACCTCAGACTATCACTTGGCTGTCGAATACTGCCAAACTTTCGACTGGAATGCCCCGAACTCGCGGCGTTCCGACAGTTTTGTTCAGTTCGAGTCGGTCGGTCACCGACGCTATAATATTTTAAAGTTCGTGAAATTCAAACTTTTTGATTACAGCACATGCTCTCTGATTGGTGCTTTAAATTTCGCGTTCGGCACTTGATGTACAATTTCCCTACATCAACAGCGCAACGAATGCAAGAGGGGTGGATGCGATGACCTTCTAGCTTAACGTTCACTAAAAGAATTTTGTTTTTCTCGCCTTGGTTTATGGCCTGGGTCAGGGCAAGCCATAAACCACCACGCTTCTTCCCCTCGGCTTACAATTCTGAGCAACACAACTCTCTCTGTAATATGCAGAGAACTGAAAATATTACTCACTTGTCAGAATTATATGTTTGATGCCGGTATAAGTAATTACTTTATTTTATTCGGTTGCTTTCGTAAGGTGTAAGGGAAATCCCTGTTGCAGCTGCGAACCTCACAATGGAAATGCAAGAGAGGTGCAATGTGAAATCTGGATGATCTTGTAGCTAAGGCATCAACTTCAGTGTCCATATGTACAGTTACAGAGATTATCATGTACAATAAATGTTCATAAAACATTATTGGGAGAATCTAACCAATGTTGTTTTCGTTTTTATTATTAATTTTTTATGATCATGGTACTGCGACCTGAAGTTCTGTTGTGTCAGATAATGCATGGTAGATGATACCTTGGCAGAATGATTTCAGGGTACTTTGTGACATAAGTTTCCCAGGCATTCACCACCTAATGAACTAAGCAGAAACTCACCCACTTGGTAGCTAAATTTACATTTGCCAGAAATGTCTGTAAGTGGATGTACAAGGCGTTCGGTCAATAATGAACCGTAGATGTACGAGCTTGAAGAACCTGCAGTTTCTGCTGCACACATTTTGGAAAAATTCTCCATTTTTTTCAAGTTGCTTGCTGCCACATTAGTGGATTTTGGGGGGTTGTGTTGATACCATTGGCTTACTTATTAGTGTGTTTCTGCTACAGTCTGCTCCGAAACGACGTTGAACGGAGTATACAGATTTGCTACATGTAATTTATGTGATGCATTGTCGTGTACCCTGTTGTAGCCGCCACCTGTTGACTCAAGTATTGCAATAAATATACTACTGAAAATATAAAACAAATTTTCTTTGTTTCATTGTGCAAGTATATCACTATGACCAATGTGTACCGAGAGTTTAAAGCCCTGAAAATATTTCTGACTAAATATATAGTTTTTCTTAATTTTAAGTGCATTGTTTTGTTCTTACTAATACCAAAAAAATTAAATTTCCCAATTAATAACCCTCAACTTATGGGGTTGCATTCATTCCGTGCCCCATTACAATTAACCCATGTTGAACGTAATAAGGATATATGTTCACTCCTAAATAGTGTCATCATCAAAATTACTATTTCCAATTGTCTTGTCCACTTTCCATAACCATTTTTGTCTCACATTTCCTATGTATTTTTTCAAGTATTAAGTGACTATCAGCACTTTGTATATAATTGGCAGCAGGCCCTTTCATTGGAGGATTGTAGCAGTTCTATAAAACAGAAGACGATCACTCTGAAATTAAAACTTGGGGTATGCTCTTCAGAAAATAATGATAACTTACTCCATAGCCTGTAACATTATGACACAAAAACTGCATAATACTATATAAGAGTTGGGTTTTAGAATGGAAACATCCCTATTTCTTCGTCCTCGGTGACTGGATTGAGTTGAAAGAAAAGAAAGATTAAAGTTCTAAAAAATATTTACGTTTTAAGTCAAAGCTAAGAATGTTCCATTAAAATAGGCATATACAAAAGTACAAAATTGAAATATCATGAAATGGGTAGCTAAACTAAATGTCTAAAAGTCTCTGAGGTTTAAGTTAACCCCTTTTCTAACCCTTGTCTAGCAGCACCTATCTCTGCCATCCATTACTTATTGTTACACTTCCTGAACAGACTCAGTTTAAAATCGCCTTTCAAATTGTTGCAAGTGTTCCCCAGGGCTGTCTGCTTGGGGAATGTTCCTTTCCCTGTCTAAAAGAAAGGTGACAACTAAAACCTCATAGATTATAATTTTCAGGGATTAAAATAATTATTTTGATAGAAATTCTCAGCTTTTTGATAGACCAGGTGTGTACATGACGAGATTGCTTCCGATTTGAAAACCTGTAGTTATAACAAAGAACAGGCTGACCTGAGCAAGGTAGTGGGTAGGGGGATTTATGAAGCCCTTTTCAATCTCATTCTTTTTTCCCCAAGGGGCCTCACCTCGGTGTCACATCTTCTACGCTTCATTTCCTTCGGAAACCTTAACACTACCTCCCCCTCGCAACTTCTCGGGCTGCGTGGAATAGCTTGGAGAAACCATGCTATAAAAACGTTAGAATATTATTAACATATATTCTGATTTTGGAATAATTTAAAATTAAGGACAGCATGATTAAAATGTTGCGTTGCAATCATACATGTTGAAATTGTTTTATACACTTACCTAATTGGTTAGAATATAATAAATTACAGTATGCTACTACAGCATAGGGAAACTGTGCTAAATAATGTTTCTTATATATTGCGTAGTAAAATAGCATTTTTATATTTAAATAATTATAAAATTCTGCAAAACTCGCCTCTGTATCAATGAATGCATGTTCTTAGTGTTCTTAGTGCTGTCAATTTAAGGGCAGTCAAAGTAATAATATTTTAAAGGCATGTTATAATTTTTTATACTGTGGCATATAATGTGATATGTGAGGGAACCAGCAGGTGCATTGCATTATTGAGTCGACTAGTGTTTAGAAGCGACGGTTGGGAACTCGTTCTTGAAGAAAAGTAAATCTGCGCATGCGCAGTAGCGTGACGCGTGGTGTTTTTCAACAGTTTCTAGTGAGTCGAGAGCTGGAACTTGAAGAGTGTAGACGTTGCGCCTTTCTGCTCTAGCGACGGACGAGTTGATTACACAACAACTTTACGAAGGGTAAATAAATTATAATTTAATTTCAGTAATGTTCTTATCTGTATAGAATACCTCGGTCCATTATTTCTTTTGTTTTATTTCAGTTTTATTAAGAATGGGTAGGGTCCTTTTAGATAAGCGATACAGTTACGCCCCTTGTCCAGCCTAAGGATATTTAATGAGGATATGTTTTTGATGGTGACTGCGACATATCGGACGTCGGTGTTGGGCATTTAAAATAGACTGTGACAATATATTTGTGAAATACTGCAACTGCAATTGTTAATGCCATGCTTCTGTTTATAATTGTACGTTTCTAGTTTCGCAACAATACAACATGTACTATCATTTTTTTTTATTTATTGATTGTTTTGTATAGTTCTAATTTTAGTGTGAATACCTAACACGTTCTTTCTCTACAATAAACTTGCTGTTTTTCAATTGAAGAACTATGTGTACTTCACATGCATTTCTGTGTCCTGTACTGTCAATTCCTTCCTTTTAATACTAGAGGTCATGATCGACCCAAGTATACCCAACCTGCTGTTCAAATGAGTGCCTGGGGGTTTCTGTAGAGGTGGAAGTTGCCGTAGGACACAGACTTAAGCCTAAACAATAATGCTTTACTGTCGCGCGATCAAAGAGCTTCCAACGACCTACTTAACGCCTGTTTAATCAGCATGTTTCAACCTGAATTTCCTACATCGTTAGAATGATGAAAAAGGCTTTAAAAGCTGTCATCAATCATTCAGTGTCATGAATCAAATAAAGACTGGATTAAAAAACAGGACAGAAGATGCAACACTGGACCATCACAGAAGGTTTCGTTCCAAGTAAAAAGTTTCTCAATAAGACCATGGAGTAAGGTAACCAGATGTCCGGAATTTTCATTATTTACGTTTTCTTTTCAATTTTACTCTTTTATATTAATTGCTGTGCTATCACAGCCTTCAAAAGTATAATGATTTTTCATGTTTTTGACGAATGAATGTGCGTCAAACAATTTGTGACCTTAGAAGCGGAGATCGAATTATGAAAAACCTAATGAGTGCAGTGTTGGGTGAAATTTTCTTTCTCGTTTTAATTCTCAAGCTCTGGATCCCACACCACCTCACAGATGAGAAAAAAGAGCGCAAGTGAACTGGTGCCGGAAATGTTATACAACTTTGTGAAGGATCGTCAAAAAGAATATTTAGCATCATAACGTGACGAAAAGTAGATTTACCCATGTGATTCAGTCCAGGAAAGACTCCTTCAATAAAAGTAGGGAGATCAAGAAGTGTTGGCAAGAAGATGCCAGAAACCAGGGGTCAACTATTTGTCCTCTTCTGTACAGTCCATACCTGACCCTATGAGACGTTTTTCATTCCCTAATAATAAAAATATATTCCTTGTCATCCATTTGAATCGCCTGAAGCTGCAGTTGAACATTCTTTACTGCTGAGGCATTATAGGCAATGGACACAGGAGGTAAAATTATACATTGGGAAAAGATTTTTTTAAGGAAGGAAAAGCTTCGAGACCTATGTTTAGGTACTTCCTCTGCATTTGCCATTTTAAAGTACTGAGGAAAACTTGGAAAAAACCTCAGTTAGGGAGAACAGTCCCAGACCTGCTCACAAGTCCGCACCTTAATGACCTGGGTTACCTATGGCGGTAGAATCTGTTGTGGATTTTGTTTATTTATGGAAGTTCTTTAACATCTCAGGTCATCAGCGTTCCTTTCAATTTCATTCCTGATAATTTTTACTCAGAGGTTTCTTCTTTCAGGCTTGAAATTCTTTTACGTGCCGTAAATCTACGACACGGGACCCACGACTTTACTTCCTTTCCGAAGAAATTTTACGCCCGAAAAAATTCATCGACCATAGCCTGGATTGAACCCGGGATGTTGGATCTATGAGGCAAGTATGATTACCACTAGACTACCAGGACTACGTAGAAGCTGCAGGGGCTGCATATGAAGAGAGCATTTATGGCATTACTAAAGAAATGTGGTGTTCAGCAATAAAAAACGGTTTGAACAAATGGAACGTTGCATAGTTTGTGATGGAGGGTGTTTCTAAAAGATGCAACAGTCAAAAATCTCTTTTTTAGTGTTGTCTGCTTTTATTCTCAAAACTTTCATAGTGACTCTTGTACGACAGTATTGCATGTCTGTGCGTGATAGGTACATAAAGAGAAGTTAATAAGGATGTCAGTGGTTACATTTTATTTCCTTCTACCTCTTTCATGACCCTAAGGATACCCCCAGGAACGCTTTTTCTGTAAGAAACAGTGGTCGGACAGACATTCACCAGTAAGCTCTGGGGAGACAGTAGTACAGCGGCCTTTAATAAAACCACGGTCACTGGCTATTTCTACAAAGCTTTCAAATGTTCATCTATAGTCTTCATTGGTCAATTGTACGTTTGTGATCCAGAAATCAGTATAATGCATTTCAAAACCAAGAACAGTGAAATGAGTTTCTCGGTTTTACAGAGGTAGACAGCCTAAAGAAAGAAAAGATACGTCTTTTCAAAAGCGCTCTTTGGGAAATTTAATCAACAATCTGGCACCGCTTCGTTTGTTTCACGGAGAGAGGCTCCTTTGTCCTTCTTACGTTAAGAACCCGTACTCTTTAGTAGAATCGCTCGAACGCTGGGGCTTTCAAAAAGTCTATTTTCCTTCGGTATTCGCGCACGAGCATGAAGACGCGCCGTTGTCCTGATGAGATAAGGACTTGCAACAAAAAGAGAGCTAAGGAGAAAGTGTTATTAACATTTCAGAAGATCCGAGATTACTGGAAGGTTAAATTTTCTTATCCTCCGCGCGCTCTCTGTCAGGCTTATACTTTTCCTAATGTTAACTTTGTTCTGTAACTCCTCGGGGTTTAGCTGTACTTATCCTGGGAGCTCTGTAAGAGAATAAACTTTCTTTACTGCATCTAAAACTGTTGGCTGTTCTTCGCCGAGAGACTTAGTTAGAGCTCTTGTTTGCAAGTTCATTGTGGATGGGATAAATACAAGAAAATCTTCATAACGATCAGCGAGAAGGTAGCAGGGAATAACAAAACTTGTTGTTGCTAGGCTACGGCGCGTTGAAACAGTTTTAGTGATCAAGCATACACTGCTACATTTCAGGGAAGAAATAGAAATGAGTACTTAACACACCATTTTGATGAGTTTCCCCACAGTTGGTCTGCGTCCATTAACATGAACAACAGATTGTTCAGCTCCGGTGTTTGGACAAGAGAATTCATACGCTAAAGAAAGAAGGTGGTTATTAGGCATCGGAATTTCTACGCACTAAAACTATTATGAAGTTATGTTGGTAATAGAATGTATACAACAGGTAGGAGGGGTATACTATGTAACGACGTACAAACCACTCTCTTTCCTTACGCTTATTACTCTTCAGTTTTTTTTTTTTTCCCTGTCGGTCGGCTTTTATTGGAGTTTACCTAACTTGATGTTGCGTGCTTAAGAATTCTGATGCCTAATGATTATAGTTTAAACGGGAAAGAGACTATGAATTCCTCTAGTTCTGTTATACGAGGCGCGTTCTAGTTCTAAGGTCTACGATTTTTTTTCTCATAAACTATTTACAACTAAAATTTGAAATTTCTGTCACCTCCCAACGTAATCTCCTTGCAGACGTGTACATTTTTTTTACAACGTCGACGCCGCTGCAAACGCTTTTTTCAGAGTCTGTTTTGACCATTGGAAAATTGCAGCTGCTATACCAGCCCATCTGCAGCATGTGCGACCATGGAAGGTGTCTTTCATTGATGAAAAAAGCTAAAAATTCGCTAGGAGTCAGGCAGGGAGTACAAAACATGAGAAACCACTTCATATATGTTTTCACTAAGAAACTGCTACTTCATGTTACCACCACCTGGAGGACACTTTCCGTATTTTCAGGCCTACACGTAAGATTGTGTGCACAGATCCCACGGAAAGATCAACTTTGGAGCATATCTTCCACACTTAATCGGCAATCCTTCAAAATAACTTTCTCCACTCGGCATCCATGATATCTGACCGGATGGTAAGAAGGCCGGGGTTGTTTCGGTACATTGTCACATGATGTTCGGCACTGTCGCACCCACGAACGCACATTTCTCACATTCATAACATCATCACACATGCCTCACTCAACTGGCGATGAATTTTAATGGGTGTCACATCATGAAATGGAGAAAAGAATGAGAACGTTGGCATTTTAAGTATCAAAAACTGTCCTCGCTCTAGCTGCAGCCTCTAGGGTTCTGTGCACCATACAGTGCAGCCGTTTCTGTCCTCATTGGTCAAAAAAGGAATCTAAAGAGTGCAATGCTTTTTAAGTTCATTTGATAGGATGGAAATGCTAGACACAGAAATAAGAAACCGCCATCAATTCTAAGTAGAAATAATTTCAGTATTACACCCTTAGTACATTAATTACTTTTATGTGTGTATAATATATTTTAATTGAATTGCAAAATTCGAATATGTTCACACATTTAATTTTAGCGCTTTATTTTAAAGCTTATGTATAGTGGGGCCATATTCATTTACCATTATGAAACGTATACCCTTCCTTTATTCACAGTATTGATATATGAGAGCTGCACATTTATTTATTACAATAATAATAAACTAATAATTTGTTGAAAGTTGTTCCTTTCAACCGCCCTCCATCTCTATCTAAGCATTCATGGAGTCTGGAATAACGTTTTCCAAGACAGTTGCTCATGTGGCACGAATTTTCCCCCAAATTCTTTGATTTAAAGTGTCCAGACATTCAGTTGCGTGACAAACATTTTATGTTTCAAATATATCTAGAGTAAAAAATCACAAACTGACAGATTTGGAGATCAAAACGGTCAAACAATGTATCCAATGCAAGAAATTATCTTCTCTTCAAAGACTGTCCTTGGGATGACTATAAAACGGCGTGCGGTGTGCGCATTTGCTTCATTGTGTTGAAAACAGAGTGATGCTACGTCAGTATCAAGATTGTATAGCTGTGAAAACATGGTAACACAGCGGTCTGACGCTACAGTAACTGTACTACTGTTTTCATCTTCAAAAAAGTAGAAGCACTTTCCGAAATGCTGAAAATTAGCACCAAACCCTATCTTTTGACTGCGGAGAGGTTTCTGATGAAGTTCCTGAGGATTTCAGTGTCGCATTGATATGCAGCAAGGTGGCCTCAGACGGTAATCCTAGAGACTTGCTTTCAGGACATCTCTGGTTCAATTCATCCTGACTTTGGTTGTTTCAAGATTTCTCCTGGTCACTTCCCTTGGTCACTTAGATGAATGCTGGGATGAATATTTACATTCCACGAATTTTCCTCCTCCCCCATTTCATTTCATTAGTTCTCTTGCAGGGCCGAAAGTGCCAGGTTGAGGTGGGCTGGTGCGGTGTGATGGTGGCTTGCGCTTTGGAATGAAGGCGGGCAGATCTTCTGAGGGACTTAAACAATTCAAGGGGCAGGACTTCACATCTGGAAACTAAATCACCGTCCGCATATCCTGACATTCCCGTACCTCTCTCAAACCAACCTTTCTTCCCAGAGGTTCCGTTTGGGACGTAGGTACAAAGGACTAACCATGAACAGACCCAAGTATCGAAAATATCCTCCTACCCCACATAACTCAAATTTTGCTTCTTCAGACACAATAGTTTGTCCGATGAGATTTGACTACCGTGTTACCAACACAATAAAATGGCCACAGTTAGAAAGTTTATGCATCACCTGAAGCTTATGGGTGAAAAATTCATGTCCTTATGCAAAATCCGATCCATGCTGCTTCACGATCGTTTGGGATTTGGTTAAAAATTAATTTTTATGCAATCGACTTTTTCCGGCGTCCGTTTGTAGACTCTAGTCAAAGCTTTTGTACCCATGGTGTCCCGTGTCTTACGGTTTTACAATAATGTCTGAACTTTATAAAAGGGGGGGGGGTCTATAGCGAAAGCACGGTGTGCGGCTGATCAGCATAGTTTAGTTATCATAACTAACAACTGCGTTATTCATTTATTTTGTCCACAAAGTTTTGTGCATGTTAAAGTGGTAGATGAACGTTGATCCACCTTTATATTTGTCCTGTTCTAATAGTATTGCCATTGTTAATCAAATTATATTTGTTATACTAAGCAGTGCATATAATTTCTTTACACGAGTTTATTTGGATATAAGATCGCACAAACAGCTCGAAATGTTGTGGAAAGCATGAGAAGAAAGCACTTGCAAACGCACAGTTCAGCGTTGGTTGGAGGATTTCAGCCTTGAAGATAAGAAAGGACAAAGTCATCACAGTAAGGTTGATAATAATCAACGCAAGAAAGTACGAGGGTTAGTCCATAAGTTTCCGGCCTAACCATTTTCGACGTATGATAAAGACAAAAACTATATTTCACTTTTCAATATAGCTACCATTTATTGCAATACACTTTTCTTATCTTTGAATTAACACTTCAACCCCTCTCCCCCGAAATAGTCAGAAGTCATGTTTGCAAAATGGGCATAAACCGCATCCATTACTTCTTCTTCACGCTTAAATGCCCTTCCTCGAAAGTCTTTCTTGAATTTTCATAGGAGGAAATAGTCGCTGGAGCTAGATCTGGGTTGTAAGGTGGATGGTCGATCCCCTTAAAGCCATATTTCTGCACAATTTCCTTTGCAACAAGAGCTGTGTTCACAGGCGCGTTGTCGTGAAGAAGGCGCACACCTTCTCAGCTTTCCTCGCCTTTTCTCTTTTCTCTTTGATGGAAGCACGTAGTCTGGATAGTAGGCCAGCATAGTACTCCCCAGTTACTCTGGTGTTCCTCTCCTTGAAATCAATGAAGAGTATTCCTCCACAGTCCCAAAATATTGTGGTCATGATCTTCTTGGTCATGCTCTTGACTGAGTGACCCTGGCCTTTAGAGTCGGTGCTTCGTCAGATTTACGCCTGCCACTACATTGATTCTGTTTTGAACAAGGGATTGTAGTAGAGGACGATATTTTCATCTCCTGTAACAAAGGTTTGCAGAACTTCTCTCTCGTTGCCACGGCAGATCTCCAAAGATGCGAGACAACAAATGACTCGTTGGTGCTTTTGGACTGAGGAAAGAAGTCTAGGTACCCATCTTGCACTAACCTTATTCATGTTTAAATATTCATGAATAATTCGAAGGACTGTTGTTTTAGAAAGACCCAATCTTACTACTATTTCTGTAACTTTGAGCCGCCAGTCTTCCATAATTTCTCCTTCCACAAGAACGAGCGATGTTTTCAGGAGTGAGCAACTCCAAGGCCGACTTGCACGCTCTTCGTCTTTAATGCTTTCTCGACCCATTCGAAAAAGTTTGGCCCATTCCTTTACGGTAGAATATAAGGGGGATATTTCTCCATATACACCGTCCAATCGCTGTTTAATTTCATTTGGAGTTAGTCCTTTTTTTTTTGTGAAGAACTTAATAACCGCTCGATATTGCATTTTGAACATGCCACAATCTTCTACACATAGCCTTATTATCCTTATCGACGACGCCGGAAACTTATTGATCTACCCTCGTAAATGTACATACTGGATTACTGGATAATTAAAATGTATTTTAAAGTAGAGGTAATTCGAAATTTCGAGGAAGGGAGACTGGGTTGAGGAGGCGAAACCTAAAATGTAAACAATTGATTATAAACTCCCCCTCAACATTGATGTGTTTTTTGTTTTAAAAATAGAAAAAAGTTTAAACTGCAGCATTCAAGTGAAACTAATAAATATTTTATTTCTGTTCAAACATAGGAGGTTCACTTTTACGTCCGTATCTTCTAAATGGATATGAATACATGTTTTATTGCAACATGCATTCATACTTTTTTATTACTTTTTCGGATTTTTCTATATTAAAAATGCCACTTACCCTATAAATATGATCCATGTGCATGAAATTCTTCCTCCAGTTGCATTACGGTGCTTCACTAATAAATAAAAAATTCTTTTTTCCTACAAACTTCTAATTCAATATTTAAAAGAAAATTTTCTTCCAACATGATTCTATTTTTGTAACTTTTATTCTTCGATAACTACTTTATTTTTAAAAATTTAACTTCTTTAATTTATAGGATGGCCCATATAAAATGTTTTAAGCCAATGTCTTTCAAATGGGCCAATAAAACCAAATTCAGGCACTGTGAGGGAAATCTTATAATTTTAAATGCACCATTGGTACAATTTTAGATATTTATATACTCCTCAGAAAGAAGGCGACTTTTCTTTAAAATATTCTTTTCTAAAATTAATTTCTGAAAAGTTGTAGAGTAATTGGAACAGCACTTAATACAGTTTGTGAACCTGAAAAGGAACCAAGTATAAGAAGGATAATACTAAAATTTGGTAACTACCAGGAATGAACTACCTATACTTTGGAAATTGATCCTCTTATGGGGAAAAAATGTGCACCAATAAGATGAAGCACCGTCAGACTTCTAAGATGCCTACTAAATTATTAAATGACAAACTCCACGATAAATGGACTGGACGTGCTGGGTCGGTTGTATGGCCAGCCTACTCACCTGATCGTGCAACCTTAGATTACTTTTTATGGAGCTATATTAAACAAAAACACTCACGCAGCAGCAGCGCAAACTAAGCGAATTTCTCAGCAGGTCGATTTATGAAGGGTATTACAAAGATCTAGAGCAGAGCATATCTAGAGCCCTTTTTAAATTTTGATATATCCCCACTCCTAATAGCCCCATTTCCCTCATTTTCAGCATGTATTTTTATTATTTTATTTAATATTTATATAAATATATATATAAATATATAAATATTTATTTTTATGGGGAGAGTTTCGTTGCGAAAAAAATATTTATGTCGGTAGAGCGATTTTTAAATTTTAGGTTCAGGTAAACCCCCATTCCTAATAATCTGATTTCACTGATTTTCAGAAACTATTGTTTCTTATTTTATATCAATGGCTAATTTTGAGTTTCTTTGATAAAAAATAAGAATTGCTGCCGTTAAAACACTTTTAAATGTTCTTTTTACATTAATCTCCACTCGTTAAATTTTGTTTTCAGGTATACGCACACTCCTAATCGTCCGGTTTACCAGATTTTCAGCATCTATTTTTATTATTTTATACAAATGATATGGGGAGAGTTTCGTTGAGAAAAAACAAAATTTGCGGTCGGTAGGGTGTTGACAGACACACACATACACACACGCATAAATAAATAAAATAACACTAAGTTAACTAAAATAACAATAAGTAGATAAATAAGAAAAGGATAAAACACTTTGAAATTCACCGATTTTTTATTTTTGAGCCTAGTAAGCAGAATCAACGGAGATTTGAAGAAAATTTTCAAAAGCCTTTTCATGGGTGCAGCCGCAATAGCTATATTCGCTAAAAAGTCGCGTCTATAACACTTTCAACAAAAGACAATATGAAACATGGAACGCCCTATAACTTCTCAAAATTTAGTTTTTAAAAATTTCATCAAAAGATGTTTAACTTCTTGGTATTCATCTAAATATCTTAAAATTATATCGCTGATCCATAAATTCTGAAGTTACTCCACCCCGGAGTCCTATAACGGAATGCACTTAAGTTTTTTCCCCATTGTTAAGGCCTCTTTCTGAAAAAAAAATTTTTATTGGCACATTTAATAAATATTGGCTTGTAATACTTTATATGAACCACCTTGTACAAAAAATGCATATCTACCTTTATTCAAATCAGCTTTAGGAGTAAAATTACCAAATTTGACTTTAAAAATAGTGCATTTTGGGTTATGATTGGCGTTTTTTTTTTTTTTTTTTGGAGAAAATCAAAACAATTTTAATGAACTGATTTTAAAGTCTTTATGTAGATTATTAATAGTCTGTACAATCACTGTATCATGGTTCATTTTCACTTTGGTTACTCTTAAAAAACATGCACGTCTCCGTTTAAAACTCTGAGCTTAGGATATTGTGGAGTCAGAATTTAGCTATCCATGTGGAATAGCAGGGAAATGGCACCAATAAGCGGTTTCTGTTCTATTTTACAATTCACGCACTATTATCTATGGTGAACTGGCGGTTAGTGCGCTTTTGCACCCCATCTTCGGATAATATGCGATCCTTTTTATTTATTTCTTTATTTTAGACATCACTGGGATTGGAAACTTCATAATACCCTAAAAGGGTCTAAGTTTAGGGTATCTCCCAGCCATTTGCCACAGATGAAAACTGAAGAAAACCTGGAAAGGGAAGGCTGTCCTGGTGAGAATTTAAATCCTTTCAAGAGTCTTTGTTTTAACGACTTCGGCCACTCGCATCGGCGATGCTCTCTGCACCTGCAGCATAGCCCCTGACGCTATAAATTTCAACTTAGTTAATAACATTGCTCTTTAGTGTCCATCTTAATTAACAAAACGTTAAGCTTTCTCGCCATTAAATAATACATTACGCATTTCGCCTCAGATTAATCTCCCTAAACTTCTGGACTTCAAAGCCCATTTAGAGTTGGACGTGTTATAATACACGTAGGATTATGAAAAATGGACGTGGTAACAAAGGACGACTGTTGATGATTCCGGTATGTTGAGGTGGGGAACAGAGAGAGAGACGTGAATTTCACGAGAACCCAAAGCGGATTGAATAATTGCTCAAATTAAAAGCCACTTCTCCATATTAAGAATTTACACCAAACAAAACAGCTTCATAACTGAAGCTTGTTTCCGTGGCTACATAGAATCTGCAGGCAGGCAACTTTGTAAACAAAATAACTGAAATTCTCGAGATCAAAGGCCGGCGTTTTGCGGGTTCAAAACGAGAAGGTTTCCATACGCTGGATCTCCTGCCCCCTACCCCACAAGGAAACAAATTTGCATACCGAATAAATTATAGTTAATTAATATTGCTTAACGTCTCGTATATTGTAAATAGCATGAACACATCTATTATCTAGTAGACAAGGTATATGAATTCAGAAGGGAGAGTGGATCACTGGAGGTGTTTTATCAATTGCATAATTATTTTCTATAAGTTAAATCATGAATATGTAAGAAACTTCCTTGTAAAGAGCAAGTGTTTGCAGAATATTATGTACTTGGTGCGGTTGTTAATTGAGCCTCCGGCAAGAGACGTGAGATAATAATAGACATGTGCATCTGGCAATAACTCTTTTGTAGTTTAGAGAAACTACTAATCCGTTAGGTACAGTGAACATTCCTAAGGAGACTTTTTTTTTTATTTATGGACGCTCTTTAACAGCTCAGGTCACCAGCGCTCCTAAGGAGACGGTAACGCAGGTGTGGTGAGAATGGACTCCTTTTACTTTCACATGGGATGACCACGAACTCGCCAATCAGAGACAGAACAGTTGAAAGGTTTAAATTCAGCGTGTACGGGAGGATGAGAGCTCACCAATAATATTTTAATATTTTAAAGGCTCAGAAATCCGTGAGCTCCCTTCCGTGGACCCAATGAGCTGTCAGAACCACGTGATGACATTTTTTAAATTAGCATAAAAGGGGAAACTTCTTTGCTAAGACACGCTTTTGATAGATTGCAAGTCAGCGGTGCAGGTGAGTCCATGAAGGCGAGTGGAGCGCAAGACGATTATAGATCTCAAATGAGTCAGGTGCTTTCAGTTCACACGCGTTTATGTAAGGAATTTCTAAATTCAGTTCAGACAGAGCAGGCATTTGCCATCACAGTTTAGGCAGTTCCGGACTTCAGTTTATAGTTCAGGCAGTAGCGTAGTTCATGCAGATGCAGTTCACGTGGTATCGCGCAGAGTAGTACGCAGTTCGCCAGTCTTTGTAAGCAGGCAATAAATCCTACATCGAGAGTCGTTCTGATAGTAATTTATTGACGTCAGGTGCACACCAACGTAATGTCTTTACATTCATCAACTTTAAGACTCGCACGTGAGTTGCCGTGTGCTTCGCATACTCAATTAACGTCGGCGGCCAGAGCAGCGCACCAAGAAGCATCCAGATAACTATGGTGATAATAAATTCGACTGTGTTTACCATTTATGAGGACTAGGCAAACCTCAGTCAGGGAGGACGGTCCTGGCGGGATTCGAACCCCAGACCTCCAGCTCACGAGACGCGCCTTAACGATCTCGGCCACCCGTGGCGGTCTAAAATGGAGGTGACCCAGGTGTGCTAAATGCAGCAGTAGTAACAGTTATAACAGAAATGGAACACTTCTTCAGAATTAGATAACCGCCATGGGTGGCCGAGGTTATTAAGGCACGGACTGGGGTTCGATTACCACTAGAGCTGTCCTCCCTGACTGAGGTTTTTTTTTTTTTTTTAAAGGTTTTCCTCCTTAGAACTAAAGTCTGGAACACTTCCTTCCTTAAGGGGAGGGGAAATGCTCCCAGTTTATCATTTCATGTCATGTATCATCAGTGTCCACCGCCTGTGTATTCCAGCAGTTAAAGCGGGAGTGAAAGATTATTCCAAAAAGAAGGCCTATATAAAACTAATTATGTTAATCAAATGATGAAATTTTATTTTTAACTTACTCCGTGTTTACCAAACCATCTTACAGATTCCTAATGAATAGGTAAAAATAATTATACTAATACTTAAAAAGTCTACTGAAATTAATGTAAAAGTTATAGAGGCGTAAGTATTTTAAATATTTGTTACAAAATATTAACCAAAATTTTAAAGGCGCATCTCAAAATTATATTGATTAAAATGCATAACATAAATTGAGATTTAACGAGTTATCAATTGGTATATATATGCAGTAGAGTAAAGTATACAAAAAGATATCGTTTTAGTTATGTCTTATCCGATCACGTGATATTTTATGTCTTGGCTACCAGGAGTACGTAACCAGCAGCACCAGTATTTCAACTGCGCTTTCTCTCTTTGTGTCCTTGAGCGTCATTTTCTGAACCTGGTACTTGCTGGTTTCAGGTCAGTAAACTTTTTATTATTTAGAACGTTCTCAATAATTATCTACTTCCAGAAATGCAATTCACAATATCGTGCAAACAAAAACCATTAGCAAAAACATATAGTTTTAGCAGAGGTAAACCTTGACTAAAATAATAAAAACTAATAAAAACATTCCCGAAAGTAGTACAGGTGAGGGTTTCGGAATTGAAAACAAAAGCAATGAAACCACAATCATTACTGTAGCCGAACTTAAACGTCAATAACAATGTGTTTTCTCGATACAATGTCTGTTTAGCTGAAGGCACACAACAATATAGGTATTTTATTATAGATAAGGTAAGGTTGTGCACATGTTTTAGGAAGAGGAGTTTTTCGCCCTTACTTCATAAACACCTCACCCCCATCATCACCTTCATCATTCAAAGTAATTTAATCCACTGATTCCCGGTGCACTTAAAATGCACTATGCTACTGGCTTCTGAGGCCTTGTGCGGGACTCTAATGCCTGGCTAGCAACTGAGTTGGTATCAGAATTCACGCCAAGGGTGGCCGAGGTCGTTAAGGAGCGGACTCGTGAGCGGGAGGTCTGGGGTTCGATTTCCACCAGGACCGTTCTCCCTGACTGAGGTTTTTTCCTCAGGTGTTCCTTAGTCCTCATAAATGACAAATGACGAGGAGGTACCCTAAAGTTAGGCCTGCAACGCTTCCTTTCTTTATAAAAATACTCCTTTCCCAATTTATCATTTCATTTCATGTATTATCAGTGTCCATCTCCTGTGGTGCCTCAATAGTAAAAACGAGCGTTAAATACAATAAAAAAAGACGTTCGAGGGCGCGTGATTGGATATGCTTTCTAAATACTTAAACCATCCCAAATACTGCTTTTATTTTAATGTTAGTTGTAGAATCGATTACTAGCGTCGGTTAATATTAATTCATATACGCAATCTAAAAAAAAAAATGACAAAAGGAGGCTATTTTTAATTTCAAAGTTTTGCAAAATGTATTATTAGCTATAGACCGTTATGTTAGAGTAAAAGTAATTTATTGTTGTGTGTGGAATTGTTGAGATTATAAGCATTTCAAAGGAATTTGTAGATAATATTATATCAAGAAATGTATATGAAAAATCTTCGCGCAAGATGAGTTGAGTATTTTGCTAACAGCAGATGAAAAACGCATTCACGGAGCGTTTTAATAGCAACAGAATTTTGTACCTCGACTCATAACGATAGATGTAACTTGGATCCACCATCAATCATCAAAATAGAAACAGCAGCCAAGGCAGTGGTCAAAAGTCATTTGTTCATTGCTAAAGAAGACATAAGTTCATTTCTATTTGCAGGAAAGTTTATGGCACCAATCTTTTGGGACGCAAAATAAATTTTGCTAATTGGCTACCTTCAGAGTCAGAGATGTTTTCTAATCTCCTAAACCAACTAGATGATAAAATTGTGCGCAAAAGCCACATTATCAGAAGAAATGCGTTTTTTTATCAAGATTATGCCCTTGCTCACAAAGATCCTACTTCCATGTTTGGCTTCCTGTGCTTTCCATATGTTCCCAAAGCACAAATTCTTCCTTGTTGGTCAGCATTTTTTTTTAAATCAAGAGGCAAGGCCGCCACGTTCCAGAACGAAACGACGGGTACTAACTACTCGTATACAGAATGTTCCATTTGCCTTGTTCACCAGATTCTTTCTGATGCATCAGATTAAAAATGTTTCAAATTTAACATCATGCGGGAGTTCCTACTGAGGGTATACTTTTATAATATATGAGACATTAAATAGACCTGCGTTATTTTAAATGACACCACGTACCATTTATTCAAGAATACACTCTTCGAGGCATATTCAGAAATGCATCACACTGTACCATTTTAGTCAAGAAAACAGTAGATTAGACAATGATAAATAATGCATGATTTCTTTTATTTCATAGCATACAGTGCAACTGTTCAACTTAATCATTTAACCTCTTGAAGGCCCATTTAAACATTTCATAACGAAAAATAAACATTTAAGGATGCAACAGAATACACATTTCAGAAAAAGTATTATGGGTGAGTAAGATAAATGGGTCACTCTGTATATAACTGTATAAGAGGGATTGCAATTGCACACGAATGTTGTGTAGATCTTGCACTTCAGATACTAATACACTGGTACATCCTGGAATAAATTTACTGATCTTAAGGGAAATTATGTTGAAAAATAAAAAATATTGTTTACGTTAAAACATGTCCTTCGAGAACTTTTCAGATTGCCCTCTCATTAAGTAGGAACCCTACAGTCTGCTACACGTGGACTGATCTATAAATAACAAGCACTTTGTTTTAGAAAACAAGTAGCCACACATCGCGGTGTTCTTAGAGATCTGCTTTAAACTGTTGCTTTTAAGAATGTGACATAGTTAATTGCGCTTCAGGCGTGTCTTTATCGCAAGATTATAGAGTTCTTATGTCTAATAAAATATACTCCAACGGACAGAAACAATTATAGACAGCAATTCGCAGATTAGCCAAATTTCTCCCTTTCATGATTTTAAAACCAAAATCGTTCAAGGATTTGATTCCTTGGTTGTAATTTTACAATTTATTGGACCCCAGACGTTAATATACGATCAATAAATAAATTTATGCTCACATTTATGCAAACGGTTAGGAGGTAAAATATTCCTACGGTAAAAGAGGCAAGAGTGAACTTTACAGCTCCTGCAAAATGTTTTGAAGTTTCCAGTAAAATAAAATTTCTAATGAGTTCATTAGAATCGATAGATAAAATTTATTGTATATCAATCTTTCGTAAGCCTGAAAAAGCCCGGAAAAAGGACATTAAGTTTCAAAATTCCGGCCGTAGAAGCTTACGCGTGTATTTAATTATACGTTACTTCCAGCCAAATAATTTGGCAAGTGATAAGAATATAGTATTTTTCTGATGCAGTTCTATAAAAAAATAATCCCATCAAACTAGATTTATTTAAACACCAACACAAATTGTTTGAATCGTATATCATAAGTTCATTTGTTTATTATTAACAAATATAATATATAAATAAAGTACGTCATATCTGGTGCTGCAAAATGAGACAAGTCTATTTTCTTTTGTTTACTTCATGACATTCATTTGTTTTACTTGCGACATTCATTTGATTACGCTTCGTCAGTAGTAGAATGACGTTCCTTATGTCTGTTGTATTATGTTTAAAAACCTATACGGCGAAGTGACTATGGAATAAAATGTACATTCGTTCCACTTCTAGCAATAGAAGCTCAAAGAGATATTGCCTTGGAAAATAATAGCATTGGCAGATAATGAGAGTATCTGAAGTTACGAGGGTTGGTCCCTAAGTCCGGGTTACTATTTTATTTCTTCTAAACGTATGGTAGCCAAGTGAAGTAAGTCAGGCGGAACACTGACCGGCATTAGGGAAGGTTTCTAGTTCAAACACTTTGGATCATCCATCCTGACCTTGAATTATTTCATGGGTTTCCCTCGTCGCTTGTGCGAATACTGGGATAGATTTCCTTCCCATGAATTTTCTGCTCTCCTATTTCATCTCGTTTCATTCCAATCGATCGAAAGTGTCAGGAGAGATGGGTTGATGCTGTAAGCGGTATGGAGATGGCTTGCCCTTTGGACAGATCTCTGCCCCTGAGTCTGATGTGGAAACAGCTCCGCCGGGGTCCGGGTGCTCCATCTGGAAAAACTGTTAGGGACCCAGGCTACGTCCGTACTTCACCACACCCAGATCCTGGCCGCCCGGTGTCTCTCTCTCCTTAACTCTTCTCATGCAGGTGACCGCATGGAAGCATAAAAACAAACAGCCAAACCTTGAGCACGGCTAAAGTAGCGAAACTTTGTTCTTTGCACATATAGATTTATAAGCATACATTTGAAAACCTCTTCTACACTTCTATATCCACACCATATATCTGGTTTAGGAGAGGAATAAAATCTTTGTATCGTTTAATCGAGAAATGCATATACTTCAATGTAATTGACTGCCGTTCGCCAATGAGAGACTTGAAGCCCCCTCCTACTTCCTCCTTCACTGACCTGGCAATGCGTATTTATTTAAGACCGCCGAGGGATGTTAAATCAACATTTTTACATTTCAAATTTTCATTCCCGCCAACCACAGTTTTTATTCTTACCACATTTTTTCACCCTGACAACCTGTTTGAATTTGTACAGAATTTAAGTCAGTGAGTTGTAGGATTAAAACAAAGTTAATGTGAATAGTATTAAAATTCGTACGGTTTACGCGCGTATTACTTTCTCGATTCGAATGCTGTAAATAAAGTAATGCAAACATATTTACAGGTAATAAACTATTTATTATAGTACTTGGAGACTTTCACATTCTTTCAATGCAATCTCCTGTCACACACTGACACACTTCTGGAAGTCACTAGACATCCGTACCTAAGTCATTTTTGTTCATACTTGAGAAATACTACAACTGCAACACTGTAGTGCGACTTATTCTGACTTAAGCAACTAGCTCCCTTACTGTCCATCAACGACCCACATCCAGCAGTGATTGAATCTAATCAATGTAAATATTCCACTCCATTGCATCGTTGCTGAAAGTATGGCACCCAACGGACCACCGTCCCATATGCAAAGTTTCATTGTCACGGGATTCTCACAGATTTGCATGACATTTTCTGACACGTGCCACCTTAATCTCAATCCACGCACAATGCTCACTTGAAGAAAATATCACTTTGGTGCTGTCTAAATTTACACCATTACTCAAAAGCTACATATTTGTCCGTCTACAGATAGTGCAGTAGTGACTCTGAGTGTGCTGAACAGCTTAGCCATTCCTCTAGACATGCTGAGAATAATAATGCCCTCACAGGTTCATTAACAGCGTGGCGACAGTGTTGTCACTATTTTCTTTCCATTCCTCGCGTATATACGGCTTCCTTCCCCCTCGTTGTGCTGATGGTATGTTAACGAAATTAAGGTTTCTGATTGTGCAGAGTTGCGGGTTCACCGGACAATTATGATGTACGTTTTTCGGCTTCTTAATTCAAAATTTTCAGCTCTGGAACTTTCTTCACTGTATACACCCAGTGACCCAGATAAACGCATCTGTAAAAGGTTTTTATTTTAAATATTTTACTATATTATTAGTTTGTCTTGTGGCACATTTTGTCATTTGCTCTGTCAAGGAATACACATTTCTACGCTAAAGCATTAAGGCATGATACTTTTGGCATGTCATTAAAATCTTTACTTCTTTTAGAACAGAAGATTTTGCCATGTGCTTGTAACTGTTATTTATTTTGTTAATAATTGATTTATTTATTATTGTGCGTTAAATTGGCAAACGTTGTAAGATATAATTATTTATAGTTTGCAACCCAATGCTTTAATCTCATTATAAAGATCTAGACGCAGTATTACTGCTGTACCATTTTTCTGAATAAAATTATTATGTTTTTCATAACTCTTTATCATACTAAAATAAAATTATATGAACTATTTATTGTTAAGTTCTATAAATTAATATTCTTCCTCACCCCTACTATCAATTTAGGTCATTCACTTGAGACAAGTACAAATTTTATTAAATTAACTTTTCAGATTGTGCTTCATTGTTTCGCCAGATAATAATAAGCCTATTTCGGAATTTTTGACTAACTCGGTATCATTTTTAAAAAATTATTACCAAAACACAAAACTGGAATATTACATAAATTCTCCATTATTTTTGTAGTTTTAGTGAGTCTAAATTCAATTTTACATTTTAAAATGTAAAAGTGGCCAACTTATATTTTTAAATGAAATTTGTTTATAATTATTTATATAGACTGGTTACTTTTGAAATGAAAGATCTCCGTAATGAATAAGGTGATAAATATTGCTCGCATTAAACATAAAGAACGTATATGTAAATATCTTTTGCAGGAAGTCCTTTTGACGATAAAATGCACAAGAATGTGTTGCTCTTCGACTATATACTTCTCGAATATCAGTACTGATCTGCTCATGCCCATGAAGTTTATCATCTAACCAATCATCGAACTTGAAAATGCTCACACTTTCATATTCCATTATAAATTATTAAATACCTCCATCAGCCTTCTCATATCACCTTGACCGTTCTTTATAAAGGTAGATTTATGGCATACAAACTTCTAAACGCCCTTGGTGACATATTGGAAAGGTTAGGTATACCATAGTCCAATCTCTACATAGGTCATTTGCTGAAGATTTGCAGTCGTTTAACCGTTAATACTCTGATTTATTATGTTAAAATTGAACAACGATTCTTCACCAAATAAAGACTTTCCCCAAATAACTAGAATCGTGTTTATGAGAAAGTTTCTCCTTCATATAACTCCATAAAGAAATGGGCTATATATGTTCATTTGGGAGAGAGAATTAAAGAAATCCAGGTGGAAGTGATGGCTAAAGATAGTGTATCTCTTGTTGAGGTCAAACTTTCTATTGCAACAGTCTTTCGAATTATTTACGAGAAATTTCATGAAGAAGGCCGAATTTCTCTCTACCGGGTGGTTAAAAAAGCTCGCTTAGTATGTTGTGCGAGACGGAAAAATGAACACTTATCAAGAGGGGACGCATGTACAGAAAGGCATGGTTTGTACGCTGTGGTACGTCAAAATATGACAACAACTCCGATTTAGTGATGAGCGTGCGTTATACATTTTGTCAAGAAACCTCCAACAATCCAACAAGAGTATCACATCATGCATTTAAATACAAAAAGAGGCTCAAATTGTCGATCTCCGACATCAATACAGAGCGTATTTTGGCAATGCAGAGATTGGCGCTCACGGTCAAAAACTTGTGGTAGGGTGCGAAGTATTTCACATTCTGCAAGGATCAATCTGAGTCTGTGTTGATCTGTGAGGCACATACGCTTTCAGGTTTATTCCGACCGCATATGCTTGTTGTGCAAGTTCACGATGCCGTCTCGAAACTCTTGAACCATCAGTAGAGAACCTTATTGCGCGGATTCCATGCAGCGTGTGAAATACTTCGCACAAAACCGCGCTAATATCTGATTGCCGGTGTATACCCTGTAACCACGTTGGAGACGACATTCGAGACCCTTTTGTATTTAAATACACGTTATAATGGTGCTCTTGTTGGATTGCTGGAGGTTTCTTGACAATGTGGAACACACGAGACGCCATTTATCACATCCGAAGCGGAGAAGGATCTACTCTTGGGGGAAAAATGATTATTTTTTCTGCTTTGTGACATTGCTCTTTATGAAGTTTGCAACGAAGGACCATGCCTTCCAGGAGATAAAACATCTACCTTACAGCCCAGATCTAGCACCCATAGACTGTTATCTCTTCTGAGGAAATATATTCAGATAAAACTCTTGAATGCTCTCTGAAATAAATTGACTTATTAGTTCATAGATGTGACGGGAAAGTATTTTAAATGATATAATAGTTCATCAATTTCTGTCCCTCAAGTTGTTTACCAGGCACGGAACTTTAGGGTACACCATATTTCTCTTTCTGTACAACATTTTTGTTGCCAAATTAATTACTTTTGTAAAACTAAAAAGTCGACTAAATGTAATATATTTGTAATTTTTTTTAAACAAACGCCCCCATTGACATCACAGCACAGAATACCCAAAAAATTCATCCAAGCGCGGATCGCCTTCCCTCCGCGAATATTTTAACTCTGGGAAGTTGGCTAGCTCTGAGAATGAATTCTGTTCCGCATATGCTGACAAAATTTATAGTGGACCAGCGGTAGAAGTATCAAATTTCACGAAAATGCTCCCCAACCGTATCGCCTCCCCACGGACGGACACAATATGATTAATGCAGTACATCGGATGTCCCCCAGAATTAATATCGCAGAGACCTCCGCCCCTTCGTCACAACGTCCGACAGTTTCGTTGCTCTTTGTTATAATTAACAACGCTATACATTTCACATCGCAGGTATATTTCTTTCTATGGCGTTGTCACTACTGTAATTGAACATTTTTGTATAAACAACTACAATAACAGCCACAAAGTAATTAGCATGACTTTCCGCGAGTTAATGGTAGCTATATTTTTCCCCCTGCTGCTCTTCATTTTTGTTTTTGTTTTTTGTTTCTTTTTCTCTGGAAAATTAATGTCGGTAAATGTTTTTGTCCAGTTTTTAAAAAGAGAGACTTACAATTACGCAATTATACAGTACTATTTAATGTAATGATAGACTTCTGGGGGGCTCCACAATGCCGCTGGCTTGCTATTGGTACGGCTAATGCTTCCCATCATGCAATGGCAAAGGAAAAAATTCGCTTAAACGAATTGTTTTCATCCCGCAATTTTGCAGCGATGTAAATGACATCAAAGAGATTGTTTTCCAAGTGAGTTATGAAACGCGATTTTTGATGCCAACTACAACCTAAAGCAATATGCTTCAATGTGGATTCATCCTTCATATCATGTTGTCGGCCTATTTCTGCCAATTGCAGCTTAATTTCTTTAAAAACCCATACTTTCCATTGCGATATTGGGTTAAAAGTTATGCATTGCTTGGGGAAAAGCGTAGAGCATTGGCAGCAGCAAATATTGATGCATATTAACTGCCCTACGTATTTCTCCATACCCTAGTTGAATCTCTAATACACAAATCAAATATACTCTAGACGTATATACTGATAATATTTGAATAACTAACAAGCGAGTAAGAGCTTATTGTTGATGTAATGCAGGGACATTTTTAGCAAATTCCGAAGGAATGTAAGCTATTGCGATTGTACTAATAGAATTTGTTTTGAATAATCTTTACAAATCTCCATCGATGGTGCCGACTAGGTGCCGAAATAGACAAAAAATATAAAAATGTATCTACATATAGATATATTGCACATGTGTGTGCGTGTGAATGTGTGCCTGTTAACGCTCTAGCGGTCGCAATTTTTGTTTTTTCTCAACAAAACTCGGCATATAACCATCAACTAACAAACGATAAGCGAGTTCCTGAAGCAGCAAAATTGAACCATTGGGGGGGGGGGGACTATTAATACAAGGCGAAAAGTTTTCAAAAATTGAAAAATCGCGCTAGCTGCTGCAATTTTTGCTTTATCTCAACGAAACGCTGCAGATTTCATAAAAATAAATTGATAAACGTTTTTTTCCAAAAATCAGGCAATCGAGAAATTGGAAGTAGGGGTATACCTGAAAATCGAATGGAGATTAAAATGAAATTCAAAAATCGCTTTATTGGTCGCAATTTTAAATATTTTAAAGGGAATTTTGATATATGCTACTAAATTAAAATAAGATAAGTAGTTTTTGAAAATCAGCGAAGTTGAACTATTAGGAGGGGGGTTTACTTGACACCCAAAATTTAAAAATCGCTCTAGCAGCACAAATATTTGTTTCCTCACGGCAAAATTCGGTATATACTATTTAAATAAATAATAAAAATAGCTTCCTAAAATAGGGAAAATAGATCATTAGAAGTAGAGGTAAACTTGAAAACCAAAATTTAAAAAGTGCTCTTGCATTTAATTTTCTCCTATGTTTTTTAAAATAAATGGAGAAATTAAGTACGCGTATAAACTGTATCTACGATGTCGGTCCTGGTGGTGTAGTGGTAACCATACTTGCCTTCTAAACCCAAGATCGCGGGTTAAAGAGCGTCCTTAAACAAACAAATAAAAAACATAGATAATATCCCCCCCCCTTTTCAACTTATTCCTGACCAGAAAACGAAATAATTGCAGTTATTTCTTTAAAGCTTCAAAAGTAACAAAATCTCTTATTGTATTTTATGAAGGATCGCTTAAAGAATCGACAAGTTGAAACAGCAAAACAGAGAAAGCTGATACGAATATTAACGCGATATGACCAGTCATGGTTGCTTCCAAATGTAGTCAAAACCTCCCATAGTGTAATGGATGCCAATTGACCTTATACATGAATTCTTTATCTCTAAATAAATGTCAACATTCAGAATTCAGTAACCCAGTCTCCTTTTTAATATATAACCTTCCAAGTTAACTTTATACCTGCATATTTATTTGAAATGCTAAAGTTAGTCATGCGCATAGGATATTACCGCCAGAAATAAAGCCAAGTTTCAATTATATGAAACATAAACGAGTACAACATATAATGGAAAGAATACTGACCAATGAGAAGTACTACAAATGCAAAAATGACTTAACTTCATAATAACAAATTACTTTAAGAATGAAAGGAAAACTATTATACTGAAAGTGCAAACAGAATGGCTATAATAAATTATTAAATATGGGTGGTTTGAACAGCAAAAGAAGTGAGGAAGAAAATCAGTATTTCTCACAAAACTACTGGAATGCAAGAAATAGCGCAGTGAAAAAGCAAAAAAGAAGTAAGGAGCTGGGTCGACGGGAGAATATATATGATGACTTCAGTAAAGGTCAAACAATGCTTTATAAGACAACGTTAAAGCAAGAGATTAGAAACAAAATACGAAAGCAGAGGGGAAAGAGTGGGGAAACTGGGGCAAACAGGAAAGCAAAGAAGGAGACATCCTTCACATTGGACCATGACCTGACCTGAGTGCAGTCTTCCATGTCCTTCGCGACTTGTATTTCAGTAATCTGAGAATTGCCTCTACCTGCATGCTTAGCATTATACGCGTTCTTTACGCGGCGTTTCTCAAGCCTGCGGCTACTGCGGAATGGCTGCGCGTGACAGCTCACAACAGCAAGGACCAAGGAGTTAGCTCTTTCTCTTTGAAACCTCTAGTAAAGAAAGACAAATTACTTGTAAAAATGAAAGCGAGCAAGCTTTTCACTGATTGGCTAACGAAAATAAAGAAGCACATGTAGACAAGGTTTGCAATGTTATCTATAAAAGCACCTTCTTCAATGATTTTTAAACGTACCACTATGCTCACAGATGTGTATGGGTTCTAAAAGTCCTCGGCCTGACCATGAAAACAAAGTATTTAAGAGAAACATTTTAATAATTTTTCCACTTAATCACCATGTAAATCAGTACATTTAGCCCAATAACTTTCCATCTTTGAAATACCATCAGTAAGTTGTTCCAATTGTGAAAAATAAATGTCCCACTCTGCCTCAACCTTATCATCTTATGCGAATCTTAGTTTATCCAGCCATAACTTCAGGTTTTGGAACAAAAAGTAATCGCTGGGAGCCAAATCCAGCGAATACGGCAGATGCTGAATACTTAGAAGCGAAGGTCAGGCAGTTTTGCAGCAACAGTCCCAGACTGTGTGAAGGCGTATTATCGTGATGAAAAAAAAAATTACTGAAACATAATATTCCCCGGTGATTATTCTGCCCTTCTGGAGTAGTCTTGGAGCACCACACCATGAGAATCCCAGAAAATCGTAGCCATGACTTTTTCTGCAGATGGAACCATTTTACTTTCTTTGGAAAACTTTCACCTACTAATCACCCACAGTTTGAACTGGTCCTTTGTCTCTGGCATGTAGCGGTTTATCTATGTTTCACCTTCTGTTATGAAACGTCGGATTAACTCGTAGGAATTGCGTTTAAACAAGACTAAACTTTCTTGCAAAATGTTAATTCGAATACGTTTTTGGTTCATTGTTGTCAAACGTGGCACCCATTGAGCGGAAAGAAAATTTCGTGTAAAATGTAGTGGACACTGCCTCTCAAAGTCTTTGCAATGTCAGTTAACTCGCGTACCTTCAACCGGAGATCATTGAGTACGGCATTGTAAATTTAAGTCACAATTTCGTCGGTGGTGGCAGTTTTGGGACGTCCTGCGCTCATCATCTTGATTGGTTGTACGACCACGCTTAAATTCAGCAGCCCGCTTTTGAACCATCGAAAACGAAGAGGAAAAATCATTTAATGTGGAATCTAACTCCTTTTGTATTTTTGTTGCGGTTAAACCCTTCAAAACGAAATACTTAATCACAACTGATATTTCATTTTATCTATTTGTAGAAAATCTTAACACTAGTTTATTTGCACGATCGGCACAAACAAGTGACTACATTTATGGTCTGAAACTTTACAGCGCGCCATCTAACGATTATCATAGTACTTTAGCCATCTTCACGACATCTTTGAGTCAGGCCGAGAACTTTTAGAATACCCTCATATCTGTTACCCACTTCTAAAAAGAGGTCTCAGACTAGAGATCTGAAACTCTGAAATTACAAATGTTAGAATAGTTATTTATAATATAGATGTTAAACTGATTGTATTTTGTGAGTAGGAACAAAATTAAACTAAGAAATAGTTGTCATGTTTCTTACTAAATCCTAAATCTCTGAGTAATGTTACCAATAGCGTAGTGGTAGTAACTAGTAGTTTTTAAATGTATTTTGGTGGAGTAAAATTATGGATTAAATCATTACTATTACATTTTCTAAATACACCTATTACTATGAAAAGGCAATTTTCTCATGCTGAAAGGAGCTATAGTACGCACTTGGGCATGCGCAATGATAAAGTCAGCTGTTTATAATTTTCTTTCAGTTTGATATGGTTTCTGAATTACCAACATGGTCACTTATTCAAATAAATCTTAGAAACTAGTTTAATATACGATATAATATCATTAACTGCATTATGATCTGATATCTAATTCCATATTAAACAAATATTGAAGTATTATAAAGGTTTTATAGTTTCTAATTGGTGTTAAACGAACTACTTTTAGTATGAGCTGTGTTAAACATTATTTTAGTAAAATTCTAATGTGTCTAGGTATCAAACTTATATCTTATATGAGAATATTCTTAACAAATCCAATTTAAGCGATATGACAATGTAGGATTAATTTCCATTTCGTCAGTAAAATATTTGTTCTATCTTTACACACACAAAAAATATTTAAATGCCTTCACATTATAACCGTACCCTCATTTGAAAACACAGAAAAACAACATGAACGCTTAGCGAAAAACTGCATGAAAAAGCTTAAAAGAATTAATATCAAAGGACTTAGTCAGATGTGTCATAGATTAATGTTATTGTTATTGTAAAATAAGGATATGGAATTAATCATGAATTCAAATAAGTTTTTACTGTCACTGCAAAGCATTGCATATTTATAAAGTGAATTAGAAATTAATTTATGGGCATATACTGTTAATAATATATAATATATAACCTTCATAAACAACATCCCAAAAGGTTTGTGTCCTGGGAGGCATTTTCTTTTAAAAAAAGTTCGTTGTTTGTGGATCATAGAGCTAAAATAGAAGTAATTGGCAACATATTAGTAAGATGGTAGTAAAATGTGAAGCTTACGCAAGAAAAGGGGTGACCTATGAAAGAATAGCTTTGAATATCCCATAATAAAATGAATGGTAACTAAGCACCGAAGAACAGCCTTACGGAAATCATGTTGATCCGTTGATTTGTTTTATTTACGGACGCTCTTTAACACCTCAGGTCATCAGCGTCCCATTCAATTCAGGGCGTGAAACGGCCGATAAATTTTGCTCTTTCAGACTTGAGATTCTTTTTCGTGCCGTAAATGTACTTCGCGGGATTCATGGCTTTACTTCCCTTCCGAAGGAAACTATACTTAAGATTTTTACGTCCGAAAAAACCCATCGGTCCTGGCCGGATTTGAACCCACGATCTTGGGGTAAAAGGCAAGTATGGTTACCACTACACCACTAGGATCTACACAGAAGTCATCCCACAGATTAATAACGCCATCTGCAACTTAACAAGTAAGGACGCCGAAGAAGTACGACAGGAAACGTGTCTTACATTAAAAAGAGCAAAACCTTATAAGAGTAATCTGCCTTGAAGAGAAAGAACTTAGCGCCAACAATATTTTATATTACATGTAAAAAAGGGGTATTGTGAACACTGTCAAATACTTACACAACATATGAAACATGCCACAGCAGTAAGAAGGACCAAGCACCTACATAGAGAGAGAAAAAAAACATTGCTCTGTTCAAAGTGCAAAACCAAAAGATATCTCTACCGACTGACAGTCTTCCTCCTGACTGTAAGGATTCCCAGGACACACAAACCAGAAACTCCACTCAGACCTATTGTCAACACTGTCGTTTCCCCTACATACAAACTGCTCAGTTTCTCACAGCGAACATCACATCAGAACTCAAAGCACGTCGTGGAAATTGTTGAGAAACTAATCATCAGAGGCTCCGATATTCTCGTAAGCTTTAATATGCACTCTCTCTTTACAAGTTCCCCTCAGAAGTTATGCTATTTAGTCATGTCCTAACCACCAGCTTTTTTTTTCAAAGGAAGAACAACATGTACGAACAAAACGGCGCATAATTTATCGCGCTAAAATTTAATTTTAAAATATTTTATTAGTTTAATTCGTAATGTACACTGGTATCACTTTCGTTGTTGTCACTTTCGATTCCCGCCTGTGAATGAATGAATGAATGAATGAATAAATGGTGTTTAACTATGGTGTTTTTGCTAAAGGGGCACCGCAGGCGATGGACACTGATGATACATGAGATGAAATGATACATTGGGAAAGAATTTATTTTTAAGGAAGGAGTCGTTCCAAGCCCAAGTTTAGAGTACCTCCCCGGCATTTGCCATTTGTGGGAACTGAAGAAAACCTGAAAAAAAAAAACTGTCAGAGAGGGCGGTCCTGGCGGGATTCGAATCCCAGACCTCCCGCTCAAGAGTCTGCGCCTTAACGACCTGGGCCACCTGTGGCGGTTTCTAGCCTGTGAGAAGTGTGCAGGTTGAGACATGTTCAGTTCCGCCTACAGCAAAATGGACCTCACATGCGAGGAGGAATGTACTCCTCTGAAACTCTGCTTTTGTCTCAACAAATCTTCAACTGAGACCTATGCAATGTTACAGAAGGTGGAGAGTCTGTTCTTCCCTACAGCACATCTTGAAGATGGTTTAAAATGTTTAAAGGGGGGAGCGCTTAATTTCAAAGGAAAGTGCACCCAGCGCTCCAGTTTGTGCTCTAACGGAAGAAAATATTAGTAATGCTGCTGTCATTATGAGAGAGGATTGTCGAATAACATTAAGAATACTTTCTGAAATTGTGAAAATTTCACTGGACGCCATCTATACTTTGGTGACTGAAAGGTTGCACATGAGACGTGTTTGTGCACGGTGAGTCAAAAACTGCTGATTCCCGAACAAAAGGATGTTCACGTGCAGGTTCCCATGCAGTAAAGATGATATTATAAGAAGATGGGGAATTTCTTTCAAAGGTAATCATTGCTGATGAAACGTCATTACAACATTTCGATCCTGAGAGAAAACAGCAAAGCTATGCGCCAATACCAACAGAAAAAAAAGAAACAAAAAGCAAATAAACAAAACAAAAGTGGATGCTTCTGCTAGAAAAGTTATGGTCATTTCATTTTTCGATATTGACTTACCAGCATGCCGCACCTGTACACACAACCGTAACTGGACAATACAACAGACATATCCTGAAAATTCTACAAGGCCATATCACACACACGCATAATAAACCCGCATGATTTGAATAAACACCTTCGTGGGAGCTATCGACGAAACTGAAGCACAAATATGCGAAAATGCGCTAGAAAATTTTGTCAAAAGAATGCGCGAGCCTCAGAGATAAATCGTGAATAACGTTATCAAATATTTTATTCCATATTTAATTGCATTGTTTACCATTTAAAAGGATTTAGCAAAGTTTTCATTAATGAGTAAATAAAAGCTTATTAATTAAATCTTGTGTTATATTTGGAACATTTTATATGAACTAATAATATATATATATATATATATATATATATATATATATATATAAATTTACTAATTTTATATATATATATTTATAAATTTACTAATTTTATATATATTGCATGTTTTTATTCAAAACTAATTTTTGACATTGAATACAACGTAGGCGCTCATAAAATATTCTAATGTTGGTTCCAATAGTCTCAATAGCCTCAAAGAAGTACTGGTTAATCAGGAGTCGAACCTTTACTATGTGAACACATAAATGATTCAGAACAATATCTTAACTGCAACACACTAATGTTAAAGGATGGTAATTCTATTATATTCGCCAACAAATGTTCATCCCGCTTAAGGGCTTTTTCCCAGAGAGCACCAACAGCTTTAAAATTTGTGTTTACAGTGGCTATAGAGTTGTATTCTGAAGATATCTAAGAGCAGGCTTAGAAAACTTCAGGCATTACCCAAAGAGAGCAAATGTTTTGCATTTGTAATGACACAGAAGTTCGTCGTTGCGGATAAGAACTTGCCATGGCTTTTTAACAACAACAAGAGTGTAAAACTGAAATCTTAGCTGCACTACACAGGGTGTTCCAAAGCATTGGCCAACATTGTTTATAACAATAGGCCGCAGGGATGACTAGAGATAATAGTTTTATATTTCTGTTGTAGCATATTGCCCCAACCGCATGCTGAAGTTATAATAACAAGGAGGGAGAAAAGGTAGGGCAAACGTCTATACCCTTCCTCAAAATGTTGGGGGATTCTTTCTTAATACATTTTCAACAGTCAATATGGATAGTGTTCTGGTGATATGACAGTGCGATATATGGTACCTAACAATGCACCTAACAATAGTTATATGGCCTAGGCAGAGTGCTTAGACTGCTTGCCTCCCACTGAGGAGTTACGGGTTCGGTCCCAGCTTCTCCTGGACTAACTTTCTCCGGTTTCCCCTAATCCGCCTTTGTTCCATCATCTCATTCCATCTTCATCTTCATCATTCAGTGTAATGAGACTGCCGGTTTTCGGTGCGCGAGCTACAAACGAAATAAGCTACTGCTCTCTGCCACCGTATGGAGAACTCCAATGTCCAACCAGTGATTGAATTGTCATCAGAACTTAAATTATTATAAAAGTACTCTTTAACGAAAATTTATGGACATAAAAATATATAAGTAAATAAAATAAAGTTGAAAATTTTAAGAGAAGTCAAGAATAGGCTAGCATATCGTGGTTAACTAAGACAGATTAAACATGAACTCAAAAATAGGAAAGGAAATTAAGCTAAGGATTTCAAGGAAGTCAACAGGCAAATATAGTCTAAATAAAGTAGCATAAACAAGCAAGATATTAAATGCGTAAATAAGGTAAATCAAAGCTGCAGTGAAGCTAATAATAGGTAAATATAGCCTGGATAATCTAGAATAGACAAAGAGAAGAAATAAATTTGTTAAAGCTATAAGCAAGCTAACAACAAACAGTTATAGTTTAAATGAACTCTGATAGGCAAACAAAAACAAAAATAGCTAGAAGCTAAGCCAAATACAGACTGAATAAACAGAATGGACTACAAAGAACACAAAAGTACATAAGTAAACAAACTAATACCATAAAAATGTTAACCAGCAGGAAAATATAAACTCAGATAAGTAACAAAAATAAAAATTACTCTTACAAACTAATTATATAAGGGAGACCAAGAACATGCAAACTCGAACCCGGCCAGGACGATGGATTTTTTCGGGCGTAAAAATCCTAAGTATGGCTTCCTTCGGAAGGGAAATAAAGCCGTGGGTCCCGTGTCGTACATTTGCGGCACGAAAAAGAACCTCAAGCCTGAAAGAGAGGCCTCTGAGCAAAATTTGTCGGCCGTTTCACGCCCTGAGTTGAATGGGACGTTGATGACCTGAGATGTTAAAGAGCGTCCATAAATAAACCAAAGAAAAAAAAAACATGCAAACATATCTTAAATAAGTTAAGACAAACAAATAAATAAATAAAGGTAGATGAATAGAACAAGAGCTAGGCTAGCCTGGACAAAAGGAGATAAGCAAAAAAGAATATAAGATAAACTAAAAATATAACGGACATCTTGAATAGGTTTAGTACAGCCTAAAAACACTAACGTGTAGTAACTAATATCAAATAAAAATGTGTACATAAATTAAACAATTTATAAAGGAAACTAATAGTAGGTAAGTACCTGGGTAAACTAATACAGACAAACAAAAATGCAAAATAAAGAAACAATACTTGAAGGCAACCAGTGTCCAACAAAGATAAACAGAGGAAGGTAAACAAAAGTCAGGAAAATATATAAATAAAATAATTCATTATTGAAGATGCAGCTATCTGATGACAGACGTGGCGTTGGCAGATGCATCGGCCGTTAAGCCTTCATTCACGGTCAATCTGGCTAAATGAGAAGACGAATGGCTGGGGTTTACCGAACTGCTACTTTGGCCAAGAGCTTCACACCATTCAATTTGTGCCGTTTGAACAGGGAAAGAAACAACATATGCCTATTCCTGCAGTAAAGTATGCTAAGAATATTAATAACAAATACAATGCCTAATTGTATTATTCTATAAAGAGTGTTTGCTTATCATTGTATGTCCTGACCGAATTCGCTGGTACTATCAGGAAATAACTTTAAGAGAAAGTTCTAGGTGATTCATTTCCAAGTAGTAACGCGATTCATCAATTAGTAGTATCCATGCAATTTAGGTAAACTAAAGGATAAATTCGGCAATAATTTAACCTAATTTCTACAAGAAAAATAAGAAGAATCATCTCTGGAAAAAGTAAACAGCAATTCTTGCGTGACATGGACGAGAACAGACATGATTTTTATTGCATTAGAACTTACCATGGGACCCTTGTATTGTTCCGCACGCCCGCCAGACTCTAGTGTATTGTGAGATAAGGTTTATCGACCGATGCAACCCCCCTCCTCCTCCGCGTCGGTCATCAGATATTTGGATTACCCAATAAAAGGTAAACTAACCGACAAGCATAGCCTAACTAGATAAAACATAATTAATTAATTATAATAAACAGTTAAATGAAGCAAACGAAATCTATAAGGAGAGCAAAAAATGCAAGGATAGGCTAAATAAAATTATATAAACAAGGATAAACACAAATATTTGTAAATAATATGAACTACAGCTAGAACGCGTTACATACAACCTGGATAAACAAAATGTTTAAACAAAGTCACCTGAACCCAAAGAATTATCATTTCAATACTTACAAGTCGAAATAACTACCTCTGCCTTTTTAATTTAAATTTAATTTAAACTTAAAACTCGTCTATTTAGATATTGAAGGGAAATTTTAAAACCAATATTGATTACAAGCACCCGACTATGAAATTTCAAACAGTACTCCTAGCTTTTGATGTAATTTAAAAGGGTATGCAATTGTTAATACATCTTTGTTTCTTTTATCGTTGTCTGACAACCTGAATAGTTGTTATGATGGATGAATGGTCCGAGAAAAACAATACTGGCTCATAGCAGAGTTGAAGGCCGAGTTTCACAACCTTGACCTGAAGAGATGCGGGTAGCAACGCGTTCCAATTTCCAGAGTCTTATGAATATTGTATATGACAACAACTCATGAAACATGTAGACTGCACTTTCGGACCGACTTATAATACAATGTGTCCGTAAAGTCAAGTTGCAATTTTGAACACTTATAATGGCTAAACGAAACCAAAGGATGAAACTTACGATATATTGAAGAGCGTGTCAAAGAGTTTCTGAAGCATAACTTTCGGTTTTGTGCGCGCAAGAAATGGCGCAGCACAACAGTGAATCGAATCACGCCATTTAGTCAAGATGTAGACGGTGCAAAGGAAAGTTCAATGCATCCTGCGGCTTGCAAAATTTGAATCCGTGACACGTGTTTATCGTCAAAATCGCCACGTGTGCAGTGAAGAGTCACCACATAGGAATAACATCACCGGTGCGATAAGCAGTTGAAGGAAACTGGAGGCATGTTGGACCAAAAATGATCAGGTAACCCTTCGGTTAGTGACGAATCTGTTGAAACTATACGAGATAGCTACCTAAGGAGCACCAAGAAGTCATTGCGTACCTGTGCAACATTATAAACTAGTTTCATAAGCTATTGTATACCAGAACTATAAAAGATAAAGATAAAGATAGCCTATTATGTCCCTTAAGGACAAAGGCCTCCTAACAAGTAGGAAAGCTCTCTTTTTCCTAACGTAGTGAGCTATTCCACGCTAGTTGTTCGTATGCTATTTAACACACTCTGACTGATTTGTTCTTTGGTTACTCCATTTCTCAATGCACTAGTTGCTTCTTGAGAGATTTCCATTTTTCTCTTCCTCTTGCTACTCTTCACCACTCTGGATCTGCATGTTCCTTGAAGAGGTCTGTCCATCTTCTTTTGGGTGTGCTTTGTGTCCTTTTTCACAGAGATCTTGTAGGTCCACCTACTGTCCTACATTCTTGCAATGTGACCGCCCCATTGCCATTTGCTTCTGGTAGTTATTTGTGCGATGTCTGTTGTTGAGGTAACTCATTTATTTATACAACAGGTATTTTGTCTTTCAAAGTTATTCCCAGTATCTTACATTGCATTTTTCTTTGGCATATTTGAATTTTGTTCTTTTGTTTTTCTGCTAGTGATCCACATATTAATACAGAGTATGCACAGGTTTCGAGCGTCTGGAATCTGATTTTCTTAGTTAGCGTTTGGTCTAACAATATAAACTTAAGGGCCCAAAATGCTCTCCAGGTTAATCAGATCCTTCTTTATACTTCTTTTTCCATTTTATCATGGAACGAAATCTGTTGTCCTGGGTGTATGTATGTATATTCGCTCACATATGTGACAACTGTTCCGTCTATTTTTATTGGGGTTTCAAGTCCGTTTGAAATTAGTAGCATCTTCAGTTTGTTTAGTGACAGCCCTGCATTTTTTCCATGCTCATATAATTGTTCCAGATTAGTTTGTAGTGCTTTCGGTGTTTTGGCGGATGAGACCACAACATTGGCAAATCTTAAATTTGTTAGTTGACTGCCATAATGAAATAAAATTAATATAATGTCGATTTTCTCTTAAGTTAATGCAATCTTTTATTATACTTATATCATTTTATTGATAACAATTATTTGTTTTGTTTGTTGTTACCAAAGATGAATTTACTGCAAGAAATTTTAGTCTAAGCTGAAAATTTTGAATTGCCATTAATATGAGAATATATATTTTATAATGTTCTATTTCTAATCGCTCGATTGCATGGTCTTATTGCGACAATCTGTATTAATAAAATGAATGTCATAACAATTATGATGGTACATAGGCATATGGTTGTTAACAGTCATATTATTGAACACTAAATAACATATGTATGTACATAACATTGTAGTTACATATAAATTATCATTTGCAAAAATGAGATATATAACGCGATGACATCAGCATACATAATCAATAAATTCTTAGTACTAGTGTATATTATATAATGTAATTGATAAATTCAGAAAATCTTATGAATCAAAAGGAACACTACAAATTCATTAATTGGATAATAGTAAAATATTAAGTATATTTTACAAAGATTAGGTTGACATATATTTCACAATACATTTCATTTGATACCTAATATTAACTTATTCGTTTTTATTAATTCTGTAATTTGTATTCTGCAATAAAGATGATGATTGAATCTGTTTTCAGAGATATATAGCTTGTTTTTATAATGTTATCATAACATAATATTCATTTGATGACAGCATTTTAGCAATGAAAAACTTTAATTTAATAACGTAATTGTTGCAGTGGAAAATTTACTTCCATAATGTAGAACAATTTTATTAATAATTTTGACAAAATAAAGACTGTTGATAATTGTGGTATACAAAATATTATTTTTCGAAATTTCTTTCAATTTTATAAACAATTAAATAAATTATCTTAGTTTGGTCCTACAAAATAAATTAACTATTAGAGAACCCCTCAATAAATACATACGCAATCAATTGCTAAGGTCTTAGATTCAGAAATGAACTCGAAAGAATTAATGTCATGTTTTCAACCTGAAACATACCAGGTATCGGATTTCATCGATATAGGAACATTGGATGTTTCCACTCCTTTCGACATCTACCAAGTGCTAAGGTCGTGAAATCAGTAACAGAGGGATAAGCCATAATGTTAGGAGTTTGGCATGGTCTTAAGAGCAATTCTGCAATTTTTTCAGGCTAGTGAGCACATGCGTATAAAATTAGTATGTAAGTTGATTTGTACAACTTTTAAGGTGACCTATATTTTTAACCGGTAATAAAAAGTATCATACAAACAAACAGACTGTACATAGATAGACGTAAAGATTTAGGTATTCATGTGGACTTTTATACATTTCCTTAAATAAAATCAAAACATAATCAGAAATGCAACAGATTTAAAGTAAATTCAACGTAAATTTGTGCAAAAGTTTTCAACCCTGTACTGGGATGAATTCCTAATGAATTTATTGGCAAATAAAGCACTGCTTTCTCTTTATTTTAAAATACTTACAAGAATGGTTTTTAATATTTAAATAAATATGGAAACATATTAGTTTTTAAATCAATATTTTTGTTGCAAGTTTTGATAAACTTGTAAGACATAGATAAATGGCGAAGTGTTTACCCTGAGCCTGAAAGTAGAGATATTTCTGCTACGAAAGCAGTCCTCAAAAATCCGTGTCGTGATGGTTACCAATTCTTCACTTTTTTCTTGACCTCAGTGTCTAATGCTAATCGTTGACACCAGCTAAATTAACTGTATCCATAGCGTGACAGACTCATGCTACACTCAGTACTTCCCACTGGGGTTATACCGAAGAGACGCCTGCGAATGAGCCTGCGAATCGTGTAATAGCACAATGTTCGAAATTAGCATTCACTTAGGTTACGCAATCTTTGCAGTGCCCAAACAAATGATAATGAATTATGTTTGTCAGCAATTGTTTCTCAACGAAAACACGACAGGCAATGACGTTTGACGCAGCTTTTTTTTTTAACAAAAATGATAAAAATAATTATTTTTCAATTTGTCACGTAGATCTTACGACTTCTGACACATGACAAAAACTAGACTCGCTTTTATAACAAACAGGAGCACCCTAAGGGAAAAATGTGCTATTCCAAGAGGATGGAGCAGGTTAATGAATAATCCGAACAAAATGAGACTCTAAATTATTTCACATGACTAAGATTGTAAAACTTAAAAGTGAAAGCTTAGTTTCACTCAATTTGTTTATTTGGTTAAACTCTAGTCTTAATACGAGATATAATCAAAAATTTCAGTTTATGAATGGAAGACGCCAGAGATATGCACGCCCAGTAGGGAAGTAGGGAAGTGAACCTGCTGAATCAGCGAAGTTACGCAGCATTGCGTTGTATAAGATCTCAGTTACAAGCTTCTGTTGACCGTGTGCATATATGCATTCGCAATTTCACGATGGATCTCAAACTATAGGAGAGAGCTAATATCAGACTCTGCGTCAAGTTCAACAATTAAGCAATGTGTAGACACTTGGCTTCAGCACATCTAGGCAATGATGCAAACAGCCAGACTAGGTATATTGACTATGGCAGGAAAAATTACTTCCTACTTGCACAGCTGTGGACAACATGCAATGACTTCTGCTTGAGGGCCGTCACATTGCCATCAACATTATCAATATATATTTCGAACATTTCAAGTCCACTTTGAACATGCATCGCATGGTAGAAACCTGAAGACCCTAATAAGCCCAACAAAGTTGTTAGACTCCCGTCAGCAGCTCCCGAACCCCATATCTGCGACTTTCGGTTTTTTACTTATGTTGGTTTTTAATTTAAATTTATTTATTTGTTTATTATACACCGAGATGAAGTTGAAGCTAGAGGGTTGCCGTTTGAGTATTGTAGAAGAGATATAGGCGAATGGTTTATAAGTATTATAAGTATTTGTTTCATTTAGACGCTCTTTAACATCTAAGGTTTTCAGCGTCCCATTCAATTCAGGGCGTCAAATGGCCCATCAATTTTGCTCAAATGTCTCTTCCTTATGGCTTGAGGTTCTTTTATGTGTCGTATATAGGCTTTTTATGCATAAATTGTTTTTTAAATACAATGCAATACTCAGTTAGTTATAAATCAGTTTCAGAATAAAATTAGCTAAACCGAGCATATTTGTTGCAGCATTTTTCTGCATGTTTTGCCAATTTTGTAAAACATGAAATTGTCTGTGGTTTTATCGCAATTTTAAACTATTCTTATACATTATTTTGGATTTTAATGCGTTTTCCATCTTATGGCATCATTCTATGCTTGTGTCTTTACTTCAAGAACCAGTACATACTTCCTACCAACCTTACTGTGTCTAGTATGGCTAAGAGGTTGGTCTAATCTTTCCACGATACACCATATGTAATGTAATCAATGCAGTACAAGAATGAACATGCTCAAACTAGTTCTGAACCTGATCATTAGAGCAGATACACCGCTATCAGCTTGTCATTGTACTTGTGATTTTATGTGAAGCAGTTACAAAAGTAAAATAAAGTGCAGCACAAAAAGTAAAACGTGTCGTTTCTCCTTTACGAAAAAAGTGTTTATCGTAGTAGACATCACAGTTTAAAGAAGTACTGGCGTGAAGTGTTACCCAATCGAATTGCTATACCGTCATACCGTTTCTCGAAGTTTCCATGTGTGGGAATCATTTCATATGATTTGCGCGAGGAAAAAAAAAATGAAAATATTTCGTATGGAAATCAATAAATTTATCCGGCGGATTGTTTAAACGGAATGCTGTCAGCTCGAACTCAAAATGCACTCTGGGTGTAAATAATAAACACACTTTCTTGCGTGTAGTAAGTAAGATAAGAAAAAACTATATGTTGAAACACTGTAGTTATGTGTGTTGCCAGCAGATTAATACAATTAGACTTTTAAAAATTATACACAAGAAAGTTGTCTGTTTATATTTCTTCCAAGTATGATAATTCTGTTAGAACTGCTATATTATCATTAATATTTTAATTAATTAGCCATCATTCAATTCCTAGGTGCTAATGACCTTTCCTGTTTTGTGCCCTTTAAACTATAATCATCACCATCATTAAGTTCCTACATCCTGCTTTCATTCTCCCCCAATGAGTATTTCGCAAGAGTGTTTAGACTTGATTAAGGGCAAATTCAATGGGTTTATCTGAAGTTTCATAACAGTAAACGAAACATGGGTTTATCGCTACATACTAGAGACGAAGAGTCAGTCCAAAGAGTGGGTGTTAAAAGGTGAAAGTACAACAAAGGAAGCAAAAACGGTTCCACCTGCAGGAAAAAACATGGTTACAGTTTTCTGGGATCCTCATGGTGTGGAGCTCGTAGACTACATCCATAAGAGCAGAACCATCGCCAAGGAGTATTACGCTTCACTATTGGACCAACTAAGGATGCTATTCAGGCTAAAAGGTGTGAACGTTTAGCCTGAATAGTATCTTATATTGTTTTCATCAAGATAATGCGTCTTTACACACATCAGGGATTGTTGCTGCAAAGCTGCATGATCTTCGCTTCCAAGTGCTTCCTTATCCCCCATATTCACCAGATTTGACTCCCGGCGTTTATCTTTTTGTTCTCAGACCTGAATAAATGGATAGCCCAAAATTCACATCAAATGATGAGGTTAAAGCTGAGACAGACGCTTATTTTTCAAAGTTAGGAAAATCTTATTTTACTGAGTGTTTTTACAAAGTTGGAAAGCCATTCGACTAAATGTATTGGTTTACAAGGTGATTATGAAGAAAAATAATTTCTCTTAAATTTTGCATTTTCTTGGTCAGGCCTAGACCTTTCAGATAAAGCCCCTGGTAAAGTATTGCTCTAGACTAACGGGTCTTTTCACTAGGGTTGGCTAATACTGCTCAAGCCTATCCCAAACATCTAAAACTGGCACAGCTAAGTGAAAGGGAATGCTCATATTATCTTCCCATGAAGGGTAACAGATAATGAAGATTGCTTTTGGCTAATGAGAAATATACTCGCAGGCGTTACCAAAGGTAATGTTGTACATTGACGTTATCTCCTGTCACTTATAAAAGAACCACTTTGTTAATCTAATTTACAGATATTTTAACTTGACCTTCTCTCCACATGAAATTTTAACAAAAATACTATTGCATAATACTATAAACTGCATTGCTGTGGTATGAGCCCAGTTTGTGGGGCAAGAGCAAATACACGTCCCTCTGTTATTTTTATTATTCCGGAAAATAAAAAGCATGTTGATGTCGGTTAGATGAACCTCCTACAAGCGAGAGGATTCCCCAAAAGGGTGTAACGCCCTTATCAAACTCATCAACCACGACATCACAAACTCCCTATATTGTTCATTCTATACACCAGTTATATCCAAGTGGATAGTACGTTAATACCACTTAGGACAACTTAAATTCGGTCTACCATTTCGTCCTTATTCTTATTTTCTCTCTTCGGTATATTTCACCAAGGACGTTAACGATTCGATAACTCCAGCGTTAATAACTTTATAATCACGTATTTAGGAGTGACCAAATTAATGGAAAAACGACATTGTCAAAGTAACTGATCGAGCTTCCAAAAGATTAAATTTACAGAAGCGCCTTGCCGGTATCAAATGCGGCTGTGCTGATTCAACCTTAAATACCAACCTGTAATACTACACTGCTGCCAACCACTTGCTCTGCTCTGAACTTCAAACCACTAGAGAATAGATACAGTCAAAGCAATGCTACTAATTACCGGAGGTGTGAACACTTCACTTAGATCAACCGTCGAAGAAAAGTCTTTGATGCTGTACGAAAATCTACTATGAATCCCCAGTGACACATACAAGTGGGCCGATGGAATCAGAGCAAGGAATTTGAAAACATAATCAGATCTTATACAAAAATTGAAAGAAAAGTTACACATTTCCAATAAATTGGAAAATCCCCCACAACTGAAGACACATTGATAGATGACAAAGTATAATTTGCACCCAATTCATCGGTCATCTCACCAAAGCAGAAGTCACCTATGATCAACCGCGACTACTAACATGAAGTACTCAAAGAGTAAATTACTACAGGTTTTCGCTGACGGGCCCAAGTAGAGAAATATGCAAATGTCACTGCGGGTGTCCAATGTGAATAATTTTATTTTTTGTAGTAGTAGGACACAGCCGATCTGCATCTGATGGATGAATAGAAGCCACCAAAATATTGCTTGATCAACTGCGCTGCCAACAAACCAAAGTCATCAACGCAGTGATTCGTAATCATAGGGAAAAGGGAGCCTCCAAAAATATCTGAAGTTCAAACTACTGTATTATTTATTGAACGAAAGCCTTCAGTGGATTTCTGGTCACTGTAACTTGATAGGAAACGAGTACGCTGATGGCCTTGCAAAGAAGCGATCTTACATACTGTAGACCCTTCATACAGCAAAATCAATGCTTCAATACTTCAAAAAGTTCAAGGCTGCTTAACAAGATGACCATCATTACAAATATCCCCATTTGGACAATGAGATAAGCTATTGCAGGATACTGGCTAGGTTCAGACAATGAAACGAATAGCTGGTTAAAGTAAACAGTCCTTGACGGATCGGTTGCTTGCTGCTACCTGCTAATTTGGTTGGATCACTTGGAACTGAGAGGTACACATTGAAAGTTCAGAGGCAGATATACTCCAGTTCTTCCACAAGTAAAAAGAGGTCGCGCGTGACAAGCGAACATATCACAATAGATTGTGGTGATGATTGGTATAGTGTGGAAGTAAATAGAAACATAGCAGCAAAAAGATGAAAGTGGTCAATTCACTCCTGCACCTCCAAAACCTACCGGCCTAAGGAGTGACGGAGGGGTAGAACCATGTGCATACTCCACAATACCTGGGGGAGAGGGGATATCTTGTGTTTACGTTAACCAGCTATCCATTTCGCTGTCTGTATCCTGGTGAAGTATTTGCACCGGATAGGAGTCAACCCTGAACTATTCTTCCCCCTGCGTGATTAAGAGGTTGTAAGAACAAGAACCACCTGATTCAATGTACAGTATTGCATATAACCACCGCAAATCAGAGAAGCTAGAGGCCGACTTAAGGGCTGATAATAGTTGCCAAACGCATTATCATTTTTGTGTAAATAAATAAATTATTCAAAATATTGATCTCGGACATCATAGGAAGCAAAAGCTGGAAAACTGTTTGTAACCTGTCTTTACGAGATCAGAAAGGACAGAAAGCGTTTTATGCATTGTTATTGTACTGAATTTAGCATGCAGTGTTTCATTTTGTTTTGGAAAATGTTTGTATGTGTTTTATTTCATTTGCATGTGTTGTGTAGCATTCTTGGTCTATTTTATTGCGCAAACGCTGTATGAAATTCATTTATTACTCATTTCCTAATCACAAGGTACCTGACTGTACCCTCGCAATAATAGCTTTAATTGTTTTTACTCGTCATGAGCTCCATTCAAAACGCAGAGCGTATGACCAACGTTCTCTTGTGCTCTGCCTGGCTTAATGCTGAACTATAAGTAGGGCTTGGAACAAAGATAGGCTCTAGAAAAATGGGGAAAGTGAATTTAACTTTTAGTTGAGTGACAATTTGTAAACAAGAGGCATATACCTTGTAGCGATGCGAGGACAAGGGGCAGTAAGCTGCTGCAGACCATGGTGCTAGACACACCCACTAGACCCACACACCACCACAGCACACGTGTAGAAGTGCGACACAAAACAACCGGCACAGATCCCACGCGCGCGAACCTTTCCCGCCCACACCTCGCGCCGTTCTGTGCTTTGGCGCGGATCTGAAGGACATGCACCCCCTTGCGCAACGTGCTCCGCGCATACCCGGCCAACTTTTCTGCTCTTCAAGCGAAAATACAATTAGTACGTAATTTGCTTTCTTTATTTATTTAGCTCCATGGGCGACAACCACAAATTTTGCTGCAGACGTTTTAAAATAACAAAATGCTTACTATGAAAAGCGTTTTAGCAAAATAAGATAAGGAAATGGAAGGAAGGAAGGAAGGAAGGAAGGAAGGAAGGAAGGAAGGAACAAAAGAAATTCGCTTTTCCTTTTAGGACTGGCATCTCGCTAATGAGTTTTTGCGAACAACGTGCCATTATCATCTTTATTTCATTATTTTACAGGTAATATTCGTAGTAATTTTTTAGCTGTGTATGCGGGCAATTCTTTTTCCAATGTGGGTTTACAGCTACACTCAAGCGGTCGGCGATGTCGATGCCCAGCACTTCTAAGTGAAGAAGGTAAGTTTGACACGATATTCATCCAAACTCTTGAACACAGTTATGATTGGGAGGTCTCATATAGATCAAATTTCACTGTCTAAAGCCTTAGGACTTCTTTGAGCTAATGGATTATATTATCAATTTTAAAAAACATAATTCAGTTCTATCTCTGTATCTAGTTCTTCACTACTTTAGCTAAAACGCCACACTAAACTGTTTGTTCCCCTATGGCATTTAGTCTCGTAAGTATAATGTTTATAATTTCAGTCATAGAGAAATTTCCTGTAGAAAAGGAAGGAAAGAATAATGAAAACCTTTCATTTAGTACTTAATCAGAACCGATTACAATTTTCATCTGAGATAATGCTGTCCATTAGCTCGTTTTTTTTTTTCCAGTAGCTTTTAACCCCATTTTTACAGCTGAGGCACCACAGGCGGTAGCTCGGTTTCTTAAGTCTTGTTTTAAATGTAATTTATATGTTATATAATTTTTGTAAATAGTTCATAGCCATTGCATGTAATTTATTTATTTCCAAATAAATTTAACTTTATCCTTTATGCAATAAACTCTTAAGTCTATAAACCTACTATAGTATAGTATGATGTATTAAAAATAACGGGATTATTGGCTCTGTTCAAATCCAACGACACTCCCTCTAACGTGACACGCTAATTCAAACGTTCAACACAATTTTCACAGTAGTTATTGAAGCCCTTTTTTGATAGTCTGTTTATAACATTCGAAACAGCTGTGTAGATAAGTTTTCATTGTATCTAACTGATTTGTGTCTTCTGTCACACTTGTTTGACAATCATCCATTTTCCCTAACTTTCTTGTGGTCAAATCATAATGAATTATGTACATAGATCCATACGAAACGTTCATTAAATTTGCAATCATTAACGACGATATTTCATTATTACAACAACTGCGTTTAAATTCATCCCAGGATTTGATGTGCATGGTGTTTCAGGATAATGCATTCTTCTAAATATCATTTATGCTAGTTAGAAATTGGTGTATTTGATAAAACTTAACTCTTTCTTATAGGCTTCTCGTTTCATTTTCAGGCTGACTTATTCTGATTGCTGCTCGAGTGATTGCTTCAAATCCATGTTAGTGTTACAGCATGTTCTTAAAAGAATAGCTGTCTGTCTGTTGTCAATTAAGAAGATGCAGAACAGTGACGTCATCTCTCAAGTCGGGGCCCTAGATGACAATTGACAACGATCCCTTCCGTCGAATAAATCAATGACATTATTTTTTATATTCCATAATTTATAAAATGAATATTATTTTATCTCCAAATATCTGTTTAATATAAAATATTTGTAAGGTTTTCTAGAGTTACACCTATATATAAATTCAAATTAATAGAGTAAACGAGCATGTTTTTTTTTAAATTATAAATGAAACAGCTTTTCAGTACTTTTCCTGATTTCCCAATCAACATCTTGTATTCTCTTTTCTCTATTTCTTCTAAGATTTGGATAGATTGTTTTTCATTCTATTGTCTGGTGCTATTTTATGATCTACTGTTACTAAGAAGCACTAGTATAATCTTCATAAATTAGTTTACATCTGTTTTTAAAACGAGAAATTTTCGTATTTCTATTCTTCCGAATACTTATTTCTGTAATATTTCGATTACATGAAAATGTTCCCATCATAGCTTACCATCCTATAAGAGTATTTCTTTAGGTAAGTTGCCTTCACATTCTCTCTAATTTACCACACTATGTCACCAGACTATTCCTAAAATGAGACAGAAATCACTTCGCGGTTGACAATGAACAATAAGTGGATATGTCACTCAACTTTCATTCGTACCGTTGAACAGCCACACTCGAATGGGATTGTACACATTCTTAAGTAAATATTTTCAGGAAAAAAAAAGGTAACGGTGGATCTAATTTTCATGCATAAATTAATAAAACCTTGCGGCTTTAAAACGACTGCTTTCTATTTATTTCAAGATAAATATGATTGCGGCATTTCAGTGAGTCTAACAACTCATGCAATAAAACTCAGTGAACGTGTCATAAAAGTATGTTCTTTATGAGCTATCCGTCGCCAGGTGTACAAATATTACAAAGGGAGGAACTCTCAAAGGATATTATAGCATTGAGATGTAGCTTTAGATAATTTGAAACTGTAGTGGTATATAGGTATTCGCCGCTAGGCTAAGTTTGTGTGCGCTCTTGCTCCGTTAGGTTCTTTGTCTTCCCTTGAATCTCCGAGATTTTTCTCCCCGCTCTTATCGCTAGGTACCGCCATGTCTTCTTACTCCTTTACTTTGTCGACTTACTTCCCGATACCGTAGTCAGCTCTCGTCTTTGGTATAGGTAGCTCCTGGCTTTCAGTCTGGCTGGGTAGGAACTCTTGTCCCATCGTTCTGCAACGATATCACCTAAGCAAGGGTCATATACAAGATTATTCTTTGAAATTAGGTAAATTTTAAGTCGACTCGTTTTCTGTGATTAGAGGAGTGATTTGGGTGGCTGATTAATTATTTATTGCATGATTTTTTTTCATGTTTATCTTTTCTCGCTGTCTTGCAGTAAGTTGTGATTGTAATCGTAGAGGATTTTATCCTATTTAGGTCTTGTTATGTTCCATATTGAAGCTGTTTTCTCAAACAAATTTTTACCATGGTTTGGTTTTATGCGGAAGATTTAAAAGAAAAGCTTGTATGCTAAATATTCTTTGTTAAGACAGTTAATAATTTCAGTTGGTTATGTAATCTGTAATGTACGTAAAATTAAATTAATGCTTTATTTATTTGCAACTTAAATTAAGGATATATTATTCAAATGTATATTTGGAATAATGAACATTTAATCAAACAATTCATTAATGATGAATATTAATAATGTTCGATATATTTTGTGATTGTTATATTATGTTAAATATCATATTCAGTACTTGAATTTCCGTATCTTAAATTTGTATAAAATGATACACTGGGTTCCATGTCCAGTACTTCCTCAATAAGCCTCTTGTCCACATTGCCTCGTACCCAAGACCGCGGGTTCAATTCCGATCAAGGTCGATGGATATTTTTGGGCAAAAAAAAAAAAAAAAGCTTAAGTATGACTTCCACCGGAACGGAAATAAAGCCGTGGGTTATATGTCGTACATTTATGGAACATAAAAGAACCTTAAGCTTGAAATAAAAGACCTCTCAGCAAAATTTATCGGCTGCTTCATGCCCTGAATTGAAGGAGCGATGATGACCGGAGATGTTACAGATCGTTTATAAATGAAATTAAAAACTAGTTAATATCTGACAAAAGATTGACCTCTCCCATCTGCCAGACACGAATCGTGTTGTCATTTCTAATCGTTGTAACTGGCTTAGTGGCTTGCAGCCACTATTAGCTTTTTAGTTCGCCAATTCTAGCTGCCGAAGAGACTGGACACCACAACCTCGGCGTAAAGTGAGAGTGGAATTGGAGTTGGAAAAGCTAGAAGAGACACCAATTGCAAAGGAGCTTGCAGTCGCGTCACATCCCTTTAACTCCATTACGCCATTACCAACCTCTGGGATGGGGATTTAGGAAGACCTTATCGTCGAGGGACCGACTAATTTGTGAAGTCTCAGAGCGGGAAATGATACCCAGAACTGCAAACGGGAAGAAGATAATTTTGATACAAGCTGAAGTTAGAGCTTTACACCAGTTCTGTGTATTTAGTGATGTTTCTTAGAGTAAAGGTAGCAATATAAGAACTGGGTCTGAGATATCAGACTCTGTTTCGACAATCTTGACAAGTGTGTAAAGAAAATTAAACTTTTGGGTACATTGTCGGTGATTATTCACTGTCATCCATGCCATTCATCAAAATATTTTTGTTTAAATATTTTCTTATTTCCGAAAATATTTCCATTGACACTTGGTTCTTGTGATTACATTTTATTAATCTCTTTATAGACGTTGGAAGATTTTCATGTTTTACGGAATTAAGACATCCTTGTCTTTAAAGTTTATACCAGTCACAAGGAATAGGCTATTAATTATTATTACATCATAATAAGATTGCCAAAATATTTTTTATTCTAGCGCTTGATTAGCTAAATGACAAAGAAAGTATAACAGGCATTTCTCACAGCGCTACCACTTACTCAGTTAAAGGATTTTTTTCATATTTGCTCATCTTAATTTATCCACACTGAATTTGCTGTTCTTGACTCTCTTTCAGCTTTCATGTGGAAAGCTTATACACTTACAGGTGCACTTTTACATGCCTTAGTTTATCCAAGTTGAAATTTCCTGTTCCTGATCTTGTAGCTATTGTTCACTTTCTAACATACATATAATTTAAGTGCTTTTAGTTTACTTTTTTGATTGGTGAAGAATTTAAAAAGCGTTAGCTTTAAATATGCAGAGTTATTTTTGATCTGCGTTCGCAACTGAATGCAAGCCGCGCAGGGCCAAGGTCGAATCAATCTCCAGCTCCATCTATGGACAAGATCCCCTCACATTTCTTACTCGCATAACTTTGATCAATAGTAACATGCACTTAAATTTATTTTTATTTCATAATGAGCACTAGTAGTATTAGAGAATTGCTCGGAATGCTGTCAGTCTGCAGTTATACGTTTCTGATATCTTTTAAAGAAATTTGCATGCACCCACAGCGTCCTGTAATTTTTACAACTTCTGCCCTTTAATAGTAATATTGCCGTAGGCTTTGGTTATTTTTCTCTGTTATAGTGATAGTATTTCAATACAGTATAGTAAAATTTATCTCACTAACACTGATCCACCAGTAACACAAAACCTAAAATAATGCTTGTTCTCGTAACAACAAACTCCGAACTATCCGTGCTCACTGTGCAGCCATAAAGACCGAAACTGAGGGTAAGTCATATATAAGTTACAAATTGATGTGAGGTCCTACGTGTTTCAATGAGGCATCTGAGGCTAATGTCGCTGAATGGTAGCATTAATCCGGTGGCAATTGGAGCCATGAGATATGAGACAGTTCAAGTTTACAATGGCGAAACAGCAGCTGCAAGATGTCAGTGTCTCTGAATAAGATATAACCTTCGAGCGGCGCTTATTTTATTCTGCAATGTTTATATCCTGATAACTTGATCCTATATCAGGACTTAATGTTCCAGATGCATTTTTATTTATTCCGCTTACATTTAACAATATATTTTAAATTTTACAGATTTTAAAACTGCAGTACTAATACTATAACTACACAAAACTAAAACTTCAAAGAACTAAACCGGTACTAGAAACCAACACTACAGCTATTTTAACTATAACGTATAATTTTAATTATAATTTTAATGTGTTTCAACCAACATACCTTTTAGATGTCTTAACCTTTACAATTAATTACTTTTACAGTTAATTAATTTAAAAGTTTTTATACAATTATTATCCAAAATCTTCATTTCTGCTGACGCTGCTCCCCACCGGAATTTCAGGCAACAGGACCTGGACATCAATGAAGTTGCTGGCGGTCTCAAGCAGCAGCTATGCTGGACCATGGTATGTGACGTACAGTTTCCTTCTCCTCTTTTTCCTTCATCTTCTTCTACTTTTCAACTTTGATCTATATCTTATATTTTCTCTTTTTGTTCTCGTCTATTTCTTCTTCTCTCAACTGCTTACTTTCCGCTCGAAAACTGCCATTCTTCTGTTAATTCCGTTCCCTTCTTCTGATTCAAATTGGGCGTTATCTTCTTGTTTTAATTGACTCTTCTTGTATGTATATATATATATATATATATATATATATATATATATGTATATATATACTCTTCTTGTATGTATGTATATATATATATATGTATATATATATATATATATATATATATATATATATATATATTTGTTGCCTTTCTCTGATTCCTCTGGATCATCTAGAGGAATATGCGATTTCTGACCGTTAGAATTTCTCTCTTATTTGAGTTTTTTTTGTTTATATACTCTTTTGCCATTTTACAAGATATTTTATTTGTTAAATCAATACTCTAAAGTCATCTTGATCTCTTGTAATGTTCAAAATGTATTTCCCTGCAAGTAGTCATCTTTCCTCACCTTTTTTTGACTGGTATTTAGGGCAATCGAATGAAACATGTTCCGGTGTATCAATCACGTTACAAACCGCATATATATTGTTTGCTTGTAACTTAAATCTTTGCAAATATGAACAATATGGACCGTGTCCTGTTAAATAATGTACTAAACCCTTATTGGGCTGAAAATGTTTGAACTGTAATCTTTCCTTTTTATGGGAAGATGTCATACACTATTCTACCTTCGTTTATTTCATCCCATTCTTGTTGCTATGTTTGTAATAAAGAATCTTTGATTTCTTTTTTATTTCTACAAATTTTGCCAATAGTTTTAACTATTTTAATTTTAAGTCAATAAGAGATTGCTCTTAAGCGGATTGAGATGGGCTTGTCACGTCCAACTGTTTACAATTAGTGCAGAATTGTCTGAAGGGCGGACATATACCGGAGACGCTATATCGGCCGGCCAATGGAGATTGCCAAAGAGATGCGAAATTGCAGACTTAATCAGAACAGACAGAAGGACAATTAGAGATACTACAGTCGCTGTTCACACGGCGTGACCTATCTTATAATGCATGACATGTTAGATTTTCACAAAGATGTACATGATGGGTGCTGAGTATGCTGACCCCACAATGCAATGGAAACATCCTGCGTCTCGTGCGCAAAAATGTTTAAAGGGGAAAGTGATGCTCACAGTATTTCAGGATCACGAAGGCATTCTAGCCTCAAGTACAAATTCTTACTGCAACATCCTCATGAAACTTCGCTAGGCCAATCAACGGAAGCGACCAGGACTCCTTACCAAAAGCGTATTACTCTTCCATGACAACGCGCGTCCTCATTCTGTCAACAAAATTAATGAGACGCTGCCAAATCTCTAGTGGGAAGTCTTCGAGCATCCGCCGTACAGTCCCGATGTTGTTCCAAGCAACTTCCGACCCTCTTAATCACCATCTTTCGGGTGAAAATTTTTCGATGATGAAGCTGTAGAAAGGGAAATCGCTGTGGTTCTGACAGCAGCCCAAATAAGTTTTCAGGGGATTGTGAAACGGTAGGACAAGTGCCTCGATGTATACAGAGAATATGTTGAGAAATAAAAATGTGTTTAAGTCAGAATTCTTATTTGTTTAAGTTATATATCCATTTGTAGTTACCTAATGGCTTACCCTCCTATTATGAGAGGCAACTGGCGTAATCTTAGGCCAGCATGCACCGCGCTCACTTGCGGACGTGAGCCAAAAATATATTTTCGATTCCAGTGATGTTTCATTAAAAATGTATGCCCATTTAACGCTTAATAAACTAGAAGATCAAATGCTGAAATATAAATGTAATGTCGACGTATTTAAAGCTTTAGATTCTATTTATGAACCATCTAAACTACTTTCAAAGATAAGGGTGAATAATTTTAATAGCCTCAAACAATACTCAGTAAACTGCCTGGGTTCATGTGTGATTTCCTTCTGTATTATGTATAGGTGCACAATTCAACTAGGAGAGTATTAAATGATAGTTAAAAGTGTGAGATCAAAACAATTTATGTTTACAATGGCTTTTTTTATAAAATACAATCTTGTACTTGTATGTTGTGTGCTGGCTTTTGAATGTGATTAAAATGAATTGAGATAATGCTAATTTTGCACACAATTATCTTTTTAAATAATACTTCTGCATAAAATTGAATTGCATAAATAAAATCTTGATTTCGCAAACGTATCATTATTAACAGCTTTATTTCACCATACATGTTGCAAGTACAGCATCGTGCTATTATTGCTAATTAACATAATACGTGTAGTGGACATCTAATATCGTACACTAACGGTTCACGGGTATGTAATCAAGCTAGAGTCGGAATATACAGTGAAACCCCATGACTAACGTTAGTCTTGGAAAATAATGTCCTGTTTTTCAGGCAGAGATCTTTGCAATTTTGACCTGCGCTGAAATGGTACTGAAAAAGGCTACCAAGGTAAGCACATTCATATCCCTTCTGATAACCAAACTGCTCTTCAAACTCTTGATTCTCACCAATTTAATTCAAAACTGGTTTGGTACTGTCTTCAAACACTAATGGTTCTGTCATGCGACAATTCCTTGGAATTGAGACGAATGCCAGGCCATCGAGGTGAGAAAGGCAATGGAGAAGCAGACAAACTGGCCAAGAAGGGAACATCCAACTCTTATATTGACCATGGACCAGCCTGCGATGTGTAGCTAGAATGTAATAAGGTTTTGATGGGCCAGAGATCAACACAAGAAACGATGATCCAATTATATCGCACAAACTCTTGGCAAAATCTTTGTCACTGGACCTAACCCTACATTTACTAAAACACTTCTGAAGTTCGATTGGTGGGAATAATTATTGAAAATGGATATTTCAAGAAACATCTCCAGAAAATACGGCTTTTGCAGGGAGAACCCATTTGCAGACTTTGTAAACAACATTAGAAACTGCGATACATACTCTTAGAATGCGATGTCCTGATCCAACTCTTTGGTTCCACCATATTCTTGGCCTTATTAAGGGTGCAGAGTTCGAACTACTATGAGTTGTTTGGGATTGCACAAAAAGTCTATGGCCAAAATGAGGGAGTCCATAAACTTTCTACGAACGCTTAGATTATTATTATTATTATTATTATTATTATTATTATTATTATTATTATTATTATTATTATATGTAGTGAATTACATCATAAGGTGGAAAAGTCATGAAATCTTTATTAAAAAGTTTATGTTTTAAATCATAATAGTGATATAATATTAATGTCCTATGAAAAAATTTAACGATTACCACAAAAAACCCGGCCTGGTCATAGGATTCATCTCTGCTGCTTACATGTATTTCGCTGTTAAAGTTACCATAATAAAGAGATGAATGTATGATAACAATATAATTTTAAAAATATTTCGTTCTCAGCTAATTTCAACTATAATATATAACTTTAATGCTACGCCTAATTTCCTGGCAGCTTCTATTATAAAATTATCACAACGAAACGTTTAGTTTAAAGTCATATATGTCCAATTATTGGCTTGAGTTAAATGAAACCGCTAGTTCACTCGTGGAGATTTGGTCAAAATAAGTCCATTTTGTTGTGTTCCTTGATTAAACCAGTTGTTAAGGGTAATTACAGATCTTTTTTTTTTTTATAATTGACGGAAGAATAACATTTATGAAATCTTAGAATCTCAGGAGTTTATCTTGGGAAGGAAATTTGCGTTCCTTTGACCTTAGCATGACAATGTTTTCTTCTTGTGCTTTTATATTCTTGTACAACTCTCTGGCGGAAAAAATATAAAATATTTTATACTTCAAATTCCTCCATATGTATTTATGTAAGGAGCAAATGAAAAACGAAATAAAGAGAAGGTATCAACAAAATTAAATGTGGCATACATCGAAATACCTCATCCTCAGAGACCCAGAAAATATGATCTGAAGAGAAACCGCAAAATCTCTGAGTTTTGAAGATAACATTTATGGTGAAAGATGAATCTAGTGAGTCTGCTGTAATCAGTGGTATAATGAAAAGTGCCAGCGATTCTTAAAATACTTTTCAAATGTTTGGGAAAGCTGTCTCAATTTTGTTAATTTAGCTACTATCACGAAATTACACTTCCTTTTTAGAGCGCATAAAATATTGTAATCTTGATAGCAATCACTAGTCATATAAAACATTTACAAAATTATTCTAAAATAAAAGAAATTCATTTATAATATATTAATTTTGTTTAACTAAAACACTACTATCACAAAATTAGCTATGTTTGGTCTAGTATATTATTTAGCATTCCTTTTGAACTTCTTTTGGTCATTTTAGCGAATTCAGAAGGAATAAATCTGTTATACTCATGAAAAGATTAAATTTCCTCAAATCTCCATCGATCCTACCTACTAGACACCGAAAATTACAATGGAAAAATGTATGTATCTATGTATGTATGTGTGTGTGTGTGTGTGTGTGTGTGTGTGTGTTAACGATCTATGATAAAAACTAGTTTCTGAAAATCAGGGAAGTCGGGACATTAGGAGTGGGTTTACCTGAAACCCAAAATTTAAAATTTGCTCTAGTGGCATGAATATTTGATTCTACACAACAAAATTTGGTATATACCATTTAAATAAAATAAGAAAAATAGTCTCTGAAAATTAGGGAAATCGGGCCTTCAGGAAGGAGTAAGGGTATGCTTGAAAATCGAAATTTAAAAAGCACTCTTGCGTTTAATTTTCTCTCTATTGTTTTAAAATAAAAGGACAAATTAATTCAGCACATAAGTTGTATTTCAATGAATAAACTTTATATTTAACGAAAGCATCGTCGTGGAGATACAAAATGTGAAATATTAATGTAATGTGTGTTTGAGAATTTATATTTGTATATAAGAGCATTCTGTAATAACTTTCTGGAAACGTTTGCGTTGCATATTTTTACTACAATAACATTTAAATTAAATTTCAAAGTCAATTAAAATATATGATTTTAACTGTTTATTGTGTATATTTCCTTAGTACATTGTAATTGTTTCTGAATAGTATCAATTTTTGTTTTTTTAAACATATAAACATCTCTTTAAATACACAATGTAACTCGAAACTTCCTGTAATTTCTCTCTCTTTTAGTGAATATCTATATAATATCAAGGGCTCAGTTCATAAACTGGTTAAATTTAAAAGTGTCTAAAAACACCCATATAGTATAGCTTTGTCTTTCTAAAAATGTGGCTTCTCTTTTGTAATACTTATAGATTGCAAGAATTCTAATTTTGTTCCCCTAATACCACACAGTAATGTCATAACTTATTTCATTAATTAATAAGGCTATCATTTGCATTTTATATTCATTTTTAAAGTTAATACAAGTTGCTGAGAAGTTCGCTTATGCAGTAACTGCATGATGAACTTTTTTGTAAATACTTAAGCAATGCTCATACCCAAATTTCCGAAGGATAGCTAATCTTTCCAACTTGTATTCAACACATGTATATGCTGGCTGTAATGGGGCATCAGGAAGTTTTGCTTTAAATTAATTATGAACTTCCGCAGTGCTTTGTCATACTCCGCCGCAACTGATGCATGTAAAGCCTGTTTCAGTAAACTTAATGCACCATAATAGCAAACACAGAGATTATGAAACGTTGCCTACATTTCAGGCTTATCAACAGCGACAAATTGAATTTTCCTCAGTTCAGAGTGAACTTTCCTACTTCATCTACTAGATTTTCTTTTCTGGCCTAAAGTAGACACAAAAGTTAATAAAAATCTTTCCTCATTTCAGCTGAGAGTTTTTCAGCGGTTATTTACAAATGGCATAAAAAGTAAAAACCGTTAATCGGCTTCTTATATTTTCAGATTTAATAATGATTAGTTTATCTAACTTTAAACGCTTCTATCGTGTTTTTTAAACATGCTGAATTTTTAACAGTTTGTGTTATATTAATGCGGTAGATAAAAGAAAAGAAAGGCATTCTACAATAGGAATCTTCTTTGAAATTACAAATATGTGTTGCTCTTGTATCTAGATTCAGGTGCCATAACCTTCACCATCTTAAAATATCGTATATCTCCATTTTTTTCAGAGAAGAAGGTAAACACAAATAGATCGGATTATATTCCCACAGCAAGCTTTCAACTCTGCTCTCCAACAGTGATGTGTTATCTGAAAGACGTGACAGTACGCTTGCCGATAGCCACTCAACACTTTTGCGGTGGGAATATAATTCGATATCCCGGTACATAAAACCAGTAGCTATGAGACAGTCCTCAATAAGGCTTTGTTTTAATATTTTCATCTCTCTCTCTCTCTCTCTCTCTCCCTATGTCTTCTTGTATCATTTCTTCCGGAACAAGACTGGCTATTTTATTCGCCGATTTAAACAGAGTATTGATCACAGAGCAGAACAGGTACTCGGTTATCCAAACTTCAGCCGGCTTCACATGAAAGAAAAATAGATACTGTCCCATGGCATCCACAGATCAAACAGATGAGCGTCTCTGTGTTGGTACTCCGCGAGTTCCCCCCACCCCACTTCCCTTTTCGTCCAGTCCTCTATAAGTTATTTTGGATTTTCAAGTGAAAGTGTTTTATATACTTTTATTTCCTCTTTTCCTCTTTCTTAGTTCTCAACTTCATGTCCACGGTCCATTTCCTTCCACATTCCGCTTTTTCATCAAACAGTCTTTTCATTCCGTATGCCCTTTAGGAAGAAATCTAGTGGGATTCACGAATACTGTAAATGAATTACGGAATTCGCAAACTACTGGCAAAATTCCAGCGTGTTCAAAAATAAGGTCTGGACAGAGCTCTTTTAACACGATCGGCGATGAACCGACCTTCATTTCTTTTCGGGTTTTAATTCGCAAAGTTTGGGTAAAACTTCGAAAAAAGTGTACATTCTGCCTGTATGATAACGAAAATATAATTTTAAGTGTTTGTTTAATACAAGAAATCATAATGTCCCAACTTTAGGTATTCTTGCATCTAGTTACTACAGTTGACCTCTCTGACGTTTTAAGGACACTGAGGACGGTGATAACAGTTGAACTATAATAATAAAAAAATAAAGTGGCTTAATTAATCCTGAAGAAAACTTTATTTGTAGTTTTTCATAAGTGCAGAAAATACCATTACCATTGTGTTCTCCTTCTGTCAATCCTGATGGTCTAGTAATAACCATATTTGCCTCGTAGACCCAAGATCGCTGGTTCAATCTCGGCCAGGGTCGATGGATTTTTCCTGGCGTAAAATCCTAAATATGACTTCTTTTGGAAGGTAAGTAAAGCAGTGGGTCCCGTTTCGTAGATTTACGGCACGAAAAAGAACCTCAAATCTGAAAGAAGAGGCCTCCGAGCAAAATTTATTGAACGTTTCGCGCCCTGAATTGAATGAGACGCTGATGACCTGAGATATTAAAGTTCGTCCGTAAATAAACCAAATCAATAAACATGTTCTCCTCTTTTACTGAAATGATGTGAAAGAATGCTTATCCTAACATTATCCGTATAGAGCGTTTATAAACATAACAACATGTATAAAAACCACATTTTAGTACTAAGCACGCACTTGTGCTATAATTTACTCTCAGATTCTCCATCTTTATTCTACCCTTAAGCAAAATTCACTGAAATGAAGTGAAATCCTATAAAATATGTTCCGAAAGTTTAAGGCCTGACCTACAAAAATGGCGATAAATTTAAATGCCGTGATAGATACCAGAAGCTATGGGGAGATAAGGGACACATTTGGGTGCAGGCATATGTGGCTAATTTATAAGGACAAAATAATATCAGTATAAATCTTGGGAAATATTGTACAGTTTTTCAGACAGAAGTGTTTGCTATTCGAACTGTTTTTAGAGGACTTGAGAAAGGTTACCATGGTAAACGAATTCTTATCCTCACAGATTGCCAAATTACTTTAAAAGCTCTTCTTCCCGACCAGGCAAAATCTAAACTGGTATGGGAATGCCCTGGCTGCCCTGGCATCTCGCAACAGGCTTGAACTCTGGTGGATCGGCGTATCGGGACGTTTATGAAAATAAAAAGGAGATCAGATAAAGAAAAGGGTACTGATATACGCTTGAACCTGGTTGGAATCATACGTACCGCTAGGACCGCGGAAAAAGCACAATGGCAGACTTATCCTGGACAAATTGGTCCTAGATCCAGCAACGCTCTTTCCTCATTGCTCCTAAAATTGGACAATAGAGTAATTAGGAAAGTAGTTATGTTAATTACTGAACATGGTCGCTAGAAGAAACTTCTATGTGGGGGACTCTACAAAGATGAACCCATTTGTAGATTGTACAAACATGTCCTGTTTAATTGCCCATGCCTTGTAAGAAAGAGATTTACTCTTTTTATAACCAGGGAAGACCTGGGAATGAGTGCTGATATTGGAACCAAAATGCTGCAACTCGTTCAAGAAACAGCTTTGGGGAAACAGTGAAGGCATCTCTTCCTATGGTTTGCATAATAAGCCTCCAACAAACACCGTTATCTAATGAGCAGATAAGTGTGCCAGTTTCAACTATCTACACATGACTGGAGGCATTCGTTTGAGTAAACTTTCCGCGCTAAACTGCTGTTTTGATTTGGTTTATTTACGGATGCTCTTTAACATCTCAGGTCATCAGCGTCCCATTCAATTCAGGGCGTGAAACGGCCGACAAGTTTTGCTCAGAGGCCTCTTTCAAGATTGAGGTTCTTTATCGTGCCGTAAATGTACGACACGGGACCCAGGGCTTTACTTCCCTTCCGAAGGAAGCCATGCTTAGGATTTTTACGCCCGAAAAAATCCATCGGTTCTGGTCGGGATCGAACCCGCGACCTTGGGTTTAGAAGGCAAGTATGGTTACTACTACACCACCAGGACCGACGCGCTAATGTACAAAAGTGAGTAATTTTGAATCAAAGTAAGATTGAACATTTTGAAATCACGACCGGGACGGAGGTTCAGTTTACCATGCCCATGTTTTTACAATATGAGCTACCGTACCCTGTCTAATCACAACCACGAATCTCTCAATATGTGTCCATAAACCCTGAGGACTTCTAGGGCTATCATTGCAGAACTTTTTACTCCGAAGCCTTCGAGTAGTTTTGGCCCATCATATTTATCCACACTATTAGGATTCATTTATTTTAACTGTGATTTTATTTCACAGAATCCGTGTGTTAAATAGCATACCTGAAATCTTTCCAAAGTTCAGGCCACCACACACCGCACACACGACCCCGCCTGGTACTTCGTCTCTGTAACAAAATTAACGGTCAAAAGGAACTATTCATTGCAGCATTCGCCTAAGTGATCAGGAAAACCACGAAAGTACCCAAGGTCAGAATGGTCGGCCACAAGAGATTTGAACCCGGGACCCCCAAATTCGAGTCCCAAGTGCTACCTCCAGAGACACCCTACTCGATATCTGTAGAGAATTACTACAATCATCGAAATTTTTCTATTCTATGCATAAATTTCATAACAAGTTCGCATTACTTCATTAAGTGATTTTTTAAATACGGGATGTAATGCAATGCATATATAAATAATCTTGGAAAATATTTTGTTATGAAAGCCCTCCTTGAGAATCCCCTCCATGTCTCCAGAGGGGGCTGTAAAATGTAAATCTGCCAACTATGTTAGCGATGTCCTCTCTTGGGTCTAGGTGCGATATCCAGATGAAAAAGTTTGTATTGTAAACCTTTTCAGCGATTTTCTCTCAGTTCAGAAGACGAAAAGCACAAAGTACCAAGTGAGGGAGGAAATGGTAAACGGATTGCAGTCCCTAATATTCTGTCCCAGAGAACCCTTACTTACAAAGAAGACATTTTTGCATCAAATATTGATAAGTTGGTATTAATAACAAGCCGGTTTAGAATATCTTGAAAACTGCCTTGCGAGCATGGAAATATCGATTTCCCGCAGGTTGTTATCAGCGTTTTCAAGATTTAGTGCCATAAAAATCCCTCAAATCTCGAACTAATCATGTGACAGTGTGACAATGAACATCTATTAACTGCCTTCTTGCATTATGTAGCCAAGACCGATTACTTTAGATGTCAAACTTGATATAGCCCACTCTAGAAGGAGTTTTTTTATGTATATATAATTTATTAAATGCTGCGATACACATACTAAAAATTGTGAATAAAATTTACTAATGGTTTCAAGTTTTATTCTCTTTCTCAACAATCAATATATTACCAACATACATTTGCTAATAAGCTTACTACTAACATGATGCCTAAATCTTAATTTTCCTAATACATACTCAGGACACGATTCTGATTGGTAAGTACAATAACAACTATAAGGATTGTAATTATACGAATTGATATGTTTGGATACAAATTGAAACAACTTAAAGTAGGCTAAAAGCTGTATTATTAGACCCAGTCAGAAAAAAAAATGAACAAGACTCGAAAACAAATGACTAATGTCACAACCATTGAGTCAGAGTAATACGTTCTGAAACTTCCCTTCGTTATCGTGTAATATGCTTTGAGGGGCATTTCATTAGCCAGTGGCGTACTGGCGCTTTAGAAACTTTAGCCATAACTTCGAAATTTGAACAGACAGGCCATACGTTTTCTATCTCAAATAACCTGTCTAAGACACCTCTACACTCTCTGAAAGTATTTCGGTGCAATTCATTAACACTTTATACATAAATAAGTAAATATATACAGTATATGTCCTCAGCATACTAAAACGGCCACAGTCGTTAATGCCCGTACTCCTGAGCGGGAGGTCTGTGGTTCGATTCCCACGAGGACCGTTCTCCCTGACTGAGATTTTTTCCATGTATCATCTGTGTCCACCGCCTGTGATACCTCAGAAGTTAAATCGGGTGTTAAAGACTATTAAAAAAACTAGACTAAAAGAAATTGAGAGCACGAGAAGATAATTATGTCAGAAATGTATAACTAATTTTAGAATGTTTATGTTATAGCATTTAGAAACTCCCTGCACCATCATATATTGTCATAAATATATTTTGTTTTCATTACAGTATACATATATAGGAAAATGGCAACCCGACATTCGTTATAATTTTAATATATTTCTAATTAAGGGAAGTTCATTATAATTTCGCTCGTTCTAAAAGAGATATGGCAATATTTAAAAGGCAATTATAGAAAAGTTAAATTTAAAAAGTAATATAACATGCCACAGCTGAATATGGAAAAATAAAAGAAAATAAAATCTAATGAGAGTGCAAAACCATTTTTATTATACCCTCAGTAAATTGTTTATCACTTGTACAGTGAGTTCAAAAATTAGATAGCGTAAAAGAAATGTTTGTACTTTACGACACGGAACACACTGCTTTAAACTCCCTCCCGAAACACAATAATTATCCAGAAAAATCCAGTTTTAGCTTCCCAAAATTTGAATTATTTCTGAACTGATAGATTGCCGCCAGAAACTAAAAATAACCATCACTGAGGATTTGTATAATTTTTCGACTGTCTCCAGAGATTATTTTCCTGTATCAGAACCTGAATGCTAAAATTTATTGAGGTTTGAACATGGTATGGTACAATTAACAATTCTGGTGATGAAGAGCAAGATAAACTCGTCCACGTCACACATTATGGTTGTATGAAATATTTTTCAAACAATACACGACCGAAGACAAAAAGTGGTCAACTTACAGACTTCCTCCAACTTTGGATAACGTCGGCGACACTCGTTAAAGTTGGATTCAAAGTGAGTCAAATTTGTTTTCATTCGCTACATTTTCACATTGCATGCGTCTTATACAATTTTTATATGCTCTCCATTGATAATAAATTGTACCATAATAGGAAAATGCTAAAAAAACATACCCTCTCTGTTTACAATTATCTAGATCAGATATTGTATTACATATAGGCGAAAAAGTGAAATCTACCAAGCATTAGAAATAAAACTGCAACAAAATTAATTTATATATTCGTAAAAACGGGAAATTAAATTAAATAATGAGATCAGACGAGAGCCGAACCTGCAGCCTCTTGCTTCGCTGTTCCGTAGGATGCCGTTGAAATAACTTCCTGCATGCATATGAATGTACGAGCTTCTCTGACTCAGTGTGTATAAAACGGTTGATACTTTTCCGTATATAAGTTGTGCGCTGCTGTGCTGAAGTAGACCTAAATATGTTCAGATTTAAAGATGAACACTACGTCTCTTAGTTTGGTTCAGTACTACAGTGCCATCCCAGAATGTCGACCGACACGTTTTCGGGCCAGTTTTGTCGTGTCAATCATTTCTAAATACACGACACATTCCAGTGAAGAAAGCGACGATCGACAGATTAATTAATGCATGCAACGTAATCCTTTGTCGGAAAATATGACGTTTAGCGATACACGGAAGGGCAAAAGTTTAGGCGGTAATTGGAGGTAGCGCGGCAGCCGAGGCAGTGTAACTCGAACATGTGAAGCGATAACATGTTTGCATTTATGTCAGTGCGTATATGCAGCGCAATTGATAGCGGGCCTACAAGTAACGTGTAGCAAATGATAATAGCACAATGATGACTATAGCAATATTCCAACTGTCACAACGAGTACCTTAAATAATACATTGATTTAACCTTTACAAGAAATATTCTCATACCATCGACCTGTTTAAATAAATTTATACAGAGCAATCGTGGCCGATTTAAAGGGAATTTGCTTGACACCAGGAAGACCCTGTTAGCCGGCGATGTCGGATATTCAGGGCCCCTTAAATTCCAGCACATAGATATCTGCAGCACATCAAACACTAATTTTTTTTTTTTTTGGTCATACAATGGCATTCCGATTACAAGATCGGGTTTTACTGTACTCCAGTATCTATTGTTCTGTGTCGCTATATGGTCATGTAAATGAAACCATACTTCGTCCTTAAAAATTTAAACGCGGGTCAATACAGCGATTATTAACATTATCCAATATCCAATTGCAGAAATTAATTCTACTCACATTATTACGTAGTTGCAATTCCTGAACTACAGTTATCTTATAGAGGTTTAATTTTATAAGTTCAGCGGTATTCCAAGCTGAGGTTTGCGAAATTCCTGATTCTTGTGCAAGCTTTCTCAGAGATTTCTTTGGACTTCATTCTAACTCTTCTCCGATGTCATCGAGATTTTCCTCTGTAAGAAATACCCTCGGTTTCCTATCAAGAACCAATCCCGTTTCCCCAAATCTATTCACAAGATTACGAACCGTTTCTGTGTGAGGCGCATGAACAGCATGGAATCTGTCTATAAATCGCCGTCTCAATTCTCTACTGGGTTTGTAGTCACATAGGAATCATGCATAGTTTTTTTTAATGGTGTTTAACTCCTATTTTTATTACTGAGGCACCACAGGCGGTGGACACTGGTGATATATGAAATGAAATGATATATTGGGAAACGATTTTTTTTAAGGAAGAAAACGTTCCAGGCCTAAGTTTGGGTACCTTCCCGCCATTTGCCATTTATGAGGACTGAGGAAAAACCTCAGTCAGGGAGAACGGTCCTGGCAGGATTCGAACCCCAGATCTTCCGTTCACGAGTTCGCGCCTTAACGACCTTGGCCACCCGTGGCAGTTTACACGAAGATTCCGTGTGCTAAAGTTTACGGACTTTTTGGCACTACAACAGCACTAACACACTATGACACTGAAACACAACTGTACAGATTCAACTCCTGTACAGCGCAAAGACTTAGCGTCAATACTTGGAGAGATAGAAAAGGGGAGGGGAAAGCACAACCGTTTAGAAACAGGGCAGGCAAATCCCCGTTAAACTGGCCATGCGTCCAAATGAAGGCTCTGTGTTTGGCTACTAAAGTGTGAATGCATTTCTTCATCCATAACTACTATAGATTAAACGTTTCATTACAAGACACCTGTTTCAGAATAAAGCTTGCCACTATATTTCTGATATACTGTGACTAGTCCCGTGCGAAGCACTAGTCCCCCTATTTGAAGAACAAGCTTATAAATCGTCTTAATTTTGAATTTTATGTAAAATTAGTGGTAGGAAATACTGCACACATATTTTCTTATTAAAATTTTTACTAACTAGACGTATACAGTATCAAAAAAAAAAGTAGTGGCCCGTGACTAAATTTGAAAGAAAGGGGGAGGCTTACAACTCTTAGCTAATTGGGAACTACTGACTTTGTCTCCGAGTTCGCAACTGAGCTGTTGACGGAAAAATCATCCAACAGCCAGGCTTGCTTAATATGCAGAATATTTTTGAAATGGACATGTTATTGTACTATGTAGAACTCTATTTATCAAAAAGATTGGCATTAATAACTTTTAACAACGTATCCGCTAAATCAGAGCACTGTACTGAACAACAAGACTTCATTTCAGAAGAAAATCACCGCACAAAATGTTGCATAGTTAGTAAGCTACCATAACCACAGTGACGATGTGGTGACGTTGTAATTGTTCTGATAGCCGCAGACAAGTGCTATAAAAGCCGTGTGTGACTCGCAGACCGCGGTTTGAGTATCGGCGGTCTAACCGCTCTCTGAATCAAGCTCGATGCTGTGCATACCTGAAATACATTTAATTTATGACTCGTTACAGATTTACATAGTAATGGTTTAGCGAAATGTTACAGCCAATCTGCCATCCCACTGGATGTCATTTGTCAGATTTATCAAGCGTGCACTCATCAGTGGCGATACAACACATTCTGTGCACTCCTGCTAGAAGCGTTCAGAAATAATGAACGCCGTTTGTTTTTCTTTGTCAATTTATGTTCAAAAATACAATATTTTAGTGTAACATCTTCGAAACTCCGCACTCTATTTCGCGTAGTTTCATTTTTTTTTTTTTTTTTTTTTTTTTTTTTTTTTTTTTTTGCTAAAGTGACTATGATGCAGTTAAGTTTCTAAATGGATTCTTTAAGTGATGTGCTTTATAAACAAAGAACAGTAACTGAACTTCCTTTGGTTGAAAATGAAACAATCGTCTCATGTTTAAGAACGGTAAATGCAGATAAGGCGCTGAATAAAAATTGGCTAGTGCCTGAGTTAAAAACTGCCATTATCGGAATAAAATAAAACAGGTCTTTTATAAATACTTCAGTTGGCCGCACACTGTCATTTTTGTAAGTAATTCATTTATTTTCAATGCCTTTTCTTTCCCTTCCCCATGATTTCCTACCTATCCACGCCAGAAAAGTTAGTCAACATTGTGGAAAGTCGATCGAATGTTCTAGAAGCCGGTTATATAACTGACGCCTATACTGAACAACGAGTTGGCTTTGGATTCTTGGGCTAAGCAGATGTTTCGGCTTGTTATCCTAAATTGGTAGGTCTGAAGCTTTCTCCAACCATTAGATCCCAGTGACCCAGGTAGCATGAGGCTTTAGTGCAGTTTATTGTCATGCTATTAAAGCACATTGAGTAATTGATTGAAATATTTTTTTAATTTGCCAATCAAGCAGAAAAACTTGCATTTTAAAGCCAATGTGTTAAATGCATTGTAATGTATGAGTGGCATTGCAACTTTCTCTTGTTCACTGAATAAGTGCGAAGGTTTATAAAATGCTTAGACTCTGGTAATCAAGGATGTATGCATTACTACGTGTTAATTGTGGCAATGATTTCAAGGCTTTAAGCTTATTTTAAACTATATATTGCTGTATTTCCTTTTTAAACCAGTTTCGCTTTTGAAGGTTGCATTACATTTAACAAGTGAATTACAATTATATAATTGATCAATCAAATACATTACAATTGTAAATTATTCTTCTCTCATTATGAAAAGTTGTCTTCTGCCGGCCATATCCTTTTTTTTTTTTTCAGCATATTTCCAAGGTTAAATATTTTCTGGGCACCAGCATTCATGTTATATTCATTAATAGAACGTATGCCTTTTGCCATGATGGAATGTGCCGATTCAGGACGATAGTAGAATAGCAAATAAAGAACTCCCAGTTCAACTTGATATCTCTGTCGGCAGTGTCAATACAATTGTTCGCCGAATAGAATGACCATAGATTTGTGCTAAAAGGGTTCTTCAAAGCATAAGGAACAAAGAACCATCATCTGCTTAGAGTAAACGTCTTGCCCTCATCAGGACAAAACAGAGGGGGGAAGATGAATCGTTGGGAGAAGTCCGGCTCTAAGTCTTCTCACCGCCAATCAACGGTAGCCTGCTCTTCGATTCCACCACCAGCCACTGTTTCTCCAGTGCAGACTTCAGTTGTTACTACCGAACACAGGGGACAAGCGAACTTTCAACACGACCACGAGCATCTCTACTTGTAGCCGGAAGAATTCTGCTGGAAGCAGCAACAAGTCCGTCATATCCATTCAGTTCCCCAGCATTCTCCTCATTCAGATAGTAGCCACCGCCATTCCTCAGTCAGTCATTCCTACTCCGTACGGTCCAGCGCCAATAGTCATCAGTCATCAGAGCGGCGCCAATTCACTCCTCTCTGAGACGTTCAGGGTGGTACGACTCATCTTCACAGACCATCAGAGTTGTAAGATATCAGCCGAGCATTTCTCATAGCGGGGCGCCTGCATCCGGTGAAAGACACGCACCCTCCATGGATATTCGGTTAAATAGTGCACTGGCACTCTCAGCTACTACTGCAGGGCTGCTGCCCTCACAACGCAGAGCAACGTCTTGGCCTCACTCGAGGTGCAAAATGTGGAGGCCAAGTCTCGTGCCCACTAGCTGCACTACCTCGCCGGGAATTCTCCGATGTCATCGCCCGCCAGTATGCTCAGACTATCCGACAAATGCAGAAATAAACAGCCTACTCCATAACACTTTCGACCAGCCTACTTCAGAAGACCCCTTAGCCAATTGGAAGAAGCCTTAACAGAGCACCACGCCATCACCAACAGAGCTACAGACAGCCTAAACAGAAGAAACAAGAACTACATAGACCACTCTATCACATCTCACAACAGCCTCATCGAGTTCCTTACCGCAACCACCACAACATCACTAACACTAACGGGGACTTGCGCAGTGACACTGGTAACCGTGGAGCATCCAAAGGACAACTTGATGGCGCGATAGCGGACCGTTACCGTCCTCATAGACTCCGTCAATGGTTGCCACTCGTCTCTCTAACATCGCAACTGCCAAGGAACTATTTCGTAAATGCTTACTGTCACGCATTTTCTTCCGCACTGCCCATGGCCCACCATTTGGTATTAATATATCTTCACTATCGGAAGATAATCGTTATCCAAGCAGGTTTTCTTCGTTTTGGGAAAAGGGGGAAAAATGATTTCTAAAATGGTGAAATAAGAAATGGCATACTTTTTATTTTGGGTGCTGTTGCTTCTATTGTTACGTTTGCCTTATTTCTGTGACAGTGTTTTCAAGTGAACGGTTTCTATATGATACTTTTTGAGCAAAATGGTGCTCCTCTATTTGGTGATCTGTCACTATTCTCCTTACAACACACCGCCACGGGTGGCCGAGGTCGTTAAGTCTTGGACTCGTGAGCGGGAGGTCTGGGTTCGAATACCGCCAGGACTGTCCTTCCTGACTGAGGTTTTTTCCAGGTTTTCCTCAGTCCTCATAAACGGCAAATTCCGGGGAGGTATCCTAAACTTAGGCCTGGAACGATTCCTTCCATAAAAATCCTTTCCAAATTTATCATTTCAACTCATGTATCATCAGTGTCCATCGCCTGTGGTGTCTCTGTAGCAAAAGGGGGCGTTAAACACTATTCATTCATTCCTTACAACAATGAATTCAGGTATAAATGACGCATATGGCGGCCAATGTCAGATTCATATTCTGCGGATATCCGGCCCCCATTAAATAGTTTCCAACTAGTAAAAGTAAGGATCAATATTTCCAAAAAAAATCTCAGTGTTATTTGGCATTGCTTACAGTTTAAGCTCTTTTTAAAATCGTCGAAAATCATAAAATTCAAGCAGCAATAGAGAGCATGAAGTAATTGTTTTAAGTTGAATTCTATACCTTGGACTAGGTGACAAAGAGTGTCAATTTATGTTTTCGAGTTTTCCACACCGATAGAACATTAGAAGGCATCTACGAAGAGTTGTATCCTCTGGGAAAAATGCATTTGTAAATTGGGAAACTTTATAAAAAAATAGTGTACATACCACTTTTATTTCAATAAATTTAAAAAAATAATAATAAACATACAATCATCGTTTAGTTGCTAAACTTTGAATTTTAAGAGCCGATCAGGTATCGCTTGGCTTAGACTGGAAAGTACAAAGCATTTTCAATGAAACAAGCGATAGAATTTACTCTAGTTGTGGGAACTTGGAAGATTGGCGACAATGCTGGCACATTGTCCAAATATAGAACATTAGCGGGTGAAACTTGGAGTCAAGTTCACATCCTCAAATAGGGGCAGGTTAGCATGTTGGGACTTGCTTGAGCAGGAAGAAAATTGATCAAGGCTGGGTGTGTTTTTATGTAAAGTGCGCCTAATAAGAAGCTGTGTGTGTTTGAACAGTGTATAATTGCTATGTACAGACATATGAAAGGGAGAGAAAGTGTGTGTTTTCATATAATAATTATCTGATATTAATAGTTGTATAAATATTTTCTCTGATATAAGTATATGTGCGTTAATAGTTTGTATAAATATTACTAGCAAATAGGTATATTGTCCGCCGGCATTAATAGTTAAGCATCACGTTCTCCGGACCCTTGAGATGGATATAATGCAAAAGTTAATGTACATATATAGTTTGTAAAGTAAACATCCTTATCTATCTGTAAAAGTTTATTTGTATAACGCCAACTTTTCAATTTTTCCTAATGCTTCTTGTAATACTTCGGAGACAGTTTTGGGAGATTTGCCTCAACTTATGAAACATCCCGAATAAAAGCCTTAAACTAGATTTTATATTAAGTATGGTTTTAGAGTTATAGACTTCTATACTGAGGAAGTTCTTTTCTTTTTAAATTTATTTAAATTTATATAATAACCATAAACAGTTTGCCTTTCTCGTTCAAAAAGCACATATTTAGAATTAAAATTTTACATTATCATGACAGACCAGTAAAGCAGAACATTCAGCAATATTATATCTGCTAATTTAATCAATGTCAAATAAAATATTGTTAGCTCTAAGTAGATTTTAGATTATATAGAATTAAAAATACCAGATGTCTTAAATTCGGCGAGCAATGGAATCAAATAGTTAAGAAAACAAACCTACATAAGGCAAATGAAAATATGTCTGACTGAAAAAGAGTTTTGACTATTCATAATTAATGCTCTGTTAGCGCACATTCTACTTACGATATTTTCTAAACATCTGTGGAGCCCCTTTCTGGTTGTTTTTATTTTTTATCAGTACAAAGGGCGGTAGACCGCAGCATTTCCCTTCCCTCCAGCTTCAAAACTTTTTCGTTGTTTTCGCGAATGGCGACATCTGTGATGAAAACAATCTTCATAAAAACAAACAACTGTCGTCGCAATTGTTACCGCGTGGCGGTGGAGTCAGAGCTAGCAGAACCGGAGGAAAATCCTTGTTTGTTTCCGCTCCTTTGCCGCGCATTAACAGGGCATGTTTGTCTTGAGATTTCATTTCACGACTCGTATGGCGCTACTACGCAAGTGTTTCACTGCATTTAATGGACTCAAAAAGCGAAACAAGTTAACTCCTATAAGAAAAACTGAGAATCAAGCTCTAATGATGATATAAATACGTTGCTTACATGTTTTATATTTCTTAATATAATGTAACTATTTCGCGAATAAATGCCGTAGGTGTTGCAATGGAATTTAAAAGGAACGTATAATTTTTCTTTACAAAGGTGGGAATCAAAGTATCTAAAGAAATAACGACCTATAACGATATGTTCTGTAATTAGAAGAATAGTAGGGCGAGTGCTAGATATATCATATAACCTTTTCATGCCATCAAAATGGTTTCGTTTCTTTGCCAGGGACACATACAAATATATTAATGTTTAAGTTGTTTATTAACAACTATATATATGTAATAAAACTGAATTTTGCATATCATTTTTAGATATCAACAAAGCAATCGATTTGATTGGACACCAGCAAATTCGTAGATCATTGGGCTTGTGTGAAATGCCGGATAATCTTAATACATCAAATTCTTAAGGCAACTGACTCGAGAATATCAAAAAAATTCTACATTTCCCGATCATTTACTTAATTTTTTTACCATGCCCTATCAGAGGAAATAATTATTTTGTGATTTTTAAGTGTTCTCTAATAATATGCTCCTTGAGATGCAGTTTTTAAAATTAAAAACAAATAGAGGCAAACTAATTGCATGATTTCATTTAAATAAAATATTAATCTAACAAATAATGTCCTCTCTTACATTGCTAATGTAAATGAAATATTACACAAGCACATATATTTTTCTTTATATATTAAAATGTTCTTGTGGTTACTTATATATATATATATATATATACTCTATATAAGTATTTTATGCATACATACAAACACACACACACACACACACACACACACACATATATATATATATATTGTCTCGATTTGTCTTCTTGCTATAGAAGAACTCAAGCAGTTCAAAATATAGCGATTACATTTCCGTGACTTTTTCTTGGTGTTTTATCCTTTTCTGCTTTTCTAGTTATTGTTATTTTAGTTACATTATAGAGTTACGTTATTTTTCATTTATATTATATAGTGTAACATCAATAACTAACTAATCTTATGTTTTACTGTTATATTATTTATTGCTGCTGCCTGTAAATATAATTTACGGAATTTTGAAGCAAGGAAATAAGTTGCTTTCTTTCTGCATAAACTGCACCTTTACGCAATGACACTTGTGGCAAATCTAATCAATCCCTCTTTGCTCACTTTTACTTGAAAGTAGTTTTGGGGACAAGAAATTTCTATAAACATTGTGTGTGTGTGTGTGTGTGTGTGTGTATATATATATATATATATATACACACACACAATGTTTATAGAAATTTCTTAGTGAGCACGTTGTATATATATATATATATATATATATATATACACACACACACACTAAGGTATCTATTAGAATGAACAATCACAGGCATTCGGTTAAAACCTGTTCCCCATTGCCGGTATCACAACATGCCAATTTTCACCAGACCACGTTCGATAACTGTTTCTCCCTTATTCTCCTAGATGCCGCTCCTCCATCCAAACATACCTTACTTAGAGACGTAGAGATGGCAGCAATAGTTTTGCATAAAGCCCGTATTCCTCCAGGCCTCAATATTTCCTTGTAATACTGCTAGGTTTGCCAAACTATTTTGTTCAGCTAGAGTTGGCAGTTCTGTTGCCACGTCACATCCCTTATGCCTCACTAAGACAGACGCCGCCTGCCACACCTCAGTTCATTCTTAGCACGTGACCAAGAGCCAAGCTCGAAATATAGTGTGGTTTTAGTGTTCAGTTTTACGGTTTTTAGTGTGAAATTTTATGTCAACTTTTTTATATTGCATTCTCAGTGTTTTTTACGAATTTTACGCTTTTTAGAAGTTTTTATTATTCCATTAATAGTATATATATATATATATATATATATTAAGAAAATTTATATGAATATCAGAATTGTTGTATGTGTGACTGTTTTATGTGTATGTGTGCGTACTTGTTAATGTTGTTTTCTTTTGTTGAAATTAATTTCAGAAATGTTTTACGGGAGCATGAACGGTCTTGCCACCCATGCAACTGTCGTGTGCAATATATGTATACCTAGTTTAACTGGAATGATAAACACTACTGCTGCTGATACTTTAACCCTGCAACTCAATCTGGTAATCTTACCTTAATCGGAAATTGAGATCGAACCACACTGATAAACTCTCTGATACCATTTTACTTTCACTAGGGTTGGAAGCAAAATTGCCTTGGATTTTCTCCCCTGCGATTTGAAGAGCACTAGAGTATCATTAAAGTGTAAACAAACCGCGACCCATGTGTACAGAAGTTACACCAATATGCTACTGAACACTTCAGAAAACAATTTTATACGTGTAACGAATGACAAAAAAAAAAAATAATTTAAATAAATACCATCCTGTCCCTTTGTAGATACCCCCTAACGTTCCTTCATTTATTAACCCTTTCATTTTATAACATGCTCAGAACTTACTGCGAAAAAAGTTTAAACATGAAGAAATAAAGTTATACTCCGTTTTTAAATACTCAATTTTATCCTTGTTTAACTTTGGTAAAACTAACATTTAAACACAATATATAAAAATGGTACCTTTGTTAATAACAATTTAAAAACATAAGAGTACGGTTTAATATAATATGCACAGTCTTCTACTGGATTGTCTGATGTTAAAATAATTAAATATAAAGGGACACTAAATCACAATTGCATTCGGAATTACGGTATGTAAAATGTGTTACTCTAATCAGCTGTTAACAAATACACTGTAGTCTTTACTAACACTACTTTATATCAGCATATTGTGTGATTCATTATTATAATTAATTATCAATGCGTGTTAATTGGATATGGGAATTGCATAACAATTGCGATAATTTAATTTCTCTGCAAATTGTAATAACGTTATCGCGACAAGAATTATCTCGTGTGACCGCCGTGTTAGCCTCATAATGGCACAGTTAATTTAGGTATATTACTTACAAAAGTAGCAGAAATATCAATGTATCCCCTGAAAAAGATAACAGCTGTTTGTATTCTGTACCCTGCGACTTCATTGTCGCATGCTATAGCCAAGAGCATTCTTAAATTGGTGAAATTAGTGCATTTCATACTATAAATTAATTTCTTAACTCTTCGATATCAGGTCAGGATGGATAATCTCAATGGTAATGAGATAATTACAGTTAAGTGTGGCTTTGGAGAAAAGTATTTTTCGTGCTTATTTCATGGAAAAACCTGACAAGATGCTTGGCTACGAAATTAACACAAATCTTAATCTCTTCAACTAAAATCTTGAAAAGTATGGGTCTAAAAGAGCAGAGATAATACTACCACCTTCTGGTTAGAACATGTTTAAATAGAGACAATAAAATGAGAAGGTGTGGTGGTGGTCTTGAGGAGCTGCTGTGTATCTTCGTGCAGGAAATTCATCACATAGTCCGTATAAGAAAGGATTAAGTGTTAATGTGATTAAAACCCCTCGGGAGTTATATGATCAAAATAGGTTTAGTGTTAAATGAAGTATTGGAGAGGTAACTGTTGTAGTAAGACAAGAAGGAGGTCTTAGGCAAGGACATAAATTGAGTCTGGTACTGTTTAACTTTTTATTGACAATATTTTGAATTATTTAAATAAAAAATTAATATTCACATGCCTGCAATTAAAATTCTTGTATGCTGAAGATCTTGTAGTGTGTTCAATATCAGTGACTTGTTTAAAGTTAGTTACAATTGAAATTGAGAGGTACTGGGAAGAATGGGAGCCGATGAAGATGAATTGGGATAAAACTAAAAGCATGGTGTTTAGGAAGGGCGATAAACTGCATAAAGATGAAAAATGTATAACAGAAAATAGAGAAATTCAGGTTCAGTTTTCTCACTTGAGAACGGAAGTTAGGAAAGGCACAAGAGAATGGCAATAAGAACAATACGTAGGTGTTTATTTAGCACCAGATACGAGCATTAAAGAATTTATTGCGCTTTGGTTCAGTCGCGGTGGATTTATGGAGCGGAAATCTGGGGAATTGACGACGACTGGCATACTTTGGATTTAATAAATTCTAAGAGGTTTTCGTAAGCTAATATTGGGACATCCCAATAATATGCTAGCGCTGGGGCCTTGGGAGAGTTAGGAAATGTTAGTGTGACAGGATTAAAGATGGAAAGGATATTGAGATATTTTTGGGGGGTTCAAGAGCTACTTGATACTGATATTGTGAAAATATGTCTGAAATATCAACCAGAAAAGTTGGGCTTTACAACTAACATCTGTTTAGGGAAAGCTAGAATGGTCTAGGAGCTTTTGGGTTAAATTTGGTGATTTCGGACAGTTGTTTTGGAGGGAAGTGAGAATAAGACTGGAAGATGTGGATAGGCAAATTTTATTCTCCCGGTTTAGAGAGACAATTTCATTGACATGGCATAAGAATATTAAAAATGGACCAGACAAGGAAAAGTATACCTATAATTTGTAGGAAGAATAAAAGATAGCTTGGTTTCAACTAGGTACTGGGAAATTAAGTGGTTTGAGGGGTATGCCCTATCTGCGGGAAGAAGGAAGATGAGGAACATATTATTTTTCAGTGCAAAGGAACAAATGAATGAAGGTAAGCTTGATGCGTAAGAAATGGTCATTGTAATAAAGAAGTTACAGTAAGAAAGTGTTTAGAATGTCAAACTGAGCTATCTAAATTGGGGGAGTTTTTATGGATGGTAAAGATGAAATACAGATGGTCAATAGAGAGAAACAAGAAACTGAATTAAAATAACTAAATTGTATTCTATTAGATTATTAGGCAGTATAATTTGGGAAATGTAAACATTTAGATTTTATCAATTTTGAGATAATATTTTGGGTATCTATTTAAAATGAGAAATAAGGGGAATATTAATATAAAGTTAAAAATAAGTGGATGTGAACAGATAACAAATGAGTGTTTTTTAAATTTGTTTTAAAATTGTTGGCACTCATTTATTAGGTTTAGGGCTATAAAATTAATTATCAAATGCTGTTTTGAATTGAAGTATAGTGTTATATGCAAAATTAAATAATTTACGTTTAATTCACGAAAGACAAATTATCGCCATAATTTCGTGGTGTTAATAATGGAAACGTTCACATGCAAAGGATCGAAGCAAAACGGCCCGCTATTACAAGGGATGTATTATAAAGAATAGGCAGAATGTGTTACCACCTTTGGTATATGTAAATTCAACAACGGATACTGCCACGGGTGGCTGAGGTCGTTAAGGTGCGGAATCGTGAGGCGGAAGGTCTGGGGTTCGAATCTCGCCAGGACCGTTCTCCCTGACTGAGGTTTTCCTCAGTCCTCACAAATGTAAAATGCCGGGGAGGTACAGGTCTGGAACGTTTTCTTCCTTAAAAAAATCCTTTCCCAATATATAATTTAATTTCATGTATCACGAGTGTTCATCGCCTGTAGTAAATACGGGCGTTAAACACTATTAAAAAAATCAACAACTGAAGATCTCTTCTGAAGTTTGTTGCAGCCGTGCAATTTTTTATCCTTAATTCCTTTTTCCTACATATTTTTCCTAGCTTTCTTTCTTTTTTTCAATTATATACAGGGTTTCCCATTTCCCATTATATTTGTATATTTTTTTAATGTTATACATTTATGCACCTCCATAGCATGCAAGTCATATCGGGCTGCATCTTTCAGGGATTTAGGAACGGATAAATACTTTGTATACCTTTCTTTCTTTTAACTTTCTTTATTATATTTCCATTATTGAATAAGCTAGGAAACTAACATTATATCGATGCACGTTGTTAATATATTTTCATTTCTTCCTCTACTTTTGTATTTTTATTAAACAATATCACGCTTAAGGCGTGAGGTAGAGGTGTAGTGATAGGAGTGTTCAAAGGTATGATTAAAGATCTTATGTCATGGCAAACACTTCTATTATCCATCTATCTATCTATCTTTTATGTCCACGATAAAATATCCCCTTAACCATTTATTATTTAAAAGAAATAACAATGCTGAATAGAACATCAGCCATGGAAACCGACAGGGCCCTTACCTTAGGGGCAATGTCATTGAGCCGAGGTTGCAGAGTGGCAAGCAGTAGTGCAGGGTGTTCCAGCGAAGAGTGAAGGAGGCGCGTCTTAAGGCTCTGCTACCTCCTAATAAAGTTTCGCAGCCCCCTAGGGGGACTCTTTACATTGTGTTGTAATATTCACCAATTATAGTAAACCAACGCCCTAGGTTTGAATTATATAGGCCAATGAAAAGGGAGTACGTAAATGTTAGGTTCTTTATTTAGTATCCTTGATCGTCCTATGTTCAACATGATTCTGCTTGCTGTTAAGCGGTGATGGCTCACGGTAAAATCCCTTAAGCCGTCATCGAAAGTAATAAACCAAATGAATTATAATAAGTTAGAACTTTCTGGTTCAACTAAGCCATATAAATTATAAGATATTCAAGCAAATAAAATTAACAGTTGTCATAATAATTTTGACCATTTACTAAGTTAATGCATCCCTCGGCCATACTAGCAACAATATAATAGCTTTTAGCTGTAGTGATTCTGATCTTTTACCGGTTCATATAGGAAATGTATTTACGCAATGATAATCAGTGAAACGAATGAACCACAATGAAACAAAATATATGTTAATATCAGGAGCAAGTTCTCAGCAGTCGAACTACTGTTACTTTACCTGGCCCTTACAAGTAATATGAATTGCCTATTCCGAAAAACTATACGGCAATTCCGAGACACCGTATATAGAGTGTATATAAACGTGCTGTCAGATATATTAGTGGCATATACGTAACAATGCATTTAAATATCCAAATAAGCGATGGCTTTAAAATCGTTCGTTTCAGATTTACTATAAGAATGTTTCCGTGCATTTACTGTTAGAGAGTAATGAACACAAACTACTTTAGTTTTGTTTGCACTTTCTTCATTAAAACACTATGAGACTATGACCAATTTCTGCTTTATATGATTGTCTTTTGTTGCTTGCTGATTGCAGAAATCACAAGAAAACTGCATTCTGTGAGTGAATAGGCAGATATAAATCTATGATTTTACGTGAACTTCGCTAAGACGTGCAGTTACCTTCTGCGAGAGCATTCTCAAGAATTCAGCACTTTTTGCGATAAATAGGCTCATTTATGAGGATGCTGGGAGACCAAAAGAGGTACAAATCTGTAAGCTTTAGAAACGAATTCTTCGTAACTTGCGCAAAAACCCATCAAATGGAACAAGAAAATTTGCATTAAGGGAAGGAGTTATTCGTGTGACTATTTGGCATATTCTGCATAAAAGTGTTGTACCTTTATCACCTTCAGCGGGTGCAAGAACCTAATGCGGTGGGCTTTCAGTGCATGAAAAAATTCTGCCAAAGCATTCTACAGCAGTCTACTGTGGGTATTCAAAGCATTTTTCTTGTTCACCGATGAGGCAGGATATCTTCAGCTTACATAAAAAGAACATCTGAGCCTATGAAACCCTAATGAAGTACCATAGGAGACGTAAACAGAAAGATAGTCTAAACGTTTGGGTTGGAATCCTTTATGGCCCTTATTTCTTCTCTCTGCGTCTAACGGGACATTTATTGTAATTTCTCAGAAATAATTGCACATTTTAACTGGCGATATACGTCTGGACGTCGTCCGACGAATGTGATTTATACACGATGGTGTCCAGGTCACTTTAGTCGAATAGTTCGTCATAATTTTAACGATCACTTTCCGCAACGATGAGTTGGTCGATCATTGTATTGCGTCCTCGATCGCAAGTTTTGAATCCAATGTTTTTTTTTTTTTATTTGGACCGAAAGTCCTTAGTTTATGAAACTCATCTATTTGATGTTGATGTTGTGAGACAGCGTATCCAAATTGGATTAGAGAAAAATAATATGAAGGACTTCAGAACACGTCAAAGTATGCTCGGGGATGCATCAAAACGGTAGGGGGTCACATTGAGCGATGTTTTTAACTTACTTCACTTGTACTATTAGCTGGTTTGTTAGAAATTAGGTCATGTAACTGAAAAGTAGAATCTTCAGGTGCATGTTTATATATACTTTTTTAAAGTTTTGCTGCTACAAACTTGCCCCTAAAATATTTGACACCAATTTATATACACCCCTATATATTAATTGTTAATATGCATGTATAACAATGCAATTATGTTAGAGGATGTCAAATTTTAATGACAAAGATCGTATATATTGCTAAAATATCGCATTTTTGACTGTTTAATTAATGGGGCAAAGTTTGACATTTGTAGCAGATATGTAAAATCTTGTAAATTTTGTTCATCCCTGTTTCCTTACTAGTGGTCATTAATGACTAGTGAAATGGGTTGCTGCCGTTGTAACGCTAATGACTTTTCAGGTAAAATTTATTTGCTCCTATCATATGGCACAAAACCTCCGTTGTTATATATATAAAAAAAATAGCATTGGGCCAGGGTCATTCTCTGTGAATAAATTCCTTTTTGTCTTTAGTTAAGTTAGTTATATCAGAAACTCACAAAGATGTCTGCATTGCAGCGCAGGTATAAGTTGGGAGACATAAGCAGTGCAAGGTCCAAACTTGAAGGGCCTTAAAGAAAGCAATAATTGGGGGAACTTACTGGACAAGAAATGGCTTGAAAATCTTTCAAAAAGTTCACATAAATATTCTGAGTGCTCAAATTTATTAATTAAATTTCAAATTAATTTGAAGTAAGTCATTTGAAATAGATGACATTACTATTAAGAACGAGTTTCTATCAGTATAATCATTTGATCTAGTTTATCTTGCATTGAGGTCTTGCTTTGAAGGGCAAAAGTGCGCCCTAGAGAGAAAAAGAGAGAGAAAAAGAAAATCTATTATCATGTCACAGTTCGTCAGTTTATTTACAATAATGTGGTCGTGTTAGTGCATAAGTACTTAGGTTGCACAGTATCGTACTCTCGAAGCCGATACCTTCAAGGCAGGGTCGGTTTGAACGTCATCGGTTCAAACCGACTCGCGGTAAAGTCCGAATAAATTTCATTACTCAGTTTATATATATGGACGAATACATTGGCTTTGTATGGACAAGAAACTGTTGGTAGTCTCCATAAACACATAGTAGTGAAAGAGATATCTTACGTCAAAAGTTTGAACACTACGCAATACGAAAGCGGCTGAAAAACGAGTAATTACATCCAAAGCGAATGAAAAATACCCAGTGTATTACTGTATTGAATTTTACCAACATTAAAGTATTGCATATAGCACTGTGTGCAGTCAAATTCGCTTATGCTAAAAGTCACTTTCAACCAGGTCGTAAGAAAACAAAAATGATCGTGAAGTCAAAGTGATTCTTTTAATCTGAAAGCATTTCAGAATATGTGTGCAAAGCAGGTAGCACTTTCATGTACTACATAAAATGCTGAAGATACAGTGAAGGCTGTGTTGTGGTGTAATCAGTTGCGTAATTTTGTGTTTCATGACTCCTTTTGTCCGAATGATTGTCGAATGCAACCTGTAGGTCAGGTTTCAGTGTCACAGAATGTTTTGATTTTGTTGGCTGAGAAGATGATGGTCACTGTTTTGGAGTAGGGGGATGTTGTAATAAGACGAAAGAGCATTTTGTTGCATTTTTAGCTATGTTTAATTGCTAACTTTAAAACTGGTGACCCTGGACAAAATTTGAATCTACCATTACACGTTTAGCTCGTAGAAGCTGCAAAGAAAGTAGTAACTGGTAAAAGTGTACTTATGAAGGCTAAAGTTTCTTTGTCAATTGCAAGATGATAACCGCCTTGTTTTGGAATTTATAAACAATAATTGGTATACTTGAAAAAAAACACCTAAAGGAGTCCAAGGAATCCCTGAGACATTTAAAAGAAGATTGAAGAAAAATTACCAAAACTGTGGCGCACAAAAATGCCACTTTCACTAGGCGCCGTTCCACACAACTGGAAAAGCAAAAGTGCATGATTTGGTATTTGAATTCGCTCTTCATTCACCCTATTCCTTAGATTGGAATGGCTTGGATTGGATTGGTAGATGTATGGATGGATGGATGGATGGATGAAAAAACCAGCAAAAATACAAAGAACTATACACATAGTTATACAAAACACAGAAAATAGCCAAATTAAATATATATACTGCATGTAAATATATATTTTAATATAATTAGAAAGTTGATAAAGATAGTGTTAGAATTCCACTTATTCCTCAATAATTTTTTTCTAGTACAAGGCGGGTAAGGAGGAGAAGAAGAAGAAGAAAAAGAAAGAAGAAAAGAAGCGAGAGACCTGTTGCGATTCCTAGAGTTAACACGTTTAAATTGCTTTATAGACCGACAATCTCTGACTTCAGCAGGAAGGGAGTTCCAGATTCTGGGAACTGACACGCTGAATGAGGTTGAGTAGAAATGTAAAACTTCCAAAGTTAAACTTTGTCTGGGCATCAACGAGAGAATTCGGGATATTAAATTATATAACCTGACATATGTAACTGTTTATCAAAATTCGCCGAATAATTTTGTTTTTCATACTCTTTAACCACTAACATCGGTGTACTTCTAGTAAAGTCAGAAGTACTCCGGTTTCTTGCAGTTTGCAGAGCTCCCACTAGAGCATCTGAAAAGGTTGGAATTCCCGTTACATTTGGACCCAGGTGAACAAATGTTTTTAAGATAAAACTCTGCTCTTTTTTCTCAATGGATCTTGGAACGGCCTGGTTCATGTGTGCGTGCTGTTTTTTAATTGAGGGGGAGGCGAGATCTTTTATATTTTACTTTTTTATTTATTTTAAATAATTTATTTTTGAGCACATATTCAGAGCTCTTCTGTATCTAGCACCCAAGTTTGACAGACATGATGAAGCACATACTCTATTAAGAAACACAATCGTTCCTGTACGCCGTTAATTCCTATTTATTGTCACACTAGTGAGTTTGTGATTTACCTCGAAAGCTTTCATTGGCCATGCGAGCCCATTCAGGAGCACCGATGAATACCCCAATGTAATCGATTTTGACGTATTGCAAATTATATGCATACAATGTAATGAATGCCCTCTTTTAATCTGGTATTGTAATGCGTTATTAATCGGTATAAATTTGACGTTCTCCATCTCGCTTGCACTGTGTTGTGCGTTTCCATAGCAACAAGAGCTCACTACACCCCCAGCAAATAACAAACAAATATCAGTATTGCTTTAGTTCAAACTTTCCCGGTTAGCTATGGTAAACTTCTCTCGTTGCGTGTTTTTCCCCTTCCGCTACCATTTGGTTTGAAATTAACCTTCCCCATCCATCCTGCATTCCCTTGGGACATTCCAGGGGTTGTTCATTACAGCATGGTGTGGTTTTTAACACTACCAAATAGCAAAGGGGATCTAAATCAATTCGACTGAGTTAACGGTACCGGAAGAAAATTGAAAATACAAAAACTAGAAAAGGAGGGAGTGGAAATCATTCAGGATTGGAAATTGCTCTAGTTTTGTTTTTGGTTATTTCTGTTTTTTGTGTGTGTACCCCTACACTGAAGGGTCCTTATTTGCAAAAGCAATTTATTCAGTTTAATATGTGCTATAATAGGCTTGTTTATTGATTTTGCAACAAATAAAAAAATGCGAAACCACACCAATGTGTTATATCAACACTTTGTGAACCGCCATGGGTGGCCGAGGACGTTAAGGCGCGGACTCGTGAGCGTGAGGTCTGAGGTTCGAATCCCGCCAGGACCGTCCTCCCTGACGGGTTTTTTCCAGGTTTTCCTCAGTCCTCATAACTGGCAAATGCCGGGGAGGTACCTAAACTTAGGCCTGGAATGCTTCCTTCCTTAAAAAAAATCCTTTTCCAATATATCATATCATTTCATGTATCATCAGTGTCCACAACCTGTGGTGCCTCAGCAGTAAAAACGGGCGTTAAACACAATTAAAAAAAATCAACACTTTAGTACTTCTTAGTACTTCTTAGGCTTTCACGGCCGGTGTTGTCATTAAAACAATTCAATTCTCCCGGGCTGTTTTGCCGTGGTCCATGGTTTAAATTACTACCATAGCTTTCACCTAACTACTCCGGTTGGCATCTTCAGTGGACGAAGAGTAACACCTAACCACGGCAAAACAGCCCGGGAGAATTTAATTATTTTAATAATCAACACTTTGTTAACACAAACTGTTTTTTGTTCACTCAAGGGGGATTTGTTGATTTGTTTTATTTCCGGACAATCTTTAAAATCTCAGGTCATGAACGTCCCATTAAATTTAGGGCGTAAAACGGCCGCTAAATTTTGTTCAGAGGTCTCTTCTTTCAGGCTTGAGGTTCTTTTTCGTACCGTAAATCTACGACACGGGACCATGTTAATAATCTCTCAAAGATACTCTATACTTGAGATATAATAAGTTGTGGCTAGCATTATTCCTTTGGAAATAAATAAAGAAAGAAAGAAATGTGTTAATTCTCTATAAATCACTCTATAATTTTAACCGCAATTATTCTGTAAATAAAATAAACATTATATAAGAATCGTTTAATTGAACAGAATATAGATTATTACTGCAAAATGCATTCTTCTATCATTTACCTACTAAGTCTAATTCGTTTTTTAAACAGAAGTTCAAACGAGCAGCAGAAGTTCTTTGCTTGTGATTGATCTTTGAATATTTGGTAATTTTTTTAAACCCATTTTACTGATGAGGCATCACAGACGGTGCACACTGAAGATATACGAGATGAAATAATAAAATGGGAAGGGGTTTCTTTTAAGGAAGAAAACGTTCCAAGCCTACGTTTAGGGTGCTCCCCGTTGTGGTGCTTTACCATTTATGAACACTGAGAAAACCTAGAAAAAACTCAGGTAGGACGGTCTTGATGGGAATCGAAATCCAGACATCTCTCTTACGAGTCCGTGCCTTAACGATCTCGGTCGACCGTTGTGGTCACCAGGGAGTTATTGGTTTATTTACGGAAGCTCTTTAACATCTCATGTCATCAGCGTTCCATTAAGTTGAGGGCGTGAAACGGCCTATACATTTTACTCCGAGACATTTTCTTTCAAGTATGAGGTTCTTTTATGTGTCGTAAATTTACGACACGGCACTCACAACTTTACTTTCCTTCCTAAGGAATCCATATTTTGAAATTTTACGCTCTAAAAATTCATCTACCCTGGCCGGGATTGAACCCGGGATCTTGGGTTTAGGAGACGAGAATGGTTACCACTAGACTACCAGAACCGAGCACCAGTGAGTCATAATGGTGGAGTCCATAAGAGAAAAATGTATCAGATTATAAAACAAATTTTGTAGTTCACATAATTTTGATAATAATAATAATAATAATAATAATAATAATATTTTGTGGATAAAAACGCACACCTCTGAGTGTTTGGAATGGGTTCTTAGGAAAGAAAGAGGTTATTTTTATATTTCAGTACTGCTCAAGGATTGGCCATTTGTGCCTACATTTCCAGTGGGAGGAAGCGGTAAGATGAGGGAGACTCCAGGCGGACAGGATCCACGGTCAGCGAGGCACCAATGAGTTCCAGTCCCTCAGAATACCTGATTTCATATCAGGCACCGAGATTCAAAGCTTCCAAAAGCGCAAGCCACTGTCACTCCTCATACAGCACCAACCCACCGGCGTAGCATTTTAGATCTTATAATGGAACCAACGAAATAAAATTAAATTGGAAATGGGAACATTTGTGGAAAGATCCATGCCAGCATTCACCTAAGCGACCAAGGGGAACCACGAAAAAAACCTAAGGTCAGGATAGCCGATCCCAAGGAATTTGAGCCGATGGTTTATAGTTATTTTAAAAGCATTTCCCCATTTTAAGAAGTTGCCTTGGATTGCTCTTTCCATCTATCAGCGAACTCAGAACTGTCAGTGTCAAATAGGCACATATTCCATACATACTACATATTTTAATTTTATAAACTGTATATTTTCCTTGTGTGTTTATAATCTGGCAATGTTTCCCATTGACACAGTGAGATATTCAAATACAATTGTAGCATTTAAAACAGAAATTTACCTTGTATTTCAAGGACTTCCTCTCATACTGTCAAGTTCGTGCATTCTGGGCCTTAACAGCAATTTACTTTATCGTTCCTTATGCACAGCAGCTTCCTCTATCGTGTTTGGCTTCTACGGGAAGCGAAGGCATCATACTCTATGTCGTCGCTCCATTGTTTTCGAGCGTCGTGACGTCACATTGCCCTCCTTCCATTGTTGCAGCTGACTACTATCGATTAATGCTCTCGACCAACTGTCGAGAAGCCCGCGCGAGTCGACAATGAAATTAATAAAACAAAACCGGATAGCTTTTGTCTTGCTTCAGCCAAACTTTGTCATTATTGTAATGCCTGCCGTCTTCTGATTCTTGTTGTGCGAGTTTTGAGACGTCGGTAGCAAGAAGCAGCGCAACCACTCGAAAGCGCAAAGTAAATTAAACGTCGACATCGTCGTCTCCCCTCCTCCAAGCACACACGGCGCCCTTTCTTCCCGCAGAGCACTTGGCGCTAGTATTCCGCCGTAGTTACAATCCGGTTTTGTCAATTTATTCCTCAAAATGTGGCCTATGAATAAGGCGCGAAACAGTGGCGGATTCAGCATATGCTTATGAAAAAGCTGTCTTAAATATTTATGATATTACTCCCATATAAAGTTGTTCTCGACAACTTGTCCATAGTCATATATTCCGGCATAAGCAGCTAGCATAATTCATGTCAGTGAAATTTACGACTGAAAGGCGCATTTCAAAAGAGTCGGTCACTCAGAAAACAAAGTTGACAACCTTTGGACTGATTGCGCTTGAGCAGAAGTTTATTAGCTTGGTCTCACACAGTTTATACTTAACCGTACAAACCGCTTAGTCCTCCCGAACGGCAAGTAGAGAAGAAAGCCGACTGGTAACGACTGCAGTAGAGGTTTCCAGATAGTGCAACTTTAAGTGGATAATAGCTAGACCACTATGTCGGTGTGTTAGCTCAGTTGGTTGGAGTGTCGTGCTAATAATGGGATTGCCGTGGGTTCGATTCCTAGCGGCTCAGCTTTTTTCTTTTCTTATTTTCCCTTTCCTTTCTTGTAATCTTCATAATTTCTCTACACTGTTCTTGATAGAATAAATGTTACTTTTTAGGAAGGACAACGCATAGGTTGCAATTTCACTTTTACTTCATGTACTGATTTTACAAGTTCAAGTAAAACAAATTCCGTTGTTGCTCACAACTACAAAGCTGCGCGTCATTGTTTTCTTCCCACCAATTGCTTAGAGATGTTACTTTTTAGGAAGAACAACGCATAGATCACAACTTTAGGTTAGGTTAGTTTTATCAAAAAAATAATACATGCAAAACTTCTATTGTTAAAAGCGTGTGCCTTTTTCATTTTGGTTGCGAACTGCGGCTAACTTTTTCTTTAAGGGTGTTGTATGTTTCTTCACACTAGTTCTCTTGTTCTGAAAATTCCCTTAATGTCATCCAAAAACTCGCAAGCAATTTTTTCAATTTTTCTTTTTGTATTGATAGGGGCACAGAACATTTGCGTTTGCACATGCTCCATTTTAATACTGGAATCAAAGCGCATGCATGGTAGTCCAGTCCCACCTGTTCCGCTGCCGTTCGGCACTGTGGAATTCGGCTTTCTACGCTGCCGCTCGGGGCTTAAGGCTGAGCACTCTTTACAGGCAAGTCATATTATCACTAGCTGTAGTTCGTACTTACTATACTAAGCAACTCCGGCAGTTGTGAAGTCGGTTCAATAATTTCATTTCTTAAAGCAAAAGATAAGAGTACTGCTGAAATTCACCATGAACTGCGAGGCGCTTATGCGCCAACTATATGAGTGAAGAAAAATGGTGTAGTCATTTTAAGAAAGGCCGTGCGAAATGATGAAGAGCAAAGTGCAAGATCTGGATTACCTTTTAGAGTTCATGGATGCAAAAATTCCAGAAAATTACAGTTTCACAATCAGCGCTCTTACAATGAAACATCAGGCACAGAGTAAATTGTTCAGAATTGTCACCGAAAATGCTAAATATCGTAAACTGTGTGCAAGATTAAAGGAAAGAAGCTGCCATGCATTTTTGGGTGAAAACAGCAATCCTTAGAGTGGTGTCATTCAATTTCACCACAGAAGAAAAAAGTCAAGCAGAAGTCAGCACAGAAGATTGCGGACCTTGCGAATTTTGTGCAGCCGGAAACAACAATTACAGGCGAAATGCTTTCCAAGCTGAGGCGTGCCACTCAGAACTAGAGACGTGAGAAGAAGTCATCAGGAATTGTTTTCTTTCATGACAATACATTTTAGAACTGTCAGCAAGAATCAGGAATTTCGATGGGAACTTTTTAAGCAGTCATCATATAGCCCAGAGCTCACACCCTGCGATTTCCATGTTTTCCTTCACTTTTAGAAATGGCTTCGTTCTCAAAAGTTTGAGGCAGGCAGCGAAGAGTTGAAAACATTTCCCAGGAACGAATTATTATGCACAGGGCATCCAAAACCTTGTTCACAAAGTGCTTGGAAAGGAAGGTGAGGTAGGTCCGCCGGCATCGTGACGTTCTACTTGGAAACAATGTTAGGGACTCCGTCTACGAGCATGTCCGTGACTCACCTCTCAGGATCTGGGCGTCGTAGACTCCACACCCAAATGTTGCACCATACAGAACTACACACCAGAGTGTTTTACCTGCTTCAGCGTCACCTGGAAACTTCACACTTCTGCCTCTTTTTCGTCACATTGAGCGTTTTTCATTTTATAAATTAAGTTAGTTGGTATTTTTGGTACAGGCGATGCATCCTGTTTAACAATGTGCTTAAATCCAGAGGAAGTAGGTTCAACTGAGGATTCCATAATTGTCAATTTGCAGATAATTTAAAAGTAAAGTAGGATGAGCTTCTTCTTCCTGCTCAATGGGCAGCCACTGCTGCATGTGTCGGTCCTGGTAGTGTAGTGGTTACCATTACTCACTTGCATTGGTTACTTGCCTCCTAAACCCAAGATCGCGGGTTCGAACCCGGCCAGGACCGATGGATTTTTTCGGGGCGTAAAAATTCTAAGTATGGCTTCCTTCGGAAGGGAAGTAAAGCCGTGGGTCCCGTGTCGTACCTTTACGGCACGAAAAAGAACCTCAAGCCTGAAAGAGAAGCCTCTGAGCAAAATTTGTCGGCCGTTTCATGCCCTGATTTGAATGGGACGCTGATGACCTGAAATGTTAAAGAGCGTCCATAAATAAATCATTCAAAAAAAAAAAAAACTGGTGCATGTACTTCGCGCACAAAAAATATTTGTGAATTATTCCATAAACATTTTAATCCTATTTTCCCATCATTGTACACGTATGTTAAATAGCTTCTAGACTTACAAACTGTAACATAAATGAAAGTGCAGAGCACTGATGGAAATAAACGAAATCTGGTGTTAAAACTGCAAAGTGTAAAACACACATTACGTTTTGGTAATTATGGACAACTATCCATTCTGTTTCATGAGCTTTAAGGGGCACTTGGAGGGAGTTTTTGTTATTTTTGGGGGGGGGCCAAAATCTATCAAAAAATCTAAAATTGTTTGTTTGCTGCAAATGGTTCCTTGATCCTTTGGGCCCCCACAGAGAGTCACCATTTGCGTGTTCCCCTCCCTTCGGGCTCTGCAGCCATTTAAAGAGTTCCGTGTGTCCTTTTAAAACACACTGCTTCCTACCACACTTTTTTATCAATCAGCATTTTGGACGGAAGGGGAATAAGCAAAGTAATTGCTCTAATTACTGATCTTTCGGAAATAGACTTGCGGTTTGCATGGCCCATCCGTATAATAAGCTCCTCTGTGTCGTCATTTAAAAGATCTGGAAAATTAGCACTGTCAGTAGGAAATTCCTTTCTAGTACTAGTAGTGTAATCAAAGAAATACTTACATTCTGCGGTGTGCTATTACTTCAATTTTCAATTTCAGAATAAATATCAACTTTCTTACCAGCATCAAGATTCACACACTCTTATGTTCATCACTAATATTCTTCTCAGTACCACTGCTTGAATTTTCATGACATTTGTTTCTTAGAGAAACAACTGACTTACTAGCACATATGCTATTACAAATTTCATTTATTATTTCTGAATTAGTATTAAAGAAAGAATCTATTTTCATTAGTTTTGAAACTGACATTTCACTCTCTTTTTTTTTCTCCGTTTTTGCGCGCCATTCAAATGTTCATAACTAGTTTTAAGTGGCTTCGTTTAAAAAACCACACAAAAAACATAAAACGCAAAAATTTAATTGCTAGAACTAGGTTATGTTTACGCTAACATTGTAAGCGACATAGAATCAAGCACTATGTTTCACTTTAACACCGTACAATATACAAGCCAAGTGACAGTGTCCGCATCTGCCTCAATAATGCTGAACGGAAAAATAAAGCAATACATTCACTGTTCAGGAAGGTAACCTTAATAAGCAGTGTTGGCGGTCCGCGGCGCAGCAACAAACGACAGGACCATGTTAATTTCCAATACTCGTTTTACTGATTGTTGACATGTACCGGCGTGTTCACTGAAAGTTGCGAACTCCTTTTCTTCTACTGTTTTGCATGTACTTTCCCTTCCCCATTATGACAAACTATTTACATCCCACCCCAGTTTTTATTTTCAAATGTTTCGGGTTTTTTTTATGCCGGCAGCGAGCCCCCTAGGACCTCGGGCCTCCCTACATCGCGGGTTCTGGGGGCCCCTCAGTCGTGCCCCTGGCTAGTACTTTAGAGAGTATAAACTTTATTACTTTGCTTACATTTATCCTTTTGTCACTTAAATTAATAAATGCAAAGTTCACCTAAATTTGCACACTTTTGGTTTGCAATATCCGGGTATGAAAATACGTCCCCCACAAGGGAGAGCGGCTTTTTATATGAAAGTGAGTAATTTCGACTTATCTGCTGAACCCTAGCCGCCCAATGTTTCCCCACTTCATTTCTCCTTATGAAATTACCCCCAACAGGGGGCGTAAGCACAAACGGCCAGCCCTTGAGCAATGCTGAAGTATCGAAATGCCCTCCCCCGTTCCTACAGACCTTATCCAATTCAATCCAATCTTGTTCTCGAATGTTGCTTCACATAATATAGCTTTGAATTATCTATATTTGTAGAGAAATGCCTTTCTTTCAGGGAAAATTTTATTTGAAACAATATCCAAATAACATACAAAAAAATGTAAGTACTAGTGTTATATGTAGAAAAGCACCGAAACAAAATTTTCTCTTCAATCATTTTATCCTAAAGCTGAGTAATTCGTTATTAACAGTCAGCATAAAAACTTATAGTGCTATTTTAAGTTTTAAAGCCTTTTTAGACTGTTTTGTATTTTATAGTGTCTATAAGTTCTCACCCTACTTGTTATTGTATCATGTTCTAATACTTAGTTCGATTGCTGACATGTATATGTTCTTTCTTTTAAAGTTTTTATCCTTATTTGAATAAACATTTATAGTTAATATCATTCCTTTACATATACACAATTATACAGCTATCTCCATGGCTATACTCAATTCTGCAGAAATAAACGAGAGTTTTATTTTTTAAATGAATTGTCGATTAGAAATATTTCTTGTAACAAGCGCTCTGTTAAGCACAGTACAAACCAATAAACTTACTAGATAACCCATTTCAAAACGCTCACATGCCAGTTATAATAATATTGAAATCCCAGGTTTATGCAGATGATCTGGCAATTGGCTCCTTGCCAGTGGTGGGATTATCAAGATAATGGTTTGTTAGAAAGGTCATAAGTTGAAGTGAGTGTAAAAATGGATTCAGAATGGTAAGGAAATACAAGTAACTAAGGATTTTTTTTTTTGTTCTGAAAGTCAACAACCCTGGAAAATGGGAAAAACAATAACTTCTGTCATTATCAAAACAGAACTTACCTTTAATCTTCTGAGGAATTGTCTGCATATAGTATGATTTGAAAGACTTTATAAGGCTCTTGTGAAGTCAGAATGGTGAAATATTTAATAGGTAAAAGAAATTCGATATAATAATATAATTTTGTTAACATTAATGTTAGATGTGCCCGCATGAACAGCAAATGCAGATATTACGTTAGAAATGGGAATGGTGGGTGCTAGATATTTAATAAAAGAGGCTTAAAGCTTTCGTTTAGATTGAAATAGTTTTCGGGAAGTAATATTCTTTCAGAATGTCTGTATTTTTAAAAGAGTTGGTTAGGCTATATAACTAGGTTAGTATAAATGAAATGAGAGATATGTGGAAATGTAAGGAAGTAGTAACTACAGACTTTTGGAAGACTTTTAGAGTTAGATTAGAAGATATGGATGAACAAATGCTGCTAGGGAGAACAGCTCATTAACAGTATGTACTGAAATAACGTGCGAGAAGTGCATGTTTATCATTGTGACAACAGAGAGAAAGATAGAAGGTTAAGGGGTATGGAAACTTAAAGGGTACAGGAAAGGGGTGGAACAAAATGTGTAAAGAGCAGGAGGTTGCTATTCACATTCTTCTTTTATGTCGAGGCCTATTGAGTGGAGAAAAGAATTAACTATTGAGATAAGTTTCAAAACGGGGAAGGAGTTACAACTTGGTTATATGTTGAATAATGCTATTCAGTGTAAAGTAGGGGAGGTTTTGTATCGTGTGAAGATGTAATGGTTGTGGGTAGTTAGTAAACAAATTTAAATATAGCTTTCATAGGGATTTAATATACAGGGGCAAGGGGTTAATAAGTAATAGGAGATGTACAGAACATTTAGAATAATTATTGAGGAAATAGCCCAAGGAGTTGTCCTTCCTATCGTATTGGTCGGGGGGGGGTCGCAATTTTCTGCTCTCCAGAAGATGGTCTCTCTCCCAATATATTTTTAGAGTCCCATATTGTACAAGTAGTGTAGTTAGTGTTTTGTTTTTACTTACATGCATTCTTTTTCCTTGCAGCTTCGTTTTAGATATAGAGGCCTGGCCTGGTATAGAGCCTGAGTCAGAACCAGGTAAGATATTGTAATAATCTTTATAAATTTAGTGCTTTTCAATAAACTGAAATCAATTTAATTTATTTAAAACATTTCCATTTTGAATAACAACCAAATTAAAATAAATTTAATAGATATTGAAAGAGAAGTTTAAAAGGAATGTTGATTATGGTTTAGATTTCATCCCCTCACTCCCAGCCCAGCAAACAATAACAATACAGATTGCCAGATGACGAAATGAAACAAAAAGTCCCTCAGGCAGGAGGTGCGTAACCTAAGGGAATTCCGCACAAATAGAATAATTTTAAAAAGAATATAAAACCCAAATTATTGCCAAAAAGAACATAAAATCCTAATTATGGTCTTATTAACTAATGAAATAAGTTGTGGCATTACTGTGTAGTATTAGCATGACGAACTCTAAAGCCAATTAATAAAAGTAAAAAACTGAACTATGAAAACATTACTTAACTGGATTGGTTGTTTTTTATTTTTATTTTTCCCCTTCAAAATCGCTTTAAAATAAGTGTTTATAGTAAAATGAATTCTTTCAATCTATATCTATTAAAAGGGGGAAATCGCGTTTTTGAATTATCATTATCATTATTATCATTATTATTATTATTATTATTATTATTATTATTATTATTATTATTATTATTATTATTATTATTATCGAGATTAAACCACAAAAATGAATAGTATCATATTAATTAAATTAAATATATGACGCTGACATATAAGACTATAATGTGTGGCTATATTAAACATTTTTAGATGTAACCATATTTATGACGGAGCCCTTGATATCATATTTACATTTACTGAAATAAGAAAAATAACAGAAAGAAACCTAGTGTATTTCAGAAGAAAATGTATATGCCTCAATAAAACAAAAAAAATACTATTTAAAAACAATTACAATATACTAAGCAAATATACACAATCAACATTATACAATTGGAAGTTCCATCGCTTTTCAGTGGCTTTGAAGTTTACTTTAATTTTTATTGTAGTAAAAGCAACCTCGCAAACGTTTTCTAAAGGTTATTACAGGGCGCCCTTATATACAAATATAATTCTCTCACACATGCTCGTGTTAGATTAATATTTCACTCTTGCTATCTTCACGACAATGCTTTTGTTAAATATAAAACATATGCATCGTTATAAATACAGTTTATATGCTGAGTAAGTTTGTTCTTTCATTTTGAAATAATTCAGAAAAAAAATTCAACGTTAGAACGCTTTTTAAATTTCGACTTTCAGATATATCCCTCCTCCTAGTGGTTCCATTTCCCTGATTTTCAGAAACTATTTTTCTTATTTCATTTAAATTGTATATGACGAATGTTGTTGTGAAAAAAAAACAAATATAGTGCAGCTAGAGCGATTTTTAAATTTTGAGTTTCAGGTAAACGCCAACTTCCAGTAGTGTGATTTCACTGATTCTTTTAAACTACCCCTTGAATATCTAAATTGAAGTGTTTTTGTTGAAATTAGACTTTTTTAATTAAGGTAGTTATTAAAATTAGCAGGTTTTAGTATAATTTATTAGCTCTTATACAGGATAGAAGGAAACCAAATATAGAATAAAGGTCACATTATAGCGAGTTAATATATGGAATATTTTTCTTAAAACAACTAATATTTACTGAATTAATTCCACTCTTTTGAGAAAATAAAAGACAGCATGTTGGAACACAGAAAACCCACTCTTGCAGGTCACAAATCTAAAGTAGCCATAGAAAGGAACAAATGAATCAGCTCTCTCTCTCTCTCTCTCTCTCTCTCTCTCTCTGCAATCTTTTAAAACTTGCAAAGAGAAAAAAAACGGATTCATTTGTGCTCCAACATGATGCATTTTATTTTCTCAAAAAGGTGGAACTAACTCAGTGGATCAAGAAATTATCTTCGTGGTTTGTTGACTTTTTTTTATCTTTCTTTTCTTTTCTTTTTTCCCGCTATGACTGCATTGATCTTCTGGCGACGTCTGTAAATTTTGAACTGAATACTATAGGCCTAAGTCTCTAGGGATGAATGAAATGAAATGAAATAATGATAGTGCAAATGAACTCGGAGTCCTTGGCACCCTAAAGCTATCTGGTATTCACTTTCTCAGCGTAAGGAAAAAAATTCGGAAAGACTAACCCAGGCAGTTTGACATTATCATTTGTACCCAGAACTTCCGAATTAATATAGCAAACGCTACCACTAAACAGGAGGCGGACGTTTACATTTTAAATGAAATATTTCATTGCTTACTAAATATAATTTGCAAATATCTCATTTGGGTAGCCGTACACAAATAATTGCTCACGAAAATAGCATTAAAATAAAGAGAAAAAAACAAGTTGAGGTTATACTCTGTTAGCTTTAAATTATGAAATCATAATTAATGATAATTTACAATAAAAATAGTAAACATACACCATAACCAGAAAAAAAATGAATTAAAAGGGTGTTTCCATTTTTCCTAGATTGATCACGTATTTCGGTTACAATGTTGCCAGTTTATATTTTTAGAGCTGATGAGTGAATTTTACAAATTGTTTTTTGGGCAGTTCTATTTCATTTTATCACTGATCTAAGTGCAAAATATGTTTACATTTTAATTGTATAGTTGAACCATATTGAAAAAATTAAAATAAAACTTAACTTTTCATAGCAGCAAACAAACCAGCCTGATGGCAATCCAGTACTCGTAAGAGCCTCAATTGATGGAAATGATATTAACCACTTTGAGGCGCTTGAATTGCAGTTGCCTTGTTGAGTTCGCGGTTCGATGCACAGTGTGCACTTGCGATATTTGAAAAAGGGATATAGGTATGTGTCGACAGCTGTTTCTAGTGTCCAGACAGCTATGAAATTATACAATATCTAGAGTGATGCTGCGAACAACAAGCCTTGCATTGAAGAAATGAATTTAGTATTCGACCAGATGCGTTCAGAAACATTTGATACAAACAATCTATTAAAATTAAATATAAAGAATACACATATAAAATAAACGGAACTCATAATGTAATAATAATTCTTACTGCATAGTTTTGAACGTAAACATGAGAGATTTGCAAAGGATTAACAGCTATTTTAAAATGACCTCTAAGAACTACAGTGATACTGGCGTCTTTAAAATTGCCAATTATTGCTGACGTACATCGCCAGATATGAACATGAAGAGGTTCTCATAAGCTGATTAATGAGTCTTGATTTCTGCAAATAATAGTGTAAAAAATTGAGAGAGCTTAACGAGAGTATTAAATGGAAATGGGGGGGATCAAAAATTATATTTTATTTTTGTACTATTTTTATATATGAAAAATTCTATTTATTTTGATATTATTTTCACTAACGTTCCTTGGTTATAGGTAAGTACTTAATACATTTTTAATTATGTCACTGCAGAAACCTTTTTTTCTCGAGCACTTGTTCAGTTAACAAATTATGTATCTCAGAACTATTTGCTTTAGAAGGCTGTGGTTTGTCTTGGACGATGGAAAAAGTTGTATTTCATAATTTGGCAGCGTTTGTTTCTATGATACCATTCTTAGCTGTTTTACAATGTTGGAGGGTTTTAGCTGGTGTCTCCCATAAAAAATAGTTTTCTGTAAAGACATTTTTGGCTGCAATTGGATAAGTTTCCCATTTTTTAGAATCTGTATAATTTATCACTTTGAAAGTATTGCCATTTATTAATGATGTTACTGTAATTATGTGGATTGAAGAGGCCTCTGAGTAAAATTTACCGGCCGTTTCACGCTCTTAATTGAATGGGACGCTGATGACCTGAGATGTTAAAGAGCGTCCATAAATAAACCAAATAAAATGTGTGTGTAAGCTTGTGATTATCATTGGCTATAACAGTCACTGCCCACTGTAGCTCTTCCCAAACTTCATTTTGGAGTTTTGAAATCCAGAGTTTCCCTCATTCATGTTTCACACATACCGTTAAGATGAAAAGTCTACGCACTAACAAATCCTTCCTTTTCTTCCACTCTATGAACAAAGTAAACGTTCGTATTAACATTTGATAAGATAATTGCTTTATGTTGGTCGCAACTTCAACTCTTGTACTCATCTAAGGTACCCTTTACAACAACTATCTAATGTCTGATGCAGAAGGTATGTCTAACATCTCTTTGCCTATCTGTATCCTGCATAAATATTTTAATTATTACCTAGTTATTGTGAGTAATGTCCTCTACCCTTAGCCAAAAATACCCTAGTCCTAAGCTTATGCTTATTTTTTATGTTCGGCCATGTTTCACCCTTCCCTTATTTGCTGCCTCAGGCAAACTTCTCAGGGAAGAGCTTTATCCCCCCATGTTATGCTTAACTAACATTTAATTGTTCTTAATTTTGTAAGCAGGTGAAGTTATTTCAAACTTGTCTCCATGTTCATGATAAAAGTACTGCTTCAGTTAGCTAAGAAGAACAAATACACCAGCAAGGCTGAATAGTTAGTATTCATCGCATATTATCATATGTCATGAATACGCTTCCACTCTACGATATGAAACACTGGGCATCTTCCTCTATAGCGAAGTGGAAGATTTGCCCTTTTTGTGTGTGTTTTTGATCTTTGCCTCCTTTTCCCTTTTGTTACTCTTCATATCGCACCAAGCACTGCTGAATTCATGATGTAAAATGTATATGAGCGTTTTAAATGTAGGCACATATCCCACGTTTTGGAGTGTGTGCCGATACCTTTTCTGAAGAGTAACTTATTCTGTAATTTTCTACCTTGTGTTTAATTTTAAACGTTACTTTCATTTTTAAATGATTAGGAAGCTAGTTAAACCCTCGGGACATTAATATTGGACACTGTTATTTTATTTTGCTATCTTCGCCTTAACTGAAAACAAATATCGTCCATGTTTTTATTTTAACAAAACTTTATTAAATTTTTAAAAATATTTCTTAAGGGCTTATTGATTATTAAAAAAACATTACAAATTTGTTCTTGAAAGTTACTTCTTGACATATTTTTGGTTTAGGAGTATCTTTATTATATACTTCATTGTGTGAATGAATCCTGGCAAATTGTCCAGAGTTCCATGGATTTAGAATACTTTTTGCCTTTAAAAATTTATAAAAAGCTTACTAATTCTATCAAATACGTTGATTTTAAGTCAAACATAAAATTAAATGATTATATTCTTTAAACAGAATTACACAGTTTAAATTTGCTATTTTCAATACGTAATAAAAGCATAAAACCCTTGCTTAACTCTTTTAAACAAAATAAAATACATGCACAAAGGAAAAGTTACATTACTGTCTGCAGTCATGCTCGTACATACAACTTGGGTGTTTTCGTGAGATTGTCTTATGAGTATGCAAGTCACAAAATTGGGTTTACTACTTGTGTTCACCTACAGATGACTCTGCATTAATAAAGAGATGGCGTATTTGAATACAATCCAAAGACATTTATTGCTACATTTTGATTCATTAAATAGTTCCCAGGCATGTATGTGCCATCGGAACCCTAATAATAATTATTGCCGAATGTAAGCATATTGACGCTAAAGTTGTGTTAGTGGTGGTGGGTAGTTATATTGACACTGTCAGTACCTATGAATTAAAGCCGCGCTGATTGCACAAGTTATGGCTGTAATACAAAATTTAATGTTGAATCGAATTCCTCTGAAATTGTCTGACCAAATGACTCTAGAAGTTCCAACCTCATGCTCTTTCACTGCTGGAAAACTTAAAAGAAAGAAAAGTGTTCCAATGAATAGTAATTAATCTTGAACCATTATACTGTAATACCAAATCGGGTGATTCTTCCGTCATTATTATTATTATTATTATTATTATTATTATTATTATTATTATTATTATTATTATTATTATTTCACATTATGTTAGGCTCTTCTTTTGTGGTAAAATATTTCCAACAAAATAAACGAAATAAAAAGTAATAGCTCGAGGTGATATTTGTGCAGTGAAATGTGTTCTTGAATAATACTTTTTTTCAGAATATCATCCACATTTCTTTGTGGCTTACGTCTCTCCCTCCCCCTCTTCGATTACCGAGCAATAGGTATTATAGTAAAGCGCCAAAACACAATATACGGTTTTCACATTTACTATAAGTATAAAACTAAGCTGTATTTAATAACTACAGAGCCTTCATTTGGACGCGTGGCCGGCTTAATGAGGGTTTGCCTGTTTTGTTTTTAACCGATCTGTTCGCCCCTCCACTTCCCCGTTTCTCCATATGCCAGCTAGTCAGTTGATCCAAAATTTTTGTGCTGTACAGAAGTGGAATGTTTGAGACATTCACGTGTTTCAGTGTTTTAGTGTGTTAGTGCTGTTAATGCCGAAAAGTCACAATACTTTAGCCCACAGATTCCTATGTAACAGCAAACTCATGTAGAGAAGTAAGACGGCGATTTATAGACCGATTCCCTGCTGTTCGTGCGCCTCACAGAGAAACGGTTAGTAATCTTGTATATATATTTAGGGAAACCGAGAGAAAAAACTCGACATCAACGAAAAGCTAGAAGGAAGTCCAAAGAAAGCTCTGAGAAAGCTTGCACAGGAATCAGGAATTTGCAAACCTCGGCTTGGAATGCTACTAAACTTTTAAAATTAAAACCCTATAAGATAAATAAAGTTCAGGAATTGCACAAATGCGATAATGTGAGTAGAGTTCATTTTTGCAATTGGGTGTTGAATTGTTAATGATCCCCCTATTGATCTGTATTTAAATTTTGATGGACGAAGCATGGTTTTATTTATATGTCCATGTAGCGGCACAAACCAATAGACACTGGAGTGCAAAAAATCCCAATCTTGTACACGAAATGCCATTTTATGATAAAAATTTTTAGGTTTGGTATGCTGTAGAAATCTATGCTCTTGAATTAAAGGAGCTATGAATATCCGACTCCGGCAAACAGCGTGCTTCCCAGTGCCAAGAAAATCCCCGTTAAGCCGGCCACGAGTCAACACGAGGGCTCTGTAAATTAACTTAACATTTTTGTATTCCGGTAAAATTTATAAGCGTTATACTTTCTCAACTAAATATAAAACACGAATTTCGGTGAAAAATAAAGTAATAAAATAATAATAATAATAATAATAATAATAATAATAATAATAATAATAATAATAATGATGATGATGATGATGATGATGATGATGATGCATAAAATGCCTCGTCGCCACTTTGAAACCACCAACAAACAATTAATACCGAAAATCAAGTGAAAAAGCATTTGGTGTTTTACCTTTTATTTCAGTGACAAATACTGAAATATCGTCTATTTTGAAAAGCAAAAGCACATTTCCATTACAATTAACGTTTTAATACATGAATCTGTTGCCTTGCGTTTAGCAGATGTTTGTTAAGCACAGATGTTAACTTCGGCGATAGAAGCGACATCAGTTCGATTCATTAAGAAATAAATTCAACTCTGAGCGGATTTTAGAAGCAAGAGCATCAGAGTTGACAACACCAGCTATCCCTACCAAATACACTGTAACAAAACTATGACGTGACATACATCGCATTTAAATTTGAACAAAGGATAATGCAACCTCCAAAGATGTCTTTCGCTGCCATTCTCCTTGTTACTGTATCCACTACTGTCTTTACATTTTCTTTTTCTATCATCAATCTCCTCTAAATTAATTTTTGACATTCTTCTTCTCACATGTTCAAACATATTAGTTTTCTTTCTCAACAACTTCAATATTGTATTTATTATATATGGACCAAAATAGCTGCTATAATACATATTAAATGACAGCAGACCTTTTACTACTGTCAAACTTTCTTTGATAAATGTATTATTTAGATAGTTAAACAATCTACAGCAAGGATATGATTGGTTTCAGTACCAGCTCTGTGCCCGTCATAAATAAAGACTACAATATTTACCGAGCACATAAGTCTTAGCAACCAAGTATGCACATAAAGTTAATTTATATCTACTACGTCTGTCCCAAAATAAAACTCGTGTATATTTATAACGAATGAATACATGTTTATTTACAGAGAGCGCCAATCAAAAATAATAGAGGTGGTATTAGCAGTATTTTCAGACTATTGCTGCTTCCCCGTGTGAGGTGTCGTAGTTTGTAGCAGTTCTTCACATTAGTCTTCATACACTCAATCGTGACGTATTGCAAGACCAAGAATATTCACGAAGGTTCTCATAACGACGGTAGCAAGTTCATCTACCGTGAATGGAAATAAACCTTCATGAAATAGCGACTGCACTTTTTAATGTATGTTCGGAACTAAACACCCAAATAGATAAGAACGCTTCTCATGTTTTGTGACCGTCTCTATTTCAATGCTCTGTGCACACCTGGATCTTCACATTCGTTTCCAGAGCTAACAAGCCCGTTGAGATTGTCGCAGTCCACGACGATACTGAACATGCGGGAATAGCTTCTAAAAATTAATCTAGCCTTATATTTGAGAGAACAAATATAAGGCTAGAATATAAATATAAATAATGAACTATAGTTCCACAGCTGCCAATGCAGTCTTATTTTAAAGCTACTTTATATAAACATACAAATTACAAAAGATAAATTTACCAACCAGAAACCATAGCGATAACTGTATAATCTTCCTCTTTCAGTCCTTCGGAGCGACTACACTATCGCTTAACTTAACGTTACCTTATGAATGCAACGGCTGCTGAAGCCATGCCTACTTTCACGAACAAGTGCGATGGGCAGCGGGGAAAACCGAATGCCATCTAAGTCACCTCCTTAGTGTTAGTTTGTAGTTGGAATGTTATCGAACATACATCATCCCTGTTGTAAACAAGTCTTTCTTTTTCGCGCCTATGTTATAATGCCTCTTTTGAAAGAAAAAATGATATTTCTTTTAGCGTGAAGTGTGAGTGAAAGTATATATAATGAGTACATGAAAACAGTCCGCATGCGTGGAATATGGGAGGGTATATAGAAATCTAAGACAATATGGTTCTAAAGTACACCCGGAAAAGTTGGATGTTATAGCGCTGTTATAAAACGCAGCAATCGTACCCTTATCACTGTGAAGAGTGTAAAAAGAAGTTCAATGATGCCATTGGCGAGATTACCATGTTGAGGGTTCAGCTAGAAAGCAAACAAAGACCTGCAGCTTGTGTAGTCATGAAGTAACACCGGAGTTTCATTTATTTGAGCATTTAAAACCAGTACATGAAATAAAAATAAAATAGGAAGAATTACATTTCTCATCCTTTGACGATTTTAAAAACTGGAAGCAGGAAATTGAGGAAACAACGGAGTCGAAGTTTATAAAAATATAGTGGTTCTGGCACTGTTTCTGGAAAAGAAGACATTAGCCCTACCTCAAATTAAGAATTACTTCGCTTATACATTCTACATGCAGCGAACTTTTAGTGTTAAAAGCGCATGCCTTTTTCTGTATAATTATCATTTCCCTGAAGTTTTACCTTGCTGCAGACAGTTCTTTATTTAGCTGATACTAAATATATTACATACTTTTACGCTACCTACAAAGCTGCTTTTGTGTACGAGTGATTGCTTTCCCTGCGTTACGAATGTTATTTCCGCCTGCATTTGCTGAAGTCACGCTACACTTACGTTTCGTCAACTGCCGTTCCTGATTACACTACAAGTCAACACCGTCATGATGCTCTGTTTTCCCCGCTACACTCCGGACTTGTTCGTGAAGGTAGGCGTGACTGCAGCACCTTTGCGTTCACAAGTTAACGTTAAGTATCGCGTAAAGAAGTTCTGTCACTGTGCAGTGTCTACTCCTGCCTCCTTGCCCCGTATACGTAGCCGCGAAACATTTTCAAAGCCCGCTCGCCATTGTTAAATACGTGACTGTAATAATATCTTTGAACCGTGAACGTTAGAACTATCTGTCTTAGTATAACACAATTATTAACCCCTGATTACTTATTAAACATCTCTTATGCTACAACACCTGGAATATCCAGAAGGCGTGCCACCATCAATTACAGGAACCAGCAGCACCATGTCTTCGGGCATCCTGAAGGCACAGTGCCTTCCAGCTTCCCTAACTATTATTACGAGTACCAAGATTTTCTTTAACTGATATTTCAAATTTACACCTAGACTATACGATAGTGTGATACTGCAATATTACATATTCAAAAGAAAATTGTTTAAACATTATATCCCAAATTTAAACAGATAGTAAACACTGCTCTCCTAGTGCGGTTAACTTAACCTTCCTACTCCTTCACTGATCACGTTAAATTTTTCTTGACATTGAATAAAAAGTGTCCTAATTTCCTTATCTGTTGATGATAAATATATTCCTTGATGCTATCTGTTTCCTAAATAAAAAGTACAACATTTTACTAGAGATGTGTAAAATTTGCGACGAATATTGACATAACATTAAATTATTCAAAAGAAAGAAAATATGTCTGCTTGATTCCTATATTAATCCAAATAAAAACTCCTTAAAATATTTTCTTAGCGCCCTTAATTATAAATAAATACAAACTGATCCATTGGCACATATTGCAGAGGTGGAAAGAGGACTCAAAGGAATTGGGTTCAGTATGGCAACGAGGCAATGCAAATAATAAAAAGTATGTAAGAAGGTTAGACAAGACTAGAGGATATCAGCAGGCAGGAAATCGAGGCAGAATGTAACACGAAAGTCTCCTTGAGCCTATCGAATGAAATTTAATTAACCTGGGGGGTGGGGTGAAGAAGTGTATTTGCTCCTTCTAGGGGGGAAATGCGAGATCAGGAATGACCTGGTTTAGACTGGGAAGTTGGAAGACTCAAAAAACGGATAGTTCTGGCAGGAGCATCTGCCCATTTTGCGGAGGGGAGGAGGAATGAGTACACATTTTGGTCGAATGTACCCACTGGGAACACCTGAGAAAAACGCTATTTCCTAGAAATTTTGTTAAAGCAATTAGAGATTGATTGGCATACTGGGATCAGTTTGCGAACCACACTTATTGGCTAAGTATGGGAATTTTCTTAGCCAGTGCGCGAAGCTAGAAGCAATTTATTTTCTGGTTAGGATGCAATAACTGGTGTAATTATAAATAGTGTAACATGTTTCTATTCACATATCTGTAAATATTGTTCTTCCCATTTTAATGTTTGTTTATTTAATTGTTTATGATTATTATTGTTTAATTTTTGTTATTATTTGTTCTTCTTTTTAATTATGTACTGTCTATGACCCATACAAAAATATATTTGTAATGTGTATTTATGTTAAATGTATAATAGTGTTATAATTTTATAGCAATAAAGGTACACATTTCTAAATATATTGCAGAATATTTATATCTTCCTCTTTCTCTTTTCATAATAATAGCTTTCTTCATAATTATACCATTATCGAATGAAATGTCTTCCGAGATAAGAAGCAATGGCTTATAACTATGAATAAGATTATAATAAAAGCGTGAGCTGTTACGATTGTATTATAAATTTGGTCAGAAGGATATTCGCAGTAGGTAAAGTGCCTTCCCCTTTGATACAAAAGAACTCGAAGAACGCCGATGGTACTCGGAATAAATATTAGGCGCCTTGGAATGCTGGAATATCTTATCCCCGTTTCGCGCTTTCGCCTGAATGTGATTCGGGATATCACAGTGACATTCCTCGAGTCAACATGCCGTTATATTTCTCACATCGCGTTTACCGCGAGAGCTTCTTGTCACGAGGATAGAAACCGCAAAACCTACCTTCCATCGAAGTGAAACTCAACAGCTGTGCGAAACAAGACCGTTAACTGCATTTCTGAGAGTTTAAACTTTACAAAACTATGTGTCAGGGATATAGTTCCTTTTCACGATTGCTGGAACAACAATTGCTCGCGTTAGTTCGAGGGTATTGTAATCAACTTGATGAAGAGCTCAATTCAATTGTTTTTCAACGCTATAGTTAAGTTTTCTACACATAAAACTGTTAAAATAAAATTATTAATAACGCAAAGGAAAAGAACATTTAATCAGTAAGAGGTGGATTCCTGCGACAGGTTATATTAATTTCTAAGACCCTAGTTACAAGTAAGCAAATATATATTAAATAAGAAACTAATGCCTTTGGATGAAATGTTAGTGGTTTTTATTTTGTCCTTAAAGCATCTGTACTTTTTAAAATTATTGACCAAATTTGTGCTATTTCTCTCATAGAGTAATTTTGATCATATTTCGGGAATATTTCATAGTAAATAGTATTTAAATGACATGAACTTTATTCTGAAATGCAGAAAGTAATATTTATTAAAAGTAATTGGGCAGATATTCTTTATTGTATGGAATGCAGGGTTTACTCTGTTAGCAAATAGTTTTATTTCAATGCCAAATAGAATTATTTAGATTTTGTCTCCAAAAGGCACTAGAAAGTTTTGAAGAAACTAAAAGCGAATTAAAACGAACAAATAATAACGTGGCTTAAAACATTGTTGCAGTACAGGAAAGAGTGCCTTTTTTCTAATGTTGGCCATTCACTCTTTCCAAAATAAGTAAAGTCTTTACGGATATGAGAAAAATGAGAATATTTTGAGTCAGAATTTTTTCCAGATGAACGAACTTTTTTTTTTTTTTTTTTTCAAATTTGCCCTATGTGACGTCGAACGCAGTTTCTCCAGCTATATGAGCATACTTTCTGGCAACTGAAGAGGATACAATTTGAAAATGCACGTCATCATACAGTATAAAGTTTCTGGAAAACTACCTAGATTATCAATATTTTACTCTTGTTAATTATTATCTCATTTGTTTTTTTTTTTCCAGTTTCAATTGACATTCTTCTACACTAATAAGTATTTATCTTTTATTAACGGATTTCATAAACTATTGTATTAAAAAGTAGAAGATAAAATCTTCTTGCGAAACATGAACAATATACATGAATATGCAATTAACATAAGAGTTTAACAAATGTATTACATTATAAGATTTTCTTTTTCTTTTGGAGCCATGCTCAAACATATTTCTAACATTTATAAGCCTAGAAATATGCCCTAGTACTCAGCAAAGTTGTTAAGAGTTTTAAACATCAAAACAAACGAATGTCATGTCTCTATATAACTCCATGTTTTTCATATTACAAGATAATTACTGCACCGTTTTGCAGAGGCATGTCAGCCTCCTGTACAAGCTCCATACTGGAGCCCTTTTAAATTGTAGTGAGGTCTGTTCATATGCTGTACAAACGTTTGTACCTTTGTATTACCGCCTCTCCGACAAACACTTGTTTAGGAGAGAAATCACTATCTATAGTTCGAATTCCACGTTAAGTACAAAAGTTCTCCTACGCATTTTATCGCCTAGTAAACAGGAATGGCAGATAAAAAATAAATTTCGGAATAGTGCTCTTCGCCAGCAGGAACAAGAGCATTAGGAAAGTCTAAGCATCTAACCTCAAAAAATACAGAAACGATATAAGCTAGCAGTCCCAGAAATTACTCTCAAACAATTTATAAAGCCAAAATTCATTGTTTTACATTTCATCACTGAGAACAAAAATTATTTTAATAGTATTTTACTAATTGTGTTTTATTCTATATTTATATTTTGTTTAAATTTGCTGCGGTTAATAAAGCAAGAAAATTGTAATCTAGATCCCAGTGACTTCAGGGTGTTCCCTAAATTGAAAGAAATCCTTCGAGAGAAGAAAATTTAATCATATTATGAAGTCAATGAGAGTGCAAACTAGGAAGAAAAGTGCGATCAAAATAAAAAGTTCAGATCATCTAAATATGTGTCAAGAGGTAGAATAAAGGTATGAACCCTTATAATGCTCTTTCTATTTACAATTATTTTACAAAAAATAAATTTTTGGTAGCGTTTTAATACGCCTATATATATAGGCGTACAAAAGTATATATATATACTTTTGATGCTTTTAGTCTAACTCTTATTGATGCGTTACCTACACAATGCTCTGAAAGTTTACTCAGAGATAGAGAAATGGCAGCTATATTTTTACATAAAGCGCGTGTACCACCTGGTTTAAATCTTACATATTAGTTTTTTTCTTCCACACTCTCATTTCTAGTTTCATCTGTTTCCATGCATAACGTTACCTTCGATACTGAATATTTACTTTTATCACTTTCACTTGTCTAGCTTCTTGCCATTGAAGAACTCGCAATAGTTCGAAATATAGCAATTTCAAGTGTGACTCTTTCTCTGTGTTTTATCCTTATCTACTTTTATTATTGCTGTTTGATATATAACAATTTATCAACAATTATTATAGACGATAACTATTAAATATGATATTATTGTATAGGATATTAGAAGCAATATCAATATTAAGCAGGTAAATTCATTTTTGTCAATGTAACATGATTTATTATGTTTTTTTAATAGTGTTTAACGCCCGTTTTTACTACTGAGGCACCACAGGCGGTGAACACTGATGATATATGAGATGAAATGATATATTAGGAAAGGATTGTTTAAGGAAGGAAACGTATCAGACCTAAGTTTAGGGTATACCTCCCCGGCATTTGCCATTTATGAGGACTGAGGAAAATCTGGAAAAAACATCAGTCAGGGAGGACAGTCCTGACGGGATTCGAACCCCCGACCTCCCGCTCACGAGTCCACGCCCTAATGACCTCGGCCACCCGTGGCGATTTTTCTTAAGTTAATAAGTGATTCTGGTAGAGTCATGGGTTAATAATTCCTTAAATATTTTCATTTTTATCAATCATCCAACTTTATTTTAGCAAGTAAGACCATATTTTCAAAGGCCTTTATCGTCGATAACGTTCTACTATATCAAACAAAATTTTGCTTATTGTGTATGTTCTAAAATAATAATAATATTATTACTTATTAATGTTATTAAGCCATTTTCATTACGGCGAGTAATTGGTACCTAACAGTCTCTCATTCAAGCCTGCCGCAGGCATAGATGGGGTTTAAAAAGTTTTCTGCTGTCTATGCTGTGTTCTCTAATAGATGGCCAATATTGCCATGCAGTCCTGTCATTGTGCCAGTGTCAAACAATCTGTAAACAAGCCTTAGGTGTAATTCCTATAAAGCTATTATTATTATTATTATTATTATTATTATTATTATTATTGTTGTTGTTGTTGTTGTTGCATCATGTACTAAACAGTCAAACTCTTAACCCTTCACCTTGTGGCGAAGCAAGCATTTGGGTACAAATATATGGGTCATTTGAAAAGTTCTCAGAATAAAGCCATAAAAAGACGGCATATTTTTTTTAAGATTATTCTTTTTTTTCAGCATGGTTTCCTTTGACAATAATTCACTTGTCCAGCAATGCTCTAAGGCCGTTATTCCATCACAAAAGTCATATTTCTCCAGGTCTATCAAATTATATTTTAAGTTTTTCATTGGATAAACTTTCATCAAGGAATTTTCTCAGTTTAGAGAACAGATGGAAATTCGATTGAGGCAAGTCAGGGGAATAAGGAGGATGTGGCAGCAAATCATACTCCAATATATATATATATATATATATATATATATATATATATATATATATATTGTCATTGCAACGAAACATGTATGTGACTTTTTCTCGTGTGTTTTTTGCCTTCAATAGGTCCAAAGGGTTAGCATAATACGATGTTTAAGTGGAACGATAATCAATTAGCAGTTCACCCTTGGCATCCCAGAAAACCTAAGCCATGATCTTTCCTGCCGATTCCACACGCTTAGTCTTCTTTGGAGGTGGAGAATCGTGATACCTCCATTGTTTAGACTGCTGTTTTTGTTTCAGGTGTGTAGTAGTGTACCCTTATTTCATCATTAGTCACAAATCGACGCATAAAGTCGGCAGGATTTCTCTGAAATTTCTCTGATTTGCTGACAGATTTGCACTCTCATTCGCTTTTGATCTTGAGTCAGCAGTCGCTTTCCACTAATTTTTCCAAGCGCAATTCTTACCTCAAAATGTGAAAAACGCTATCCCCTGAAATTCCCACAGCTTCAGCAATTTGGAACATGTTTGATGGGCGATGCTTTACAACCACTTGCACCTCATCGATTATTTCTAGTGTCGTTACCGAGTTTTATGTACAGAGATTATTAATGTAATATTGGTAATTTTTGAAGATTATTAAAATGATTAAGAGCTCCATGTTAATCTTGCAAGCGTTCGCTGCCATGTTCTAACTCCGTGATCCACTTGAAAAAGTTTGAAAATTATGCTGCAGAGTTCGCTAGAGTGTTTGTCATATCTGTATGAATTTCTGTCACATTCATACGCTTCTTTATCAAGTAATTAATACCCGAAAATTTTTCGTTATTTGCTATTTTTCCCCTATACAAACGTCTGCACTGAAACAAATAGTTATAGCTACAGCTATTTGTTACCAATCCATGTATTATTGCATAAATGTTTCTATGAAAGACAACTGATTTTGAAACAAAACTGCTTCTGAAACAAAACTGCTTCCGAGCTGCTGCTGCTGCTGCAATCTGTGGGTCATTCCGATAACTTTACAAATGACTCTCGTATTTCAACTGAACCCTGTAACTCTTTCCAACAATTTCTCTATCTCGGTATAATGGGCCAGTGGACGAGTGTGTCATTCGCTAAACAAAGTCTATATACACAATCTAGATATGACCTTTTCCTTGTGCACAGTTCAACTGTTTGTTTAAATTTGTATGTTTACAGTTCACGCCAAATTAAATAGTAATATTTGTGGGTTATTATGTTATGTTGAACCACATTATAAAAACAATTCATCTCACGGGACGAAGTTATTTCCATTTTCCAAAGGCAGCAGTAGGAGAGACCACCTCAGTGGTTTATGGTAACGTTTTCGACTATGTAGTAATCTGAAGGGTCCTGGGTCCGAATCTCGGTCAGGTCAAGTTGTAGAATAAAGATTTTTTGGAGTTTTTCTTTTCATTGAGGAGGTGAATGCCAAATACCTTTAGGATGCCAAGGACTCTGAGCTCATTTGCGCCACCATTATATAATTTCATTTCATTCATCCCTAGAGACTTGCACCTATAGTATTCATTTCATAATTAACAGACATCTCGAGAACACTAATGCAACCAAAAAGTGGCAATAAATAAAACATTAAAAAAGTAGGAAAGCAAAATGAGTGTAGAAATACAAAGGTTCAACAGGACACTCACATTTGTGTGAGGTTAATATAAACGTGTTAAATAATCAACAAATATATTCATAAAACTTATATTTTACATTAACTTAATTCCTATAAACTTTTGCTGCAACTTTTAAGAAACCCTAGCAGAAATTGGTTACTGCAGAAAAATGTTAAACAGAATTTCTTGAAAACATTTTAGAGCTCTTTACATAAAGAAAGGAATGCTATTTGTAAAAAAAACTTCTGAAAATGGTATTAAATAATTTGCTTAATATTTTAATAAAAAATCAGGTTAGTAAGAGCTAATTTATGACAGCTTCTGAAAATATTTATATCGCTTATCACAGCATTAATTTGTGATATGTAAATGAATGTACTGTAATCGTTTAATATTACAGTAAGGTTATTTGAGTTACGGGCCACTTGAGCGCGGCTGCTTACTGGGGAAAGTGCTGCCGCCACGACCGAAAAAAGGGAAATAAGGTCGTTATGCGCAATTTAGTATTTATGTTTTTGCTGAAAGCATTCAATAATATTGTGTGTAAAAATGATGCACATAACAACAAACACAACCTTTGTTATAAGAGATGTTGAAAATGATACCTCAATGACAATACATTTCTGGCAGCTGCGTAGAAAATTCCTGTATTTTATTTCTTGTTCATTGAGAGATTCTTACTCGTAGCTTTTTAACAAGTTGGCGAATAGTTTCTCTACTGAAACACAATTGCCAGGATATTTTCTTGTGAAACCTTACCACTTCTCTGCAAGAATCCGCTTTGTCCTTATCGTATGTAAAAACCCGTTCTTCAAGTACATATTTACGCAATTACATAACTAACGAAAAACAATAAGGCATAGTTTACACACAATAAAGCACAAATAATATACAAATGTACAATTAGTCAAACTTCTTCAAACTAGCTTTAAGCTGATACCTGCAGATGCAGTACACATCCTTGACGAATGTCTCCTCCCAGCTCTATTCGGACCGTAACTCAAAAACCGTATTGTGTTATTTAAAGCATACAACTTATGTACTAATACTTATCTATGCTAAAAATTGAACTCGTTATAAGTTTTCTGTATATTTTTATTTAATTTTTGTTATCCAAATATTTTATGCAATTAATGGAAAATGCTTATAAATAGCTGAAATCCAGTCTCAAAACGCGAATTACATTAATAAATTGAAGGTAAACTGCGCAACCGCCTTCTACCCGCCATTCACATAAACAACGCAGTCGATTAGGCAAGGGAGTTAACATACGAATTTGAAATAATAAATAAATATTCATTATAAAGCATTGGCATTTTAAGATGTTTAAGTTAAAACATACATCAATTCAACTGCAATTACAGCTTTTTTTTCTACGATAATCGCATACAGGAATAAAAGCAGGCTACAAATGACAGCTGGCAAAATATCCGCCGCAGAAACTGGCAGCAGTGTTGTTATTTTCCAGTGACGTCACTCTTGGCTGACAGCAGCACGTCTATCGATCTACTTCTCCTTTACATTTGTCGTCTTATGTACAACCCATCCCTTCTTCCATAAGTTCAACCGCTTTTTTTTTTTTTTTTTTTAAGTGGGAGTGACATTTTGAAATCCAGAGAGCAGTTGCTCTGCGAAAATTTCCCCACAGGCGAATAAGGAACACAAAAAGGAAGAGAAAGAATAAGAACGTTCCATAATGACGCCTTCGCTAAGGTTCACTTCCAGGTTGTGAGATAATAGTGTAATGCACCTTAATAGCTGCACAAAGTAATCCGATACGTTTTTATGTATGTACACGCCTCTCTCAGGAAGCAAGTAAATCTCTCAAAGCTGATTTTCACTACACAGGGCTTCCCAAGCTGCTTTTTCCGTCAAAACGAATGACAGAGCGTCTTCCAAACTAAAACCTTTAGGTCTATCGTTGTACACTTTAACTTCTTCATGGTATCATTTAGTTGATGTCGCCATATTATGAATTATTCTAAAGAGGCAAAGACAAAACTTAGGATGAATTGGTTAGAATATAATTCTGAAAATAAAATTAATCGTAACGAAAACATGGAAATACAGTAGAGTCAAAAAAAACCCGAACATGTATAGAACCTTTTATTAAAGAGGAAACGTTTTTTTACAAACACTACCTCCTGAGTACTCCTTGAGCAGTGTCTCTCTGCGGTATTTGTACCCTTTTTGCAAGGTCTGCAGTTCACTTTTGTCCCTTCCAGCAGGACGCGGTCGCATGTCTTCACCTCTTCGGCCGAAGCGATTTGTTTGTTTGATTGATTTATTTAAGGACGCTCTTTAACATCTCAGGTCATCAGCGTCCCATTCAACTCAGGACTTCTTTTTTCGGGCTTGATGTTCTTTATCGTGCCGTAAATGTACGACACGGGAACCACGGCTTTACTTCCATTCCGAAGGAAGCCATACTTAGGATTTTACGCCCGAAAAAATCCCGGGATCGAACTCACGATCTTGGGTTTAGGAAGCAAGTATGGTAGCCATTACACCACCAAGACCGACGCCGAAGCGAATCTCTGCCCATTGAGAACATTTTGGCCTTTCGAAAAAAGAAAACAATCAGCTGGAGCAAGACTTGGAGAATACAGAAGATGAGGAAACAGGTGTGTTATGCTTTGCATGAAGTTCGCTTAGCTGGAAAAACCGGTGTGCAGGGGTGTGCATCACGAAAAGTGGTAACATTGGCATTTGAACCTTCAAGAATGAATTCGAAATGCATCTGGTTGTATGCTCTATTAGTCATAATCGATCAACTACCATTCCTACGTTGCCCCTAGTTGTCAAATACGCCTGGAATCGTATACTGTACTCTACGAAGGAAAGACAGAGAAGTTGCCTATGCAGTGCGGCGGAGCCAGGTAAAGTTTGGTTAACTCTAATAAGGCAGTTCACATTTTCCGTTTACTAATAATCCGCAGCATTACTACACGCTGCCTAACAAATCGTATATGCAATGTCAACAAACCTATCCTTCCGCGCGGAGAAAATGAGAGCATACATTGAAGTAAATATCTGTATTAGTTCCACAATGACCACACAACAAATTAATCATTGCTAACAGCTCTTTATCTACAAGGTTATTGATTGATAACTTAAATAAAATCTTGAACTGAGCGAAGTTTTTGTGATCACTTACAAAGAAAGGAGGAGAAATACAACGATTGTGATATGATGAAAACGATGTGCATTTGTTGACATTGCAATTCATAGCTCTTTTGCTTTTACCTGTTTCTAACTTTTATTAAACTTTGCGAAAGTAAAAGTAAAATGCACCACTAAATTTGCCTTTTTAAAACTTAAAGATTATTAATAAACTTACCAATTAATTAATGAAATTTCTAATGTTCAGAATGTCAGATAAACACAACAACATTTAATGTGCATTCCAAATTAATTGCGTCTTTAAATAATGTTTAGGGTGTTTTTATTAATACTAATATTGCATTTAATAATTTTAAATAGATGTTCTTTATTGTTTCGTAGATCGGATAGTATGGGATAGCATACAATAGAATAATATAGGAAAGGACAGAGAAGGATGTTCTGGCACTTCGGTCATACTGATGAGCCTTTTGTACCTAACCCAAGTGGGGTATCTCCCGGAGGAAAGAATGAAAAAGGCCCAGTTGCCTGCAGTCCCCAAGCAGATGTCAGAACAAAAATTTTCTCCAGAACGTAAATCCAGCGCCACGCCATAGAACACCAGCCCATATCGCCTTACACTTTCTAGCCTTCAACCAGAACTATAATATGAAATGTTGAAATGCGAGAGAAAAAAATCTGTGGATAGGAAATATTCTTTGTGACGCTGGAAAACAACGGGGGGGGGGGGCAGGTGAGGATAGCTAAAACCTCCTCGCTTGGTTGTGTTATATGGAATCGATGTTACAATGCCAAAAGCTAAAACGAGTAAATCAAGGCACATGGTAATGTAAATTTATGTAGAGAGTAAGCAAATATTGCACTCTTAATTAAAAGCGTGATGCGGTTATTGACTACCAGATGAAAAAGATTTCAATATGTTCTTTGTTTTAGTTTTCATGCACCGAAAACCATATGTATATAATACAAAACTATAAAGCAAACATTTAATCTGTGAAATTGTATATTTATGCTTACATTTACTTACTAAGTTAGCAAACTATTGTTGATGATTTAATAATGTAGACCATTATTGGTATCCAATGAAATACTGTGGGAATATATTACCTTGTGTTTGTTTTTTGTAGCCCCCCCGCTTCTTTTTTAATATTCTGTGTGAGAGGTTCATTCGCTGCAACGTCGTAAGTTTAAGTACATCCTGTTGCCGGTCGGTCGGAATCATCCCTGGAACGCTCACGGTTCTATACAAACGCTTACTCAGTAGGTAAAATGAAGCAACGATTGCGCCGTGATCGTATGCTACATGTTTTAACTAAAATGGTATCCATAACATGTTCCGCTAATCCGTATACGGCATTTAGTACTGAAAGTGTGTATTCTGGTGGATTATAGCTAAATGACCCACCAGCCACAGCGTCAGTCTCCTTGGTATTCGTTCTTTTGGTTGGAGTATCTACTTGAAACTCGTCGCAAGTTACACGGTGAGGAAACTGAGCGCGTGAATGCACAAGTGTACAGTGTGAGAACATGAATGGTAAGTCGTTTGAGACTGGAATAACGTTCATACGTTATAGCTAGTGGAGTGAGCTAAATGGGACATCAGAAGCAACGGACCAGTGATACTTGTCAGGTAGTTGCACAGCCGACACATTCTTCTTGAAAGGGCTTAAGATTACTTTACCGTGCTTTCATTCCACGACGCAGAGTTTGTATACGCTAAGGGAAACCCATTTACCTTCAGTGGACGCGTGTTTCTCGGCAATATAGAGTTTAAGACTTGCTGATGCGGGTAATTGAGCTTACTCAGTCATGTTTATCGCGAAAATAGTTATAGTTGAACTTCTGTTGCGAGTGCGTGTTAGACTTTCTATTGTAATCTGTGTATTGTAGAGTATGCCGAGAGTGAAATACACGCTAAAAATGTATGACCGTTACATGCAGAACAAATCGTACAAGTACTGTGCAAGAGAAATTCCCATAAATTTCCAGATGGAACATCTCCTTAGTTAAGTGCAATTTTCAGATCTGTGAACAAAATTTGAATCAAGGCGTTATCGTTGTGACAAGAATCCGAGATTAAAAAAAACGGGCTTTAAGAGAGAAGCTTGATGATATAGGTTATTGATTAGAAATTTCTCCTCGAAAATCTTTAACATGATTAGTCCAGCAAGTTGGTATATCTATCGGCAGTGCGTATAAAATTATTCAGCTACTGAATCTTCATCCATATATTTTCTGTATCTGAAATAAAATCCGTGGAGGCGCCGAAACAAAATATTAGGGAGGCAGTTTACAATGAGGGTGAATTGTGGCGAACGTCAAAAGCATTCAGGTATATCTCACAGCAGAGGATAGGCAAGGCGCACATTTATTATGATGGTGAGTGCAATATCAATCCTATTTACTTCTAATAAATAATTAAGGAAACACAAAATGCGCGCTATGCGCTCTGATTATGTGACATGATTTTCCCCGGCAGATGGCGGGACCGTTGCGCAGTAGTTTTCCATTGGAAAAATAAATTTATGGTTGCGCACTGGAATGAAGACTTGTACGAGGGTGTTCTGAAACGTCTCGACATGGCTCAGATGTGTCATAAAGATGAACCAAATAACTATGATAATCGTTAAGTATCATCTTGTAGATGAAGCTCTGTAAAGTTTCAGACGGTAAATGTAGTTACTTGTTTGTGATGATCGTGTAAACAAACTTCGTTTTGAAGGTTTAACCCGAATAGAAATACAAAAGTAGATATATTCTATATTAAAGAATTCTACCCCTTCATTTTCGACGATTAAAAAGCGGACGGCTGATGAGCGCTCAGAGCGTCCCAAAACTGCTATAATTGACGAGGTTGTGACAAAATTCACAATACTGTTCTCAATGATCGCCGGTTGAAGGTACGCTAGTTGGCTGACATTTCAAAAACCTCGATAGGCTGTGTCCAGTACATTTTACACAAAGTGTTGTTTGAGAAAGTTTCCCGCTTGAAGTGTCGCGTTTGTTCATAATACGAGTAGACCAAAAACGCATTCGAATAAACATTTTGCAAGAGTGTTTAGACTTGTTTAAACGAAATTCCAGTGAGTTTCTCCGAAGTTTCATGACATTAAATTAAATATAAATTCATCAATACATGCCAGAGACGTAGCAGCGGTCCAAACAGTGAGTGGCAACAGGTGAAAGTGCACCAAAGAAATAAAAAACTGTTCCATTTGCAGGAAAAGACATGGCTATGGTTTTCTGGGATTCTAGTGGTGTTGTGCTCGTAGACTACCTCCAGAAGGGCAGAACCATCACCGGGGAGTATTACGCTTTATTTCTGGACCAACTGCAGGAAGCTATTCAGGCTAAATATTCACACCTTGCGAAAAAGAAAGTTCTCTATCAACACGAAATGCGTATTCACACACGTCTGGAATTTTTGCTGGGAAACGGCACGACCTTCGCTTCCAAGTGCTTCCACATCCACCATATTCGCCTGATTTGGCCTTCAGCGCTTTCTCTTTGTTCCAAAACATGAAGAAATGGTTAGGTGGACGAAGATTCACATCAAGTGATAAGAATGAAGCTGAGACAGATTCTTATTTTTCACAATTGGACAAATCTTATTTTAATGACGTATTAAAAAGTTGGAAAATCGTTGAACTAAATGCATTGATTTATAAGGTGGCTATGTTGAAAAAAGCACTTCTCTTAAATCCTGTGTTTTCTTGGTCAGGCCAAGACAACGTGACAACGACAGAGAAGTTCTGCAAATCATTGTTACAGGAGATGAAACTATGGTCCTCTACTATGATCCCTTGTCCAAAATCAATGGAGTGGCGTAAACCTGGCGAAGCACCGCCTCTAAAGCCCGAGGTCATTTAGTCAACCAAGAAGGTCATGGCCACAATCTTTTGGGACTGTGAAGGAATACTCTTCATTGACATCAAGGACAGGAACACCACAGTAAATTGGGAGTACTATGCTGGCCTACTGCACACAGCATGTGTTTCCATCAAAGAGAAAAGGCGAGGAAAGCTGAATGGTGGTGTGCGCCTTCTTCACGATAACGCGCCTGTGCACAAGCTCTTGTTGCAAAGGAAGCTGTGAAGAAATGTGGCTTCAAGGAGATCAACCATTCACCCTATAGCCCAGATCTAGCTCCCAGTGACTATTTCCTCTTCTCAAAACTCAAGAAGGACCTTTGAGGAAGGAAATTTAAGTGTGAGGAAGAAGCGATGGATACTATTTATGCCCATTTTGCAGACAACACTTCTGACTATTTGGAGGGGGGGTTGAAATGTTAATTCAAAGATGTGAGAAGGGCATTGCAATAAAGGGTAACTATATTGAAAAGTGCAATATAGTTTTTATCTTTGTGTTATCTAGAAAATTGTTTGGATGGAAACTTATGGACCTCGTACACATGCAGCCTTCAGGCCAAGAACTGTCTGTTATTATGACAGCGTGTACTCGACCCAACGTGCCCTACGCTCAGCTGCAGACGCAAGCCAAAAATAACCCAGAGTTAATAATCCAATGAAGGAAATCTAATTTTCCATTTATGTTGCATGTTCTTGTTTATGCTACTAGTATTTTCATTTTCACAACTTAGTGCTTGGAAGTTTCCCTTTCCATTCCTGAAAACTGTCACTTCCTTTGCTTGGGACTCGATAAGGTTGAGTGGAGGAGGAAAGATATTGCAACACCGACCCTACAATCAGTTTAAAGACAATTGTCGCTGGGAGCTACCTCCTACCTGTAATGGTCGGAATAAGTAGAGTTGGCTCAAGTTTAATTTAGCTAGGCGTTCTAACTTCAGGCAAAGCATAGTAAAGTAGCATTAGAAATGTCATGCAATTTTACATATAGGTAAAATTACAAACCAGATGGACATTTATGTCTTGAAATCGTTTATGTCCATACACCCTCGATAAATAGTTGTGTGTCCTATAAGTGATAGAGCACAATAAATGAAAGAAGTTGGTCGGTTTGGTTTTGATTTGTTTTGTCTATAACTGTTGCGGCATTTCGAAAACAAACTACTATCAGGAAATTTTGACAACGCCGCCTAATTGCAGCTACAGTAATTTACTCGCTTCCCTACTCTAACCTTTGACCTTGTGATCACGTTTACTTACGGTCAACACAATTTTCCGCTTGTGTAACAAGGTATGTTTGTTTATACTGGTGGTCTCTTTCGTTAACTCAGTGATTATCATCATTGTATGGCTTAGGTTACCGCACCTGTTTCGGGCTTCACGATGTTTCTTTGCTTACCAGTTTCTACTATCAGCAGTGAATATCTTTCTTGGCCCGCATTTTGTATTTATTCTATTACAGATTTTTCACCATTGAGAACAATCATTTCTCTCTCTGTGGCTTCGCTGTCATAAAAAGTGAGAAATGTTACTTTATAAAAGTTTATTATTGCGTGCCGAGCGGGATGGCCTAGGCGCTGACACTTTGGACTCGCATTCTGGAGTTTCCAGGTTCAAATCTCTTAGGGGCGCTGGTCACTATAGGAATACCGATAGGGATATTTTCTTCCCTTTCCAGAAAGTTTCCACTCTCCCATTTCGTATGATTTTGGTTGTAGGGTTGAAAGTATTAGACAAGGCGGGCTAGTGCTGTGCGGCGTGGCGGTAGATTTAAACCTTACAGAAAGTTCCTGTCCTGGTGTCTGGTGGACCCGCCTGGAGGGTCTCTTGATCAATCATTGTGACTGAGAAGCTAACCTGCATTATTTCTGCTCTATCCTTTATTCTTGTTTCATTCTTGAAAACCTACAAACTTTTTACAGAGCGTCCATTTTCTTTTTCAATGTCTATTTAAATATTCCGATATTTTTACTGACTTACAATAAAAAATATTCATGTGATCATGCCGAAATTGCCTTATCATTTCGATTATGAAATCAATAGGCTATAATAAAATCATATGCAAAAGAAATGCGCTCAGAGTTGCAAGTACAATGTTCACAATTGAATCCTAACCCAACCATATAAAACTTAATAAGATATTATTAATATCTTTTTTATTGGGCAATATTGGACTGTTCCAGCGCAAAACAAGTGGAAACTATGGGCCAACCAGTTGGCATGCCTTTGATGTGTTGATATTTTAAGATATTAATACAATAAATCCATATTTTGCAGATTTCTTTTCACTACTTTAATATAAGTTTGCTTCAGAACTCTTGTACTTTCAAGTTCGAGTCTGTTTTAATCTGAATTATTAGAATGATTGAAAAGTTTAATAATACTTATAATGTCATTATAAGTATTATTAAATACTTATAATAGCATAAATATCATTATAATTATTTATTTGCATTGGCAAGAAATAAGGACATGGTGCCTTCTCTTCCACTCTACCAGCAAAAAATACAGAGTGGAATATACATAGTTACGAGTTATAAAATATATAAAAAGCCAAATTAAAGGTAAATAAAGCATGTAAATATTACATATTTTAATATAGTTGTAAAGTTGATAAAGATAGTGTAAGAATTCCACTTGTTCTTCAATAATTTTACTCCAGTACAAGGGGGAGAAAGAAGAAGAAGAAGAAGAAGAAGAAGAAGAAGGAGGAGGAGGAGGAGGAGGAGAAGAAGAAGAAGAAGAAGAAGAAGAAGAAGAAGAAGAAGAAGAAAGAGGAAGAAGAAGAAGAAACTAATTGTTATGTTTCCTAGAGCTGTGTTGACAATTTAACCTACGTTTAAATTGTTTTATGGTTCGACAATCTCTGAGTAAGGAAGTTCCAGTTTCTGGGAGTCGGTCTGCTCAATTTTTTTTAATTTCAATTTTCTCTTCTGCTGATGGCAAAGAAAAAAACGTAAAATGTAATTTTTGTTCCGTGTTCATTTTCTTTACATTCAATTAAAACAAAACGAAAGAACAAAGTAACTACTTCACGAATTCATATAAAATTTGGAGTGTCTGTATAAGACCATTAATTGATATTTGAATAAATGCTAGCTTTCCCAATTGTCATTAATATATTCATTCATTATAATAATCTAATAGTCTGCTGAAGTATTTTATTCAACATTGTAACGCAACTGCAATTGATCCGTATAAAATTCGAGGCAAACTTTCCTGGGAACGTACGTGATGAGAAATAACTTTTGAGGTGGTGCATGCACACAATGGTGTATATGGGAAAGAAGCTCTACCTACCGCTTGCTCTCACGTCTACTAGTCAAAAATCCATAAACTTACCGAGGCTGCAAACCAAGTTCCCTGCAGATAATAACAGTAGATACAAACTTCAGGTACAAGATAGAAGTCCCCTATAGACAATAGTTATAAGAAATAAAAATGTTGAAATTTTTGGGGATAAAGCAAAACAGAGCCATTGAACAGCAACCTTCCCTTATCCTCTAGATATAACCAACCAATTAAAACTGTTTTACAACAGACACCAAGATATACTGACAAAAAGGATGTTTAATATTATTACAAAAGCTTCCTATATGGGACCTGAGCACTAAGAAAACAAAATTAAAACTTTGAAGATGAAGATGTTTACATTTTAGGTAACAACAAGAGATAAAAGCACTGTTTTAATATACAAAATGAACTATGAACACATAAGATGACTGGAAACGTCAAGATTACTAAATGCAGTCCTGAGAACGCATTATAGTATAGATTCCAAAAGCTTAATACAATGTATGATTTCCAGCACATTAATAAATGCATAAAAGGGTGTGTCAAAGTTACGTAATATGCATTTCACTGATTGATGTATTATTTTATGTACTTTCAGATTTTCCCCCGAGACTGCCTTTGATATTGAAAACTCTGTAGCGAATACGAGTGCCCAGTTAATTATTAATTGCATATTTAGCATTAATTTATTTCCAATTGCCCAGTAGCTATAATTCATTAATAAACCCTATTAAAGACTTAATTGAAAATACATTAGTTTCTTTTCGATACAATATGCATCAAATTGCCGTTTTAATTAAACTTGCTTCCTATGAATTAACAATCAATATGACATAAAGCCGGAGTTCGGGTCCCGGATAAAACAAATTTATTTTTGTAATATCAACATTTTTGCATATTAAAGTCATACTATTCACTCTGCATTAAGATTTATTGGAGAGGAGAAGTGGATAAATTGGCCAAGAATTAGCTATCTCCCAACAGTACGAGATGCTGAAGGTTGAAATGCTAACAGGGGTAGGTAACACATGACTGTAAAAACATGTCAAGGAATATGTGCGCTCATAGCCGAATTATTTTATTTATTTACATGCATACTTAACAAATGATTACGAGAAGAGAGTTGAAACCCAGAAAGAGCAAAGGCTCGTGTTCGGATGTGAATCCAGTTCTTTATATACTTACACATTGAATTTTATAAGTAAATTAATAATGTAGATACAGAAAAACATTTAAACAATTGTATTAAATACACTTGTGCAAAACAATAAGCTATGTTTCATGTGATAAGAATATAAATTCAAAATTTTGCAGTAAAAGGTTGAGCATATAAATCAGATAAGCGAATTGGTTATTTTTGTTTATAGATATTTAATATAAGGTTTAATGAGATATCTACAAAAATAAATATATAACTTGAAGCGTAAATGTATGTGTGTAGAGTCGCACAAACATGTGTAGGTTATTATCTTGAAACTTTATTACAGAAAAATAATTAATAATTAGATAAATTATTTAATTTTTAATCTGTTTGAGTTAAGCTCACCCAACAATGGATGAGTTTTAATTAGCGCATTGTATATTCTGGGCCCAAAACATCTGGTATGCAAAAATCCTGTAACAGTAGGAAATATGGGTTTAGTAATTAAAAAACGGCGTTTTGTCTCGTCGATAATCATGATGTTCAGCTTTGAAATTGTAACGGTATTTATGAAACTAGACCACCTCCTTCGTCTAGTGATTAGCGTTGCTGACTGATTCCGTAGCGACAGCGGAGAGTCGAACTACTGTGCGTGGCCGCTTGTAACAGTACAAATGTTGCATGTATAATTTTTTGTTAACCATGATGTAACCAATGCCTTGACTTCCGTAATTTTTAAATCAATTTAATCACTATAAATTGATAGGGGATAGTTAGGCGGGTAAAATATTGTAACGATGGCAAATCTGTTCTTATTGCAATTCGCAATTAAGCCATATATACACATTAACCTTACGTTAACCTCGGGTAAATCCTGTAAACCGGTGGACCCAGTGGTTTGCTGCGGCTTGCTTCGGCCTGACGGCCTACGCTCTCCTCCCTCGCGTAAATATAAATTAATAGGTGAGGGTAATTCATTGTAATTGTGGCCGATCTCTTTTGATTGCATCAGAAAAATATTCCCTAACATCAATTTACAGCGCATTCTGTGCGAAGTACTATGCAAATCGTTGTAATGCGGCACATCTCCTTTAACTCCGGCAGGAAAAAAATAAAAATAAATAAAAAAGCATCTGGACGTGAGAATTCGAAACCACTACCTGACCTATCGTGCCTTTGCGCTTGAAAGGCTTATTTTCTAGCTATATCTGAGGAATCACTAGCTTTTACTCTTTCCGCCATCGCTCGAGAGCAGCATGAGTCGCACTTGATTTCCGTGCTCCGTGTAAGGATAAATTGTATTAATGAAGTCGTAAAGCGGGGATAGAGGGAGCAGAGGTCACAGGCTAAGGCTCACCACGGGCTATAGTGCCAAATGAGAAGAAGAATTATGAAAATAGGTACGCACAGAAAGTTTATATGCTTACTCAATAGTTAAACTCTGCGACAATGACAGCCATTGGGTAATCCATAGGTTTACATAAGTAAACTTTAATAATGTACCTCTGTAACATTGGTACCGCAGAGAGTTGATTTAATTGGTTTAATACTCCATTTTATGGTTTAATAATGATAGATTTCCTACTCTTTATTCTTTAAAAATAATTCAGAACTATAATGCAAAAGATTTCCTATCTATTCGTCCCAAAAGATAAATTACGTTTACTAAGTTCGCTAATGTAACATGTAAAACTTACATTCCAAAATTTGTTACGAGGTTTTCTCAACTTAGGAATATCACATAAAAGTTTATGGTATCGCTAAACAAATGCCTTTATACAAAAGACGTTTTTAGAGGACTTTGAAATGGCTACATAAAGATAAACTCTATTTGATCTTTGCCATGCCTGAACGGGCTATTAACGTGTAAGACAGATGTCAACTACAAATTCACGTTTCGTCAACTTCCGCGGAAGTCAATTTAACACCGCAGTTAACAACTGTTCCCAACTTCTCAACACAGATAATGCAATATTAACTTGTTTCTCTGGTTTATGTTGCCAACTCTCCAAACTGTTCAACAGTTGCTCTTAAACAAGTGTCCTGTATCAAGGAATTTGTATGCTTCTACCTTAATTTATAGCTTTGGAACGACCACTCTTTATTAGCTTTGAGATACAAAATAAAATAAAATATTTTAAAATGTTGTATATAATTTACTACGTTTTTATTGCTTTTATATACAGGGATCCACTGTGAATTTAAATATATTCATTCCAATCGCACAGGCAATTTCATGTAAAATTGAAGGGAAAATTAGAACAGTTGACTCTTTTTCATTTGTAATGTATTTTATACAGCGTTAGTCAAAAGTCCCGCACCACCTAAATATCTTTTGAAGCATGTGGTTCAGTGACTTTTTTTTTTTGAGTAGTGTTTAACGCCCGTTTTTACTACTGAGGCACCACAGGCAGTGGACACTGATGATACATGAAATGAAATGATAAATTGGGAAAGGATATTTTTTTTTTAGGGAAGGAAGCGTTCCAGGCCTAAGTTTTAGGTACCTCCCCGGCATTTGCCAGTTATGAAGACTGAGGAAAACCTGGAAAAAACCCCAGTCAGGGAGGACGGTCCTGGCGGGATTCGAACCGCAGACCTCCCGCTCACGAGTCCGTGCCTTAACGACCTCGGCCACCCGTGGCGGTGTTCAGTGACTTGAATGTGGGGATAACCGTATACTAAAAACTCAAAACTGATATAACCGCATTTTTCAACTTCCAGTTTAACCGGAAGTAACTCTTTAAATGCAACACCCAATATGTTTATACATTTTCTAATAACAGTAATTAACCGTTTTTAAAAAAGTATCCACACTATATACTTGTATACAAATTTATTGTTAGTAAATAATCAAGAAAACAAAAAGGTGTCCCGAATAATGAAACCTTCTTTTTTTATGTGTTATTTATTGTCACTTAGACTGCATTTTTTTTTTTTTTTTTTTTTTGCGAAGGCTGCACAGTGGACGTGAATTCTGTAAGTGTAAGACTGTAGTTTATGAGTGGAATAAAATGAAATGAATTAATGATGACGCAAAGATTTCGGAGTTCTTGGTGCCTTAAAGATATCTGGTATTCACCTTCCCAAGGTAAGGAAAAACTCCGAAAAATACCTTGCCCAGACAGCTTACCTGACTGAGGATCGAATCCAAGACCTCCGAATTAGTGGTCGCAAACGCTATCAATATACCACGGAGGCGATTTAAAATTCTCTTTTGTTTACTGTGTGTTGTCAGTAATGTCCATGAAATCAAGTTTATTGATAGAGAAACTTCTAAACTAATGTTTTAAATAATTCTATTTGCTGTTGAGCGAAAGGGCAAGAATTTAAATTGTAATTATGGTTAGTTGTGGAAACAGCAATGATCTCATTGACAGGCGGCGAATTTATTTCATAGTATGCATTCGGATCGCAACACAATTCCGCATACAACAGTACAAGGATCGTAAAGAAATTTCTTTAAAAAAAAAATAAAAAAAAAAAAAAAACTGAAAGCGTACTTCTTACCAAGATCAGATATTCCGAAAATTGTTTGTTGTTGATTTGATTTATTTACAAACGATCTTTAACATCTCAGGTCATCAGCGTCCCTTCAATTCAGGGCGTGAAACGGCCGATCAATTTTGCTCAGAGGCATCTACTTTCAGGCTTGAAGTTCTTTTTCGTGTCGTAAATGTACGACACGGGATCCATGGCTTTACTTCCCTTCCGAAGGAAGTCATGCTTGGGATTTTTACGCCCGAAAAAAAAAATTCATTGATCCTGGACGGGATTCAACCCGTGATCTTGGGTCTATGAGGCAGATATGGTCATCACTAGACCACCAGGGCCGACTAAAAAAATTGCAAGAGGCAGAAACCAATGTCCGAATTCGGAAAACATCGGAAATATTCGCTGATGCTGCCGCATTAAAAATCTCATCTTAAAATCTTCCTCGCTGGTCAGCATTCTGCATCAAATCAAGAAGTGATACCGCTGTATAGGAGTGGTTTGCAAACCTTCCACGAAAACTCTCTCAGAGAACGGATAGTGATTTTAGAGCAGTGCTGCAATAAATACGTATATTGACCTTAGCAAAGATATGTTGAAATGTTCAAGTTAAAAACGTGTTCTTTCATTGCTGGACTATGAACTTTTCAAACCGTCCTCGCATAAACAGAGCTGTCTAAACCATTACTGGGCGACTCTTCCTTAAACCAGAGAGGCTTACCCCAGTATATGCTTACTCCCATTAGTCACAACACAAACCATGCTACATTTTCATCTTATGCAGCGGTTAAGTCCAGGTGGGTAGGACGCTAGAAACATCTCCAGGATGATTTAAATTCAACCTGTCATTTCATTCTCATCATCATCATCATCATCATCATCATCAGCAGCAGCAGCAGCAGCAGCAGCAGCAGCAGCACTATCATCATCTAATCTTAACATCCATTCAACAAAACTTTAACCCAACATTTTCAGCATGTCTATTTTATCCCTCTGGAGAATCTTATTTCAGCCAACCTTTGGTAATCATTGAGTTCCAGCCGAAAACTATAGACCTAACACAAATATTTAAAGTTAATGAATCTTTATTACTCTTGAAATACTGTGACATTCGAGGCAGCTTATACAAAAAAACAACTTATAGTGCACGCCGTTAGACAATTGGCGGAAGGAGATTTCAGACAGGTGTTATGAGTCTGAATGGAGCGTGGTATACACTTAGATAAAGTGAAGGTGTCACATCTAGCGTCAAGTTTGTGTCGTCCCTTGGAGAGAGCAAGCAGTGACACTGGCAACCTTCATGCATATTCCGTTATTCAAATGAGACGCCCCCGCCTTGGCTTTCCGGCGTCGCAATGCTCAACAGCAGCCAATATCCCATCTCTTTCTGCAGCTAATTCCCCGTGCCTGTTTAGTTCTACTCTGCACTTCCCATCTTAAATTCTTTGTTTGTTGACTACTTGCTATACGTCAAACAACTCGACAATCTCTTGTTTCTTACACATAGTTTGTTTATATGAAAAATTTATTCAATTGGATTACACAGTGTTGTTATTATGCTTCAGCCTTCCCCGGTCTATGGCATAACCGATTATGCGGTTAAAAATGCAGTTTAAGCAGCTCACTTACCCGGTCTCTCACGTAGCTTCGCATGATATTCTGTACGAATATGCATAGCCGAATGTTAATAGCATAGTTGATTTGAGTATAGTTATGTCGTGTGTTTAGAAATTCCGATAGTGAAATATACTGTGATAAATACATTAAAATAAAGCTTTGTAGCAGAGCAAATAGGAAATTAGCTTACAGACCAATCTCAATTAGCAGCAACACTAAAAAAAACTATCTTTCATAGGGAAAGTGCATACCATGGAATCTTCCCAGAACAAAAAGTGCGTTATGCTCTCACAGGAAAAAAAAAAAAAATAGATGGGGTAGGCATGAGGTTAAAAACACACTACACGGTAGTCTCTCAGGCCTTTGCCACAAGAGAAGGGATATTAATGAATTCAACCAGAATAGGTACAAACCTTCTTAAAACAAAACCATACAGAATCTCGGTAGTACATAAATTACAAAGTAACAGAACTGTAAATATGTAAAAAAAAAAAAAAAAAAAAGTAAATATATTAAATATAAACTTTGAGGTCAGTGTCCTGAGAATTAGATTTTTGTCACCCGTATCCCTTGGCCTTTCAGCTCCTCATGCCAGTTTCTATACAGACATTTCACCGTAAGTCTGTACACGCTCGTCAACCGCAAGAGGTCGCCGCTTTCATGCGAATCATAAAAACCTCTTGTTTAGAAAAAAATAACACTTTTATGATCATTGCCCGTGACTGGATGGAAATATTTTGATACATAAACATAAAAATAATTCTTGGTATGTGCTCTTAATTACCTATACTCATTATTTAAAACAGTTACCAGATAGTTGAATACACCTCTGTCAACGATGAACAACTGAAATAGTTACGAAGATGTTTAATCAACGAATTCATAATAGTTCCTTCATTATATATGACATATGTAATATATAATATATATACAATGTGTTTCCTAAGTTTTTAAAATGTGGAGAGTCAAGTCTGGACTGTATGGTAGTGTAAGACAGAATTTTGAATTGATTGTAGTCCCATATTCGAGGAAAGCAAGTTTATCTTCTGAAACCTATGATTTGATTGTATATGCCTGCGGCGAGTATTTTTATCCAGGTTTCAAGGATTGGTGCTCATTCATATTTCGTCTTCTTCATAATGTTGCGAAGAAAAGTTTCGCTACCATTCTAATAATTTCTACTTCGTGACAAAAATATTTCATCGTTGTAGAAGAGTGTTCAGTTATTCATAACTATGTTGAGTAATGCTTCTGAGTCAAGCAATTTCGTAAATAGCACATTTTAAGAACAGTATTTCATTTTCATTCAACTTTCATACGAATGTAATTCATTTCGCATTTAGAAAGATCAATATGAATTAGGAATACAAATAGATGACTGATACTCTTTTAGTATTTTATATGTAGGCAATGTCACACTTCTGGTAGAAAAAGATGACGGACAAAGAGAAATTCAACTACCAAGTAAAATGTGTCAAGAATGCAAAATGAAAATATCAGACAATGAAACAAAAATTATGGATTTTAAGTGTATCCATAAGTAAAAGTTTATATTCATGGTTAAACTAAAATGACTAAACAGCGTGTGGTTTTTTTTAAACAAGGTCTTAGTGTTTAACGGGATATTAAAGATAAGCTGTTCTCAGACCTTTCTTGGTCACAGATCCCCTATAAAACATCTCGTTGTCACGGACTCCTAGCAAAGATTTTACTCTAGATTTAATATCCTAAATGTTCATCTTATACATTTTTAAAGGTGTTCATCACTGGATTACAGAACTTAGATATAAACAAACAGATAAAACACGCTTCTTTCATTATTTGCCTTTTTATTGTAGTGTATCATTACACAATAATATAACATCCAAAAGTATATAAACTCATAAAACACTAATATATGTTGGCGCAACTTTACTCGTCAATTTTTAATTCCTGAATGAGGGAAATGGTAAATGGTGCTCTGCATTTTTACAAACCGTGATATATCAGATTTAATAGAAGTCATCCGTATAGTTCTGCCCCTATGTTTTTACTTTAATGGCCTTCTTTGATAATTCGCAGTTCGCTACCAAAAGATACTTGCTGTTTCCAGGACATTATGACGGTATACATGAGTGCTCTGCCTGGTTCACGTTTTTGACTTATCCATTTGAAAGTAATCTCCGAGACAAATAGATTCCAATTTGATTCTAATTTTATTTGCCACAATAAATACACGTCGTAAATGTATTTCAGAGTTCGTTTTCTCGTAATTCTTTGTTGTATCTATTTGTTTAAAGTGCTCTAATGTTTCTTTGACCCCTGGGAGCCTGCGTACCAGAGTTTGAGAACCGCTGCTATAAACAATTAACTTCATTTCGTATCAATCCCATAAATACTGGGCTTTGAAGTCCTCATACTATTTGTATGATAACACATTACGTCAACAAACTTGCTGTATATACTTCTCTACAATTCCTGATTTTTAAGATTTCTTGAAACTCTCAATTTGTTATTTTTTTCATATAAAATCTGAAAACCCAGAAATTAAAAACTAAAAATATTTTAAAGCTATTTGCTACAAAATACAAGTTAATTTTTAGCCATTATACGAGAGTTGGAAAAAAAAATACATTCAACACTGTGGCCACTGTTAATGAACATGTGAGGGCGTTGTTGTTCTCACCATGTCTAGCGGAATGGCATAGCTGTTCAACACACTCAGCATCACTAGTGCACTATCTGTTGATGGACGAATACGAATCTGTCGAGTATTTTTATGTATATTTGGACAGTACTAAAGTGATGTTTTCTAAAAGTGAGCTGTGTGCATGAATTAAAACTGAGGAGCCACGTGTTAGGAACGTGAGGGAATATCATGCAGGCCTGCATTGCAATAATGAACGGTGCCATAATTTGGACAAGAACGCAATAGAGTGCAAGATGCACCACTTGCTCTTGAAGCGCAATACGTTAATTTGATTCGATCACTGCAGGAGGTGCATCTTTGATGGACATTGAGGTAGTTAGCCGCAGAAGTCAGAACAAGCCACATTACAGTGTTGCAGTATAGCGCTGCTACTCAAACATCAACAAAAACAACTTAGCAATGAAATGTCCAGTGTCTTTCAGGGGTTTACACTGCAGGAAAGTAAGACTCCAGGTTTTAGATTAAATGATTCATGAATATGTTGCCATTATTTTCTTTACAGTCCTTGTACATTGTGCAACATATTTCATAAATCTGCATCATAAACTTTCTTGCCAGGAGTGCGAGTGTTTTGAAGGAAGGTGTTTTGAAGCTTTTAGAATCATGAAAAATAACAAGGAAAGTTCACATTCAAATGTCATATTAAAATTAAAGGGAATTTTAAACTTGCTGTAGAGGCATATTTGTAACACAGGAAAGATTGGCCTATTTTGCTTCCGAAGAATTCTTCCCAACAGCACCTAGGTATTCCTATATCTCGTCATCCTTTCTGTCAATTATTTTAAGACTTGCTTTGCTAACCTTTCATTAGATTTCCGGGAAATATGTTCCATCCAATTTTATTTATGCTGGTGCGTGTTTATAAAAAAGTATTAAGATTTTTGGCAACATTGTAATATAATTAAAAAATCGCATTTCAGCAGTTTCATCATTCTTCAGATCCATAAGTAAAAATTGTTATCGTCATGTTTTATAAAATAGTGTCTTTCTTAGTTTTATTCTCTATTTGTGCCACATATATTTTGGCACATATTGTGCCACATATATTTTGAAATGTATAAACATTTTGTATTAAATTCTTAACATAATCATTGGACATATCATATCCCAAATAATTGAAAATTTATTTGTTCAATTATATTATTATTATTATTATTATTATTATTATTATTATTATTATTATTACTTTAACCGCTTTTTATAATTCCTAACAAAGAAACAAAGGATTTTTTCTATTTTTCAGTTTATATTATTAAATTATATGTAGATATTGTTTTACCAACCTTAAATGGAGTTAATTGAAATTAATCTTCATTATTTGCAAATACTTGGACGTCAGATCTTATTCGATTGTACTTAGAGATCCTATTTTTAAAAAGTTTCATATCTGAATCTGCCATTCGCCATTACTGCATCTGTGTTAAAAAGCGTTGCCGACATCGGGCAGCCTTGTTTATAAATTCTATTGTAGGCATAAAATTCCGTGTAATATATTAATAGCAGTTCTTTCATATATTTATTGTACCATTTTCGGATATCCTTTATTTAACATAACTTCCCAGAATTTTTCGCGTATAGCTTTATACAGTCTGCAAATAATAGGTTGTCTCTAGGTTGTATTCTCTTCTTTTCTGCATTATTTTCAGATATAAATATATAGTATACGCAAGATCGATCCCTTCTAAACCCGTGTTTTTCATTATGCATTATAAAGATATAGACAAGATATTAATGATATTTGAAAATATATGTGAAATAATAAACAGAGAATTAAAAAAAACACCGAAAGAAAACGAGGATGAAGTTGCATATGTCATTATTACACTGGTGGTAGTAAATTCTGACGGTAGAGTGAAAAAAATGTATATAAAATGTTGTGTATTGAGAAATAGCGGTATCGGTAGTATAAATATAACAAACTGATAGAACATCGTAGATTAACTTTCAAAGTAAAAAATTACAGACCGGAAGAATGAAGCAGCTTAGGTAAACAAAAGATATGCCAAGTACTTAAGATATGAAGTGAACAAGAAGATTTTATAATGGAATCATACCTTAAAGTATTTTTACTTTTCTTTATTACCTTCAATGCTACTTCCAAGAACAGGAGATTTAATGGTTCACTACGTCTTCAAAATGTTTATCCCTACAATATTTTTACAGTAAAGTTGTGCTTTCCTTTTGATTTTCAGTCCATTTTTTTTTTTTTTTCATTCTGTTGTTATTCTTACATAGATTTATCTTTCTGTTCTTTCTACTCGTTTTGATAATTTTTTACCTTTGTATTTGATGAATTTTCTGTAATATGTGTGCTAAATTTTTTTCAGTTACATTTCCTTTAAAGTTTATATCCCAAGGATTTTTCTTTCAGGTATGTTTCTTTGTCAACATTTCAAAGTTATGCAGAGTATTTTCCATGCAAGTACAATAATAAAGTTTTTGCTGCTATATTATATTTCTACTGTTATCATATGCGCTTCATTAAATGCCCTTTTTCTACATAAGTGTCATACATCTATTGTTCAAGTAAATATATGACGCATACGTATATTTCTCCTTTGTTAAAAGCAAAAAAAAAAAAAAAAAAAAAAATTATTGCTCGCAATACTGTATAATGTCTGGACACCGGTTTGCTGTTCTACTTTTGCACTCAACGCTCTATCCCTTAGTCTGGTTCACAAGTTAGCATTTGAACTAATCCCCTTCTGTTTACCTACTTGAATAAGGGGTTGTTTATCCAGGTATTAATATTGCATTTGCAATTTTCCTAAGTGCTACGGCTATGTTAAGCCTATACACTTTGAACTGTTCTTACTAAATATCTTTTAATATCTCTTTATAACGCTATTTTATATAATCCAAATATTTATAAAGTTAAAGAATTGAGAAACATTTACCACCGTGCTCAGACTTAGCAAAAAAAAAAAAAAACATCTTTGGTTAGCTACTTTTATCCTTGTTTTTCGGTGGTTCAAACGTATTTAAATTATCTTTTCAAAGAAATTGGTCGTAATCAGCAGAGCATATATTAATTTATCTTCTCTGTCAATCCCTACCATGGAGGGGGGAAAAAATGAAAGTCGGAATTAGAGTCATATAGGAAAAATACGAGTTCACTGCCGGGACTCGAAACATGGATCTTCTGCCTACCGTGTCGATGCTCTTTCATCTGAGCTATCGTATCTTATTCTGTAATTGGATTTTATGAAATGTTATGATAGGTAATGATCCACGCTTAATATTCTTGAAACAGGGTTTCGTTTACATGTTTCGACATAAAATTACAGGTATTGAAACTATAGATAACACAATTTTACACAAGAAACACCCTTGCATGACGATAAAATCGTTGTATAGTGCGCAGTAATCATAAGAGTAAGAGTAGTAGGGTCTATATATATTGAGAATATCATAAGGGCAGAAAGATACAGGACTGACATTCTGAAAGTAGGGAATTTTATATATGGGGAGGTTGACAAATCAATTGTTGAGAAACAAACCCTCACTCATTAGAGGATCTAAAAGAAAATATCAGGCGAAAATTGACTGCATTTCGAAAGACAAACTGGTGATTGTGAAACATGCGGATGTAGCAGGATAACATTTCTAACATCTCCTGTCATAAGATAAATGATGTAGTTGTAATTGCGAGCACTTGAATCAGTTGCGCGGATATTACATCCGCCTTGCCGGGAGTTACCGTTCTCACTGCCGGCCCGCCAACTGCCGTGAAACGAGCTACAAAACTATCAAAGAACTGGTAACATTACTTAATACCTGATTATATATTTATGAAACGTATAAATTCTAAGCTTATTTTTGCATAAACTGGTATTTCAAGCAATTAAATAGATAATATAAACAAAAAGGCAACAAAGGTTAAAATAGGCATTTATAGGCACTAATATGTGACTTTTTTGGATCAAATTTTGACGTTAAATAGAATTTTAAAGTTTTACAATGAAAATAAAGTACAATATTTTAGCCAATATTCTCACTTAGTCACTAGTTGCCGCCGAGTCTTTAGAATGGGTACCAGAGATCACGACACACTATAGCAATTTCCAATCTCGGTGTCTATTTTGACAGTAATCTTAATTGGCAAATTCAAGTAAAAGAAACTTGTAAACAAATACTTTCAATATTCCATTTCTTCAAACAGTTTAAGAATTTTTGCGAGTTCAGTTTGGTAAAAAAAAAAGAAAGAAAATATATTTATGCCACATTTCGATTACTGCGTCGTTCTGTTAACTGACATTGCGACAAATCTTGGACAAAGACTACAACGTGTTCATAACGTCTGCATTCGCTACATGTGCAACCTACGTAAATGAGATCATATCACTTCAGCTTTTGACTTGTTATCCTGGCATCGACTGGATGCCATAAGGGAGTGCCTTACACCGAACAAGAACTGCCGATCACAATGACAATTTAGAATATTGCTCGAAGATTATAATTTGGAAAATGCAGCATTTAACAAGTATTATGCTCAAATTGTTAATGCTATTAACTGTATTGTAAATATTGTAATTGTTTCTGATGTATTATTATTATTATTGTTGTTGTTGATCGATTGTGCACAAATGGATGAAACGTGTGACAGGATAGTTAGAGAATTTTCGCGGAAGGAAATAAATCTTACTCTTTCTTAGGGACTATTTAAAAGTGACAGTTTTATGTTTTTATAAAGTCATTCTTCTTTAAAAGTAGAGCAGCCTACGTTTAGGAAAATTCCTGTAACCCAGCAGCACACAACTACATAACTCTCATCTTTCCCTGCAGATGGCTCTGTTTGCACAAGAGAAAACAAGTAACATCGACACTCAGCAAGACTTAGTGCAAAGTTGGCATTTCCTGGGATAATAGAGGACGCTATATTCATGTTTATCCCTAGCCCCCCACCACAGAGAATTTCCAGAATCGTTAAAGCCCATGTTTGATATCAGCCCGCAAATACATGCATTAACAAGAACAACCGCTACAGTGGGACATATTCTGATGCTCGTATTGTTGTAGAGGGTAGCGGGGGAACTTTCGGTGACTAGTGCTGCCTGTCTACTACTAACCAGCCTTGTGTACCCGTCAAGTCAAATTTAAAGCGCAACTAAATTTTTTAGGAAACAATGCATTGTTTTTTATTACCAAATAAGAAATAAAAATTGCACTTTTCTGTTAACGCGCCGAACGGAATTTATGTTTGATGAAAACTGCCACTGGTAACGTCCTCTGGACTCGGGTGGAATAAACTAAGCAAACAGGAATACAAAATAAACTAACATATATCAAAAAAGGAAGCCAAGAATAGGAACTATAGCCTGCATAAACCAGGGCAGCTAAGATAAATACACCGTTATTTTTAACAAAATGAATAATAAACCTATTTGTCCCAATAAAGTAGAATAGTGTGTAAGAATAACCTAAAATCACAGAGAATGTTTCTGAAACCAAAGGCAATTTTGACGTAGTGCTTTCACCGAGATGAAGTTCAGAAAAGAGCCCATCAAAGATTAGAACAAATACTGTGAGGTTGCTTGAGTTGCAACCCGAAAGAGTGTGGCTGCGCATTGGGAGAAGCCGGTTGTCAAGGTCGTACAATGCATGTACAGTTAGTTTGAGGGATGTTTCATCAGCTAGTGGTTGTGCGTTCATGTGATACTCGGTCTTTTGTATGTGTGTGTGTGTAAATTATGTCTAATTCTTCTTCGTTATTTATGTCATTACATTCACAAATACACTCTTGAGAAACGGTTTTTATGCACGATACATATGGAAAACATATTCTTGCAGAGTGGTAAGGCAGTTCGCAAGGAAATATCCTGGTAATCGTGACCCGAGAAGAGAAACTGTTCGACAACTTGTTAAAAAGTTATGCGAGACAGCATCTCTCGATGACAAGAAGCCTGTTCCGAACGCTGTGTTCTTATAGAAGAAAAGTTGAATGAAATACAGGAATTTCCCAGCAGATACCTGCAATGTATTGCCCCTGAGGAGTATCAATTTCAACATATTCTTATAACACAGGATAGTACTTATCAACAGTTTTAAATGCTTATAATTTAATGTTTTCAATAAAAATGCAAATATTCAAATAAAAAATAACAATTTTAAGCGCTGTGACTCATCTCTATTTTTCTTGGAATGGCGGTTGCAGTATGCGGTAAGCAACCGCCCTCAGGCGACCCGTAATTCAAGTAATCTCACTGTAATATAAGATATATTTCTAATACTAACTTACATTATCAATTTGGGTATTATTACTTTAGTTTTCGAAATTTCAGGCCCTTTTTAGAGAATTCCTTTGATCATTAGGCAAAAAGCAGTATATTCCCTTGATTGCTAGGCAAAACAATATATATATTCGCATTTTGCCCCAATTTAGGAAATTATCAAGAGTGTTGCGAGGGACCAAGACTAGTCATATGAAACTTTTAGAGTTGCTGTAACATTCAACTATTTAAATATGTAGAAATACGCAGCGCATAAGTAAATTCGCTGAAGATCAAGAAGAGGAAGTTCATTTACGGTCGCGATAGACAGCAATATGCGGTATAATATCTTAAATGTCTTTGGGTGATATAAAGGAATAGAATTCAAGAAAAGTTCAAGTTACTGCCTCATTATTATTTCTACTATTCAATTGGGTTCAAAGCTTGTCTTAGGGCATTTATCGCAAATCAAGGAATACAGAAACACGTTTACAATTTTTGTTGCAATAATCATTGTTTCTAAGCCATACATATATCCAGGTTAGTCACTATATAAAACAAATTTCTAAAAGAGACACTAGATAGTTATCTGGGCCCAAAATAAATGGTTCGAGCCTTATAGGAGTAGTTGTAATTCTGTGGATGTAATTTAAATGACAGGTACTTTAAATTTTATAAGTCTAAAATAATTTAAATTTTTATTTGGGAGCGGGATATTTAGTATTTATTAAATAATTATTAACAAATAAAACACAATATAATATAGTATACTCTGAATACACTAGATTAAAATGCTGGGTCCGCCACTGTTACAGCTCATACACAACACTGTGTTATTCAAAAATCTCTATACTTCTCCCAATATTTTCATGTAAGGTGGAACTCAATTCCGAAGTTAACTTTATATGTCAAAATGGAAAACTGGCGACGTGGGAAGGTATCCCTCAAAAGTTATGAATGCATCGCCGTTTCAATCAAAGTTGGCTGTGAGAAAGCATTCCGTATCTGTGTGTCTCGGCAACATTTTACCCTCCCATTCCGGTTCATGATGAAAATGCAGCTGAAATATTTTATCTATGTTTATTTTGTTACCACTGTTATTTCCCCACCAACAGGCGCCGAAACATTTCGGTTTGGGGCGATCTGTTATCCAGTATCTAGAGATATGGATCTTCTTTATATGATAGCTGGAGGCCCGTTCTTGTAATGAGCACATTTTTGTGGTTTGTCTTCAATTTTTTTTTAATATCAGAGAAAATTCGGCCGCAATTTTTACAAACTGCTATTTGACTTAATGAGCTACTGAAAGAAGCTGAAACCTCTAACAGACCAGAATAATTAAAAATACGTTTATGAAAAATATTTCTTTTTCTTCCACAAGTGAACCTTGCCACCTAATAAGTAAGAAAGGTATGGATAACAACTTTTTTTCAACGATAGTGCGTAATATTGTAATTAGCCTAATTGTTGTTAGTACCTAAAGCGAGTCTTTATAACCCGCGTATCAAAGCTCTGCTATTCGATTTATGCACCAAAAATGAATTTCCATTTTCAAAGTACAAACTTCATTTAGTAAGAAATTAATGATTTACTTCGATCTTTCATGACGTAAATATTACACGTAATACAGATAAATAATAATTTTAGCATTCATATTTTACTTTGTATTATTTTATAATTACTTATGTAGTACTTATTGTTTGCATATAGCCGCTTTCTAACCGTTTTGTTGATTATATTTGGCATAGACGTTCATGAAATTGTGATATTATAACCTCTCTACCTTGAAATATTTCTTTTAAGTAAATTTTGTGCTGACGAAGAAAAACCATAACTCAGGAATGTGCACGCTGTTAAAGGGGAAAAGTACAGTCACCTTAAAAATTGTGATAGTATTTATGGTAAAACTAGGTAAAATTGCAGTAGTGAAAATTTCTTCTTGTATCATATTTTTAAGTGACGAAAATTTATTATTGAACTTTTATTACTATTGACACACGGAAATGGAAAGATACACGTTTTTAACCATGTCTGATTTCTTGTAATTCAGCCAGTCTGGACAAAGCGGGAAGGAAAATATCACCCCTTTCACTTTCCTGTTCAACAACGTGCAAAACTTGCCTTTGAGCATTGGCATTGAAAGTTTTATTGTTGATGATTTACCTATGATGTTATCGTACTGCCCAAATTTTCTGCGGAACTTGCCTATGTAAATATATGAACGAACGAATGAATGAATGAATGAATGAATGAATGAATGAATGAATGAATGAATGAATGAATGAATGAATGAATGAATGGTGTTTAACGCCCGTTTTTTGCTACAGAGGCACCACAGGCGATGGACACCGATGTTACATGAGCTGAAATCATATATTGGGAAAGGATTTATTTTTAAGGAAGGAAACGTTTCAGGCCTAAGTTTAGGATACCTGCCCGGCACATGCCATTTATGAGGACTTAGGAAAACCTGGAAAAAACCTCAGTAAGGGAGGACGATCCTGGCGGAATTCGAACCCCAGACCTCCCGCTCAGAGTTCGCTCCTTAATGATCTCGGTCACCCGTGGCGGTATGTAAATGTACAATTCGCCACGCTCAAATGTAATATTATTTATAATGTACTAGTAAAAAATAACGAAAGAAACAAAAAATGCCACTATGAATACCGATCGCATGATATAATTTCCCTGGCTCTTATTTCTCTGCGAAGTTTTCCGCATAAATCCATCTCAAAGATTTGTATTCTATTTGTAAAATTAGGCAAATTTCTCGTTATTGGGTAAACAAAAATTGGTGGGTATGTTAAAATGTTAACATAGCCTGGTATACATAGCAGACCTATAGTGGTTGTAATATAGTGTGAGCTTTGTTTCTCTAAAGCCGTAAAAAATACAACCTAATGTTTTAAGTCTTCTTTATTTTTCTTACTGTGCTCTTCCTACCCGTGGTTCATTTTCAAATTCTACTGTAGGCAGTCATATCATTGAAAGTTTCTTTTCACGAAGAACGCCAACAGGATACCTAGAAGTTATGGCATAAACTCATTTATTACACCCTGTATAAACCGTGCCTTTAATATATTTCAGAACCGAAATGTTAAAGGAGCAGAAAACAAGTAGAAGTCAAATAACCCATAAATTTTTGGTTTTGCTCTGGTTGAATGGAACTGAGCCTTTTAACCGGCATGGAGAAAAAAATGATGAAGAGGAACGCTATGAAATGAGCAAATAAAAGGAATGGGAAAGGAAAGAGTGGGTTGAGGACCAGCTATACATTTCAGGGCTAGATGTTTTAATGACTTTTCCCGTCCCGCTGAGGTAATACGTTAAAAGGGGCGGAACGTTTTAGTTCCTCTTCACGTAAAGTTCAAAAAAAAAAAAAAAAATGCTGGGGCAGGCGGCTCAGAACCATTAAGTAAGTAACTCGCTTCTTTTTAAGAAACTTAAGTCAATCTAGAATCAATAAATGTGAAGGTAAAAAGCGGCCATCGTTCCGTAAGATTCCATCATAATGAAAATCAACTGCAGGCTGCACCTCTCATTTGCCTTACATAACCTAAAAGTATTAGTAACGGGAAGAAAAAGTTCCCTGCCCGCTATAACTTTCATGTTAGTTACTTTGCATACGACGAACAGCAGCAGATGAATAATATCTGCTGGATACCAGGCATTTAGCATTCTGTGATCTCTTAGTTATGTTTCAACTTCACAATCGTGTTCAGGCTTAACACGTGCTGCAATCCTGAAGCAAAAACTATTACCGTTGTACTTCAACCAGCATATACCGCCTTTGCATTACCAGTTTCAGTTTACTTTACCGGTAGCGAACTCGCTTACTGCCTACGTCATACTACATTATACTCTCTACTGTCGCTGAGGAAATAGAAGTATATTGAAGCACTTGTCTACGATTGTTCCGTTCAGCACATTAAACAACTGACACAAATATTACACATACACAGGTGTTTTAGAATAACTGTTCCTAATTTTCTGGTGTGATAGAGGACATGGAAAAAAAAAGCCTTTTTCTAAACAAAGTAATGTCTAAAAATGCTTCGTTTTCAAGTTATGGTGGTATGAGGGAAAAAATGAACAAATCTCAACTTGGAAAGTTACGTTATTTACTTTCTATGGTTACACAGTAACTTTTTATGTCATATCAGATATTAAGAAAATGATATTGACAAACTATAGGAAATGTTCAAAATTGCGACCGCCGTTATTGACACACAAAGTATAATGCTGTGTGATTGAATGACGAATCCTTCGAAATATCTGTGGTCGGTTACGAAGACCGTCAATAGCAATAATAATTCTAGCAAATAATTCTTCTGCTGTTTCATAAATAATTCGTTTAATATAACCCCAAACACAAAAATCAACTAGAATCATATCTGAGAAAAGTGCCGGCCAAGCAATTGGGTCTGCTCAACCTATCCAACGATTTGGAAAATGTGCATTTAAATGATTTATACCATTTGAATCGAAATGTGTGGGTGCACCATCGCGTTGAAAGATGAGGTTTCTCTGAATATTAATTGGGACATCAAGTAACTCCGGAAGTAGCTCTGCAGTCAAAATACCAATATGTTCAATCAATCGTGCAGGCATAACACATAGCCGCACTAGAAATTTATCAACAAATCCAATCCAAAATATTCACAGAAAACCCCCATTGATTGCAGAGATTCTCCACGGCTTTAGGATTAGTATCACTCCAAATGTGACTGTTTTGTTTGTTATAAAAACTTCGCTTGAAAAACATCCCTTATCTGTCCATAATATGCATCTAGCAACCTCATTGTTAACGCAAGTAAATACCAATCAGCAAATTGTTGTCTGTTAGGATAATCATCTGGGATTAATGTTTGTACTTTTTGAATATGAAATTATTGCCTTTTATACTTACTTAAGACTCTCTATACGGACATATGACTGCAAGTTCACTTGTTTGTGTATATGAACTCTCATACGACGAAAGTGTCCGATGCAGTGATATGATTGCCATTGAAATATCTACATCCACCGGGAGGGACACTCTTATCCCACCATTCGAAATGAAACCAATGTCGGCCAAACGAGGTCCACGTAGAAAAAAACTACTATATACGCACCAATTGTTTCTTATTACACTCACACACACAAAAAAAGCAAAACTAAAATAACAAAAATAATGATTGTGCGCATGCGCAGTATGTTCTATCTTACTCAACGAACAACTTTCTCATTCCCACAATAACGGATTCCAAGTGCAAACTTATCGTGCGCGAGCTCTATATATCACACACTAGAGAGACTTAATGACAATTAGCTTAGTACTGCACATGGCCGCCCGCAACAAGATATAACATCAAATATATTAACAAAGTACCTTGAGGTTTTCGAGGCGTTTCATAACTGCACATCGGAACTAAGATAACAAAATGTTATGTTAATTCTTACTAGAAATTCGTCGTAGTTATAGAAATCTGTGAAAAGTTTCAATTTGAAAGAAAATGCTCTTTTTTCTTCTTCTTTTTTGTTTGTTAACGGGCCGAACAAAATACAAAAATACCCCTCTAAGATGACGTTTGGCATTTTTACTGGTAATACATGGCATAAAGTACAGGAGTTTCTACGTAGAAAGACAATGTGATATTCATAATTTCCATGCTTATAATTAGCGCTAACTCTTACTCAGGTTAGCAATAGCTTTAGCAAACATTATCACTAGAGCCGGTAGATATTACTAATAAATGCATATTGAGTGCAAAAAAATAAATAAAATAATTGTCGAGGTCTGTAGCTGTAAAATAATTAGAAACACGACTCTCATCGTAAGTACAACACCTGATTAAATGTTCCAATTTAAAACATTTAACATTATTAATTGTTTCAGTATCGCAATTAAAATACAGAAATGGATAAAATGAAATATATTTATCTGTAATTCTGATGCAAAATCTTTGTGTGTGTGTGTGTGTGTGTGTGTGTGTGTGTGTGTGTGTGTGTGTGTGTGTGTGAAGCAAAATTACAGACAAGGCGATGATGAAGATTCAACAGTTGCATCCGATTCTGAATTAAATTTGAAAATTATGACAGGCAAAAATACTTTTACGGGACAATTAGAAATGAAACAACTTATTCGCTAACAAATCCTCTTAAGCATGACGCAAGGTAGGGTACTTACGTCAGAAGGAGGGGGTTGGAGTTTGTGGCTGCAATGCAAAAACCTGCTGCTAAATAAAAATAGAACGCTAAGCAGAATTCAGGATCACCTACATTGTATGGTCCATGTTTCGGTAACTTTATGTCCATGGTAGGTAGCAAAGATTCCATCACTTGTGATGGATGAGACAGCACACGTAATAAGTCCCGATTTTGAAGCAGAAGAAAATAATTTAAGGACTAATAATACAGAATGTTTAAACTTTAAGTAATAACAATGATATTGCCGAATGTTGGTCAATTATTAGTAGTATGTGAAGTAAGCATTGTATCCCCCTTCTCCTGATCTATCACTCCCTGGTCGCCACAGTCTCTCGCTTTCTCTTTTATGTGAGCCATCTATTGAGTCAACGTTTAAGTAAGGGCGTCTTCTCGTGCCGATCTCGTCTGCCCTCTTCCTTTCTCGTGAAGCACGAGATTTCAAGGATGGCAGCAGAAAGTGGGAAAACCGAACGCCGCCTATGTTTAGTCGCCTGAACGTTAGCGCCAAACTGTTAAATGGGTTGTGACTTGGTTTATCGTTGTTGTGAATAGTATGTGTTAGTGCAGTAGAAAGTGTTAGTTTGCACTGTGATTAATTCTTTTTTGATGAGAGATCAACATCATTGTAATGATGGCAAAACTCCTTTGACCCCAACAGGGGAAAAAAAACCGTAAATAATTCGTAAATATGTTAGCCAGTAAAGCATTGTAATAGTGGAAAATCTCCTTTAACTCCAGAAGAAGAAGAAGAAGAAGAAGAAGAAGAGAAGAAGAAGAAGGGAAAAAAGCCTTTGGCCGTGAGTATTTGAACCATTGTACTGGATACCTAATTATCTACCTATCCTACGCTCGCCTCCTTTTCGTAAATATAAATTGGTAGGAGATTGTGTACTACTAAGTAGCAGGGTAAACCATTGTAATAATAGCAAATCTCCTTTGACTCCAGCAGAAAATAAAAGATTCGTAAATATATTAGCCAGTAAATCATTGTAATGGTGGCAAATCTCTTTTGACTCCAGCAGAGAGAGAGAGAGAAAAAAAAGGGGGGAAGAAAAAAGCCTTTGGGCTTATGAACCACTAGGGTTTCTCTGCTGCCGCTCGGGACTGCAGCACTAGGCCGTAGCAATCTGTTCGCGTAAGTGAAATTACTTTAGGGCAAATTATTTCCAAACCGAACATGAAACCCTGTTAGCTCAGTAGGTTAGAGCGTTGTGCTAATGATTTATCGTGGGTTTGATTCCCCATGGGTAGTTTTTCTTCTTGTAATTTTTTTCCCCCTCGTAGAATAAATGCTACTAATCTTCATAAGTGTTATACACATTTCTTAATCGAATAAATGTTACTTTTACGCCTTAAAGCATGTTTTCTTTCTTGTTTCTTTGTTCTTTAGCATAATATCTAGAAAATTTCTTCCCATACTTCTACTGTAATTGTAACCAGTCGGCTTTCTTTGTTACTGTCCTAAGTAGGCGGGTAAAAATCATTGAAATGATGGCAAATCTCCTTTGACTACAGCGAGGGGAAAAACAAATTGGTAGGGGATTGTATTCTACTAAGTAGGAGGGTAAATCATATCTTTTCTTGATCAAGAGAGACTAACAGCACGACATAACACGAACAAGAATCTCCTTAAAAATAATTATTAAAAAAAACACGTTTCTTATGCAGGAAAGGATTTTTACTTCATACCTACGCTTCTTATAATGAAAATAATCCATTTTTCAAAATGTGTAAATTAAAGTAAAAGAGCTTTGTATATAGTCACTTTATTTAGGCCCTTCTATCTACCATGTATTAAGTTTCGCCGGTATGTATTTATCATGCTGCGAACGAATTGATTACGTTTCTACTCAAATTTTCCACCAGCATGGCGCCAAAAAAAAAAAAAAAAAAAAAAAAAATCAGCAATTTTCTTTCCATGATGCAAACGACACCTTTTAATATTTCTACATAACCTATCGCAGTATTTTGATTGCTTTCTCTTCTTACCTTTAATTAAGGAAATTCATCATCTGCAGCACCAAGATCGACAAATTCCATGGATAGAGTTTCCTAATTTGACAAACGTTTCGGCTCAAAACACACTTCAATAAAAATACAAACATATTCCCTTTTAAAAACAATAAACACTTATTACATTTTTCACATACCATCACACAGTAAATAAAACAAAAGAATGTCTAACTGAGCAAACCTTTTCACTGCCTCTCATTATCACCAACTTACGCGCAGAACACCTATTTCCATGCATGCACATTTTATGAAGTGGAAAACAAAAGGTGCTGAAATTGCTATACAGTAACATTCAGGCTATAGCCATTGAAACATAAGGCGCATAAGCAATGACGTCATTGCGTCCGTGTACACGTGCTTTTTGGGCTGATCCGTTGAGCTTCGGTATCTCATTTCAAACGAATGGAATGATTTTCCGTGCATTTAAAAGAGCACGGCAGTACCAATACCGATAATTGACTTCCCTCTTTAAATAAGCTATCTTTGAGATACAGCAAAAATGCTATTCAAGATTTAAAATTTCCTATGCTGATTTATGGTTGAAGCTTGCCAAAGAATATCTTACTAAAATCAACCTATAAAAACAAGAACAAGAAAGATAGTATACTGGGAAAGAGTTCTGTGCATATAAAAATGCATTTGGTCAAGATTGATTTAGGAACTGGCAAGTGAGTCCTTTATTACTGAAAAACTGAGATATTAAATACTTCTGCCCCTTACATTCCAGAGTGATGCATTGCTACAGGACCTGAAAGAGAAAAAGGAGCAAATTTCAATGGAACTCTATTCTATCGAGGCATATTATCCAAGAAGTGAAAAAATACAAACTGCAAATTCAGATATACAATTATGCATTTTGCAGCGCAAAGTTTCCACTACAGAATATGTACAAATAAGAAATTTAATGAATTGGTTTAGTATATAGATGTGCATTTTTATTATTATTATTGATGGTGTTGATGAACCAAATATCAAATGGTGGTATAGGCAGTTCTGTTCATTTCATATCCATGAACTGACGAAAGCAGACATTGCATTGAGTGAATCATTGTCACTTGTTTAATGAAAATACTCCTTGTCTGAATTGTTTATATTTCTAGAAGTATGTTCAGATTTCATATTATCAAGGGTAGAATGGCATTGAAAGATTGCTTAATAAAATAATTGTTACAAACCATTCAATTTATTACTAAAATAGTGCATCAAGTGTGTGTCTTATTGTAATTTATGCCTAATAGCTATAGTAATGCAATATTTGAAAAGAAGAGCTGTTCAAGCAAAATATAGACTGATTTTTTATAAATAGAACATATTCGATAATTTACTGACAAGCTTGTAAAATAATTCATCAACTACAGAGATTAAAGAATTTATTCTATATACCCTCTGCAAAGAAATTCATTGGCTATGGTCACAACTACTCTTGTACATCATCTTGATTGAAAGTGGAATGTCATTTTAAGTCTTTTTCAGCAACCCCAAGATGTGTTATCTCTGTGATGCAAGAGATGCAAAGTGTGCAAGAGGAATTCAAGAATTTCTTCTGCTAAAACTAGTACTGTACACGTGTTTGTGTGTGAAATTTCACCTCATATTGCAATAAAACAATGCCACAAGACATGTTTTACCTTCAATTTTTTTTATGGTTTGTGGAAAATCTTATTAATAGTTGTAACAGCTGAATTTCATGCAGATATAATAAGCAACAGTACAACACTAAAGTGCGGAAACCATTAGTGGGTCAGTGATGCAAGTGAGTGGGCACCGTTTATTCTTAATTGGGGAAAAAATAATTAAAAAATAATATTAATAATAAATATTACTTAACTCACATTATCTATTCTTCTGTTGTTTTACTATTGCTCGTCTCTTAATGTTGCTCAATGTAGCTGGTATTGTTTCAAGTTGTATCTATGCACACTGGATGCATTTGAGCACTGCCTTTCAATTTTTGTAACAAATACCGTAAACATAAATTGTCCAAATGTCAGTCATTTGTAATGTCTAATATCCAAATGCACTATTCAGATTGCAGACTTCATTTAGACCTATGAGCTGTAGGTCCTTTCAGAAATTCCCAGGGCATATTTCTTTTTACTGTCAAATCATTTTTCTTCATTAAGCCTGATCTCTCTCTCTCTTATAGCCAGGAAGTGCATCAAGCTCTCATTTACAAGAACTGTTTATTGGTTTAAGTTACCACATTCCTCAGACATATGACCTAATGTTCTTTGTTCATCACATGATTTCAATACCAAGTGCTCATGAGAATATAGAAAAACAGGAAATATGGACAAATCTTAACACCAAAAATCTCTGAAATTATATAGTATACTAAAAAATGTGTGGGGAAGAGAAAGGTATGTTGAAATTTGTGATAAGGTAGGAAGGGAAGGGTTGGCATGGTTTAGAACAGGAGTAAAATATTTAAGTGGATTAAAAAAATGGATACACTAAGGGGAAATGTCCTATGTGTGCAGAACCAGATAGTACTTGGCATTGTATACTAGAATGTAAACAAACTAAGTTTTGGAGGGAACGGTTCATATTAAGAAAATGGGAAAACCTACCAGATGAAATAAGAGGTAGAAGAATTTTAAATTTAAAGTCGGATGAAAACATTAAGGAACTAGGAAAATACATAGGCAAGGTAAGACAAAAATGGTTATGGGTATAAAATACTTGAAATGTGCTTGAGAATAAAATTGTCTGATAGTGAAAGGAGAATGGAATGAGTAGGGGAGGGTATGGGGCTAGTTTTCTAATATTAGTTAAACAGGATCCTTATACACCAATAACCAGGTGTTAGTGTGTATAAGGCCAAAGGAATAAGCAACTCTAAATTTGGCCAAATGGGTTTAATTAAGAAGAAGAAGAAGAAGAAGAAGAAGAAGAAGAAGAAGAAGAAGAAGAAGAAGAAGAAGAAGGAGGAGGAGGAGGAGGAGGAGGAGGAGGAGAAAAAAAAGAAGAAGGGTTTAGTATTGTAAGAAATATAACCTAATATTGTATTGAATGTATAAATTACTTTTATTGCTGTGTTTTGTTTTTGGATGGATCGAAGCCCGGTCCCCTGGATATTCCAGTAGGTAGCTGCTGGTGAACCAGGGACTGGGGGGCTGAGCCAATCAAATTGGAATAAATTTTTAATGGATTCAGTGCCTTCTGGAATTGCCGAAGGCACTGTTCCTAACTGTTATATTTAAAGGTAATGTTTTTTTTTCTTTTATTTGTGTCTATGACCAGAAGAAATGTGCTGATGAACTGAGGACTGGGGCTGTTTGTAAAATTTACTTTAATTAAAAAATGTGTTTTGTATTTAAATGATATAAATAAATATTCATTCATTCATTCATTTATTCATACAAGTGCTCAAATTTTTCAGTTTGAGAAATTTACTTGCATGAATGTTATTTTGCCTTCTGTTCTGTGGCACAGAGCTTGGGCTTTGTGGGGTGTGCTATATAAATTTATGAAGCATGAGGTATTTGTTTAAACAAAATCATATGTTCACAATAGATACAAAAGAAAATGAACATGTAGGAAAAGGAAAGGTGAAACTTCTCTAGTAAGTACATAAAACAGAAAAATCCATTATCTCTGATATCAAACTAAATAAAAATAATTTTACAATTTGTTTTCAAACTTAACTTTTAAAGCTATTGAAGAAAAAATAAATGTGTATTTTAATGATTACATTACCTAAAAGAAACCTTTAAATGTTGTGCACTCTTGTTATTTTTAGTTTATTATTGAATATCCAAATCATGCTGCACTCAATTAGTTTGCGTAACTGAGTAGTAAACCACAATAATATTGGTAAAGATAACATTTTTGGTGCTATGAACAGTTTTTAAGATGAAAAATATTTGACGTAGCCAAATATAATTTACCAGGCCACCCATACTGGACATTAGTATAAATCTTGTCCATCACACAGTGTTGTATATTAAGGATACTGTAGCCAGCAGTGTCAGTAATTCAACGCCACTTCCTAAAATGTATATACAATCTTATGCTGGAAATGTCATTTTCCCTTGGTTACAAGCAATGTATAAAGAAAGTACATTTTTGTTGATCACTAACACAATTAAATTCCATCACCATGTTTCTGATTTCATTGCTAATGTTTCATTTCACAATCTGAAACCTCTGCATCATGAGCTAATTTTGGGAGTGATTTTGTTCACCAAACATTCAAATTTGCACCAGTTTCCCCCAATTTTTGCTACATTAAAACTATATTTTTGCCCATATTTTTTGCTTTGTTTTGCAAAGAACATGCTGATTCAAACAAGACTTGTGCACTACATCTGAATTGTAGTTCTGTAAGCAGATAATTTACCAGGAAAGTTCTGAATGAATTCTGCATGCAAACAGCTGATTTGTACTAAAAATTAGTTTTGCACTAAAAAAATGCATTGCTCTACAGATAAAAAGCTTTGCAGGTGAATATAATGTATAAAAGTTCAGAAAGCAATATTCAAAGATTTATAATGGACAGTTGATGGTGTGATATGCCTAGCAGCCAAGATGTAAAATACTATATAATTAAACAAGATTGATAGCTAAATCTCTTTATGATCTGCTGTCTACAAAGTACTACTTTCAACTTGGGGAGTTTAGCCATACAGCTGTAAACTGTGCCATCTCATATGAATGTTACCTGCTATAGCAGGGGTAGCCAATGCTGAGTCAAACTAGAGTTTGCAAATGCACTTCATTTCTAAATGGAGGACAGCAATTCAGATAATGCCATCAATCTATCCTTAACTACTGTGCTTTATGGGAATAGTATAACTTGTATGTGGCTCGGGGTGGCAACCCTGTGCAATTATTTTTCTAATTCTCTAAAATAAAAGTCCTGACAATTAGTAAACATTACCACTGTATTTACAAATAATGTGTACAAACATTCATCACATGTATTATTTTAACAGACAGACAAAGCCATACATTTCAAAAATAGTCATGGTTGTTTGGAAGAGAGATATAGAAGACAAAAAATAATTTTTCTGTACAGTGTAAAGCTATAATTAAATTAAAAAAAAATGCAAGGCAATGCTTGGTAAAGCATGCTGCAAAGACTGTTTGTCCCTGTTTAAGAGAAAGTTTAACTTATTATCTATCCTTCAAATTAATTGTATGAACACCATAAAAATGTATTTAGAAATGTAAATCTCTCTCCTAAATTCATTATGTAATAAAGATTCAATCTTATAAAACCAAACATAGTGCACCTCTTGCCAGACTAAATATTTAGCAGAACATTTTATTGCATAAAACTTAAAGCTAATTAACGATTTTAGGCCAATGTAAAGGTGAACTTAAAACAAAATTTTAATTATAAAAATTTATAATACCTCTGATTGAGAAAAACCCAGTCTTAACTTAAGGCAATGAGCAAAAATTCTTACTCATTACTTAGTAATTTTAGTTTTATTTCTTTCTTTTTAAAGCAATTTCAATTATATTTTTATATATTTTGAATTATGTATGACCTATACATCATTATTTTAAACATATAATTAGAATTTCAATGACTCTGAAGTAAAATAATTTTAAGGTTTAAAGGGCTGGTACATCACTAATTAGCAATATTCACAGAATGTTTCGAGAATCCGTCCTCTCATCTTCAGCTGATAACCAACAGTAGAATTTTAAAATTCCTAAGGGATTCTTATTCTTAAGTCCCCTATGTGTTTAATTTCGGCAAATTTTCGAAAGATTTGATTAGTTTAGCTTTGGTTATGAAATAATGGTTTACTGACCAGAAATGGGAAGTTATCATTGATTTGTCTATTTGTATACAAGTTTCTGAACTGTTCTTTCATTCTCATTTTTTCATACCTTTTTGTTTTGCTTATATTTATATTTGCTCACAGTCTTGGCAATTGATTTGGTAGATTGCTGATTTCTTGTTGGTTGGGACTTTATTCTCCAATGAATTTCTTATCAGGAATCTTAATACTGTAATCATTCTATGGAAGAAATATATATGCTACAGAATTTGTTGCTAGCCCAATTAAGAGGTTGAATTTTGGAATTTTTTGTATTCCTTTAAAATGGAAAGGGTGCTGATTTCTTTGAAGCTTTTGATTCTTCTAAATTTCTTAATGTTATCCTGCTAGGCTCAAGCAATTTCTTGTTTACTGTTGCATACAATAATAGACAAATTTAGAAGAATCAGAAATTCCTCTTCATCTTAAAAGAAGACAAAAAATTACCACCAATTCTGTAGCCTTTTTAAAAAACATAATATTGGATCTATATAATTATATATAAAAAGGCTACCAAGAAATTCATCATATAATAATATAATCCCAAGAAATAAGATATGATAGAGTTCATTGTCAGGACCTAAGCACATGTACATACAAAAGTCATTCAACATATAAGTTTCCCTAAGTTCTATCATTTTAATTTCAAAACTTAGACATGAAAACTATATATTTATTAGTAGATGCATCCTTTGCCACTTCTCTACATAACTGCCAAGAACATTAAAGCATTTCTTTCTATACTGCCCCTGCTTGCAAAAAATACCAGACACAGGCCCTGTAAACTTGGGGCATAAAAATCCTAAGTATTGCTTCCTTCAGAACAGAAGTAAAGCCGTGGGTCCCATGTTGTAGATTTACAGCATGTAAAAGAACCTCAAGCCTGAAAGAAGAGACTTTTGAGCAAAAGTTATCGGCCATTTCACGCCCAGAATTGAATGGGATGCTAGTGATCTGAGATGTTAAAGAACGTCCTTAAAGAAACTAAATCAACAACTATAATCCTTATGCCTGACACAGGTTTGCCACTCTTATACATTAACCATGCTGCAATAGTACATCTAGAAAGGCCTTTAAGTTTCATACCAGACTTCCATTTCCTGCCTCTGTGTGAATGTAGCTTTGTCTGCAGAACAAATGGCTTATCATTCCATTCAGATGATCCATGGCACTAGGAAATTAGGTATAAACCAGTACAGAATAATTTCTGTAACAATTTTTATAGCCCAGGGAAAATTATACATTGAATGGCCATTGTAAATACCAGATGGCTTTCAGAGCTATTATATTTTAAAATGAAGGTAAGTTTCCCTGCAGTACAAAATTTTTCAAGTGAGCAAAGTAAGGAAACTTGGCATCTAAGATTGAATATAAAATCTTACTGCTTTACATTAATGTTCTGCAGGGAAATTTATCTTCATTTAAAATATGTCCCAGGAGGGCACCTATTACATATAATCTGCCCTCATTCCACTATGTAATCAGTTTTTATACACTAGTAGAGACCAGTAGATTCACTGGACATGTGATTCCAAATAACACTGGAGTTCCACTGACACAGGCTATTGAGTTTGGGCAGTGATGTTTAGCATGCAAATTGTTTCAGTACCATTTCTGTAGGAAATACTGTTAATGTATGTCAAGATAAGATAAAAGCTAGAACAAAGAATATTTATTTGTGACTTCTACATGCAAAAGAAATCGTACAAGCACTGTAGGAGAATTTTGTATTAAATTTCCAGAAGTCACATTACTATCTAGAAATGCAATTTTCCCAACAAAGTTTGAACTTGTGGGATTTTCAATGATAAGAAACAGAGACCAAACACACACACACACAGGTTTTAACAGAGACTTGATGAAATAGGGTATTCATTAGAAAATTCTCCTCAACATGATCTTACTAGCAAATTGGTATATCTGTCAGCAGTGCATATAAAGCCACTTAGCTGCTACATCTTTATCTCTATAAAATTACTGTTATACCCATGGAGGAGATAAAAAGAAAATATCCAGGAGGCAGTTTACAGTATTTAGATGGACGAATTGCCAGGAATTAGTTAAAATCTTTTCAAAAGGAGTCAGCATAGTACAGACATTTCAAGATGGTGAATAAAATATAAATTACCCATTTACTGTTAATAAATAATGAAAGAAACAAAAGATGCATGCTACGACTTCCAACCTGCAACAAGATTTCCCTCAGCAGGTGGCAAGGTCATTACTTTCCTTGAGTCGATTTCTAATTATATAGCAGAATGAGGAGGACCCTTACAGGCAAAACAGAAAGGAATAGAAATCAGAATGAAAGAACGCTTCCAAAATATTAAAGACACTTAAACAAATAAACGGAAGCAATAGCTGTCTATTTGGTCAAAAAACTACAACTTCAAAGTAGAAGCTAAATTTTTAAAATCTGTCATTAATCCACTGGTGACAAAATCTTCAGGATTCTACCATTACACAACTGAGTTGATGTATATTACGATCACCCAATGCCACCACTAGTCCACATAAAACTACTTCAGTCATCAGCTGCAGATAAAGCAAGGGCTCTCAAAACACGTTTTGTGAAAAATGCTAGAGTGAAGTATTGTGAATTTATTAGCTTTGATTCAATCAACATTTCATTCTTCATTTTAATAAATAGTATAATTATTATTGTTTTGATCATAATGTTTACAATCTGTATAAATTTTATACATAAATGCCTTAAGGAAAAAAACCTTGAACACATTCTTCAAAAGATGGTAAGGGCAACTAACACTCTCTGTGTTATCAAACCAATTTTCAAAGACTTTATTTGTGGTACTAGAATGGATGATTTTCAAAGTACAAATAGCATTCATCACATTTCAAGGACAGACCTTAATAATACATTATATATTTTTTGTTTCAAACAATTGGAATCAATTAGTTTTTAATTTAATTCTTTTAGCTATGTCTTTATTATCTGTCTTCTCTAAAATTTTAACAAGCACACCTGAATGTTAAGTGCACTTTTTTCTCTAAGGCACAGCTTTAGAAGCATGATTTTAAAAAGGAAATGAACTATGGGAGTATATATTAATTACAATCATAATTTTCCATTAAGGAAGGCCAAAAAGTATGTACAATTTTCGAAGTATAAAATATAAGTCAGGCAAATTATTAGTATTTACCCTGAGTTAAGCAGTTTTCATACACATTAAGCTTAAATGAACTTACAGAAATCTTTGCTTCATTCTGATTTTTGCAGAAGCTATGCTTACCAACAAAAATGAGAAATGGCAACATAAAATGAAAGGTAATTACAGTTAAAAGTTTTGATTGTTATTAACATGTTAATGTTCAGTTATGGCCATCTATTAATGGTTCAGCTTATGTAAAGCTGGCTTAGTTACATGATCTTTCATCATCAAAGATCAAAATATAATTAATGCAAAATATTTTAAAACAAAAATTACACGCACTTCTGTGCTTGTACAAAGTAAAACAATTGTTTATTTGTACCATTTTCACTACAGTTAACAGTTTGAAAATATTTTTCAGGCATGAAATTGTTATTTCTGATCTTTTTAAGAAATAAACTCTGCTATTATACATTTACGTTAAAAAAAATTGTAGATCAAACCAACAAATAGGGATCCCAGACATTCCCATTTTGCAAGACAACAGTACCGATTTTAATGCCCCTCTCCTATGTTCCACCTATTTTTCTGGTAGAATTTACATTTGTGCTGATTTTCAAAAACAATATTTACATTTATTTATTTGTTTAAGAGTTCAAGTGATTTACTGTTTACAAACCCTGTTGCATTACTTTTATCATATTAGATTGTTTCAGTTAATGGGCAAGATTAGCAGCTACCCTTATGTAAACATGATGGAATGAACTTGGTAATTAGAACATTGCAACAATGAAAATAAGTGTTTAAATTATTATTTGACTAATTAATAACTATACATATAAAAATTTATGCCCAATATTCATTATCAACAACTGAATCTGCCTCACAACAATATCACATGGACTTTTCAATTCTTAACTGTTAATTTGTATGTAACTGAAGAAAAACATGATTAGTACACTTTGTGGATTTTCTTAATAATATAAAATGTTTGTTTATTTATGTTTCCTAAACTTAGATATTAATTTTTTACACTAAACCCCATTTACTTACATAAAATAAGATGCATTTCGGGAGAATCTCTCCCAACTTCAGTTGCTCACTGAACCGCCAGTACTTGAAACAATGGCTAGACATCCGGATGTTCCTATGTTGGCTGAAGTAGGAAATTGCTGAGTTCATCCATAGGAGGAAACTAGAAATTCATTAGGTTTTCTTTATTTTTTAATATGAAAAACTTTTCTGAAGTGGATAACTCCATTGGGTTGTGAAGATGTTTCAGCAGTTTAATTTTCGCTTTTGTTTCACAATTTTTGGTCCAAAAGTGAGCTGCTACTGCTGATTTACCCACCTGCTTAAGCCGAATATTCCTAAAGTGTTTTTTTCCTCCAATTTTCTAAATTTCTCTTTGAAATTCGGAGGAAAGAACACTTTAGGAATATTTGGCTTAAGCAGGTGGATAAATCAGCCGTAGCAGCTCACTTTTGGACCAAAAATCATGAAATAAAACTTAGAAATTAAACTGTTGAATCATCTTCATAACCCAATGAAATTACCCAATTGGGAAAAAATTTTCATATTAAAAAATAAAGAAAACCTAATGAACTTCGAGTTTCCTCCTATGAATTAACTCGGCAATTTCCTACTTCAGCCAACAAACGCCAACACAGGAACATCTGGGGTGTCTAGTCGTCGTTTCAAATAATGGTGGTTCAGTGAGCAACTGAAGATGGGAGAGATTCTACTGAAATATATCTTATTTTATGTAAGTACATGGAGTTTAATGTAAAAAATGAATACCCAAGTTTAGGATACATTACCACTCCATTGTCAATATCTTTGTAAGTACAATATTGTATATTTATGTTGTTTGCAAGTCAATTTTTACATATGACTATTATTATAGCACATATTTTCCTTTGTGAGCTGGGCAACAGAGCAAACTCATATTGAAATCAAAGCTGTGATTTCAGTGAAACATTATTTAAATTATTCTTACTATAAGTATACAAATTTTGTCAACTCTCTGCAGAAAAACCATGTCATATTGTCTGCAATAAAGTGTAAGTTCAAATCCACGCCATAATCTCAACTCATAACCACATAACTGTCATAATTAAGAAACAGGTTATGTTTATTCTGTAGAAAAGCAGTGGTTATTAATAAACCAGTATACATTTCTTAATCAGCTGATGAGTCAACCTAATACTCTTATGCTTAGTTCCAACACAAAATTAGTATTATTTTTAACAATATACATTTCTTATGACATGAAGCTACATTTCAACAGAGAAAAACAGTTTTTCTTGCTACTGTAAATTATGGTAAAATGTAGATGCAGTATTGTAGTCTAACCAATGATAATCAACTCAGATTCATCATTCTGCAAAATACAGTTTGTAGTGCCTTAATTCTGCAGAGTGAAAATCCTTGCAAGGCACCACCAGAACAACTGAAAGTTCCAGTTTAAAGAATTAGCAAGCTTAATAACATTTAGTTCTTACAATTTTTAAAGTGTACCACCTTTTGGTTTTAACATCTGGGAACCTGAATCACAGAACATGAGCAGAAGTATAAGTTGTGCTTCTACTTTTTTAACATACGAGAAAGACAGAAAGAGACATTAGCTTTTTTAATCAGAACCAAACTTAAATCTTGGTTGTACTGCACATGTGCGCTGCTAGCATGGAATTGATTAGATTCAATATGCTACTGTGCTCTAATTTGTATTATTTGTACAATGTTAAAATATCTTAAAAATGTCATATAGTGAACAATAAGTCTAATTAACAACACAAAAAATAATGACCTAAAAATATCTTATCAGTAACAACAGCTGGAGCTCTTCATCCTCTCAGCCAAATAAAGGACATTCCAAAATATGAAATTTATCTTAGAATATGAAACATACAAACACACACTCATATATTCTTTTGCTTTGTAAAAACAATAACAAATACAATTATATTCATAAATATGATCAGTTCAACAGAAAGTTTTCATACATTGAACTTAACCTTGCCACATTCAAATTTTCACAAGATGCTACTAAGTAAAGAGGCACATTCTTTTGCTTATAAATCTATTGTCCACAATAAGACTGTTTGGCTGCTTGAAGGATTGTTGCAGTAATTGCCTAAGACCTAGAGTATTAAATATCTGTAACTGTTTTGACCATTTTATCTTTATTTTATTTTAATCTCACATTTATGAAAATCAGACAGCGCATTTAATTATATTACTGAAAACTAATTTACATATTAAGTTACCAATAATAACTTAAAAATCAAAATAGATTATTGGGAACTGAAACTAACCTTCATTCTCATACCTGGTGTTATCTCACACATATCATTCAGGTTTCCTCTTTAACCTTACGAGTGTAATATCCAATACTCTGTACCTAATCACATTAAGATGACTATTCATTTTCATTTGATTGAACCTTTCATATTTGCACAAGCGAAGAACTACACATGAAATGTTATACTATTTAGTTATCTCATTTGACTGCACTAAAAGCATTAGCATTGGAACTGTGCAAACCAATGCTGTAATTTATACAGATTTTGTTGTTAAAACCCTTAGTTAAAATGGATGGATTTGAAGACATGCACATTGTTTTTTAAGACTGCAGAAAATGGAAGTTGACGTCACGCAGAATGTAAAGTTAAACTGCTAATGTAAATGAAGAATGTGGAAGAGCATTAAAGATGTTTTTTGCAGCGAGTTCTCTGCAAATATTCCACTTGAAACTATAGTTCAAGAAAAGTTCAAGGTCCTGCCAAGTTATAAATTTCTTTCAACTGGATTTGCATACTCTGGAGACCTTCAAGATCATTTCATCAAAGAGATGGATACTAGCATTGACTAAAATACTGGATTATATTTTGTCCCCAGCTTCCTGTTCACCTGTTTAAAAATGAATATTTGAATACGGTTTTCAAACTAAGCACATTGATAGAAATAATGGAGCATGACAGTCCACAGTCTGTTCCAGAAGTTTGAAATGAATAGTTTTTTGCATTGCTAGTGTCTGTATGATTGAAAACACCGAAGCAGTGCTAATGACTTTGATTCCCAAATAAGAGTCTCTACTTAGTTGGAAGTTTTAAACTAACCTGAACAACAAATTTTGCATTCCATTTGTTTCCAGCACATACACACTGTCAAATCTTGTTTTTAATTCTTTGTGAAACCTTTGATTTTCCTCTGTCAAACTGGTTTGCCAAACTCATGAATTTAACATCCATTCAGCCTAAACATTAATCCCTATGACTTTTGCATGTGGATTTTCCTTAAAGGTGCATTGCTACCGACAGCTCACATTGTGCATTTATTTATTCACATAACCACTGATCCTGGGAGGATGGACAATGAGGCCTATTCTGTTCATAATGCTCAGGCCTACAGTAATATGAGTAATACTATGATAAGTTTATCATCACTGGGAGAGACAAGGAGGCAGTATTAATCTAAAAATTAATTTTATTCCTATCAGAGAAGCTTAACTATGTCTAACAATTTCCTGTTATATTTAATAAAAATTTACACAAGAAATACAAGTTAGTAAAAAAATATTAATGAACACTTGTTATAAACTAAGACTTTTGGGCTATATAGCTGTGATCAACTGGAACTCTTTTCCTTCCCAAACATCAATGGCTATAGATGACCTCTTCAATGGTGCAGCTATAATTTCCACAATGTGCACAGTTGCTGCCAAGACAACCAGAAAAGTACTTTGGAAATATCAACTGTGTCATTGAAGATGTCAATCAAAGTCACTGATGAAACACTTGGAAAGAGAAGCAGTTTCAGTTGACTATTACTCTATAGCTATAAGTCTTAGTTTATACATGTGACACCAGCTGTGAAAGCCTACAATTTCTATTTAACACTTCTTTATCTATTATGCAAAATGAACCCTTGTAAGTATAATACTTTTATTAAAGTCCAATACAATAATTACGATGATTCAATACAAACCAGAATTTACATCATAGTACAAAGCAAGACATACCTTAGAAATTAAAATTTTTTTAAAAATTGTAAATCTTTAAAAAAGTTTTCATATGGAACTAACACAGTGAAGCCCATGTGAATTGAATCTGTCATCTTAACACTCTTCACGCTTCACTAACCTTAAAAATATACGGAACCGGTTTCAAAAATATGTTATCTCCATCTTCGGCCGTGGACGACTGGTGTGAAAGGTGGTTGTTGCGTAATATCAGAAGCAATGTTCCGCTCTGATGAAACTTTTATGAACTTAAAATTTATATTTTCTTCTTTCGGAATGTCCAAATTCATCAAATGATCCTTATGTTTGTAGATGTAAATCTTTTCCCAAATATCCATTTCTGCTGGTCCCTGTACAGCTCTCAATAATTAAACTTACAGGGACCAGTGAGACGACAGATTCAATACCTTAGAAATTTTACCCATGGGAGTTTCAAGATTAGGAAGGGCAACTAGTTTGCCTTGCATGCCATTTCGTTTGTCAGCAGCATCATGTCCAAGCAAGAGGTACACTCATCAATTCTACTATGCATTATTATTAAGTTTTTGGTGTGAGAGGGTGTAAAACTGGCCATAATTTTACAAAGATTAAGTGCACAGTTTGGAGCGCTGTCTAAGAAACAAATGTATGAGTAATGCAAAAGTTTCACAAAAGGACAACAAAACTATGGAAAATGAAAGTCACTAACACTGTCTTCAGATATGTACAATAGAAACAAAGATTCTAGCCATTTGATCATTTGGCCATATCATGTGACCAACTTTTGACAATTTCTGAAATTACCAACATTGTCTTGAGATGTGTACAATGGAAACAAGCCATTTGGAACCATATCAAGTGTGAACAATGCTTGATACTTTATAAAATCGCTTCTGAGGTTGGGATAAGTTATGGAAGTGCTGAATCTATTTTAGATGACTTGGATCAATGAAAAGTCTCTGCAAAGTGAGTGCCTCCAATTCTCACTCAGGATCAAAATAATGCTCTTGAGGGAGGGTACCACAGGCTTTTGGCATCAAGGGATTATGGAGAATTGTTTTTGCACCAAATCATAACCTGCAACAAAACACGCATACATCACTATACTCTTGAGTCAAAGCAAGCAAGCAAGCATGGAATGGGGAAAAAGAGAAGAACTCACTTCTGTCAAAGCAAAAACTTGCCTGTCAGCCTGGGAAGGTTCTCAGATTTCTAGTACTTCCAATGAAGTTGTTCATTAATTTTTTTTATGAACATTGAACAATCAATGTGCATTTTATCATTTGCCAGCTTCAACTGAGCAAAATATACTTACCAGCAAAAAATACATTAACAATCAATTTGAGCAGTTTTCGTCCAAAACAATGCTCATCTACATACAGCTGCTTTGACAATTAAAAGCTTCAGAAAATTCACTGGACAACATTGAAACACCCTCCCTACAGTCCACACTTATCGACATATGTTTGTATCATTAAAAGAGTATTGGGAATATGGTTTTTCGACAGCAATGAAGATTGAAGGTATTTATGCAAAACTGGCTGGAAACCCAATCCCACTCTTTTTTCAATAATGCAATTAAGAAGCTTTCTATCCAGTGGGGATAGAAATTGGAATATTATAGAGAAAAATTAGATAGATTCCATTTTCATTTAATTTGGTAATTTGGTTTCAATAAATCATCAAAAAAAAAATTAAAAACTTAAATGAAAAAAAACGGCAATAAATTTGCAAGAGCACCCAAGCATGTCTTTTCATATTGTTGTTTTTGATCCTTGTTATACAACCAATGATCATGCAGATACAATGAGCCTTGTGACATTTTCTTTTTCCTTACTAACTGCAATTCGCATCATCAATGTGAACAACAAAGATAAATATATACAGCAGGTACAAAACACTTACAGTGAGTAGTGTGTAAAAATCAGAATGTGACATGGTAAATTCATTATTCTACTTCCCTTTCCTGCAACAATTCCATACTTTTGACTAGTTCTGCCTAATGACTAAGCAAACTACATTTTGTTTTAAATAAGATGCACATGTGCAACTACAGAAATGTTCACAAATATTAGTATATAAATGTCTAAAGGTGAATGGAAGAATAGCTTTGTTTTCTTACAGAAGTAAATTAGAACATTTATTTTAACATTAAATAATATTGAAAGACTTAGAACTAAGAGTTAACCAAAAGTCAGTCCGTAACATCTGGACTTTCACTACTGTTTCTCCTAAAAGCTGCATTTTTGTCAGAGTTGCTATTACGGGTTGCTTTGTGATTCTTGCCAGAGTGGTCTGAGTTAGCTAATCTGTGCTCTCTACGCCATTTCAATATTGCTTTCCATACTCTAAGTTCCACTCCACCCCTGAAAATGCAACATACTTGGTCAATTTATGTATTTTATGAAGATCTTCCTTAATCATGTATTTACAGGTACAGGGAAAAACATCAAAAGCAAGATTTTAAAATAAAGTTAATCATATTTTGACTGTAAGGAAAATTATTATGTATTATGTAATATTTTCCTCTCAAACAGTAGGAGAGCTTTGTGTACCTGAAGTGAGACTGGCCAACAGGTTTCTAGAAGGCTGTTTCTGATCTCATCTTATAATGAATAGCAAAATTGTGTCGCTACTTTTTTCAATGCAAACTACATCTATGAGGGCTGTTTGATAAGTATATGCAAAAACAAAGCAGATAACTTTTTGGGGAAAAAAATAATTTTATTTCTCACATATCTTCTTTCAACTGTATATACTTATTTCAGTGATTTTATAATTAGTTTATCCCAGATATAAAATGTGTTTTATTTATTTATTTCATTGATAACCTCTTCATTTGATGCAAATTTCTCTCCTGCTAGCCATTTGTTCATATTGGAGAGGAGGATGTAAACCAAGTGAGCCAAATACAGAAAATCGGGGACATGAGGAAGGATTTCATACCTTAATCCAATAATTTTGAAGTCAAAATCAGAAGCTGTGCTTTGGTGCATTATCATGATGGAACAATATCATTTTCTTCACCAAATGAGGACGATTCTTCTTGATCACATTATTTAATTGTTCCTATAGTAGTGTAATATTCACTGGTATGGTTTTGCCTTTTCCAAAAAGTCAATTGAAATTATTCTTTGGCAATCCCAAAACACAGTTGCCATCACCTTTCTTGTTATGAGTGCAGTTATCCCAAAGATTAGTTTATGAGAGAATACTTACGGGATCACAAAAAATGGCATTTATGAAATATGTGCCAATGACAGCTTGTGCTTTAGAAAAAGTCTTTCTCAGCGCACAAAAATGTGCTAAGACACAACAGAAATGTTTTCACACTATAATGCTTAGAAATATGGCTGATTGTGTACAGCAACAGTGCAGAAATGCCTTCCCTGTTTTTATTTGAGTGTTAATGCTATATACTGAAACGAATGATATATATTTAATGAAGATGATTCTGCTAATGTGAATTATCTCGTCTCGTTTGTGTTGTGAAAATACCAGAATATGAGGACAAATTTTCATAAAAGAAAATAATAGTTTAGCATAATTATGTTGCGATTTGAATTATCTTAAATTATTTCTCTATATAAGTGCCAGTTATGAATTTTTCATTAAAATCCTACAGAATGCTAACACCACTGTTCATAAACCTATAAATCTGGGCCCTAGAGAATTCACTATTATCATGTTTTTAAAAATGTCAATGTCAACGTCTTATACTATCAAACTGAAGTACTGATTCCAATTGATCATGCATGTTGATATACTTGTATGTACAAATATAAAGTCTGGATATATAAGAATAACGCATTGAGTAATACTTCTGGTTGATCAATTCCTACAGAAAATGTAGCAAGAAACAGAAATCCATACCATAGCTTTCAGCAACATTCCTGTGAAATTACCTGGTTCTTTTCCAATAAATTTTTGTACTTTGGGCCCCTGAAAGAGGCATCCATCTACTATATAAAAAATTTTCTTCAGTGAAAAATGAGGTGCAGAGCTATGTTTAGATGAAGAAATGGCATAAGCATGAAATGCAGGCAGGATTTTCTCTAAGTCAGATACATAAAATGTTACCAGAGACCACAAAAACAACTCTCCACACACTAGCTGCAAGAAACAGGTGTCTCAATCAGATATAATTATTGGAATTTTATAAAATGCAATACAATGTTATATGATTACCTACTACCTGTACAACCTCCTTATTAGCCTACCACAACAGCGCTTGTATGTAGGAACTTATTAATATTATTATTTTGACTTTTAATGTGAGATTAATATCTCATGCTAATGGAGAAAATATAGCACACTGTTATTGATGTGTGAATGTCACTATTTCAATGTCTAAAATACTTTCAACACCAACTGCACCACAAACATTTCACAGCTAATTCATATAACTATTGTCCAACTTATTCCCAAAAATGTCTATGTATTTTAAAATGTTTCTTGTATTCCTATAGCTCCCAATTTTGAGAAAAATAACTAGAAAATCTTTCCATATATGCACCTTATGCAAGTGACTGCATATAACTTTTAAAATTATCTGCTTTCATTCTATTCTCATTTCAGCGACACTTTTTATTTCTGTTCTATTTAAACATACAAGGTCTTTCAAAAGTTCTATGAAGGACCAACAGATTGCAGCAGTAGTTCCAAACCAATTACTGTATCAAAGTCTGTCATCTGCCACAGAAATAGTTATGTGATAATGCTTCACTTCGTAGAGGACCATAGTACTTATTTCTCTCTGTTGCAGTGCAAATGTACCCAAGTTGGAAAAATGGCAAATATCAAACAATGGCAGTAAAATAAATTCTTTGTGGGAAAGAGTATGAGTATGACAGCAATAGAAATTCATACATGACAAATACTCTAGGGAATCCTACATCATCATTTTCAACTGTTTTCAAGTGAACCCCTGAGTTCAAACTTGCTCATGAAAGCTTAGAAGACAAAACAGATGATCAAAATCTGCCACCATACTGGAAATTGTCCAAAAAGTGCACAATAAATTATTCAAGGATTGACTTAATATGCCAGAAATTTCTGAAGCTATAGACATTTCAGGTAAATAAGTATTTTACATTTTGAGTACAAGAAAAAAATGATCTGAGAGTAGATCAGAATGCAAATCTCTGAGAAATTGTTGTGCAATTTAAAAGATCCAGCTGATTTTATCCATCGACTTATGACTAATGATGAAACATGGGTGCACTGCTTCACACCAGAAACAAAACAATGGAAGTATTATGCATGATTCACTAATGCCAAAGAAGGCCAAATGCATGAAGTGACTCATTACTTATCAATTATCAAATGAGGTGTTCAAACTGCTCATCTTCATTTTCCACACGCTTTTGGCATCTCTTATGAAATTATTCATCCCTTGCTATAGTTCATTTCGAGAAATCTGGACAATTTCCTGATGAATATTATTTTTGAGTTCTAGCATTGTGTGCAGGTTAGTATTGTACATATCATTTTTTATTTTACCGCAGAGATAATCACAGGCTGTTAAAACAGGAGATTGAGGGGGCCACAAATTCCTACTAATAACTCTGTCTTGCAGAAACACATTGTGACTTGCTCTCGTGGAATTGTTCACCATGAGAAGCAGCAGAGTCCTACTAAAAAAATGCATGATCATGCTCCATGTTTTTTAATCCTCTGCAAAAAAAAAGGGGGGGGGGTTAGTATGCTTCACGTAAGTAACAGAATCAACTGTATGCTCAAAAAAAAATTGGTCCTATGATTTTTCACCAGTGAGTTAACACACGTGAATCATACATAAAGACATGCTATACCATTGTAAACATACAGGACTTAATACACTTTATATATACATCAAATTAAGAAACAAACAATACAACACAAACTCAGGAACAGCTGAGCTATAACTACGAGTCAGCAAAGACAACAATAACTCTCCACAATGTGGCAAACTACTAGACTTGCTCATAGGAAAAATCCAGCACTGAAGAGGAGAGCATCACTGAACACATGGCATTGCTATGCTAAACTTTTGGACCAATCTAAGGCAAATATATGCCAGAAAAAACTGGGTTTATCAAAGATGAAAATAATCTTGCATCAAGACAATGCTTGCACTTACACACCTATTACTGCAGTGGCATAAATCAATCAGCTACACTATGATTTGCAACTTTTAGAGTTCTTGTATGTTTATGTAAATTAAATTGTAATGTGGTCTGCTGAAAATGGATTAAAATGTATAATTAGCAAATTTATGTAATTATGAAGTTATGTAAATAGTTGCAAAGGCAAAGAGGAAAAATGTAAATTTGAATGTATAATTAATTGATGAAATAAAATCATTCATTCATACTACATTCATCTTATTAAATGGATTTTGTTACATCAGATTTAAATCTCTTTCCAAAAAAGAGCAAAAAAGCTTGGTGAAAAGATTAAGAACTTAAAGTGTCAATTGAGAAGTATTTTGCAGATCTGAAGGAATCTATTTTCATTACAGGATAAAGGCTTTAGAACAATGTTGGACAAGGTATAATAGTGCCCAGGGAGACTATGTTGAGAAATAAAAACATTTTCAAAAGAGTTATTCTTTATTTTATGTTTCACTTTCAGAACTTTTCAAATGACCACTGTAATTAAGAGTATTGCAAATTGTTTCAAAACAACATAAGTTACATACCTGAGACACAACCTTCTGAGATCTTCTCTGGTGAGATAAAGCAAAACATCATCTAGACAGTACTCCTCAAACATGAACTGTAAAACAAAGTTTTCTCCTTTCTAACACTATATATTTGTACAAATCACTTATGTTCTACAGTTGATTAACACTTGTTACTTCTATAATTAACTTTCTCAACTATCCAGCAATTTCCTACAGTGCCAAAGACTGGCCATAAAGCTCTCTCACTACTTACCCTGTCTATAGAATTGTGATCTAGATGCAACTCTTGAAGCCACTCTATCAGTTTGGGGTCTGCAGAAACATCTGTAACACTAATCTGTGGAAGAAGACCAATAGGAGAAACTGATGTATCTACAGATGATGCTCCAGACTTGTTGGAACTGTAACTAAAACATAACAGTTTATGTAAATGTAAATGCTAAGTAGATTTCAAAATAAAAGAATGTCTACTGATAGTGACCCTAATCATTATTGCCATAGCACATCCTACAAATACTGCCATGGTTGGCAGAGGTCATTAAGGTGTAGACTCATGAGCAAGAGATATGGGGTTTGATTTTCACCATGACCATCCTCCCTGAATGAAGTTTTTCCCAGGTTTCCTTAGTCATTATAAATGGCAAATGCTAGGGAGGTACCCTGAACTTAGGCATGAAACACTTCCTTCATTTAAAAATTTCCAGTTTATCATTTCATCTCATGTTATCATCAGTGTTCAAAAAAAAATCCCAACAAATCAAATAACACAAAAAGCAAAAGACAGATACAAAAGATTTATTATAAATATAACAAAAATATTTTAATATATTCTGTAATTATAATGTGCTTGTACTACCATGCTTTCATTGATCTCAATTCTCCCCCACCCCTTTTTTTACTGTGCACGTAACTTTGAACAAAAATTCACCTCTATTCCTAATCTAGTCATCATCCTTAAAAATGTACCTATATGCTATATTTTTTTATTCTAAGCCATTTTTCTTTTATTAGCTAACTTATCCATTCATTAGTTCCTGGACATTCAACACAATATATGAATTGCCTCTTCGGTTTCCTTACAGATGGGAAATATGCCATTTTTTTTTTATTTTTTTAATCTTCTCAATTTCCAACATCCTGATCTAAACCAAGCAACCCTCTCTTTCTCCTATTTGTTGATTATTCCATTCCAAAATTTACCTTCATTTCCTTATAGAAAATAAGCAAGTTTTTTTTCCTTTATTGCATCCTGCATTTCATTCTATTCATATCTTAATATGATTTACTTCCAAGATCTCTTCCTTAGACATTCTCTCTCCATTTATATGAGGGATGTTCTAAAAGTTCTCAGCCTGACTCAAAGATGTTGTAAATATGACCAAATTACCATGATAGTTGTTAAATATCATCCTTTAGGTGACTTGCTGTAAAGTTTCAGATGCATAAGTGTGGTCACTTGTTTGTGACAATTGTGTAGACAAACTAGTGTTAACATTTTCTACAAAATGGATAAAACTAAAATATGACCTGTGATAAAGTACTTTGTTTTGAAGAGTTTAACCTCAACAGAAATACAAAAGGAGATGAATTCCACATTAAAGGATGCTTTCCCTTCATTTTTGACAGTTAAAAAGTGGGCTATGGAATTTAAGCCGCCATTCAAAATGATAAGCACTCAGGATGTCCCAAAACTGCTACGACCAAAGAGATTGCGACAAAAATCACAAATCACTCAATGATCAGTAAGTGAAGTTATGCGAGTTAACTGACATTGCAAAGGCCTCGATAGTCTGTGTCCACTATATTTTACACAAAATTTTGGGTATTACAAAAGCTTTCTGTTCCATGTGTGTTAACAATGATCCAAAAATGCATTCAAATGAACATTTTCCAGACTTGCTTAAATGTAATTTCAGTGAATTACTGTGACATTTCAAAACCATAAATGAAATGTGGATTCAGTACTACATACCAAGACAAAGGAGCAGTCTAAACCATAGGTGGGAACAGGTGAAAGTGCACCAAAGAAAGCAAAAACAGCGTTTATCTGCAGGAAAAGTCATGCTCCGGTTTTCTGGATTTGCATGGTTTGGCATTCATAGTCTTAACTCTAGAAGGACAGAACCATCATCTGGAAGTAATATGCACCACTACTGGACCAACAGCAAAATGCTATTTAGGCTAAATGCCACATCTTGCAAAAATGAAAGTTTTCTTTCATTACGATAATGCACCTTCACACATGTCTGAGACTTGCTGCCAAACTGCATGACCTTTGCTTCCAAGTGGTTCTACATCTGCCAAATTTGTTGGATTGGGTCCCAGTGATTACTTTTTGTTCCCAAACCTGAAGAAATGGCTGGCTAGTCGAAGATTCACAACAAATTGTGAGGTTGAAGCTGAGGCATGCTTATTTTTCACAGCTGGACAAATCTTATTTTACTGAGGGTACTAAAAAGTTGGAAGCCGTTGGACTAAATGTATCAATTTACAAGGTGACTTATGTTGAAAAATAAAAGTAACATTTAAGAAATCTTGTACTTTCTTGGTCAGACAAAGAACTTTTAGAATGCCTCTCATACATCTCCAATCATATTTTTTTCAATTCATCCTTTATCTTATTAACCCAACTGCTAATGCACATATTGTTTTCCTGATATTTCACACACTGCTTTAATATAAGTTCTTCATTCAATTGGTCAATATTTTAATGCTTGCTCCATCATCAAACCTCTCACACCAACCTTTTCCTGTTTAAGTAATGCCCTTCCATGTTGCAGAATTTTGTGAAACATTTAAAAATACCTTACTTTTTTTTTTTTGAATGATTTATTTATGGATGCTCTTTAACAGCTCAGTCATCAGCGTCCCATTCAACTCAGGGTGTGAAATGGCCGACAAATTTTGCTCAGAGGCCTCTCTTTCAGGCTTGAGGTTCTTTTTCATGCCGTAAATGTACGACACGGGACCCACGGCTTTACTTCCCTTCCGAAGGAAGCCATACTTAGGATTTTTACGCTCGAAAAAATCCATCGGTCCTGGCCGGGCAAGTATGGTAACCACTACACCACCAGGACCAAAAAAAAAAAAAAAAAACACACACACACACACACTTACAAAACATAATAAGTACCTGACCCAGTTTCTCCCAAAAACTCTCTATACCCCATATTTCTATACCATAACCCCATCTGGACCCAACTAATGCTCCTTAAACTCTTTCCATCCAATTAACACTCATAATTAATGCTGTATATAGACATTTCCTTATCAGTTTCTAAACTTACTCTTTATCAAAGCCAACTTCTTATGTTTTTCCCAATGATCTTGACTGCTTATTATAACACCTAGGTACACCAATCCTTGTCTATTGAATATTCCTACTCACCATAATCCATTTTTCCTTTTTTCTTAGTTTATTGCCTTTCTTCATAATCATTAATTTGGTTTTATTAATATTCATATTTAAACCTTATTCATCACAAAATCTTACAATTTCATTTATAGCATTTTGGAAACCAATAACTAAAAAAGAGCTAACCATCAAACCATCTGCATTAAGTAACCATGGAATTTTCATATTATTTATTTTATGGCATATGTTTATTCATTTTATTTAAGCCAATCATTATGTCATCTAATGAATTGAATAGAATAAGATTCAGTTTACATCCTGTGTAAGTTCCAAATTGCTGATTTACTTCTGAGGTAATATCATAACTTCCCGACTCAATATAAAATTTATGGTATAAATATAATTCAATAAATTGACCATCTCTTTGCTAAAACATATCTTTGATATCTTATACCAAAGTGCAAACTGTTTATGCATATGTTATCTTCAAACTTTGAAAAAAAACTTATTAAAAAATATCTGTATGTGATGCATGAGAAAAAATACTACTACATAAAATAAATCTATCAATCATATTTCTGATGATACCAAAAAGAAAATATGATTAATTGTGGATATTCTACTTTTAGAGTCTTACATATAATTCTATTAAACAAGAATACAAATTAATAAAGTTAAGGAAGTAAACTTGGGTAAATGATGAAAAGTGCTACTTAAGAACAAATTATAAGATCAGCTAAAAACTAGAACCTGAAATTAATTTTATTATAATATTAAATAGAAATGGACGTGATTAGGTAATAAAATGTATATACAAGGGCAGATCAAATATCAACCTGGAATTTTCATCTTAGGACTCGGGTAGTGAGCAGACCAGTTCGTAATCTTGAATGCCTGAAGTTGATTCCCAACCAACATGACTTCATCAAGTCATTCCTTTCATCATTAGCATAATGAATGAGCAAGTAGTGTACCCATCCATTGCACAAAATATAATTTTAAATTTTCTCACCATAGATGTCAAATCTGCTCTGGGCACAGTTTAGGGAAAAAATCCAAACTCCTTTTAAAACCCAAGTGTTTGATTAGAATAAGTTTTTGTCAGGACAGGAAGCGCAGGTAAACAAACCATACCAATAATGGCCACAGACAAGTGTAACAGAAGAAAACATTCATTGATCATTACGGCAGACACGCAAGAAAGTTTTGAGAAATAGGAATAGGAATAATTTAAAGGAATGCTCAGTCCATCATCATTCATCTTGACTACCAAAAAGTATTTGTCAGATGAGTCTCTTTATCTGCTTGCCCAGGAACAAAAACATGCTTATACTGAAGTTTGTCAAAGACTTCTGACTTGCTACAAGGAGGGAAAGGACTTTTTATACCATATGATCAACCTTGGATCCAACACTATACACTTGAAGCATCAAGCAAAAGAAGGGGGAAGATGCACTGATACAGGCAAAGAGAGGCTTATTAGCTGGATAGGTGCTTGCAACTGTGCTTTTTCGATTTTGTGGCCACCTTGTTGTTTGAGTTTCTTCATGAACAAAGAGCAGCAAAAGCTGATTACTGCTGCTAGCTTCTAGATAAAACAAAAGTTGCCTATTGCAACAAATGACATCCTGTTCTCAATGCAAGACTTCATATTGCTGCTTTAAGTCCAATAACTGGAATAAATGCACTGGACACATTAGAACTTCTTACATATAGTCCCTGTGACTATCATTTGTTTGGGTCACTTAAAGAGTTTAGGAATTTGACAATAATCAGAGGTAGAGGAATTTGTGCACTACTGGCTGCAAATGAGTCTATCTTCTTCTTTAGGGTGGAATTAAAAAACTGCCAATTCAATGGAAAGAATATATTTCTAAAATTAGGAGAAAATGTACAAAAGTGACACGTTACTTCTGTATCTGTTCATCGATTTAATATAATTAAAAAAATACAATCCAGTTTATATCTTGATTTACCTTTGTATAATCTGTGTAAATGTAGTAAATTTAGTAATTTCCCTTTCTTGTATGTTCAGCAATTTTAAAGCATCATTTAAGTATTTCTTATTTCACTGCAAGGATGTCACCCATGTATCTGAGCCACACTTTAAAAATGTACGGGAATGATTTTGTATGAAGCTTTAAAATTGGTAAAGCTACAAGATAGGGAAATTAAATTCACCTCTGAAACAGAACAAGACATTATTCCTTTTCTTGACTTAAAGATTATAAGAACAGGCAATAATTTGAAATATAAGAAAGGATATATTGACTGAAAATTACATAAAAGCAAATAGCTTCAGTCCCACAGCACACAAAAATGCAATTCTCAACAGCTTAGCACATGAACTAGTTTACATATCCATGAATTAATTCGAATACAGTGAAGAGTACTCTCACATATACAAACGGCAAAAGCCAATGGATATGACCAAGAAATTGTAGATAAGAAAATCAAGAAATTCAAACAAGAGAGTAGATTAAAACAGGTTACAACAATGAACAAAGTAAAGAAACTACCATTCAAAAGAAATTTATTTATCATCCATGGGCCACCAAAAAATTCCAGAAAATACTCGAGAGTTTGGTATTACTTCTCCCCAGTGAACAAATTCAGCCCAAATAATCTGCTCAAATCCGGTGATGATACAATACCCGATATGAAGAAGCCAGGAATCTATAGAATCAATTCCTTGGGATGCACCAAATTATATATTCGTAAAATAAAAAGAAGCATTGAAACTACGCTAACAATAATGAAGAGACATCAGGACAATCAGAGAGATAAATCAGCAGTTGCTTATCACTTTTTGAGAGAGAGATATATATGATATAGAAATAGAAGACAAATTACGGAAATTCCTAGATAGATCTTTGGAGTTTGGAATATGCAAAAAAAAATTATAAAAAAAATATGAAGGTAAAGTTATGAACTTCAAGATCCCAACAAAAGATATGTTCATCCAAAAGTTCATAAAATGTCCACAAGAGCTACATCAAGTTCATCTAACCATCAACGAATCCACAGTCGACTCACAGCTGATGATGTAGGGAAGCCTGTGAAGCATGTTTTGTATAATTCAATGGTAAGTGGAGCATAAGAATATTAAATTAACTCACCAGCTAAGTAATAAAGTTGCTAATAAAGTAACTAATAAAGTTGCTTCACTTTATTAGTTCCAACATAAAGCTAATTTTAATTTTAAAGGAAACAAATTGCAAAATTATGAATATAACCTACCCTGTATCTTGTCGATACCTGGACACAAGGTTGAGTTGTTGCATCATCTGACTCAGCAGCTGAACTTGGAGTTTATGCTCCTCTAAGCCTTGCTTCAGCAGAGCCTGGTAAGACCGCTGACTTTCCAGCAATTCCTGCAACAATCTAACACAATACTTCATCAAACAATGCTGTTTCTAGCAGATGTAGACTGCTGTGATAAATATTTCACAGCACAGGGAAGTCCTCCTATTTAATTTAATGCAGTGCAGAAGATGTAAGTTCCAGTTTTTCTCTGAGGAAAAGATTTGATTTTAGAATGTGAATATGATGACATGGATTACTGCCTTATAGGTCAAGCAGTCAGAAAGCTTCCACCAAGATTATTTGAGATTGATCTCAGAAGGTGGATATGGAATTAATAATGGAAAAATAGTATTAGGGTATGTTTCCTTTGAATAATTCAATGCCTCTTGCCACCATTCTATTAATGTCCCTCCTTATTCTAAAGTCAGTTCTCACTTTTAAACACCCATAACTTTAATCTTATTTTGATTTAAAGTAAAACACTAAAAATCATGTCGTCACATTAAAACTCTCTTTAAGTTTCACAAACACACACACACTACCAACATAGAATGCTAGAGTTACTAAACAATAAGGAGTTCATTGAAGTGGAAAAAAATCCCCTACACAAATGCAAGAAATCAATAGAAGACATATTAAAAGGAAATAGCTTACTCACAAATTCAGATGTTTACAAAATCAAAATACCTAATCCATCAATAGCTAAAATAATAGGATTACCAAAAATACACAAGCCAGGAAAAGACATGAGACCAATAATTAACAATATCAATACCCCATGTTACCTCCTAGCCAAATGGTTAACTACACGATTTAATACATTTCCCAAATTCCCAAGTCTAAGTATAAAAAACTCATTCGATCTTATAAACAAAATCAAAGATAATAAACTAAACTCAAATGATATCATGGTTTCCTTTGATGTAAAAGCATTGTTTCCAAGCATTCCAAAAGAGAAAACCCTGAATTTGTTAAAAAAATGGCTACTATCTATCAACATTGCAGAAACACACACAAAAGAATATGTAAAACTCACAGAACTATGTTTAAACCAAACCTACTTCACATTTGAAGGAAAGTTTTATAAACAAAAATCAGGTTTAATGATGGGTAGTCCACTATCTCCATTTTTGGCTGATCTGTTCATGAGCTATTTTGAAACACATATAATGAAAGCCTTCCCATACATATTCAAAACATGGTACAGATATGTTGATGATGTGTTTGCCATTGTAGAAGATAGATTCATAGAAGATTCATTGAAACTGTTGAACTTGCAAGAAAAAACCATAAAATTCACTATGGAAACCGAGGTTAATAATACTTTACCTTTTCTGGACCTAAGGATAATAAAAAGGAATAAAAATATAGAATTTGGTATATACAGAAAGGACACACATACCGACAATTACATAAAAGCAAAAGGTTTCAACCCCAGACCCCACAAGGAAGCAGTATTCAATAGTATGACATATAGGCTAGTTAATACACCACTCAGTAAAGAAGAATACAGGAAAGAATATGCACATATAATACACACAGCAGAAATAAATGGATTTAACAAACAAATGGTAGATAAAAAAATAAAAAGATTTAAAAATAAAAAGGAAATTAAACTAATCACCACACTCAGTTCTTCACTTAAAGAAAATACCTATCAAAAATTCACATATCACCCTTATGTTAACCATAAATTCCAAAAAATTTTCAAAAAGTACAACATTACTCTAGCACCAATAAACAGATATAGCGTTGGTAAACTATTAAATCTAAATAAAATTAAACAAAAAAAGAAGAAAGAAGAACATTCAGGTATATATAGAATTAATTGCAAGGATTGTGAGAAAATATACATAGGAAAAACAAAGAGAAATCTGGGGATAAGATTAAAGGAACACTGGAGAAATATTAGACACAAACAAGTAGAAAAATCAGCAGTGGCTGCATATTTTTGGAATGAGAATCATGAAATAGAGAAGGACATAACATTACTAAAAACAATTCAACATCCGAAAGAACTTAATATATGGGAAAAAAAATTTACATAAAAAAATATGAATACAAACTTATGAATTTTGATATACCGGAAGCAGACAACATATTGTTTAAGTTCATTAACAGACCACCAGAGCAAGCATAGTAACATACATACTTTGCTGAAATTGGCTCCTCAGTCGTCGTTTTGGTTGACAATGTGAGGAATGTACCTTACGAAACATGTACCAAAATTACTTTTATAAGTGTGTTTGTGAAACTTAAAGAGAGTTTTAATGTGACGACATGATTTTTAGTGTTTTACTTTAAATCAAAATAAGATTAACAAAAGTTTCACTGTGTGGATTCCCAAATTCCGTAAACATATAAACCCATAACTTTGGCAAATTTTTAGATTCTCAAAAATTAAAGGATTGAGAAATGGAATTTTATTATAACAAGAACAAACAAGAATATTATAAAAGAATAAACACAAAAAAGTAAAATATTACCACCACCATTATGTTCAATAAGAAATATCATTCTTATATACTTAGTAAGTGTATTTCTAGCATGTTTTCTATGAGATTCAATATAGATTGCTTTATTTCCTCACAAGTAGTAGGTCTATTAAGATATATACCTACTTTGAAACAGCCCCATAACCAGTTAATCAGTCAGAATTATATCTGGGACTTCCGAGGCCGACTGTTTGGAAAATGCCTACTAATTACATGGTGTTGCTTAATATGATTTCACAGTATTGCAAATGAGAGGTGGAGACCATCTTGTACAAAACAATATTTTCATTCTGTAATACTGGTATTACAAAGTCTTATAACATTCAAAAACATTATTGCTCTTTTACTTTTACAGTTTTCATTTGTCCATTTTCTCCTTCTGATATATGGCTCTATTATAAAATGTGATTTTTACCACACCAGACAGTAATCTTGGCACAATTGTGTTCAGATTATTTTTATGCCCATAACACAACCGTGAGTGTTAAAATCGCTATTTAATTTGAAATGTATCTCATCTCTCCACAAGATTTTGTCTAGCCATTCAAAATTATTCTGAATTTCTACGAACATTTGGAAAGCAAAGGTGACATGAATCTGCTTATCTTTTTCTTCGAGTTCAAAAACATTTTCATTTTATAGGAACAGAACCAAAGCTGTCTTTTTAGAATTTGCCACACTTGAGTTACTCACTTCCAAATGCACTGCAACCTTATTAGCAGCACAATGTAGAACTTTCAAAAACTTAGTGAATTCCTTGCAATTCAAACTAGAGCCTGCATTCACTTTATTTTCTACTAATTTTAGTCTATCTGATAGGTTTCTAATGGTAACTGCACCAATTTCCTCAATTTACTCACCATATTACAAAATTATTTTGCAGAGCAGAATTCATCACTCAATCCATGTAATATTACGAATCTTCTCAAAACATTGGGATATTGCCTATTGCATTCAAAATGGCACTGAATGAGGCCAGTATAAACTCATAAAGACAAAACCATTCTAAATATTATTGTTCAAAAGCTGCTGTTAGTATTCTAAATCATAATTGTTTATAAAAGTGTGACACAGTTAACTTATCACAAAAGTTGTTTAACAAATGTATAAGCGGAGGGGAGGGGGGAACCTAATCCCACTTAAGCATTATGTTATCTATAAGTTTAATATGCACAAAATATATAATTATTTCAACCTGGGAAGTTACTTTAGAATAACTCTATGCAATATCCATCCTAACCTGTGCCATCTATAGGGAAATTATTTCTCAGCACACCAATGGCCATCAGCCCCTATCAGGACAAGTATCTCCCAGCATACTGAAGCGTGAAAATGCAGTGCATTTCCCATTTATAATACAACATACCATGTTATCTGACCAGATACTAAATGCTTATTTTCTCTAGGAAAGCACACAGAAAAAAAAATGTATAAAACAAATAAATGTTGCATTTTCTAATCTTTTTAGTCCCTGGCTCATGTACCAGAGATTATTGCTCATTCCTTATTACCCATGTATTCCTAAACATCTTCATAATCAACATCCTAAACTAACAATGGTTAATTACAGAACATGCAATAAAAAAAACCTTTATGCTAATCTTAATTGTTACTACTATACATTACATCTCCTACCTTAAATTTTCTGCTTTCAAAACACCCATTTGTTCTCTGTATTCTATCCGAAACTTTGTTGAGCTGGGGAAGCTATCAACTGTTTTCTGTGATTTCTGGGAATTGACTGTGGAGACTCCTGAATTAGAACCTTCCTCCACATTCTCTCCAGAGCCGCCATCACGATGATCTTGCACTTCCAAATGAGCCCCCAACTCTATAACAAGACAAATATCCTATCTCAAGCATGCCATTACGTTTCCTTCACTAAAGATGCTGTATAAAGGGTTTAATCTTTCTACTTTTGAAGCATTTAAATTCTTTCCCTCACTGATGAGCATGTATAATTTCCCTTAATTACTGCATAATAATTAGAGGTTCTACACAATGTTACCATCATTAATTTAAATACAGAGGTTATTCAAGAATTAATCATTCACCAGAATCAATCCTGAAAGCGCCTTGTCATAAGCGCCTAGCCTCTTCCTAACTCCTAAAATGAAAGCTATCAATATTTCCTTAAATATTCAAAACATGAAAAAAATTATAGGCAACCAAATCCGAATTTGGACTGTGCATTTTATCATTTGTACTTTCAATTCTTGGAGAAATTTCATTATTTATAATGTAATGTGCATAAGCAACCTGAAACTCTGCTTCTTGCAGAATGAATAATCTCTTGTGCATATCACAAAGACTATTAAAATATTGCAATTTCATGTCAATAAAGCAATTAGATAGGTAGATAAAGAATTTTGCAGCACACTCATAAAAACTGCATATTTTTTCATTACACAGATGAATAATTAATTGTACCCATTGGCAATTGCTGCAGTGCCATCTAGGGAACTTCATAAAATGTACATACATGCATTGGATTTATTTCAAGATGAGTTGAATTCTATTAGTTTCTTTCATTGACTGTATTATATTTTCCTTTACTTTGTTATACAGCAGATGTATTTCATGCAATGGCATTGAATAAAGCAAGAACAAGTTGCAAATATAGCAGAAATAGTGTTATGAAAAGACAAGTACTGTATAGTTAGATCTAGCATAGTCAATATAATCCAGCTGAGCTTATATGAACTTAAATTTAGTGTGCAGGACTTTTAAACTAAAAGATATTCATGAAGAAATTGGCAATGTAAAACAGAAAGACTGGAAATCTTGTGTGCAACATGCTGGAAAACTACAAGATGCCTTCAACAATGAAATAGAAAATTTGAGAACCAATAATTGTAAGTTTACAGGACTCAGATATTAATGCAACTGAATCTGGAGAGAGAAAACCTCTCAGGGGCTACTAGCAGTGCCATTTGAGTACTATAAATAATTTATTATATTAACAGTGTGTGTGTCTGTGAGGAGCGAGGTTAGCAACCTGCAATATTCTGCTAATACTTCTCATTGTTGCCATATAAAACTCTTCTTGACAAGCAATGTAAGTATTCCAAAGACTTTGGGATGACAGGCTGTAGAGTACAAGATAGCAATGACAATCTTTTGTTCCTTTGTGCAATTGCTACAGACAGGCAATTTCCAACCAACATTTCAATATCACTTAAGCTTCAAAGGACACTGCAATTGGGAATGACATAGATAACCATCATTTTCTTTGATTTCGGGTCACAGTGACAGGCAATGATACTGTGGACATGTTAGGAATTCCCACAATTGAAACAATAAACAATTACTCCATTTTGTTTTTTGTGAGAAGTCAAATGACAACAAAGCTTTTTTGCATGAAACTTTTGTGCACAGGTTCTGAGGCTGTAGGTCACTTGCGGATTACAGATAATTCACATTGATTACAAAATTACAAACTACAAATGTGCCCAAATAATAAATGCAAACTGTGCTCATGGCAATACATTACAGTATATATCAAGCATCAATAACATCACTATATTGTCCAAAAATGTTCACTATTATTTTAAGAAACTTCAATTGTTAAAATTTTATCTCCAAACCCTCTGAAATAATTTCCAGACAGTATTGGTTTGAGGAACTCACCCCAAAGTTTTCCCATCATTTTTGTCATACTCTGTATATAAGGAAGGTAATGTTAGAACATTTAATTCCTTAAAAATTAGTTTACTGGGAATTAAATGTTCTAGCATTAAGAAGGATCTTTTGTATTGCACTCATACCTATACCCAAAGATGTCTGAACCTCAGCTTAGGTGATTTATAAATCTTCTTTAACAATTTGACACACAGCATCAATATTTTGTCCCTATGGTATGTTGACACTTGCAAAAATGGTAAGTATGCCCATATAATCTCTTCTGATATGAAATATTTAGAACATCTTTATTGTTTCATTTACATAAGATTTACTCAGGACATGTTTCATGAAACAATTATCCACAACCTCAGCTGTTAAATGACTGTTGGATCATTCGTAGAAGTTGGGTAGGTAAGTATCTGGGTTGACTCTGGTGGTCTTATGATAAACTTGAATAAAGAGCTGTCTGCTTCTGGGATGTAGAAATTCATAAGGTTTTGCTCGTGTTTTTTATATAAATCCTTTTCCATATGTTTAATTCTTTTGGTTGTTGAACAGTTTTTAATAACTTGATGCCTTTTTCTATTTTATGGTTTTCATTCCAAAAATGTGCTGTTACAGCTTTACATTCCTTCAACCTAATGCCTATATTTCTCTTTATTTTTCCTATGTAGATTTTTTCACAATCCTTACAATTAATCTGGTATTGAATAAAAACCACAAAATAGAAAAAGGCATCAAGTTATTAAAAATTGTTCAACAACCAAAAGAATTTAACATATGGGAAAGAATTTATATAAAAAAACATGAGCAACACCTTATACATTTCAATATCCTGGAAGCAGACAGCTCTTTATTCAAGTTTATCACAGGACCACCAGAGTCAACCCAGATATTCACCTACCCAACTTCTATGAATAATCCAACAGTTGTTTAACAGCTGAGGATGTGGACAATTGTTTCACGAAACATGTTCTGAGTAAATCTCATGTAAGTGATAACCTGAGAGTGTTCTTAATATTTTGACTTAGAAGAGATTATTAATGCATGTTTCACTCTATTCAATTCCAAATTGAATTAATATTGAAATATGCCCATGTTTAAATTCCACTAACTATTCATACGCTCATTGTTGATTATGTTTATCTGCAAAAAAATGTTAAAGATTTTGGATGCATGTTTTGGCACAAATGACCATCACAGAAATGAATAAAATCATAGAAATTCACAGCCCAAAAGGTCTTGTCAACTTAAATCCTTTAATTTGATAGAATGTTAATTTCTAGCGGCTAAACTATTTTTGTAAATAGCAGCATATTGGAAAATGAATTGCATATATTATTGAACAAAATACCATCAAGTTTATTCCTTTATACACATTAGTCGGCATAAATTTTCAGTATGACTGATGTAACCATTATAACATACCTACCAAACCTTCTATGACCATTATCTATTAAGCACCTGCAGTATTTTATCATAAGAGGCAATTTGTCAGATTAGTACTAATCTAGCATTTAAAAGGTTATAGTCCTTATCCAATTTTATTTAATTTATACATAAATGATATAATTAAAAAATAGAATAAAGAAACAAATAAAGGAAATAAAATCTTATAATACAAATTACATATAAACATTATTTGATAAGGTGTATTGTAATTTTTGGAATTACTGAATGGCTTTATTATTATTATTATTATTATTATTATTATTATTATTATTATTATTATTGTTGTTGTTGTTGTTGTCATCATTGACATCATCATCATGATCATCATCATTTAATGGTAAGTACAGAGGATGAACTACAATGGAAAATTTTATTAATTATTATATAGTTTTAAAATATACACCAAAAAATATCAAGTTGATTCTATAATGGTATTTAAATAAAATTACCTAATAAGACACCTTACTTAAAAACTTTAGCAATTTTAATTTTGATCTCTTGCTAGATACAGAAAACACAATAAAATATTTGTACTCAAATGATGCATAAGAGAGGACATTAAGAGGACACCTTTAACATATACAGACAAAACTGGAAGGATCACTAAGAATGAAACAAAAATCATGTCCAAAACAGATAATGAAGAAGTAAAAGAAGAAGATGATTTCATTTTATACAGTATAAGAATAACAAATAAATAAACAACAAAAATGTGCTTATCACTTACCAGGAGAGAGTACAGTAATAGCTGCCTGCACAGCATTTCGGACTAAGTTATCCAATGCAAACATCCAATGTGGTTTGATACTATGGAGTCTCAAGACAACATTAACCTGCAATTAAATTCAAATGATGTATGTATGCTATTTTAAGACAAATCTGAATGTGTAATGTGCATGCATCTGTTTATTTATGTGTGAAATCTGACCTTATTGCAAACGAATATTAATATGTTTAGCAAGCATTCACTAGCACATTTACAACACCAAGGGAAAATTAGGACAATCTGCAGAGTTATGGGAATGCATGTGCAGCTAACAGCTACTTGTCAAACACAAGAGAAAGCTACCAATTGATGATATAACTAGCATAATTGCCTGGAATCATGCCAACAAGGACAATGTGGTACAATTAATATTGTCATTTCTCCAGAAATATTTGCCTGAACAGTGTTCTTTTATATAGATTTGCTATTCAGTATTTGGTTCCAACATTGGTATTTATTATATTTATTATTTACAACCTGGGAACACATATTGTTTAAAATTAAAAAGGAAAAAAGTATTTTCCCTCTTCCTTTTTCTTATTATGTGCAACAACCCCAACAGCACTTTCACTTAAGGTAGTCTTCCAAAATAATTATAACATAATTCTACAGAAATCTCACATCATAATCTTAATGATGGGTCACTATATGAGCATTGTGCTCACTGATTATTTTAAAGCATGAAAAATTTTAGATCCTTTTATGTTATAAATTTGTCTTTTTTTCTAGCTGACTTTTTGTTCTACTAGCATAAGCTGGTGCAATTTGGAGTTAATGCATCAATAATACGTCTGCCAATAATAAGACCTACTTAAGATCCCGTGTTATTGTGAGTGTTTTTCTCATTGTACGACCAACTATACGGGGTTCTTTTTCTGCAGATGGTGGAAGATTATTTTAACATAAATGGATCTCCATTTATTGAAAATTGTCCTTTATTTTAAAGTTCATTGGCATATAAAGTCTTTTTTTATCTTTAAAATTCCTTTTTCTTTTGAAAAGCCAATGTATCTGTTAGCCAAAAAATAGCTACCATTATCTTGTCAAGAATATTTTCCATTACTGAGAAGAATTATGTGACTTCATTTGTGTTATTTTTTCTAATGTTCAAAAATTAAGACAGTTACAATGATTTTCTTGTGTGAAAATAAGTAGAGGGTATAGACAAATTAGCACTCCAAGTACCTCCAAGGGCTGACCTGCACACTCTTCATCTTCAATGCTTTCTTGACCCATTCAAAAAAGTATTCCTTTATGGTAGAGAATGAGGGGAATGCTTCCCCATATACCGCATTCAATCACTGTTTAATTTCATTTTGAGTAAGTCCTTCTTTTGTGAAGAACTTAATGGCAGCTGGATACTTCATTTTGAACATGTCATACTCTTCTACACACAGCCTTCTTTATGCAACTACATCTGAACAACTGAACACAGAGGAGCAGAAGTTACAGCTGCAATTATTTACTTAACAGATAAGGTATGACACTAGATAAGGGTTTTGTAAATGTAATAATCCTTATCGGCTAGGCCAGAAACTTATGAACCTATATATACAAAATACTTACAGCATCCTGAAAGAGATAGATAGCAAAATGCAATTGGCTGATGGCAGCTGCATCAAAATCCAATTCTTCTTTCAATGTGTGGATAGCATTCTCTATTACCTGTCGGTTCTGATCAGATATATAGTCCCTCAAGCCATGCATTATGATTTCCAGGTGTGACTGCAATGTTAACACAAGAACTTTTCATTAGCATATTCTAACTGACATATCATTAATAATTAATATTAGTTAACATTCATATTAGTAATATGAAAAATTTCATTACACATGACATAAATAGTTTTTCCTCTCATGATAAATAACTTTTTGAGTACCCTAGCTCTCACAATCAAATTTACCAGAATTGAAAAACACCATCATGTCTCTTTTAAATATACCAAGTTACAGGAGTTATATACGTACCATAGTCAGCACTGTTTCACCAACATCCTCATGGATATTTTTCATCCACACTTCACATATCTTATGTTCATCTTGAGTAAGGACCCGTGACAGAGTCATTCGCCTCTGAGAGTCCTTCTTCAGAAGATAAAAACCATCTTGTTCAGCTGCCTCACCTAAAACAGGTGCCCCACCAGGTCCTTTTGCTCCAGGGCTTAGGTCCACTTCAGGTGAAAGAAGACCACCTGATGAACTTCTCCTTGTGATGCTAGGTGTCTCTGGTTCTGTCTCACATGTTGTTAAGCTGCATATTGAATTTTTTTTTTTGAGGTCTTATAGTATTTTCTTACCCTTCCCAATATGTATATTAATATACATATTGAGAGAATCTGACAACCATAACCATGAACTGAGTATTGTAAATTTTATTTAACATTGACAGGCATACTTTATGTTCACTGTTAACAATAAAATATAAAGCAATTATATTATCTGCTGCTTAAAATTGCAATAAACCTTTACAAATTTCCAAATTTTTGAGTATGCATTTACTAAGTCTTTATATGAAAATGACTAGGCATTTTGCAACATCAATCCATAATTGAAACCTGAGTTTCTTTCTTATTCTTCAGTATGTTTATATTCTGAACTTACATAGACAACCTAATGAACTAGTAATATATATATATATATATATATATATATATATAATATTTGTTTAATACATTATGAAAAATATGTAAACTCTGTTACCTATAGAGTGACATATATTGTATCTACCATTTTCAGCTGGAAACATTGCCTTTTGAGACAATAAATGGAATGATTAAAATGATGTAAATGAGTCCAGAGCTCTTTGCATCTAAAGTTACTTGGCATTTACATTTTCAGGATCAAGGAAACTCCTGAAAAAAACCTTACCCAAGCTACATTCTCAATCAAGAATTGAACCCGAGCCTGCAGGTTGACAAGTAGGTGTGCTAGCATCTGAGCCACAGTGCAGGACACTGTGAAAATGTGATAATTTTATTTGGTAATGAAATGAAAGATGACATATTTGCATTTATAGAAGGTACACTAATGTCAGCATTTCTTAAAAATAACATCTGGTAAACGTCCTGCATCTGCATCTATGAACTGCAGGAGGCAGTGCTAGATGCCTCTTGACTCATTGAATCATGTATGGGTTTTATGGTGCATTGCAGTTTTCAAGTTCTCAAAGTTATGCAGATGAAGGTAAAGACTGTTTCCTTCAATATCCTCAGGAAGTAATCTGGAGCTGTTAAATCTGAGAAGTGGGAATGGCCAAGTTCAACTGTTGAAGCATGAAATGAAACGATTAGAAAATAAATCTCAAAAGACAACCATTTGCACGTAGCATAGCACCAAATAGCTGGAACCAATTAGTCAACCTTCTACCCAGTGATTAGTGCAACATTCTCACATGACAATTGCTGATCATTGGGACTCTATTTCAGCACTACATATATGCTCTAAATTCTCTGGACATCTGAAAACTTCTCTGACATGGTGGATTACAGTTCTGAACACTACCAGTGGCTCTCAAATATCTTATCTACCTAATAATACTGTGTTGCTCTAACACAAGTTTATGGTAATCTTATTACTATATCAAAATGCTTGCAGCCTCTCCTGAACAGAGCCTGTTCAGATGAATGCTTCTATTGCCGCAATCTGTTTGCACTGCCAATCTTCCAGGGCAGAATAACTGCTGGTTTTGTAGCTATCTATACATGTTATGATTCCAGCTCCTGTGTGCCTTGAGCCCAATTCAACAACCAACCAAAACTGATAGTTATAATATATGCCACCATATAATTCATTCTAAGTGTATTGTTGATTTAATAACTTATTTTTGACATTACAAGGAAGTAAATGCAAATTTCTAGGCTGTTAAAATCTGTAGTAACAGCAATAATTTTTGTACTTCAAAGAGTAAAACATTTATAAAAATAAAATAATTTTTCCATTTAAACAAAGTACAAGGATGGATTTTCCTTTTTTTTTTTTTTTTGTTTATGAATATATTTTCCCACACTGATAATTCTATGGCTTTTTGAATATCTTTAAAGGGGTGCATGTGTGTGCGCGCATGCATGCGCGTGCTGGAAATGGTATGCTATTGCTGATTTTTTTCATTTGCATTTCTCAATAGTAAGTAAACTACTAAAAAAAATGTAATCATTCTAAATGAGGAACAAAAAAGATTATACCAGACAACCCTATCATACTCACAATCTATGGCCTACTGAAAATACATAAACCTGGTAATAAAATAAGACCTATACAAAAGCCAAAGCATAAAAAAACTCATCAGAATTAATGCAAAAAATCAGATATGTAAAACTGGAAAAGAGGGATTTGCTAAATTTTATGATGTGATCTCTCTGTTTCTTAACATCCCCAAAGAAAAACTAATAAATATCATAAAAAAAATGACTAACCTCAATAAACCTACCTAAAGAAGTAACAGAACAGTATCTGAACCTCATCAAAATTTGCATCAATCAAACCTATTTCACATTCAGAGGCAATATATGTACACAAAAGAAGGATTTAGCTATGGGAAATACACTCTCACCATTCTTAGTAAATATGTACACTAGTTTCTTGGAAACAAAATAATTGAGGCTTTCCCCACATATATACAAATGTTGGTGCCATTATTTGATGATGTCTTTGCAATAGTAAATGAAAAATGGAAGAGGATGCAATTAAACTACTTAACCTAAAAATAGCACCATTAAATTCACAATGGAAATTGAAAATAACAAGATTCTTCCCTTCCTGGATATAAAAATTATAAAAAATGACAATATTCAGAAAAGATATCCATACAGATAATTATACAGAATGGTCAGAACTATCTGTACAAACTTTAGGAACAAGAAAAATCATATGAGCATATGTCTGGAAATGCATACAAATTGGAGTATCGAAAAATCATAGATATAGTATAGTAAAATGGTTACACAACAGATGTGATCAAAAAGAAAATAGAAAAATTCAAAAAAACCAAAAACAAAAGACACCACCACACTGAAAGACTACAAAGGCAATCATATATATAAGAAATTTACATTTCATCCATGCACATACCAAAAATTCCCGAAGATTTTAAAGATGCCAACATTATTTTGGCTCCAATGAATAAATGCAGTTTTTTAAAAATCCTCCTAAAAACAGACACAAAAGACAAAAGTTTTGCTAGAAAAACAATCACACATTTACAAAATCAGTTGCAAAAACTGCAATATGAAATATATAGGTAAAACAAAAATGAACATTACACTATGGCTTAAGGAACACATGAGAAATGTAAAATATTAATACACAGAAAAATCAGCGATAGCATACCATTTCTGGCAAAAAAAAAAAAAAAAAACCACACACACAGATTCCAAAATGAACCTAAACTCTTAAAAGCTCTTCAAAAACCCATAGAATTATCAGTTTCGGAAAATATATTCATAAGTGAAAACAAGGAAAATTCATTAATTGATATCATTGCATAATTCAGTTGAACTACACACTCAGGAAGGAAATTCAGTTATTTGGATCTTTCAAACAGTAAGTAACCTCATCACAAAGTTCATAAAATTCACAGAATGACATCTTAATACAATGCCGGGAAGCTGACAGTGGAACTGTGCTGATGATGAAGCAACAACATTCAAAGCATGTCCAAGTAAGTGGAACAAAACTAGTGAAATATGAGTGAATTCCTTATAAAATATTTGTCATACTATATTTCACTATGAAAATCTACATTCATAGAGGTGCTAGAAAGCTTAGGAAATTCCTCTTTTAATACAGTTTTTAAAACAGTGGTCACATTCTTTTGGATGGTCTCCACATCAAATCATCAACCTTTTAACACATCCTTCAGTTCTGGGAATAGGAAGTAGCCTTCTGGGGCCTGATTTGGTGAATACAGTGTATCACAGTAAATGAGTTTTTGGCCAAAAACTGGGAGACAATAAGCTACCCCTTTTTCTCTGCTTTGAGAGTGAACAGAACAAACCCTGCACACAACTTTCTCTTGTCCAGCACTTTGAGCAGAATGTGTAAATGCTGCCAACAATTATCTGTCTCCCTGGATAACAATTTGATGGTTAGATGACAGTTGCTGGCCATTAAACCGCATATTCACTTGACCTTGTTGTCAGTGATATTGAGGGATGTCTTTCTCTCAGATCTTCCCTAGCGACTCCCTACCATTTTTAAAATGTGCATTATACTCAAAGACTTTGCTTGACTTAAGAAAATCATCATTATAATTATTAAAAATGATTCAGTTGCAGCCTTATCACATCTAACACTAAACATAATTGATGCATATTGCTCCATTGCCAGTGCTGGAACTTTTTGAATGAACCATTTATTTAATATCACTTTGTTGTAGGTGTTATAAAATTGAGTATCCTGCAATGATAAAATTCTTGTAAAAGTTTTTTTGACACCAAAAGAAATTCATAACAAATTTATAAAAATTTATGGAGGACTCCTCTTTTTCAATTTCAATGATTAAAAAATGTGCTGCAAATTTTAAAAGTGGCCATTCTAGTCTTGAAGCTGATCCATGTGAAGGATGTCCAAAAAGTGCAAAACAATAGAATTCACTGAACAGGTGTATATTACATTACTTGTGAGTTAAAGTCTGTGAAATTGCAGAGGCTACACTCATTTCAAAGTAACATATGGTTTATATTTTACATGAAGAATTGAAAATGATAAAGATTTGCACAATATGGGTACTGTGCTTGCTAACAGAAAACAAAAAACAATTTGTATGAAAATATTGCAGCCATATTTGGAGAATTTTAACACCAACAGAACTGATTTTGTATACACTTATAACTGTGGATGAGACTTGGATCCACCATCACACACCAGAATTGAAACAAGTCAAAACACTGTTAGAAGTCAGTTGTTCAGCATCAAGTAGATAAAATCAGATCTGCAGGAAAAGTTAATCTTTTGGGATGCTACAGGCATTTTGTTAGTGCATCTTCAGAAACATGAAACCATAACCAGAGAGTACTATAATAATCTTTTAAACCAACCAGAAAAAAAATTCATGAGAAAAGATCCAGTTTGCAGAATAAAAAATTATTATTTCACCAAGACAATGCTCCTGCTCACAAAATGTTTTAGCAATGGGAAAACTGAAAGAGAGCAGTGTGAATTGTTAAAGCATTCACCCTACTGCTCAGATTTGCCTCCCTCTGACTTCCATCTTTCCCAAAGCTCAAAATGTTCCTTACTCAACTGTGCTTTACATCAAATTAAGAGCTGATTGTAGCTGCAGAGGAATATTTTGCAGACCTTCTGGAAAACCATATGAGAGATGGGATATTGGCATTGGGCATCACTGGAATAAAGCATTCAACTTAAGGGATAATTTATTGAAAAATAAAAATGATGTTCAAAATTAGAAAAGTGTTCCTTCTTTGTTAGGTCAAGAGCTTTTCAGATTGCTCTCATATAATGTCAGAACTACACTTTACAGTTGTTCACACACCAGGCATCAATCTTTCTCTAACACACAGAAATTGCTTTGCATCAGTTGCCATTAATCCTTGCAACTGCTCTTTTGAAGTGTTACTGACAAAATCTATTCTTTTTTAATCCATATTGTCACTTCAATGCCGTACTCGAAATTTAATTTATTGAAAATGCTAAGAAAAATACAAACTATAAGGAGTCTCCACCTATTTGGCACAGGCCATTTTAGGTGTACCTCCTCATGGTTATAGCAATTTTAATATAATATGAATTTATACTAACCATTTATCTAAATTCTACATAATTAAATAAAGTACAACATTTTCACCTTGATTGCATCAGACCCCAGTCTCCTGTTCATCAGCAGTAGCCTGCTGGAATTCCAGGGGACTAGGCTCCAACCCAACCCAGGGAACTAAAATAAAATATTTCAATTACTATACCTATTCCATTATTTTATTAGCTAGCTAAAGTCATCATAAACTACTAATTCTTTTATTTTTCAAACATCTACTATAATGAAATTTGAAATTGATCAAGTTCTAAGAAAATTTTAAATACAAACTACAATGGTGCCTAAACCTATCTTCAAGTTATACCTCTCACAATTATTAATTGTTGATACAGTAATACATTTTATACTAGGATTTTTACCTAAATTCTAGACAGCTAAACAAAGTACAAAATTTCCACATTGATTGCGTCAGTTCCCAGACCCTGGTTCATCAGCAGCAACCTACTGGAATTCCAGGGGACCGGGCTCCAACTCAACCAAGGCAATAAAATAAATATTTCACTTATTCTACCTGTGCCAAATATTTTACCAGCTAATCATAATCCCTACAAGCTACTAATTCCTTTATTTCTCAAATACCAACTCTAATCTACATTTATTCACCTTCTAGAGCAATTTTCAATATCCCAAACTCAATAATTCAATCAATTTAATATAATTTCACTCCCAATCGTTCCCAGACTAATGACATTTTTCATAATCATACAGGTATTCTTTATCATTTAAAATTTATCTAAATTACATATCTTTCAAATGACCATTTCCATTTCATTTTTATCTTCCAAAAAAACTCTCCTAATTTGGATATCATGATCTTCAAAATTCTTTCTTAATACAATTCCTTTATTCTCCATTAACCATGTCTTACTAATTAAGCATTTCCCTCCAAACATTTGTGCCTTTACATTGGAAGATAATATGAATTTTATCTTCCTTCTCCCTACAGATGGGACACATTCCCAGAATAACATCTCCCCTCATTTCTCTTAATTTCCAAACATTTAATTGAAACCAGGCTATCGCTTCTCCTTCATTTTTCTTGCAAATTAAAATATACTTCTCCTTTTCTGGATCATCTTTTAATTCCTTATAATATGACAGAGACATTTTCTCTCTAAGCTGGGCAAATAAAATTTGTTTATACATATCTTTCATTTTTGATGTCTTTCCTCTCCAACAACCTCTTCTAAAATATCCAATTTTAACTAAAAAGTCTTTGAACCAATTTCTCTAATTTTGTACAACCAGGTGTTAGCCATTATACCCTAATTTTTTCCTTGATATTTCAGGCATACTTTCACAATGTCAGTATCCAATAGCTCTTGAACCCTAAATAAATATTTCAATACTTTCTCCATCATTAACCCTTTGATGCTTACCTTTCGTAACTTTATCAATGTTCCTGCATTTGCAGTATTATTGAGAACTCCAAAATTAATTTACAAAAAATTCTTATTATTAAATCCATATTACACCATCTATCTCTCCTCTATATCCTTAGTTTTTCCCCTCCATAAGTCCATCCTGATTCAACTAAGGCAGAATAAAGCCTTTCAAACCACTTGATATTTATTATTGGCATTCTATATAAACATTTTCTTATTGCTATCATAGCCATTTTCCCCTTCGCCATTGCAGTTCTTTTCTTCCTTACCTCAATTACTACCTAACTTTATGCCCATATGAGAATTCACTAACCACCTGAATTTCTTTATCTGCCATGAACCATTTCTCATCCTTACGCTGTTTATTGCCTTTCTTAAAAACCATGAATTTAGTTTTATTTTGATTCACCTTCAGTCCCCACTCTTTGCAATACCTGTTTTTCTCACCTATAGCTAACTTTAAGTCAATTACTTTACTGAACACACTATCAAATCATCTGCATAATGTAACCCAGGAATAAAATCCCCAGTATATAAAATATTTTAACATGCTTAAAAACACCTTCTTGCCCTCACTCTTAATGAAAAAGGAAACTGACTGAGCTAAAAGCATTTAAAATATTAATATAATGATATTACACCCTTAACGTTTCACTCCCAAAATTTAAAAATTCAGAATTATTGATTCCTAAATACATTAGAATTGAAATAACCCAGGAATATCTACATTATTAATTGCAGGCATGTGAGTATGAACAAGCCTGAAGCTATCCAAAATATCATCAATAAACAAATTAAACAATATGGGGCTTAATTTATAACCTTGCCTAAGCCCTCTCTCATGTCCTACAGCATTTGTAACTTCCCCAAAGCCACTCTTGACACAAAGTCTGCTTTGATTATATAACTTCTGTAGTATAATGATCATATTCCCACTTAAACCTTCCTTACTTAATTTAAACCATAGAAATGCTCTATCCATCCAATCAAATGCTTTTTCTAAATCAATAAATATAGCATACAACCTACCTCTTCTTTGCTAAATATTTATCTATTCTCATTTTAATTATAAATATATTATTCACTGTTCTCTTTCCTTTCCTGAACTCAGTTTGGTAGGATGATATCCTTTGATATTCTTCGAACCAATTTTGAATTCTCTCCGGCAACATTCCTGTAAAATTTTTTCCAAAATTGGATAACAATGCAATTCTCTATATTTATTTGGGTTACTTTCATTCTCTTTACCTTTGTGTATGGAGTGTATAGTTGCCATAAGACAACTTTCTGGCACCTTTTTCTCTTTAATTACATTCATTGTTAAACATATTAGTCTATTTGGATTTTCAAGCCAAATTTTAAAAAAATCTGTAGGTAATCAATTCCTACTGCCTTATTTCTCTTAAATTCACGACTTGATTATTAACTTCTTCCTATGAAATGGTCTATCCAACTCCTCCACATGATTATTAAAAACCTCTAAATTCTGACTCTCCCACCCCATAGTCTCCATAACAAACAAACTCTGAAATTTTGTCATCCATTAATTTGGACTTATACATTATTTCTCCTCTCTTTCACACATTGATTAATAATCTGCCAAGCTTGCTGCCCTCTTTCTGAATCCAGCTTTTGCTCAATTTCTGCAGCTCTAGCTATCCCCCACTCTTGCTTCTTGTTATTGAGCAGCTGCCTATACCTCTCATGTAATTGGATCATAATGTCCCTATCCATTTCATCATTTCTCTCTCTCCATCTTGTGACTGCTCCCATACCACATCTCTCATTATAAACTCTCACAGTTCTACAGCATCATTACTTATATCTAGGCAAATCATTAAATTAATTCCATGCACACACATCCTAGTCATTGTTAAATCCAGTTTCTCATAAAACCATCAGCCCTTCCACGGGCCCACTTATAGCTAATTATCTTAGTACCAATTATCTTATCCTCTCTTCTACTGTCAAAGCACTCTTCACTGCACCATGCCACTATTAACGGAAAATGGAAACTTATCCCAACCATGTTTCTTACCTTGAATTCTCGAACTTCACTCAAAATATTGCAGCTACACAATACATCATATACAACACTCTGTCTCCATGCACTTGTAAAGTTTCATCTTATTCCCAGGCAACTATTCAGCATTACAAAGCCATTGTTCTCACAAAACTGAAATAGTTTTAGCCCATCTCTATTCATAACCTTATCTTTACTATGCCTAATCCAAATTTTGATAGATTCATCTCTCCCCATATCTTCCGACACATTTAATTCCTTAATCTCTAACTCTCTCACTCTTGCATTCATATCTCCTATTAACATAAACTTCATTAAAGGGAATTCTGTTTTTATATATAATAATTCCATTTCTAATGTCAAAAGAGATCTGAGTTGTGAAATCTGGAATTCAAGGACAAATCGTACAATATACCAATGCATAAGTTCCACTCTTGCATAAACACCCACATGACCTCACTAATTTTTGACTGCCACTCCTTCGCTTTGCTTGGCAAGATTACTGCACAAACCTAAACCTCCAGAAACTAGACCTTTAATATTATTCCTTAAACCATGTTTGCCAATGAAATCATACTCCTAAACCTTAATACACTCACTGCTCTCTAGCCAGATTTCAGCTACCTTAGCACATGGCTCCAGAAACTAGACCATTAATATTATTCCTTAAACCATGTTTACCAATGAAATCTTTCTCCTAATACCTTAATGCACTCATTGCTCTCTAGCCAGTTTTCAGCTAGCTTAGCACATGGACCTTATTCAAAATTTCCTTGAAACAACCCGCATTCATCCCTCTACACATTCCTTCACAGTTCCAAAAACCAAGTTTCACAATCTTTCCTCTTTCTTCCTAGCCCTGTCGTGAACCACAATGCAACCTAAATAAATTCAACTTGCTCTTGCTCCTGAGCATTCTCCCCTATTGGGATGCTGACTGACACTGACAGGCAGTACCTCCCACTATTCCCCACTACCAGCACCAGACACTCTATGCTCCACTATATCTCAATTTGCAATAAAATCCCTCTCGTAGAGAATTGCCATTATCAACAGTGTCTAACAAATGGTACAGTTTGGTAAAACATTATGTCGTACATTATTTCCCATAAAAATTCCTGCCAATATTCAGCCTATACCTGGGCTGCTGAAACTCCACCACTGTTTAACTGCTTGTATTGTAGAGTTTTCAATGTCGCCGCATAAACATATGTAATAATGAATTACTTCCCTTCAGAATTATTTATAATGCAATTAATTTACTGCATAATAATGCAAGCATAATGAAGAACAAACTTTCCACATTGAGAGATCTACTGTTTAGATATTTACTCATGATTTTAAGTAGGAAAAAGCTTCAAATCGTTACAATATGTGCCATTTCTAACAGCAATTTGCATCCACGTAACATTTGATTGCAAAAGTTTAGGTATCACTCCATGAATCACTTTGCATATGACCTCTTTGGGACACTTTCTAACTACAACAAATTAATTATTTCAATTAATTACAAAACTCAATTCAAATGCGTGATAAAAATCAGCTGCACACACAAAAAGAAAACCCATAACATTGCAGCTTCTGCATCACAACTACTGATAGATAATGCTACTTTGTGATTGGTTGAAAAGGTGCAAAATGTAGCATTCCTCAATTGTTAATTTGTATGATTGCCAACGGAAAAGGTAGTAGTCAAGTGTAAAGTTTCAGCAGCCTGGGTATATGTCACTACTATTATTAACACTTCAGAATTGAAGACTTCTTGTTTTTCTATTTCAGAATATTACCACAAAATCACCAACAAATCACTAAAGCAACATCAAGGCACATGATACATTTTCACACACTTCAGTTCAAACCACTTATTTGCAAATAAATGTTTTAATTAGAAAATAAAAACTGCATATCAGGATTATCAAGCACTGTTTGCATTTTATGGATCAACAGGGAACAGTCAACTTGCATGGAAAGGTAAAATAAAACATGTGCATAATTGTATATGTAATAAAGAATAACATTTAGCACAGATCCAGATATGGAAAAATGTTTTCCTGGTAAAATTAAGCATATATGTACATAACTGCTCTAATTTACAAAGGCAATTTAATTACAAGTAATGTGTACCAAAATTTTGTTCCAGTATTTGCAAGCATGAAGAATTAATAATTGAACTACATACTACTGCAGTATCAGTTCTCATATTTTTCAAAGAAAACAAGTATAATTTAACATAATAAAGGATGTATTTATGCTGTAAGAAAGCATACTTTATATCTATGAAAATAATGAACTTCAATGTTACATAAAGGAAGCGGTTGTAATGGTATTATCAATATTAACAAAAATGTAATGTCTTGTAATTGAACTGATAGGATTATTAATGACAAATTAAATCGCCATTTTTGAAGGCATATAACTTCTTATGCATTTCAATATTCAGCATTAAATAAATTAAATTAAATAAGCAAGTTGCTTAATAGTTCAAACAAACTATATATTGATATTAAAAAATGTTCTTTTCCTTAAATAGATTTTTCTCTCTTTCATGTGTTATCAGATTCAACAAAAATGTTAATTTGCCTCTTTGTCAGTAAATAAATTAATAAAGTATCTGCTGAATTATTTTAAAATATATTTTCCCTATTTGGATCCAGCTGCACAAAACAGAACCAAAAAAAAAATGTGTATTACCTGGAAAAGGACAGAGCCGCAGGCATGCTGATGGGAGAGAGCAGAGAGGGGCCCCGTGCAGTCACAGGGTTCGACTTAGTGGAACTACTGCACATGAAAGAGGCACCAAACAGGGCAAGGCCCATACATTTTATATCTAGCAAGGCTTGGGATAGTCAGTCAACATCACATAACCAGAAGTGCTAAGCCATTATCATCATCTCTGTGCAATAGCAAACATTTCTAAGCCACTAAAAGCAACTCTCAACTTGTGTTCCTACAAACCTTCCATCATAAAAATGAATAAGTATAAATTTTAAAAAAAATGGGAGAGACATGATTTTTCTCTGCAATTGCAAACCTATCATTTGTATTTGGCACAGGAATATTCATTTTCAGTACAGCCAATCTACAGCATGGAAACAGATAAAGTATTATTTTTATTGCTTTCTATTAATCCAATAAAATAATTAATGTGGAGTGTTAAACAGAACTATCCATATTGTCACAATCAGAATAGATAACTAATGGCCCAATTCAAAGCTTTATCACATCTGCTTATATTTAACCAGAATTTGGCTTAAAGTAGACATTGCAAAAAGGTACATAATTTATTTACTTTATTATTACCAACAACTGGTATCTCCCTAGCACTGAAACATTAAGGGACAATGTTGTTAATTCTGGGACCTTGGATATGCAGTTTCTATTATTTCTATAATTCCTGGCTGCCAGTCTTAAATTTGGTTTAACTGCACTCATTTATTTTCTGTCTCACTCCCAACAATTAATTTTTTCTTTCTTTCTTTCTTTGTTTCTTTTTGAATAGTGTTTAACACCCATTTTTACTACTTAGGCACCTCAGGCGGTGGACACTGATGATACGTGAAATGAAATGACACATTGGGGATTTTTCTTTTTTAAGGAAGGAAACATTACAGGCCTAAGTTTAGGGTGCTTCCCCAGCATTTGCCATTTATGAGGATACTGAGGAAAAAATTAATTTTTTTGGCATTAGTGTTTCTACTTCTGGTTCTACTGAAAGAATGGCTCAATTCTGTAATTCTCCTTTGCCTAAATGGCATACAAAATAAGAACACGCATGCATTGCTCCAATCTGTAAGCAATTTTGCTGCACTTTTGTCAGAGTGTTTTTTTATTATTTTGTTTTAATTTAATAGTATTTAATGTCTATTTTTACTGTTGAGGCATCACAGGCAGTGGATACTGGTAATACATAAGATGAAATGATACATTGGGACAAGTATTTTTTTTAAGGAGGAATTGTTCCAGGCCTTAGTTTAGTGTATCTTTCCAGCATTTGCATTTATGAAGACAAAGGAAAGCTTAGAAAAAAATCTCAGTTACAGAGGATGATCCTAGCTGAAATCGAACTTCACAAGTCAGTATATTAACAACCTTGACCATCTGTGTCGGTTGTCAGAGTATATGTGCGAAAGAGAGGAAAGATATGCACTTGCCTGAGACTTGCAGAAGCCAAGAAGATGTACAGGATACAAGCAAGATGTATACCCCTTCCATTTTTTTTTTTTTTTTTTTTTTTTTTTTAAATTTTCAAATCTAAATTCTTTAATATTAGCTCCATACAAAACTCAGTATCTTTATAATCTATTTTTTCCCTTCATCAAATGATGAACAAATTTTTTAAATGGTAGAATATTCACTGTTATCATGCATCTGAAAATTATGTCATGAAGTATATCTTCTTGAAATATATTCAGATTAGAAACACATTTTTCTTATTGTTGCTGTGCAGAATGTGAAAAAATTTAAATTGGAAAAACAAAGAGAAACATAGGCATATGGTTAAAAGAACATTTCAGGAACATAAAATACAAGCAGTTAGAGAAATCAGCAGTGGCAGCCCATTTCTGGACAGAAAACCACAACAAATTGAATAAATCAAAACTATTAAAATCAGTGCAAGGACCTACAGAATTAGTAAAATGGGAGAAAATCTACATTTAAAAGTACAATGACGGTTTAATGAACTTTTGACACTTCCGGGGATGAAAATATAAACTTAAAGTTCATCAAACCTCCACCAGAGGAGATTACACATTCCCACATCATAACAGTTTATCCTTCAGTCGACAATGAACAGACAATGCGAATGAAGGGTTGGTGAAACCAGTTCTACATATTTTAAACAATTAAGCGAAGTAAAACAATGTTAATTCCACTCAATCATACAATGATCTCAATAAAGAATTATAATCTTTTGCTTACAGCTGGAAATGCTGACAGTACAATGTTTACTCAGAGACTCACAACTTAGGTTACAGACCACAGTATTACACTTCTTGGACAGTTAGCTTTAGAATCTCTCTCCCTATTAAGTGATATACTTGAAACAATGAACAGTTGTTGGATTTCATGAAATGCAACTATTGCACTAGGCACCATCTTACCGAACTGAGCAACAGTGCCTCACTGCCCCAGCTTCATTTGCATTGCCTCATATGCCATCATATTTCATATGCACCATAGTAAGACATCTTAAATAAGGCAGCCAGTAATTTTGAAAAATATCAAAATTAACTAAATTTTCACTCATTTTTAGTACAAATAAATTTTCCCATATATTTAATTCTATAGGCTTCTGGATAGCTTTAAGAAGATTTTGTTAATTTCAGAATGTATGACTTTCAGATCAAAAATGGTATGCAATTACTGATTTCTCAGTATGTTTGTATTTAACATTTTTCATCTGCTCTTGAAAAATTTTTATGGGTTTATTAATTTCTCTATTTTGTTGACCAGATTTATTATTTAGCCATTTTTTGCACTGTATCTTGATTCAATATATTCTGATTTGTATTGCATCTTACTGATGGTTAGTTTACTTATCTGCATGCAAGGCTGCTTTAGTGCAAGTTTGTATAGTTTTGATTATGGCTTCTGTTTTTAATGTAAAGATAATATAATGTAACTACCTCAGTATCTTTTCTGAATATATCATATTTAAATGTCTTGTGGTTTTTGATGAATTTGGATATCCAGGAAGGGGAGGTGTGTGGTTTCCATTTGCATTGTAGTTTTACTGTGTTGTTCTATGGATTCAGTAAATAGTAGCTTTTTTTCATTTTCTGTTTACTATTGCAAAAATGTCATCTACATAACAGTGCCAACATTTGTATATGTGTGGAAAAGCTTAGACTATTTCTGTTTCTATAAAGTTCATGTATATATGTGCTAAAAATGAGAAGTGGCCAAACCATCTTTTGTAAATAAAACTTGCCCCTGAATGAACAGCAGGCTTGGTTGAAACGGACTTTGTGACATTGGGGTATTCTTCCACCACTTCTCCAGGAGTTATTGAAGTTGACCATATTTTTTTAATAATGAGCAATTTTTCTTTAGGGATGTGAGGAAACAAATATATTCACATGTTGTCTCTTTTAGTTCCATATTTTAACAATGTACAATATTCTGAACACTCTCAATTTTTCTCAAATGACAAAATTCTCTTAACTAAAATAACATTTCTTTTTTAAAATAATTTTGGAAGACTCCTCTTTCCCCTTTCTTAATATCTAAGGAAAACTGTAATATTTATCCATCAATTAGCAAGAGGACAAACTTTTCTTTGTTTTGAACTATACTTTAAAGGGAAAAAAAGTATTTAAAAATAGTACTGACAGTACTGGATAGTACTGACAGAATCAAGATCAATCAGAATCAGAATCAAGTCCTATTATTGAAATTTTCAGTATTTAGTGGTGGTGATATTGCAGCAACGGCATTGGCAGTACACTGGTGATGGTGATGACCTAGTCTTATGGTAAACCACTTATTTGGCAGGCACTGAAGTTTTACATGTCAAGAGCAAAGAGCAGTCTTGTAGTCAATTTTCTAACCATTCACCAGTGGAAAGTTATGCTGCAGATTGATGAATGAATGAGTGGAATCCAAAATTAACTGCCAAGCTATTGCTTTATCCACCTAAAATTAAAATTTCATATACTTTCTGACATAGTTAATCATAAGTATTTCTGCCTCTGTTCCATTTCAAGGGATAACTTTTACATGTCATTATATTAGCAAGAAAAAGTTGTATTTCACTTATGGTGGATTATCTTGCACCAGAAAAAAGAACAGGTATTTTAAACCAAGATAATAAAGGCAGGGTATATTAAAGTGAAATTAAGCACTATGTAAGACTTTAAAATGATTGAGTCGAATTTGTAACACTTACATCACTAATATTTTAAAAAAGGAAAACTAAGTTTCTGGAGCTAATCGCTCCCATCTTCAGTTGCAGATCAACTGCCGGCCTTGTTTTTTGTGGTTATTTGGCTTGTCTCTGGTGGTAGTTGGATGAACTTCTGTATTAAGATGTCATTTGGTGGGATTTCAAAGTTGAAAATGTGATTTTTGTTCTTCCAATATTTATGTTTTTCCAGACTGTAAGTTCTGTTTTTCCTGTAATATTGTTAAGTAGTTTGGGATTCCAGTTAATGTTATGTTATTCCTTCCAAAAATGCCAAGCTACTGCAGATTTTTCTTCCTAACTTTGATTTATGTTCCTCCTTTGCTCATGTTTTTATATTTCTTTTATTCTTTCCAATATAAATTTTTTCACAATCGTTACAATTCATCTGATATATTCCTGATTTGTTCTCTTGTGACATATCCTCTTTTAGTTTAGGATTTAGTATATTTTTATGGAGTAACTGTTTTTGGAGCAAAAATAATGTTATGTTTTTTGAAAATCTTTTGGAATTTATAGAAGACTGGTGGATGATATGTGAATTTTTTGCACATTTTATTTTCTTCCTTGTTAGGAATAAGTATACTGATGTATTTAACTCTCTTTTTGTTCCTTGCTATGTTTACTTTCTTATATACCACTTCTTGTTTGAAACTGTTTTCTATAGCTAAAAATGTTAGTTGGAACATTCAGAGTGAAGCCAATCATATAATTGAAAACATTTTATGATACAGTCGAACTACACACTCTTATGCTTCACTTACTTGTCATTATTGTAGACCGCTTTCGAGAACAGGTTGTTCTCATCATCAGTTCAAATCTCAAGAGTCGGAGAGTTATAACATTTATATTTAATGTAGCTATTACTGTAAGTTTTCTATATATGCCAAATGTTTAGTGATTTTCTTTCTTAATTATTTTAAGATACAAGAAGGGTAGCTGTTCATTACATTCTCTCTTTTAATGATTTTTCTTGTAGATTAAGTAATGTAAGTGCATCTTCTAGGTGTTTCTCCAGTACTATTGCAAAGATGTCATCAACATAGCAATACCATGCTTCAAACAACCAGGGGGAACCATTCATAATTTTGACTTCTAATGCACTCATAAAGAGATCTGCTAATAATAGTGATAATGGGCTACCCATTGTTAAACCAAAATTCTGTTTATAATATTTTCCATTGAAGGTAAAGTAATTTTGCTCTATACACAGATTAGTTATTGTAATGTATTCTTGAGTTTCTTCTATTGTTTTCCCTATTTTCAGCAACCAATTTTTTTATATTAACCAATTTGCGTAGGGAGCTTGGAAAAAGAGCTATGGTGTCAAAAGAAACCAAGGTATCTGGTTTTTCTCTTTCTTTACCTTTAATTTTTTTAATTAGTTCTAAGGAGTTTTTTTATGCTTTGGCTTTCAAATTTTGGAAAGGAAGAAAATCTAATGTTAACCATTTGGCTAATTTGTATGTTGGGGCATCTGTGTTGTTTATAATGGGTCTCATTGTTTTCCCTGATTTGTGCACTTCTTAAAATATTAGTGATGTAAGCATTACAAATTCGACTCAATCATTTTAAATTCTTAGAATTAAACATCACTGTTACAAAAGTCCACCACATTTAACTAAGCACTATGTGCTATCCTCCTCTGAGTGTAACAGCAAGTTTCAGTTAGTCAAATAATGTCACATTCCTCATATTCCATTCTTGTGAAAGGCCATGCACAAGCTTCTATTGCATCTGTTAACTCTCTGCTTTAGCTACATATTGCATAAGTACTTCTTTCTGTCATTCAAACAATGATCCTATAATTCAGAATTTGAAAAGCATCCTTATTAACAGCATTTTTAATACTGATCTATTTCAGCTGCAAATTGGCATATTTCCAATTCCAAAACCATTACAAATTTGCAGAAATATCAATAATGATTGTTCTGATAGAATTGTAATGAAAATACCTGTTACATATAAACATGCTTGCAATAAATAAATCTGATAACAGTTTAATGTCTTTTTAATTAATAATTTAATTTAATTTTTTTATTTTAATGGCTTAGTCACATAGATAATGCTTAGCAGTTTTGGTTAAGCTTAAGATGTGCTTAATCACAGGCAAATTTTACTTCATTTTACAAGATAATAAAACTTTAGTAAACTCCCAAAACAATACTTATTTTTAAAATACAAATTTACATAAAATTTTAACTTTAATGTTATCTGTTAACATGCTAATGATTAGTGATAAAAAATCAAATATTTCATGCATATGTTAGGTGATGTATCAATCACAGTTAAAACAAATCAAAAATAACTTTTTCACTCTACTTTATACAGCAAAGCATAAATGACTCTGGGAGTCATTACTGCTGTAATGAGTAGATATAAACATGCATTCAGAGGATTCAGGTATCACTTATTTCAGTTTTAATAGTTGAAGTTATTATAAAATGTATAACTATAACTAGCAGATATCTAAAAAGTGAGTGTTTTTTTTTCGGCAAGAACTTTGATAGGGATGAATTATACTACTTATGACTAAATAAGAGAAATTAGCTATATTCTTTTCCTTGCATTAGTTTAGATTTGATTATATCAGCCAAGAATGTAGTCCTTTAAATATTAGTTTTTATATTTAAATAATTATCATCCTTGAGAATGAAATATTCATATTTTATCTGTTAATTCTGCAGTTCAGATATTTGTCCTCTGCAGTATTTTTGCATGCATTTTTAATCTGTAGGTATTCCAAAACAAAGGCACTATTTCTGCTTTATCTCATAAGTGTGAGAGCTTACCAAAATTTATATTCTTGTGATTATTTTAATCAACATATTAATTCAAGCAATTTCATTCAAACTGTGTATAATCTTATATATATTTGAGGTACAAAAATAAATAAATCATGCTTATGTACCAATGCAATACAACATGCAACAAAATAAGATGTTTAATGCTATGATAACTTAACCTATACAGACAAGAAATGACATGGCAGGGGAAAGAATTCTGCTTCCTTATTGCACATTATGATTCAGTGCATCTGCCTGGATTAGAATAAGCACATCTATTAAAAGCAATTGCTATTTAATGAGAAAAAAAAATAACAAAGAAAAATAAAATGAAAACCACAGCACATGGGAGCTGATAAACATTTTTAACACATCCACAAAACTCACTCCACAAAAATATAGTCTGTTTTTTATAAACAATTATTTCTTAGAATTCCTAATAAATAAACTAAATTAAAATCTTAAGATTCTTTTGACATCTTAAGTTAAATTCCAGCAGCATTGGTCTGGATGTTATGCATAAAAAAAAAAAAAGAAAAACTCACCAAAGCACAGAGGAATATTTTGATATATATTGCAACAAAACAAGCAAATTTTAACAAATAGACTTACCATCTGTATCTAAACTCCAAACCATATGTATCCAACACTCCAGAGAAAATCATTGTTTAAGTGCATCACTACTCAAACAGTTGTGGCGCCCCACATTACTATCGCTCTGTTATCAGCAACACTTACTCAGCTAATTATCTACTTCCTTCCTTCAGGATGTTTATTCTTTTTGTGGTGCCCATTTATTTTTTTAATGAGGAAATCATCTAATTTGGTAACTTGAAGACTCAAATTCGCATTATAGCACAGCATATATATATATTTTTTTTCAGAAACAGCACTGCAATATTTTAACTACAGTGAAGAAACTAGAGAGATGATAGGATACAAACTAATTATAAAAAATGCATAAAATTGGAATGAAACAAAGGAGACAGAGAGTGAGAATTAAAGAGATAAGTAATATAATAAATTAAACAAAATATGCAGCAAATGGTAAGATATTTCAATTCCACTACAGAAGGAAAAACTCATTTTGAGACACTGTAGTCATGAGAGAATCAGAATAAAAAAATATACAACAGAAGAAACCAAGGAACAGCTGGTTACTAGAGAGTATAATGAAGTAAGCATGAACAATTTCACTAATGGATTAATTCATTCGAACCTGTTTCAAGAGCTTTCACTCACATCATCAGCTGGGAAAGACTAATGCTGGTAGGTGACAAAATGACTTCTGGTGGTTCCAATAAGTAACTGAACAGGAAGTCCATTATTCCGAACTTCTTTTAAGTTTACAATGAACAATTTTTCTTTTTTTTAAAACTGTTAATCAACAGTAGATGACTTTCATTCATTTGGGCAAGCGTACTAAATTTGAATCTAGCATTGAGTAATACTATACCACCTTGAACATCTGGCCTTCACACAGCCTTTTTTTACCACTATCCTAAATAATGGATGCTTGCTATTATATCTTAGTGAAGAAGACAAGAGGCACTTATGTTTCAGGCACTTATCAGGAAAGAATTGAACAGAATCATCATATAAAATAAAGCGATATTTCAGCTTCAAATTAAAAAATGTTCGTAGCTTCCAAATATTACTGTAATCTGGACCTCAGCAATTATTCACATCAGATTTTTAGAGTCAATGCTTGTTATTAAATATCTCAAAGTTCTATTAATGTTTAAATAAGCTTTCTAGCTAATTGTATGATAAGCAATGTTTATAAACTTACTTTTCATCTGGAGAACCAGATCCATGGCCTGCGCTATGGTTACTAGTTTTATCATATCGTGCTGTAACTCTATCAGCTGGAACGGATATGCTCCGACTAAATTCCTGAGGTGCTGTCAAACGTGTAGTTTTCTTTTTCCTGAAAACAATAAATTCTACACCTTAATTATTTTCAATGAAGTATTTTACAAAATTGTTTTCTATGTAAAGTACTTTTAATTACCAAGGAAACCATTCAAGGTCCCACCAGTTATATTATAGTAAATATGTCAGAAATGCATGGGCAATGATGGTGGGCAGCTCAGTTTCAAAAGATCCTTTCTCAAAAAGAATAAATACTTAAAGGATAAATAACTTCATAAATTGTTCAGAAAACAGACATTTTTCCGTTGTACTATCAACATTGAATGGTTCCTGTAATCTGCAAATAGTGATATATTTCCTAAGCTTAGGTATTCATTTTTTACACTAAACTTCACTTACTTACATAAAAGTAAGACGCGTTTCAGAAGAATCTCTTCCATCTTTAGTTGCTCACTGAACTGCTGTTACTCGAAATGATGGCAGGAACATCCTGTTGTCTAGCCATCGTTTCGAGTAACAGCAGTTCAGTGAGCAACTAAAGATGGGAGAGATTCTTCCGAAACGCGTCTTACTTTTATGTAAGTAAGTGGAGTTTAGTGTAAAAAATGAATAACCAAGATGAGGATATATTACCATGTCAACAGCTTCATAAGTACAATATTTAGTGATATATTTGTTACAGTCAAAGTAGAAAAGAGGCTATTGTGAACAATTGCTGGTAAATGTGAACAACGGCAGGTTGGAAATATTTTTAATTTACCACTTTTTGAGGGAATTATGTGTTTGTCACTAAGGAAACTAAGTCCAAGAGAATAATAATTACAAAAGCACACTGTTCACCAGTTAAATAACAAATTTAATTAATAGTAAGATGAAAATTATTACAGTCCTATTAAATATATTTCAAATTCAATCATCATTAGACCTATTCTTATATTCATATATACAATCTTTAACAGCCTTCATATTGCATTTTATTTTATTCCTGACTATACTTTTTTCCATCAGATTCTTTCATAATAATATATTAGGACATTGAAACATTTATCAGTGACATTTTTGGTATAGTCATTATAACTGAAAATGTTAACAGGGCAAACAACCCTTTTAACTAGTTAATTTTTTACACCAAATCTAGTATTAGAAAGAGTACTATTGATTTTTTAAACACATATGAGAACATAATTGATTTTGAAAAAGAGAAGTATTGTTAAGGAAGATCATTTTGGGATATTTACACTCCTTCTCCTTCTTATATATGCTGATTTATCATCATTGGGATTATGCAAGGAAGATAAATTTCCTCAACATATTTCATCATTCACCCTACTACATCCTAATTGCAACATAAGCTCTGCTTTTCCTGTTAACAATTTTATTCATTTGTCTCCTTTACACTTTTATTGCTATTAACTTTTCCATCCAAATTGGAGAAATATGTAGTGCTTGTACTAGAAAAATTTAACTGCTCTGTCTCAATATCTCCTGGTTGTACTGGAAAAATTGAACTACTCTGTCTCAAGATCTCCTTTTTAAAGTAAAATATAATTCAAATCAGCTTCAAAGCTGCTTGTTTCATCACAAATATTTTCTTATTTGTCATGGTTTCTCTAATTGTAGCTCTGAACTTTCAGTAGTCAAGAGTCACATTATTTCCACCTTTTGATTGAATGAGAGAAAGCAGGTTTTCTATAGAACCTTGAGTTAAACTTCTTGTTATTGATCATTTAAATCCATAGCAATTCTTTCCAAACCAATTTTAAAGATTCTAAGTTTTCTAGGCAATCACTTATACAAGCTGGATTTTTCTTTCTATTGTTTAAGGCTTCAATGTTTCTGAATGTTTCTTCTATTCTATTAAAAATGTCCAAAGTGCAGAATTTTCAGATAGTGACCTGTTTAATGTTTTGATAACTGAAAGTGATCTGAGTATATTCTGTTGTTCTTGTATAGGTATTCTGCCCATTGAGTTTTTAAAGTCTATTAATGGATATCATTGTATGATTCAGTTGAACTACACACTCTTAAAGCTTCACTTACTTTTCATAAATGTATGGAACCGGTTTCGAGAACATTTTGTTCCCATCTTCAGCCATGCTAAAGTTCAACTGTCGGATCATTCGTTGAGCTGTGGGAATGTATATTCTGCTCTGGTGGCGGTGTGATAAACTTGTAGTTTATGTTTTCATCCCCGACAATGTCGAAGTTCATTATGCTGTCTTTGTATTTGTAGATGTAGATTTTCTCCCAGGTTGCTAATTCCGTAGGTCCTTGTACTGATTTTAATAATTTTGTTTTATTTATTATGTCGTGATTTTGTGTCCAAAAATGATATGCTACTGCTGATTTCTCTATTTGCTTGTACTTTATGTTCCTGAAATGTTCCTTTAACCGTGTGCCAATGTTTCTCTTTGTTTTCCCTATGTAGATTTTTTCACATTCTGCACAGTTTATTTTGTAAATACCTGATTTTTCTTCTTGTGGAATACTGTCATTAACATTATCTATCGTTGAACTTTAGCATGGCTGAAGATGGGAACAAAATGTTCTCGAAACCGGTTCCATACATTTATGAAAAGTAAGTGAAGCTTTAAGAGTGTGTAGTTCAACTGAATCATACAATGATATCCATTAATATGATTGGCTTCACTGTGTAAGTTCCAATTTACATTTAAGTTTTAAAGTCTAGTTCAAATTCTCTCTTTAGTGGATATTGGATCAACTAGAAAATCAGCAACAAGTTGATATAAAAAGTTAGTAGGAAAAAGAAAGAGTTGTACTTAATAAATACAAAAGTGTATGCGGTGATAGGCTGGATACTGGGACAGTCCTTCTTTTCTGTAATGCCAAATCTGTGTCCTCAGGAGATTCAAAGACCCTGGTTTCTCTTACAGTAGGCATGAAAGATGTTTCAACTTATGTATTCACTTTTTTACACTTAACTCCATTCACTTACAGAAAAGTAAGACGCAAGTAACCGCCATTACTCGATGGTTTCCAGTAAGCAAATGAAGATGGGGAGAGATTCTCCCAAAATGCGTCTCACTTTTGTATAAGTGCATGGAGTAAAGAGTAAAAAAGTGAATACATAAGTTGAAGTTATATTGCCACTCCATTGCCAACAGCTTCGTAAGTACAATATTTATGAAAGATGTTGTTTTAAATATATTTAAAATGACTCTTTTATATTGTATAATTCTGTATATTTGTATCTGTTATAACAGATATTGAATAAATAAAGTCATTCATACATCTGGGACTTTCATGGCTGGTATTATAATTAAAACAGTTAAAATCCTGAACATTTTGTGGAAATCATCCATAGGACCACCATCAAACCTAACAATATTCTTGTGAGCTTTGATATTGAATATCTATTCACACATGTACCCATCAAGAACACCTTTGAACTCCTACAACTCCACTTCAAAGCAGAATAAATTAAATTATTTAAACATGTCCTAACCTCCAGCTACTTTCAATGGAGAACCAAATTTTATGAATAGAAAGAAGGAATAGCAATGGTAAGTCCACTAAGGCCTGTGGTAGTGAATTTCTTTATGTAACACTTCGTGGAGAAGGCTCTAGAGACTGCTAAATATAAACCTTCATTCTGGTTCAGATATGTGAATGATACTTTTGTTATATGGCCACTTGTATATCAAACAGTTCTTTTTAGATCACATAAATAGTCTCCATGAAAATATCAAATTCACTATGGCAAGAGAAAGTATTGACACACTTCCCTTTCAAGATGTCTTAGTTCAGATGAAATCAACAGGAGGGCCATTGGTCATCAAGTTTATAGAAAACAATATATGGAAAGATATCTCAATGCAAGATCAAATAGCCATCCTGAACAAAAAAGAACCATAATCAAGACTTTAATACACAGAGCTAAAACCTCACAGAACCAGAACATCTTAAACATGAGTTAAACCATCTTTGCAATGTTTTTAAGGCCAATGGATATAGCAATAAAGATATTCACAAAGCCATCCATCCTAAGCAAACAACAACATCTAACACCTAATCAAACGAAAAACTCAAGGCTTTACTAACATACATAGAAGACATTACCATGCGTATCATACGTATACTGAAGAAAAAGGCATGCAATCTATTTTCATATCAACTGTTAAATTAGGCAAATGCTTGAAAATGCAAAAGACCCTAGGCATCATCTTGACACTATGGGAATTTATAAAATACCTTGTGAATGTGGCAAAGTTTACATAGGCATGACTGGAAGATTGAATAAAAAATGACTGGAGGAACATTAGTGACACCTTCGCCTTAATCGACCTGAATGACCTACAGTAGCAGAACATGCTCTAAATTAATGCCATGGCATACTATTTAATAAAACAGAAGTGGTTGCAAAAACATAAGGCTTTTACAATCTAGCCAGGAGGGAGGCATTGGAAATACAATTGCATCCAACAAATTTAACAGACAGTGGATATCACCTAAGCAGCACATGGAAACCAATTCTTCAAAACAAACAACCATCCCACTCCCTCCTCTCCAATTCTGCCATACACATATTGATCGACCTTCTAAAACCAGAAAGAAATGGATCAATATTGTCATCTTCTAGCAGTCAGGTTTTATTCACTGATTATGCCAACCGTATGTTGATAAAAGCTATGGTAGCATATTAAACCAAGTACCACTGCAAAATAGCCTGGAAGATTTTAACTATTTTAATCATTCATTCATACTAGCATGGAAATTGGAAAATTGAGAACAAAAATAGTAGGCCTTTAGGATTCCATTATGGGATTCTCTTTCCATCCTCTCATTATCATCCTAATCTCCAGAATAAACATAAGGCATGTCTAAGTGCTGAAATACCAGAAATGGATTCCTAAAGTCAATTCTTGAATGCAACAGTGAAAAAAATGTTTGAAAGTTCTGAATAATTATATGAACAACACAACTGTTTAATTTTGCAATTTTTTAGGAGAAAATCACCCTAATTTCACTAATTTTGTTCCATTTATTGGACCTGTTTTGAAGGCTGTTGCCTTCACCATTAGCATGGTTAACTTCCCAGCTTGGTATTTAAATATCTCTTTGTGGATTTTACAAATTTAGTGATGATTACTCTTGTTTGGAAGATACTGTTTCTGCTTTTTTTCTTCTTTTCTTTCCATTTTTGAACGGAGTTTAATGTCCATTTTTATTTTTGTAGCATTATAGGCAATACACAATAATTGTGATTAAGCCTAATTCCTTAGCAGTTATTAATAGAGCTGTATAAGAAATGCAGTTCAGATGTTTCAGGATATTCTTGGTCAAATGTGAGAAAATATCCAGCTGTTCACTTATAACTATAGTAGAAAGTACCAACCTTATAAAACTTAAGTTTGAAATTTGACAACACTACATTGTTTGGCAGCCATCAATACTGAATGCTCTCAGTGAATTTGTAAACATGGAAAAAATTGGTCCTTGTTATTGATACAATACTTTCATTTGAAAGGTCTCAGTTCAACCAATATCAAAGACAAGCTAGATTCTACTCTAAGGGAGTCTGCTCCTTTGTTTAAAATAGTAAAATATTGAATGGCAGAGTTTAAATGAGGCCATATGAGGTGCCAAGACGAACATCGCAATGGTTGACCAAATGAGGTACCATGCCAGAAAAAGTGAAGAAAATCCATAAAATGGAATTGGATGACAGTCTACTGAAAGTGCACAAGTTAGCAGATATGGTAGTCATTTCAAAAAGTGTTATACATCACATATTGACTGGAATTTGGAGTTAAAAAAGCTGTGCACAAGATGGGTGCAATGTTTGCTCATAATGGAACAAAAGCAGCACCATGAGGATGTTTAAATCCAGTATTTGGCAATGTTTCACAGCAATAAAGCTGAGTTTTTGCATTGATTCATAACTGTGGATGAAATATAGGTGCATCACTTCACACCTAAGGCAAAGGAACAGTCGAAACAATGGACTGAAAGGGCAGAACAGCTCCAAAGCAGGTAAAGACAGTTCCATTTGCAGGCAAGGTCATGGCATCAGTTTTTTGGGATGAGCAGGATAATTTTCATTGATTATCTTCAAAAATGGAAAACAATCAACAGCAAGTATTATGCAAACTTACTGCCGCATTTGAGTGATGAAATCAAGAAAAAACAGCCACATTTGGCAAAAAAGAAAGTTTTGTTTCATCAAGACAATGCACCAGTTCATATTCCATTATCGCGATGGGCAAAATAAATGAGTTTGAACTGTGCACCCTATTTGACAGATTTAGCCCCCTTGGATTATTTTCTGTTTCCAAACTTGAAAAATAGCTCAGTGGTAAAAGATTTGCCAACAATGAAGAGATGGAGTGTGCAGTTGATGGCTATTTTGAGGAGCTTGATGATTTTCACTATAAACAGGGTATCAAAGCTATTTAACATTGCTGGAAAAAGTGTATCAAGCTAAAAGGAGACAATGAGTTTATGAAAGTGGTTCTACATATTTAAACAAGTAAGTGGAGCAAAAGAATGTCAGTTCCACTCAATGACACTCTTAATTTATCTGCAATGTTGCTCATGCATAAAAATAAATAAGCTTTGAAAGCATATTTTATTAATACCTGTATTTCTTTATTCTTACTATTAACTCTTTTCTGTTCTAAACAAGACTTAAATATTTAGATGTTAATATAGATAGTTAAGATGGTTTTAGAGGAACTAAAGATTGCTTTAATTTGACTTACTCAGTGAGAAAACTGTCTTCGAGTAACTCAGCTGCAGTAGCCCTCTTATCTGGATCTGGCTCAAAACATCTTAAAATAAAGCTCTTTGCCTTTTCTGATAGTTCACTTGGAATTTCTGGGTGAATCTTATAATAGCCAACCTATAACAAAAAGAATAAAATAACAAACATTGTGAAAAATGTAACAAATTTTTCTTTCCTTGCAAAACTCCTCCTTATATTATATCATAATAATTAAACAATTCAGATTCTATGACGTTATACAAATTTCATACATAAATGGCCCATTTCAACATTCCCTGCTAGTGGAGACTATTTATTCACCTGATACAGTCAAGATTTACTCTGATTTGTTTTTTGTGTCTGATTCCATAGATTCCACTCAAATCATCATAATACACTTTGGGTGAGACAGCTTTTTGCTCCTCACTTTTTCTCCCTCTATTGCATACACACCTATCACAGATAAAAACAAATCTATTACCCTCACCTAAAAATTGCAATCATTTACAAAACAAGTTAATAATAGCAGAATGCAATTATTTTTCAGACCTTTTTTGATGAATTTCTCCTAAACTTTAAGACAAATTCCAATGTTCAGCACATTTTCAGCATGCTGAAGAAAAGCTCTATAAGCATTGCATATCACCTTCTTTTACTTTACATTACTGTGTATTTTACAAAGGCTTAAAATTTCAAAATTGCCCATTCAAACATTTGCAATTTTTGGAGATCAATATCTGATTGAAAATTCTGAATTTTTATGGCTATTTCTATGTAGAGGGTTGCTAGCTATATTCCCAGTTTAATTTTTATGACATTCAAGACATATTTATAGGCATGGAGGTGTTTCGAAATGAAATATTTCTGTTGTCAGCCTCAAAATGACAAATTTTCTAACCTACTTTGGTGAATGCTAAGGTAGATAGCTAATTTCAAAATCTTTACAGAATGATGGGATTGAGATATATATGTGCCAAATTGCCTTCTTTTTCTTTGCATTTGGAGTATTTTAGGCAGGCTTGAAATTTCTAAGTAGTCATGCCATTTTTTAAAGGTCAAAAATCTCAATATCAAATTTTCAATTTTGATGGCCATTTATAGGATCACCAGTATTCCCAATTTTAATTTTTAAGACAATAAAGCCAGAATTGTGCATGAGAAGTTGTTACACAATGATATGTTTCTTTTGTGAGCCCTAAAATTACCAATTTTCTGACCTACTTTGGTGAATATCTTAGCAACCATATGGCAGATTCCAATGTACAGATACTGATGACCTGCGATGTTAAAGAGCCTCCGTAAATAAATACTAAAATCCAATATACAGACATTCCCAGAATACTGTTTTTTTTTTTTTGTTTTCTTGTTTTTTTTTTAAATTAGTGTTTAACGCCCATTTTTACTACTGAGGTACCACAGTCGGTACACTGATGACACATAAGATGAAATGATATATTAGGAAAGGATTTTTTTTAAAGAAAGGAAACGTCCCAGGCCTAAGCTTAGAGTACCTCCCTGGTGTTTGCCATTTATGAGGACTGAGGAAAACCTAGAAAAAGCCTCAGTCAGGGAGGACAGTCCTGATGGGATTCGAACCCTAGACCTCCCACTCACAAGTCCACGCCCTAACGACCTCGGCCACCCGTGGCAATATACTGGGGTTGAGCTGTATTATGAGGCCATATCACTTTCTTTTACTTTAATTACTATGTATTTTAGGGAGGCTTAAAATTTCAAAATTGCTAATAAGATGCAATTTTTTGGAAGTCAAAAACTTCAATGTTGAATTTTGACTTTTTATTTCTGCAAACAGAACCACCATTTGTTTTCCCTGTATAATTTTTAGGGCAATCCAACCATATTTGTAGGCATGGGGCAATTTCAAAATGAAAATTTTCTTTTGTAAGCCACGAAATGACCAAATTTTTAACTTACTTTGGTGAATATCTATGCAACCATAAAGCATATTCCTTATGTTCCACACATTTTCAGAATGCTGGGGTCGAGTTCTATTATCATTCCACATCATTTTCTTTTACTTTATATTACTAAGTATTTTAGGCAGACTTGAAATTTCATAATTATTTGTAAATCAAAAATTTCAATGTAGAATTGCTATTTTTATGGCCATTTCTAGTTGTGTTTCCAGTTTAATTTTTATAGTTGTGGAGCCATATTTTTAGGCATGGAGCTGTTTAAAATAAAATCTTTTATTTGTGAGCCCCAAAATGACCAATATTCTGACCTACTAGCTAAATCTTTGGTATCGTAAAGTAGATTTTCTTCATGCTGGTGTCATCACCTTCTTTTTCTTTACATTAAGGAGTACTTTAGGAAAGTTTTACATTTCAAAATAATCAGTCTAAGGACTTGGAATTTTTAAGAGATCAAAAATTTCAATGTGCATTTCTGATTTTTATGGTCATTTCTGTAAACAGGATGACTAGTTGTATTCCCATTATAATTTTTAGGACAATTGAGCCATATTTGTAGGTGTGATGCAGTTTCAAAAGGAAATCTTTATACTCAGAGTCCCTAAAAGAACAATTTTCAGATTTACTTTGGTAAATTTCTCTTTAACCCTAAGCCAGATTCCAATATTTTTGAATGCCTGGAATAAGTTCTATATGCAGGGCACATCACCTTCTTTTACTTTACATTACTGTATATTTTAGGGAGGCTTAAAATTTCCACTTCAAACACTTACAATTTCTTGGATGTCAAAAATCTCAATATCTAATTCTGACTTTTTATGACATTTCTGCAAAGAGAGTTGCTAGTTGTATTCCCAGTATACTTTTTTAGATAAGCCACATTTGTAGGCATGGTGCAGTTTCGAAACGAAATCTTTCTCCTGAGAGCCCCAAAAAGACCAATTTGCATGATTTGAAGGATAATGCTGTTCTAGAAATATCTCACACTAACCTTGAAAACAGCAGCCTGAGGAGATCCAAGTTCTATGAAAGGTGGCTTTCCAGTTGCCATCTCCACTACAGTGCAGCCCAATGACCAAATATCAGCCTGAAATTTATGTACAAGTATTTTTTGGTCATGAGCACAGGTCAATGAAGCACTATTTAGCTGCAAGAGCATCCTAGAGATAAGTGAGCTCTTCCCATTTAGCAAGTGTAGAATAAAAATAACAGAAATATCATGCTGATATCTACAAACTAATTAAGTATTAAGTAATGAGGAATTCTTAAGTGAAATGTAACAGCAATTACACAATTTTGATAAGGAATCAGTAAAGTTGCAATTTGTGAATGAATGAAAGTTGAGTGATTCCAGATCAAAACTAAATGCTTTTGCTTAGCAGCAATTCTAATATTGCAGTTATTACAAAAATATGTAAAACTAAAAGGTACTCTTTTTTCTTTTCTTTTTTTAAAGCTCCTGTCAAAAGCCTGCTTTCCTTCCCTCCCCCCCTCTCTCTCTTTCTCTTTGGGTCTCTCTCTAAGTCTGCTTGCTTAATATTTATTGTATTCTGTGATCAAAAGCATATATAGGAAAATGTTAAATTTTTCCACAGCCACTCTTGGTCGGTCATTAGTTTTGCAGAATGCAAATGCAGTGTGTTCCAAAACCATGGGGGGGTTAAAAGATTATATTTATTAAATCAAATATGAGTTATACCTTTTGTATATATATTTTGTTTGTGCTTATCAAAGGTTTGTGTCTATACATCCAAACCAGTAGATCTCAACAGATTAGCTAGGGCACAATACTGTGCCACAAGATTCACCAGGTGTGCTGTGAAAATCAAGACTTTGTGATAAAAATAATTAAAATAATTTCACTCAATGTTTATTTTGAAAAAAGAACAGGAGAAATATATTCAAGAAATAAAACATTTTACAGCAAATCCATTGGCCTACACCTTACAATTAAATATTTAGTAACATGAGCTTATATCTCATAAAAAGTTCAATTCTTGGTGGAACTGAAGACAAACAAGCAAACCCCGTAATTTCCAAATACCTAATTGAAACCAAGCTATCTTTCATTCTTCCTACAAATTATGTTATATGTTTCCTTGTCTGGTCCATTTTTAATATCCTTGTACTGATGCATTATATTCTGTACATCCGTGTGCTTCTTTAAGTAACTTTATTTCTCTTTTTATGTCGTGATTATCTTTCCAAAAATGATGTGCTATTGCTGACCTATCAGTCTGTTTGTACTTAATGTTCCTGAGATATTCCTTTAACCGTGTTCCTATGTTCCTTTTAGTTTTTCCAACATATATTTTATCACATTCTTTACATGTTATTTTGTAGATGCCTGACTTTTTGTCCTGTGGAATGTTATTAAAACTGTTATCCACTAAATCATTTTTCAGAGTGTATCTGTTAACGGGTGCCAATTTAATATTAATATCTTTAAACTTTTTTTGGAATTTATTCATAGCTACTGGATAGTAGGTGAATTTTTTAAAAACTGCTCTCTCTTTTTCAGTTAATAGTATGGTGGTATTCTTGATCAATTTCTTCTTTAGCAATCTATTAAGTTTTTTGTTTACTAAATTTCTGTTAAAACCATTTACAATGGCAATCTCCTGTATCTTCTCAAATTCTTTTTTGTACTCCTCTTTACTGATTGGTAAATTCACCAGTCTATATGTTAAGCTGTTGAAAATTGAGTGCTTGTGAGCTATGGTGTTAACCCCATTTGATTTTTTATTTTATATAATTATCTGTTTGAGTATCATTTCTATAGATTCCAAATTCTAAATTTCCATGATTCTTATTAATTTTTATATCTAAAATCAGTAACATTCCCTTTGTTTCTATTTCCAGTGTGAAGGATATATTCCTATCTTGTATATTTAAAAGCTTCAAAGCATCTTCAACAAATTCTTTTTTCACAATACTAAAAATGCCATCAACATATCTGTACCAGCATTTAAAATAATGTGGGAAGGTGGAAATTATGTGAATTTCAAATGTACTCATAAATAAATCTGCCAGAGAGGGGGACAAAGGATTTCCCATTGTGAGTCTTGTTTTCTGTTTATAGAATTCTCCTGCAATTGTAAAATAGGACTGGTTTATTTAAATGTTAATAAGGTGGACATATTCTTTCCTATGAGTTTCATTAATTCCTATCTCCTTTAACCAATCGTTCAAAAATGATAAAAGCTTGTCAGATGGAATACTCGGAAACAAAGGTACTACGTCGAAAGACACTAAAATATCAGAGGGTAGAACTTTAAAATCCTTTATTTTTTTCTATTAACTGGAACGAGTTTTTATGCTTCTACTTTGAAACCTTGGTACAGCTGTAAATCTGTCTGTAAGCCATTTTGCTAGAAAATATTTCGGGGTATTTATATTATTAATGATGGGTTTTCCCCCATCAGGTTTATGGATTTTAGGTAACCCATATATTCTGGCTATATTAGGATTGTTTTATTTTAAACTACATTTTTCAATGTCTGGTATTATAGTGCAAATCTGTATAGCTTCATTCACTGTTTTTGTACATTCTTTCAATGGGTCAAATTTGACATGGGCAAATTCTTTTTTGTTTAACAACTCTAACATTCTGTCAGTGTAATCATCTTTGTTAATATTACTATTTTATTCCCTTTATCAGCCTTTTTGTAAATAACTCCTTTTCCTGTAAGTGATGTAATGTTCTGTAAATGTCTTTTTAATGTTTATTTCCATTTGGATGCTCATGTTTCCATGCTATTGATAATTTTCTGCATTTCATTTTCTAGATTTTTATAATGCTGTCTATTCTGCTTATTTTTTTTGGCTAATCCATATGGCAATATCATTGCAAACAATTCCATATTTGCTTTTGGAAGGCAGCTAATATTTTGTTGTCATCTATGAAAATATTAAAAAGTTTGAAATATTAAAATTGGAAATATATTTCCTACTATTTTAATTCACAAACTTAGCTGTAACATGAGTTCAGATTTTCAACAATCTTTTCTCTTTGTCATGTTTAACAGATGTTGCTATCTATGAATGTTTTAGAGAACTATTAGGAAATGTGTGAAAAGTTTCATCATCTTTAGGAATTGTGTTATAACATTGTAGTGCCTTTTGTCTCAAATTTCATTGAATACACTGTGATTTTATTTTCTTCAAACTGATTCTGAAGTTATCATTGCAGTAGATGAAGTTCTCAATAATTCTGCCTGTTTTTTTGAAATAACAATAATCATCATTATTAACTCTAAACTGTTTTCTATATTAAATGTAACACATTTTGATATTAAGGTCATATTATTTAATTAATATTTTATTTTTGCAAATGTTAATAATTATATTACTGTTGTTGAATTGTTGTTGAAGTTATCGTTGTTGTTATTATTATTATTATTATTATTATTAATAATAATAATAATAATAATAATAATAATAATAATAATGCATGTGCTATTCAACTTTAACTGCAGTGCCTACCCACAAAAACCCCAATTATGCAGTACTTATACAGCAGTATTTCCAAAACCTCCAGAGAAAAAATAAATAAAATTATAAAAGTAAAACGAGAGAAAAAAAGGAGAAGAATAATTGGTGATATCCAGATTGTTAAGTGCCCCTCTGTTTTAAAATCTTTCTGACAAAGGCCAATTACGTGCAAATATGGTGTTATATGTTTTATGCATTTTTTTCACATCTTTAACCTGTACTTACAGGAGCACCATATCCCCTTTGTCCCTTGTCTATCACTTCTGGTGCCATATACTGCAGGGTTCCAGTGAAGGTTTCTGTGCTAGGGCACAGACCAGCCAATCTTTTGGAAGTTCCAAAATCTGAAATCTTCACCACACCACTATAGGTATTCACCAACACATTATCACCTGCATAAAAAATGAATGACTAGGACACTTCATTTCATAAGTCCCTATTTGTTCTCTACTCAAAAGAAAAGAGAACATTATGCTAGGGTATTACTGTTTACATAGCATATAAACAACAAAAACAAGTACTTTTGGAGCAGCATAAAAATTCTATCGTTTAACATGAAAGGAAAATCTACAAATAACAAGAAATTCTATTTAGTAAAGTCATTGAGAATAAAATAAATACACCACACTAAAGCATTTGCACCCCAATCTCATTGTACCACAGCATAGGGAAGATCACAGATTCCAGTCTGAATTCAAAAATGCTTAAAAAACATTTGATATAACACCAAAAATGTATAAATTATTTAATTTAAAATATTGCTCTAAATAAGTTAAATTAAAATAAAGTTAAAGCATCTACCCTTGATATCTCTGTGCACTATCTTCTGATCATGAAGATACTTCAGGCCTTCCAGTATCTGCTTTGTGTAATATGCAACAGTTGATTCATTTTCTTTTAAAGGACCCCACTTTGATCGTAAGAGTGCTGATAAACTTCCTGAAAAAGCAATATAAATATCTTAAAATTTTCTTCTCTTTTACTCCAAAAAACATTATAAATAAATAATTTTAAAAATTAGGCCATCTTGTATATTTTAGAAATACTGAACTAGATCAAAGATGGCTACTTGGCTTACACCTGATACCCATATGCAAAAACAAAAATTGAACCCACCTGTGCATCTGCATAAAAAAGTTTTGGTTAGAGTTTATCAAGTTATTGTAATCAAGAAAGACAGGAGTAGTAGTGTGTTTATTTATTCTTTGAAATTTATTTGATATTTATTGAAAGTGCTAAGAAAAATAAAATACAAGGGAGTCTCCACTATCTGATGACCCAGGTCATTTTAGGTGTACCTCCTCACGATTACAGAAATTTTAATACAATAACGATCTTATACTAACCCTTTATCTAAATCCTAAATAATTAAATAAAGTACAACATTTTCGCCTTGATTGCATCAGACCCCAATCCCTAGTTCATCAGGAGTAGCCTACAGGAATTCCAGGGAACTAGGCTCCAACCCAACCCTGGGGACTAAAATAAAATATTTCAATTACTGTGCCTATACCATTTTTTATCAGACAGCTACAGTCTCTACAAATTACTAATTCTTTTATTTCTCAAACATCTACTATAATGAAATTTGAAATTGATCAAGTTCTAAGAAAATTTTAAATACAAATTACAACGGTGCCTAAACCTATCTTCAGGTTATAAATCTCACAATTATTAATTGTTGATACAGTAATACATTTTATACTAGGATTTTTACCTAAATTCTAGACAGCTACACAAAGTACAAAATTTCCACATTGATTGCATCAGTTCCCAGACCTTGGTTCATCAGCAGCAACCTACTGGAATTCCAGGGGACCGGGCTCCAACCCAACCAAGGCAATAAAATAAATATTTCACTTACTCTACCTGTGCCAAATATTTAACCAGCTAATCATAATCCCTACAAGCTACTAATTCCTTTATTTCTCAAATACCAACTCTAATCTACATTTATTCACCTTCTACAGCAATTTTCAATATCCCAAACTAAATAATTCAATCAATTTAATATAATTTCACTCCCAATCATTCCCAGACTAATGACATTTTTCATAATCATACAGGTATTCTTTATCATTTAAAATTTATCTAAATTACATATCTTTCAAATGACCATTTCCATTTCATTTTTTATCTTCCATAAAAACTCTCCTAATTTGGATATCACGATCTTCAAAATTCTTTCTCAATACAATTCCTTTATTCCTCATTAAGCATTTCCCTCCAAACATTTGTGGCTTTACATTGGAAGATAATATGAATTTTATCCTCCTTCTCCCCACAGATGGAACACATTCTCAGAATAACACATCTCCCCTCATTTCTCTTAATTTCCAAACACTTAATTGAAACCAGGCTATCCCTTCTCTTTCATTTTTCTTGCAAATTAAAATATACTTCTCCTTTTCTGGATCATCTTTTAATTCGTTATAATATGCTAGTGAGCTTTTCTCCCTAATCTGGGCAAATAAAATTTGTCTATCCTTATCTTCCATTCTTGATTTCACTTTCTTTCAACAACCTCTTCTAAAATATCCAATTTTAACTAAAATTTTTTCTAACCTATTTCTTAATTTTGTTCAACCAGGTATTAGCCATTATAACCTAATTTTTTCCTTGATATTTCAGGCATACTTTCACAATGTCAGTATCCAATAGCTCTTGAACCCTAAATAAATATTTCAATATTTTCTCCATCATTAGCCCTTAGATGCTTACCTTTCCTAACTCTATCAACACTCCTGCATTTGTTATATTATTGAGAGCTCCAAAATTAATTTACAGAAAATTCTTAGTATTAATTTCATATTACACCATCCCTCTATACCTCAAATTTCCCCTCCATAAATCTCCCATGATTCAACCAAGGCAGAATAAACCCTTTCAAACCACTTGATATTCATAATTGGTATCCCATATAAACACTTTCTTATTGCTATCATGGCCATTTTCCCCTTTGCCAGTGCAGTTCTTTTCTGTTTTTCCCAACCTCCATTACTACTGAACTTAATGCCCAGATATGAAAATTCATAACCACCTGAGTTCATCTGCTATGAACCATTTCTCATCCTTACGCAGTTTATTTAACTTCTTAAAAAAACCATGATTTTAGTTTTATTCTGATTCACTTTCAATTCCCACTCTTCACAATACCTGTCCATCTCACCTATAGCTAACTTTAAGCCAATTACTGATATTGAACATACTACCAAATCATCTGCATAAAGTAATCCACGAATATCTACATTATTAACTGTAGGCAATGTGAGCACAAACATGCTTCAAGCTATCCAAAATATCATCAATAAACAAATTAAACAATATGGAGCTTAATTTGCAAGTGTTCATTCCTTCATCAATGTGTTTTTAATAATGTTTCATTGTGGTGAAGTTAAGCATAATCCTAAACAATAAGTGCCATAATGTACATTTGTGCTACCTATATCTCTACAAATGATTGGAAGAAGAATTGGAGAATTAGTTTTGACAAGTAAGCTGCATTAGGTACATATGACGAACCAATAATAATTTGTTGTGTTAACAAAAGGAAGTGATTTATTTTGCATGTTAATTCTCTAACATAGGCTGAGCTTTACATGCACCTTCAGGATGTTCCATAATATATGTTTCCATTATAAAATTCTGAGCTCTCTAATAGATGACTACCTGCTATTAAGTATGATATACCATCAATATAACATAGATCATGTGTCATTTTATGAATTTTGTTTCTGAAAATCTGATGCCAATAAGAAATTTAATGTAGAAGCAATTCCCTCAAGTCTTATTTTCCAAATCATTTCATATCCATGTGCACCAAACCTAGTTTTCAGTATATTGTGGTATAAAGTTATTAGCTTTAACTAAATAAGTTCATATTTCTAGTGCACCAAGCTCGGTTTCCACTTTGCTGACACGTTACCACAGTAAAGTGAAAATACTGCAGGGTTTTTTTTTTTTTGAATAGCAAGAATTTTCACAGTGAAGAGTGTGGAACCATGCTGGTGATGAAGACAACAACCTTTAAAATAAGTCCAAGTAAGTGGGAAAAAATTAGTGAAATTTGAGTGATTTCCTCAATAATAATTTGTTGTTACTCCAGTTTTGCTTTCAATATGGAGCTTAATGATTAAACTAGGATGTTATATCTTCAATATTTACAAATAATTCAGCATAATGAGAGAATAATATGCAACAACTGGCATCCATTGAAGAATTGGATGACAAATCTTTTTACAGAAGGTTGAATGAAAAAGTAAATAGTACATTCTATTTTAGAGTTGGATGTACAGATGGTGTCTTGCATGCACATGTGAGAACAGTCTCCAGGAAGGGGGTAAATGTGAGTCTTCAGTAAACGAAGATGCCCGTTTTTACTGATGATATATGAGATGAAACGATAAATTGGGAAAGAATTTTTTTAAGGAAGGAAACGTTCCAGGTTTAAGTTTAGGGTACCTCCCTGGTATTTGCCATTTATGAGGACTGAGGAAACCTGGAAAAAACCTCATACAGGGAGGACGGTCCTGGCAGGATTCAACCTCCTGCTCACGAGCCAGTGCCTTAACGACCTCGGCCACCCGTGGGAGTTTTATTTTCCACATAACCACTAAAATGCAAACACATAAAAAAAATAATTGGGGCAGTCTGAACAGTATTAACATTGTCCAGGGTTGCACGAGATCTTGTATTCAGTGAGAGTGATGAATTGCTTCAAATCAAGAAAGTATCTATATCTGTAAAAAAAATTGTAGTATTGTGAGGAAACCACATCAATGATGCATAAGTTTCTCAGAATGTCAGGGTATTACTTTTATTGAAATTTGGCAAAAACTGATACAAACCAAGGCTAGTGCACTCATGCATAAAACATGTCTGGAGGCCCTGAGTTCAAGTTGTCTGGGTAAGTTTATTTTTTCTTTCTTTCTTCCTTACCCTAGGAAGGTAAATGAAGGATAGTTGTTAAGGAACCAAGGACAACAAGCTCATCTGTGCCATCACTCATTTCATTTCATTTCATTCATCCATACAGACTTACACCTATAATATTCAGATCACAATCAACATGTGAGAAGACCAATGCAGTCAAAGCAACAAATGTCATTGTTAAATTTTTTCAAAAATATTATATTTGGATGCTTATTTCAATTCTGAATACTGAAAAGTTATTTATAATGCAGGCCTTTCTTCACTGGCCTTTGTGGTCAACTTTAATTTGGTTTGCATAATGAAACTATCCAAATCCATTTTCAAGTAACAGATAAAAAAATGTTATTAAATGTGAATCTCATAAGTTATTACAAGAATAAAACCAGAAAGTTCAAAAACAAGTGTAGAGAATAAGTCGCACTGTCATAATAATACTGATAAATAGCTAGCACAGCACAAATTTAGTACTGATGCAAAACTACTTCATATTGTGGCATTATGCAGCAATAACACTGTATAGAAGCATTCTTGAGAAATAGACAGTATTGAAGTAGACAGCATTATTAGAGGTAACAGAGTAGACCACATTGTCAACGCATTATCGTCGTTGGAGTGTGGGGTTGGTATCAAGAAGTCTAGATAAGCTAAGGAAACATAGGGGAGTTAGCTTGACATTTTTAGCCAGCAGATATATCTCACAACCGGTCCGCCTAAGAACGCTTAGGTAATGTTTTAATTGTAAAACCTTAAGAGCTTATTTCATTTAATAAATTATGTTATGTGTAATGTTTTGTATTACACACCGATGACATACCTTCCTTATTTCCAATTTTTAGGATTTAGTTTTCTAATACAGAAGGAATGTTGTCAAAGAATGCCCCCCCCCCTTCCAGGCCTGAGTAGGTTGGGGAGTATAGATTTGGGTAGTTGTGGAGGCCTGGGTTGCGACAATATCATGTATATTTAAATGTTTGGGAAGCTCAATGAATACCATATTGATTTGACTAATATGTTGTTGTTGGTAACTGATGCCGAGTTGTTGGCAATGCAGTCATTAATTCTCCTGCTGTCGGTCCTGGTGTTGTAGTGGTAACCATACTTGCCTTCTAAACCCATGGTTGTGGGTTCAAACCAGTCAGGATCGATGGGTTTTATGCAGGCGTAAAAATCCTAAGTATGACTTCCTTCAGAAGGGAAGTAAAGCCGTGGGTCCCCTGTCATACATTTACGGCACAAAAAAGAACCTCAAGCCTGAAAGAAGAGGCCTCTGAGCAAAATTTGTCGGCCGTTTCATGCCCAGAATTGAATGGGACACTGATGACCTGAGATGTTAAAGAGCATCCTTAAATAAAACCAATCAAAAAAAAAAATTCTCCTGCTCTCCAATATTTTTCATAGAGGAATTAATAGAAGTAGCTAGACCTTGGTGAAGGTGATCCTAATCCATCTCTTCTTTAAGACTGCACAGTGGACAGAGTGATGAAAAAATGAGACCAATTCTATTAACAGTTTTGCCATAACTCATAATTAACTGGAGTGTATTAACTGCACTTTTCTATGGGTAATCTACTAATATTTATTTAAATAAAATTAGGATGGCATGGACTAATGGCTGTAGGTTTCAGATAAACCCTTTGTTTTGTCACTATAGGAATACAAGTGATCATTTTATTTTTGTGTGTTACCTATGTTACTTTCAAATACTTATTCAGAATTACCACATTGGAAGAGAGAAATATCATTAAAGAATGTCTCAATATCCAAATGAAGTGTAAATGGAAAGGATCATAGTGTCTCAAAGTGCAGGAAATTTTACAACAAATGGGTTTATGAAACTTGTGGATAAATAGGGAGTACCAAAACAGAGGATTCTGGAAAGAAATAAACCTAAGTTTGGAAGATATTGGACAAGAAATATTTGGTAGAATGGGAGAAAAGAGTTCATTGGGACTTTATAGGGAAATAAAAATAGTATAGGATAGGGAAAAATGTATAGAACAATGTAATTAAGGCAGGTCGGAAAGGGTTTTCATGGGCTAGAAATGCAGTTATTGAATAGGCAAACAAAGTTATGGAGAGAACAGGCTTGGCAACAAAATTGGAAGAATTTAGATGGGGAAATATTAATCAGAAAAAGTTTAACTGTAAAAGGAGAGAAGAAAATAAAAATGATACAAAACTATTTGAGCAAAGTTAAAGATAAACTGATAAGAATGATTAAGAGGAAGATAGAGGGAAATGTAGCCTTAGAAGTACTATAGGTCAGATAAGCATAAACAAGGATAAGATAATACTGCAATACAATGGTCACCAATATACTAATAGCCTGGAGTTGTGTGTATTGGTATCAGAATTTAAACTAGCAACTCTAGAAATAAAATATCTAATAAGTAAGATTAGTATTATATTCTGTGAATTTATATCTCATTTTGTAATGGATTGATCAAGTATATATATATTTGAATCTAGTATATTATGTAGTCTGTTGGGATTAATAAATTTCAATGTTTCTTTCAACTTCGTTATTGCTGTTTTTATATTTACTAACATAACAAATACTGGTATGTTACCATTAACATCTACAATAGATTAACCATGGACTTCAAAATGGCAGCAACTAGTTCCTTCAGTTTTCACCTTCTTTTAGTGATGTGACAGTTACAGAGCATAATAAACTAGTAAAATAAAATAGCTCTAAACATCATAAAAGTTATAATATCTTCAAGTCAAGTATCACAAAAAGATGTTTTATATTATAATTTTTTTTAATACTGCCCTCTTCCAATGAAGTCATAAAATGGAGGTAGAAGAAACAGAGGTCACTGTGGCAGGCCAAGGCTGCAGAGTGCAAAGAAAAAGAAGATCATTTTTTTAATTGTTTAACAATGTTTACATTATCTGACATGTACACTTTCATAGTGAAGGAAAGCTACGAAAAAATGCTTCCCCAAAATAAATTGATGTAGTATGACTTGAACCTACAACCTTTACTTTTGCAGTGATTTCAAACCAAGCCTTAACTCCACCATGGAAGTTGTTTTTTTTGTATGTCGATGAAATGCAAAAACATAAAGGTAAAGAATAAAGAACTGGGAGAAGAATAAGGGGAAAAAAATAAAGAGGAGGGGGAATATAAATTAAAATAAAAAAATAGAAATAGTTTGTGTGCAAGTATTGCTTTGAAGGTTCATTAATCCATATATGCTTCTGAAGTAACTTGAGAGTTAATTTCAAAAAAATGTTTGAGAGCACAGCTTGAATATGGCAGGAAATACACAGTTCTATTGGCAGTTAAAAGGGAAACAATTATTATCTTTATCTACAATTCTATCAGGAAAACTAAACTGCAGTTATTATTATACTATCTATTAACAAATCAGCACATAACTGAATTATAAAATTTTAATTTTCATATTCAAGAAAGCAAATCCCTTAAGCAGAAGCTAACAAAGCATTAACATCTCCAAGTAATCTTAATTATGGGTATTAAAGAGCAAAAAGCATTTCTGCCAAACCTCCAGGTACTTGCTCCATGAAAATTTTAAAGAATCCATCTTCTGACACAGATCCTAGGTACTGTACGATGTTCCGATGTCTCAGCTGGGAATGAAGTTTGATTTCCTCATGCAATGGCTGGACATCACTATATAAAACAAAATGTGAATCCTGTTATAAAGTATCAATAAAAATAATCATCTGTACCTAATAATATGTTTCAATAAATAAAAAGAGAGAAAGAAGCAACAGCACTGCACAGATATGACCTGTAACTTCATGTACCACTATCATTGGCTATAATCTATCATGTGCATACATTAAATAGAAAGATCTTAAAAACATGAATGTTCTTCTAAGAACAAGTATACCAACTGGATTAGGGTTGCCATATGTCCTGAAATAGTGGAATTTTTTAATTTTTCCTGCTTGAATTTATAATTGCACTTAGAAAAAATTAAAGCTCCTCTCTGGCATGTCACATACACGCTTGCACGCATGCACACACACTTTTTTTTAAGTTTATGTAACTTCCAAATTGCAATTAAAAACATGTTTATTAACTCTCTGGCAAAGAGATGTGGAAAATGATACTGTTATCACAGAGTTAATAAATCTGCTTCCAAAGTTGCAAGAAACTCAATTACTCCTTTCTGTACACTGGATTCTGAATCAATAGATGCTATCACTTCATTTATGCTTTGACTTTCTTTGCTTTGTATGTACTGTTAAATCTAATATTCTCTTCTTTTTGTTTATTAATCTGTTCAATAAGTAAATGTGGATATTTGCTGCTTCAGTTGGACAATGTGTCTACTTTTTAAACATTTATATTTAATAATGAAGGTGAATGGTGATTGAGTTGTTTTGCTGATATTTGTGCATTTAATTCAACGTCGTTAGAAAATGTCCCAGTTTGGGATGACAATGAAATAAAAGTTGAAATATTTGTTGGAAAGAAGGTATAAATTGGATGACTCTCTGCCATTCACACAGAAGTTTTATCACGCAAATTTATCTCCCAAGAGCTGAAGCAAAATGAAGCTTGCCCTTCCTTAACCTGTGATAAGTGGGTTAAATGTTCTAAAAGTTGTAACAATTCTGAACAATATTAAGAATTTCTGAAATATGCTCAGTTTTATTTTTGTTTACCAGTGCATAATGCCAGTGTTGAAAGGGTTTTCTCCTTAATGAATAGTGTGGATTGATGAGCGGATTAGGCTTAAAGTGACCTCTAAAACCAATTTAATGCTATAATATAATTTTAAAATATGAAATGCATTGTAATACTCATATTTTATAATTATCTCATAAATAATCATGTTTTATTAAAAACGATTTCACAATGTGGCAAGTATGGACTGGTACTCAAAAAGTAATGTACATGCAAACAATGTATAACTGTACAAAATAAATGTAGTTTAATGGTATTTTATACTGCCATTAATGCAATATCCTCAATTATAAATAATTATTTGTTTCTGCAATGGTAGGTATAAAAAGACATTTGTAGATTTGTTATGTCAAAATGTCCTAAGTTTTACACTACTGGTGTGGCAACCCTAAATTGGATCCTTTATCAAATCAAGGATCCAATTAAATTTGCAATTGCAAACAGCAATGGAACAAAAATATGTCTCAAAATCGTATCACTCAGTTATAAATTTATATTTGGATTAGATACTATTTATATGTCTTTAAAACCAGCACTATATGAGAGCCATACCAAAATGAGTTACACTTTTTTGTAGGCAAATCTGTTACAAAGAATAAGCGTTGTTTGCTGGATAGCCCTGTCTCTTGTGGTATTCTTGAATGAGCTATGACATCAATACCTTGCATCACATTACCATGAGAATGCTTAACAAAATTTAAGAAAATATTTCACTTTGTCATGTTTATTATTGAATTTTAAATCCCCACTATAGAAATTCACCAGACATATGGAAATGTGTGAATGGGTACTAGAAATATTGCAATATGGAAGTTAAACATTTCAAAGTGAAAGCATCTATGATCAATTTTGCAGCTTGAACTCCTTAATATAATGCTAAAGGAGGTAGATGACGCAATTGCAGATGGAACAAAACATTTGGAACAGGGCAGAACACTGTTCAAGATGTACTAAAAGCTTAAGATATAGGAAAATCTCTGCTCATTGTATCCTGGTCTGAAGATCATTAATTTCGTTACAGATAATTGAGATCATTGTATGACTGAGTCGAACTGCACACTCTTATTGCTCCACTTACTTGTAATATATTACAGATATCAAAATAAAGGATTTATATAAATATTCGCTCAGTATTATACCGATTTCCCCATTTCAAACCTTAAATGAAACAGCAGAGCTTAGAACGACACATGAATATTATAACAAAAAAGATAGAAAATAAAATGTTATCAGCTGTGACAAATACAGGCACCAACTTCTGTGATACAGGGGGGTAGATTTTAGTTTTGTTTCTGGAACTTCTGCAAACCATAAATGCTGCTTGTTTCGTTCAGATACTGTACATGATCCATTTTGCATTGTGCAATAAATGTACTAGAAGAAATCATTTTGAAGCATAACATCTTTGGCCCCACTTGCTTCACATTGAAATTAACTGAAAATGAAGTGAGAAGGTCTTACATTCCTCCCTGAAGCCCTTGGATTTTCATTTTTTGAGTTTGTAAAAGGGCAGATGAGACACCAAAGTTATTTGACAATGAAGACAATGCAGAAAGCAGTGTGTAAATTTCTCCAGAAGGATGAATGTTCATGGTTTGATGTGAGAATATCAAAATTCCAGAATGATGGGAAATATATGTACATGGGGATTTGTGGAATAAAAACATATAGATTAAGATGATATACTTAGTTTTTAATAACACAACATGGTAGTTTATTAAATATGTTATTAGTTAAATATGGTGGACATTTGTAACAGTGGTGTTTAATATAAGTTTTGAATAATTGAGTCGAATTTGTAACACTTACATCACTATTAATTAAAAACTTAAATATATTATTCATTAATTTTGGTATGATCCTCATAATAACAATGTTACATAAATTTTGTCCTTTATAACCAGCAACATAAAAAGCTACAGTGAAATAAGCATGACTGCTTTAATTTCACATTAATGTAAATCTGGAAGCCACTGTTTCAATAAACCTAAATAAATCAGTACTGAATAGGAAGAAAATTAACTCACCCTAAATTCTTTTCTGGAATTTCCTTGGCTGCAATTCTAACCTGCGTATTCAAATCTCTTGCTGCATATACCACGCCATATGTACCTTTTCCAAGTACTATCCTTTTGCCTATGTCATCCAGTTCATATTCATACTGCATCAAAATTAAACCAACTAACTTTACTATACATGTACTTTGGCACTATTTATTTACACCAGCATTTCTCAATCTATGGTCTGTGGCCCATAAAAGATCCCCAATCTTGTGATCCCTTATGATCCTTTAGATTTTAGATTTAACATATACATATCAGATGAAAATATTAAGGAACTGGGAAAATACATAGGCAAGGTGAGGCAAAAATGCTTATGGAAGGAGGGTAAGATAAATGGAACAATGCTGACAATTGCACTATTTAGGAGTGAATATACATCCCTATTACATATTCAACCTAGGATTAATTGTAATGGGGTACGAAAGGAATGCAACTCCATAAAGTCAGGATGACAAAGTGGGAAATTTAAAAGTTTATTAATAGTAGTAAATTTATATGCACTGAGGACATGGAAAGGAAAATTGTTTATTTTGACTTTAATATGTTTTACCTGCTTGTAAAAATGTATGAAATTGGTTTTATTTATATGTTAAAACATTTTACACTATTTGCATGAAAATTAGAAATTGCAAGAAAAAAATAATATTAGTTTTGTTTATATTTACAGGAGCTAGCTTCATATTTATACAGTTATGACATATTTTTTGTTTATTACATTCAAAATAGAATTTTATCACTTGAATGAAACAATTATATAAAAATGAGTAGTTGGAATGTTAGTTCTCTCTAACTTAAATTGTTGTAAAAATGTAATAATATTATGTAAGGTTATTAAGATCAATATATATTGTCTACTAAAATAGAATTAGTTTGAGAAATATAGGGAAAAAAATAAATTTAAAATGAACTGCAAATCATTCTACACTGTTGAGAAGCATACAGAAATTGGATTTCTGCTGCCAAAGTTTTTTTCATGAAAACATTTGTTGAACATGTTCATACAGTATACAAATTCCTTGCAGCATACAAATATTTCAAGACTTAGTCTCACCAACATATATTCAAACACTAAGGTTTTGTTTTTCCTTCAGTTAATAATATACAGTGATAAAAGGTATATTCTAAAAGTTACATATCTTATAGACCTACATTATTATAAAACAGCTTTGATATTCAATTATTAAAAATGAATATGTACTTTCTTCTAACTATAGTTGGAAGAAAGAACTAATCTTAATACCAAATGAAGAGAATTGTAATTAAAATATGTTTTCAAAATATAAAAAATTACTTTTGAACAGGGCAGGAGTAAGACGGTGTGCAGAAACTACAACATAAAAAACAGGTGGCTCCTACTTGAAAATAATTTGAGATACTCTGATCTACATTTTTAATACTCATTTTGATGTGAAAAAAATCATAAGAAAGAAAATGAAAATTTGAAATAATTAATGGGTTTGGTTTTTAATATGGTAAAATCTTAAAGCTTGGTCCCTATTAACTAAAATTGTTAATTGGAACATACACAGTGAAGCTAATTATATCCACCAGAGCAGAATATAATTCCCACGCATAACGAAGTATCCAGCAGTCAACTTTGTAGCTGACGATGCGAACGAAGGTTTGTGAAACCAGTTCTACATATTTAAACAAGTAAGTGGAGCAAAAGAGTGTTAGTTCAACTTAATTGGTCCCTATTGTTGACATTTCCTATCATATTTTTAAGTCCTGATTAGTTTTGGAGTTTGTAACATTGCTTCTTCCTATTTCTATCATTACAAAATAATATTGCAAAGATCACAAAGAAATCATTGTACTGCTGCATGACAAAACAATCATGTGGAAAACTTAATACACAGCTTACACTGCTTACCAAAAATGAATGATCTGCAGTAAGGATGTGTGAGTGCACACCAAGCTTTCTTAACAAGCTATGTGCAAGCCACATTAACTCCATGCTTTCCTTTCTGATCACTATAGCACTAGTGTTATTAAATCCCCAATGTAGGCAAATGTTATTTTTAGGACTAGGGTAGAGTCTGTTGCTTTTAAAATTTTGGATGGTAAAATCAATTGATTTTTAAGATGATGTTTTCCAATTAGGGTTATCAACTATCTCATATTTCTCAGGAAATTATGTATTTTGGCCATATTTCAAGCAAAATTCCAGAACCTGTTATTTAGTTATTTCTGTAGTGAATTTTTTTTAAATTTATGAAAACTGATGAATCTATATAGCAAAAGTCAAAATCTGTAGGCAATTATAAACATTAAAGTATTAAACATGTTCTTTGCAAATGTATTTTCACGTTGTAAATGCATTTCATAATAATTATAATTAATTAAAAACTATAGGTATTTAATATTTGTATTGATGAAATAGAAATAAAGATCATAACTGTAGTTTGTCTCCTACAAATCCTGTTATCATAAATGCTGATTAAGCCTAAAATGTCTCCCCGTTGTTTGATCCTTTTTTCAATTTTGAAAGTTGGCAATCTATATTCAACATAACAGTAAAAGGTCATCTAAAAATTTTAATGGTTATATATTTATTGATGATTGCTCAGAAATCTGTTGATGCTCATATTATATCTGCAATTTATTGCCATTTTTCCATAAATTCTGAACAACATTATCCATGATCATGCCACCTGCTACCATCTTGTAATCCAAAAAGATGGAAAGATAAAATTTGATGTAAAAATTTGGATAATTTACATAAAGAAATGGTATTAATAATAATGTTGAATAATAGAGGAGATCTAGATATTAAGAGAATGGGAAGATTCTTTGAAAACTTCAGAAAAAAAAGGAAAATAAGAATGGAGGTAGAATGGTTGGAAAATCTTTTCCAAAAACAAACCAATATTCTTGGAAATAGGTCCACTATCTTGATATTAAGGTGTAATAGGATCTGGATAGGAAAAAGCAATTCTCAAGAATACGGGAGCTATGAATAGGTTAAGAAGAAAATGTATGATTGATAAGAACAGAAGAGGATAGAGTAGGATGGGGGGACCCTGTCCTGGGGAATCAAAAGGATGGCTTCTTATCCTTGTAATACAGGGGCTAGTGCCCTTTAGAAGCAATGAACACTCTGGATCCACTAATTTTAGTAGCTTATATCGGTACATTCATTGTTCATGCTGATTATATGATTTTAATTGCATGAATTGGATTTATTTATAAATCATATATTTTTCTTTTGTTATATTCCTTATGAATGTATAACAAACATGTTAACTTTAACTAAACCAACATTGTATTAATGTTTGAAAATAAACTCATTCATTTATTAAGTCTTCTTTTGAGTTAATTTTTCACACTATGCCCCAATTAAATGCTCATAAACTTCAGATTTTCTTTATGCAATTTATTTTTAGTACTTTGGTTTTAAATCTTATAGATCATGATAATCAAACAATTTGATTTTGACTGTATAGGCAGTTTTCATTAATTTATATCCTGATTTCTGTAGTTAAGTGAACAAAAATATAAAAAATTGGATGGAACATGACAAAAAGATTGGATAGTGTAAGAACATTTTTATGAATAGGGTTTAATGTATCAACTATGAAAGATCAAGCAATATATCTTACCTTGAGTTGGTCAGTGGCAAGATCAGAATCCAAATCAGTCACCATTCCTTCCTGATCTGCTGTCATCTCAAGAATGAGATTGTAAAATCTCTGACGACATTGGACTGAAGGTAGGAACATCTGGAAGTCATCAGAATTTTGATGTACATACAGGAACAAACACCTCTCATCTCTTTTGTATAAACTGCACAAAAGAAAAGATTATATATCAGATATGAGATTGAGAAGTGCCAATGAAACTCCAAAACTTGACACTAACAAAACAAATAGGTTACTCCAAAGATTTTAATTTTCTCTCTTCTTTTTTCTGATTCTTCAATATATTTAAAATGGTCATTACATACAGAAATCCCAACATAAGTGGCACTAACCTTACGCTACGGATCATGCTTGCTGTGAACAACCAGTCATGCACCTGCCGGCATTTTCCTTTCATACTATCTAAACATAGGTTCCAGATCTGGATAGACTTCTCTTCTGCACCAAGATTTACATTCACGTAGCTAGGCATGAGAATTTTGTTTGGTTCCAGTACAAGCATCTGCAAAATGAAAAGGTGAATGCATCTTGTCTTTACTGCATAATGCTTTCATTTTGTTTTCTCTTAGTTTAGTTTTCATATAAACTCTTTAAAGTGGTCATTAATGCCCTAAGTTGTTTTGCACCCTAAAGCAATAATTATAATCATCATCCTTTAGAAAAGAGCTGTTTGTTCTTTAAGTTTCAACCTGAATATTGCTTTAACATCTGATAAGAGAAGCATTTTTTCCTTTTCCAATAGAAAAATAACAAGTTTCTCTTAAACAATTTGTAACATTAAAATGTTAATTGGAACTTGCACTGTGAAGTCAATCATATAAATGATATTATTGTTGAACTACACACACTTAATGCTTCACTTTACAACATAGTGAAGCATTAAGATTGTACAGTTCAACTAAATCATGCAATAGTATCAATTTGTAACATACTTCAATGGGAAATCTTAAAATTTGTAATTTACTTAGAAGTTAGTAATTTAAATAAAATAATTATACAAAATAAAAACTGTCAGTAAATGGAACAATATACTTCTCTTAGTATTTTATATAGTACACTATAGAATAATTGGTTGATTGCTATTGGGCATTGGGAATGCTGATATTTATAATTTTTTCCCTAGCTTCCCAATAAAGATCAAAGAATACAATTCAAGAAGAATGACCAACCTGAAGTATTAAGACTGACAGCACCTAGTACATTAAACAATGATTATCTGATTGATACATGGTGTAAAGTATATAGATGGATCACTTAAAAATGGGAGAAGCGGGCTTTGGAATATACTGCGAAGAATTCTTTCGTATACACTTTTGGGACAGTACGCTAACAATTTTTATGCTGAAATAATAGCCATTAGAGACTCTAAAGCAATAAGAGTATAATGAATTGGTTACCCACCAACATACACTATAAATGAAATAAGAACACTGTATCGTACAATTCAGATTAGAAATAGTTTTACAATGAATCCAGAGCCATGTTGGATTAAAGCAGAAAGACATTGCTGATACTTTAGCAAAAAAGCTGTTTTAAAATTAAAAACAACTTTTGAACTATATCTTCCTCCTATATTGAAACTCCTAAAAAGATTAATAGTCAAAGAACAACAAAATATCCAATAAAAACTTAAAGCAAAAACATATGAAGATTTATAGATTTTCATACATCATTTATGAATACAAAATATTGGCCCATTTCAGCTTAATTGTTGAGCATGATTGCCTGTCAGAAGATTGTTTCAGTATGAAATAAATCAAGGACAGCTACTGCCCATTATGTATGGACATGAATACTGCCCTAAACAAAGAACATCTACTGAAATGCAGCAACTTGATAGTAACAGTATCAAATATAATAATATAAACATTTTACTAAACAGGCTATACAGGCAGAACAAAATGAAATTTAGAAACTAGTGCAAAAGAACATTTTAGGTATTAACAAATAGATCAATTGGCAATTGCTGCACATTTTAGACCTCACAAGAGAAGCTAAATTATTGAAATTAAAGAATTCAATAAAGCTAGCAAAAGTTAGCAATTTGGGAGAGGATTTTCATCCAGGAAAATAAAGTTTTCAATAAAGCTAGCAAAAGTTAGCAATTTGGGAGAGGATTTTCATCCAGGAAAATAAAGTTTGAATAATGAATTATAAAATATTTCCCAATGGGCAACTTTGTCGGCTCTTAATGGAATCACTAAATGTCTCCAGATTGTACACCAACAACGTGAGTCAGGCTACAGCTGATGAGAATCTTGAAACATGTGCATAAAAAATACAAAGTATAGTGTTACCATTTACCAACAATGTTATTTTGTATAAACCTTCAAATGTAGTTTCCAAAAAGTACATACAATAATAATTTAACTGAATGCACATTATCTTAAATGTCATTGGATAGGGAGGGGGCTGTAATATGTATACACAGAATATATAGGAAAACTGAAAAAGAAATATTAATTACAAATTTGGATTTTAAAAGCTTGGAAAACCTAATATCAATAATTTTTACAGAACATAAAAAATAATTTTTAACATAAGAATCTCACCCTCAGAAGATACTTTCAATATAAAATATACTGCAATACATCTTAGAACTAAGGCATTTTCTTCACATTGAAAAGTCAAATGGCAAATCTTTTAGTATGTGGATTCTAGACTCATTTACACCAGCATAATTACTTTTCATTCCCATATTCAAATACCCTTGCTACAGATGGAACATTTAAAGTTATGGGGAAAAAGACTCAAGGCCTGGAAGCTTGTAATTGAATTTAAACTTAAATGAATATGGAAAAAACTCATAAAACTCATAAATACACTTAGCTAAAATGAAATATGAAAAATTAAAGTATTGTAACTTTTCTTTCTTTTTACTGCAGTCAACTTACAGGGAAACGTATACTGTCTCCAACTTCAGTCTTAGTGGCTTCCACAAAATAATCCATCCAGAAGCTAAACACCTGCTCCTCAGGTGATGCCTCAGATTCCTCATTCTTTTTACGGAAACGATCTATCAATGAAATGTTGCCTATAGTTGATTTCAGGTACCTTCAAAATAAGAAAAAATCTATTATATTTAAGCACAAAATTCAAACCTACTTCAAAGTTTAATTTTTATTTCTGCCATTTAAATGATTCTTATAATGAGAAACAAGAAAAGTCAGTAAGTAAATTAAGGTGATGGTGGAACTTCTGAATTTCTATGTAGAAACCTATACACTAGCTTGAAATTATTTGTTTTTTCTATGCTGTACATTGAATATTATATGGGTTATTTTCCACAGATGCCTGATTATAAGAGTGTTTCAAATAAAAGATATAGGACCAATTGCAGACACAATGGCCCATTATAAGCTTTAGACATTGTCTAACCTAAGGAATGTTTAATTTATTGCTGAAACAGTGTTCAGCAAAACATTGTTTAAGTTAGAACATTCAATTGGGAAGAAAAGCATGTAGTATTTTTTGCTAGATTTTATTGTCATTAATGTAGGCATGGCCAAATATTTGTGTCCAAGGTAATTTACATAAGCATAATGGCTAAATGTGTCAAGAATTTCTCAATCGAAGAAAAGACCACCTTATCAGACATTGGGAAATGTTATAATGTTATGGAGAGTAATATGTTGCAGCAGAATAAGGTAATGTGGCAAAAAATAACAGATTCCTTCATGTACTGAGCCAAAGAGCAACAAGTGCTGTCTGTACTTATTATATAAAAAATCATGAGAAAAACCTTATGAATTTCGACATCCCAGAAGAGACAGCACTTTATTCCAGTTTATCACCAGACCACTATAGTCAACCCAAATACCAACCTTCTACAAATGATCCAATAGTTGTTTTAACACCTGATGATATGAACAAATGTTCCACGAAACATGTCCTGAGTATATCTCAGTAAGTGAAACCATAAAGAGTGTTCTACATATAAAAATGTAATACAGTTTTTTTTCACACTAACTCCATTCACTTACATAAAATTTGGACATATGTTTCGGGAGCGATCCCTCCCATCTTCAGCCTGTTGACAAACTGTTGTTAAACGTGGCGGTTGGGTCTCTTGATGTTCTTGGCGGCATCTGTTGGTTCTATTAGGAATTCGCTGAGTTCATCCAATGGAGGGAAATCGAAATTCATCAAATTATCCTTATTTTTTGTAATGATAATGTTTCCCAAGTGGAAAGTTCTATTGCATTATGAAGTTGTTTAAGTAGTTTTATCTCTGGTTTAATTTCATGATTTTTATTCCAAAAGTGCGCTGCTATTGCTGATTTATCAATTTGTTTTAAGCAAATATTTCTGAAGTGTTCTTTTTTCTGGATTCCCAAATTCCTCTTCGTTTTTCCAATGTATTTTTTGTCGCACTCTGCACATTCTATTTCGTAAATACCTGACTTTTGTTCTGTTGGCATGTAGTCCTTTACTCTGCAACCTAACAAGTTCTTTATATTAAAATTGTTCTTTGGGGCTAACATAATTCCTTGTTCTTTGAATATCTTTTTGAACTTATTGTGGTAAATTGGGTGGTATGTGAAACTTTTGAATTTGTACCTTTCTTTTGCACTTTTAAGAGTGGAAACATCTCTTATTGTTTTTTTGTTTTGTGGTTTTATTGATGATTTTTATTACTGTGTCTTTGTTGTATCCATTAGTTTCTCCTATCTTTATGATTTGTTGGTATTCCAATTTGTACTCTGTTTCTGTGAGTGGAATGTTAACTAATCTGTGTGCTAAACTATAAAACACTGCATATTTATGTGGAATGGGGTTAAAACTGTAATTTTTTATGTAATTTTCTGTGTGAGTATCCTTTCTATGAATTCCAAATGTAAGATAGTTTTCATTTCTTATGATTTTTACATCTAGGAAGGGGAGATATCCACTTCTTTCTTCCTCTATGGTGAAATTTATAGATTTGTGCTGCAAATTCAGAAGTTTTAGTGCATCTGTTGTATGTTTTTTTGGAATTATTGCAAATATGTCATGCACATACCTATACCATGTTTTGAAGATTAGAGGGAAGGCTTTGGTGATATGCATTTCAAACGAACTCATAAAAAATATGCTAGAAATTCAGATAACAGGTTTCCCATAGCTAGTCCCGAGACTTGTTGGTAATATTTTTTATTGAAAATGAAACGAACATTTGCATTGAACAAAATTACTTCATTTTCAATAAAAAATATTACCAACAAGTCTCGGGACTAGCTATGGGAAACCCGTTATCTCAATTTCTAGCAGATTTTTTATGAGTTCGTTTGAAATGCATATCACCAAAGCCTTCCCTCTAATCTTCAAAACACGGTATAGGTATGTGCATGACATATTTGCAATAATTCCAAAAAAACATACAACAGATGCACTAAAACTTCTGAATTTGCAGCACAAATCTATAAATTTCACCATAGAGGAAGAAAGAAGTGGATATCTCCCCTTCCTAGATGTAAAAATCATAAGAAATGAAAACTATCTTACATTTGGAATTCATAGAAAGGATACTCACACAGAAAATTACATAAAAAATTACAGTTTTAACCCCATTCCACATAAATATGCAGTGTTTTATAGTTTAGCACACAGATTAGTTAACATTCCACTCACAGAAACAGAGTACAAATTGGAATACCAACAAATCATAAAGATAGGAGAAACTAATGGATACAACAAAGACACAGTAATAAAAATCATCAATAAAACCACAAAACAAAAAAACAATAAGAGATGTTTCCACTCTTAAAAGTGCAAAAGAAAGGTACAAATTCAAAAGTTTCACATACCACCCAATTTACCACAATAAGTTCAAAAAGATATTCAAAGAACAAGGAATTATGTTAGCCCCAAAGAACAATTTTAATATAAAGAACTTGTTAGGTTGCAGAGTAAAGGACTACATGCCAACAGAACAAAAGTCAGGTATTTACGAAATAGAATGTGCAGAGTGCGACAAAAAATACATTGGAAAAATGAAGAGGAATTTGGGAATCCAGAAAAAAGAACACTTCAGAAATATTTGCTTAAAACAAATTGATAAATCAGCAATAGCAGCGCACTTTTGGAATAAAAATCATGAAATTAAACCAGAGATAAAACTACTTAAACAACTTCATAATGCAATAGAACTTTCCACTTGGGAAAACATTATCATTACAAAAAATAAGGATAATTTGATGAATTTCGATTTCCTCCATTGGATGAACTCAGCGAATTCCTAATAGAACCAACAGATGCCGCCAAGAACATCAAGAGACCCAACCGCCACGTTTAACAACAGTTTGTCAACAGGCTGAAGATGGGAGGGATCGCTCCGGAAACATATGTCCAAATTTTATGTAAGTGAATGGAGTTAGTGTGAAAAAAACTGTATTACATTGTTTATATATATACCACTCCATTGTCAACAGCTTTGTAAGTACATTTAATTGAGTGTTCTACATATTTTGACTCAGAAGAGATTATTAATGAGTGTTCCCAAATGGAATATAATTGAAAGTATAATGGTATCTTAGTCAAGAGAGTTTATGATAAATGAAAAGGCTATAGCTAGCTCATTTAATTGTATTTAACATACAATCTAATACTCTGAATATGTCACCAAAGACACCCAACATACTTACTATTCTCCAACATTATTTATGAAAAAATAAACATAGAATGTATAAGAACATAAAAGCATGTCTTCAGTTAAATCCAGCAACAGCTTACCAATTTGGAGGCTTCAGTTTGAACATACATTCTGCTGCCTGAATAGCTTTGGAATAATCTTCCGCAAGCACGCTAATCTCAAAGAAGGTTGCTACATCCCAATAATCCTGAAGAGATGACAGGCTACCCTTCTTACCAATTAAATTGTTTAATATCATACCTGCAATTAACGAACAAACAAATAAATAAAACATTAAAATATTCTAAATCTATGTCAATGAACAGTAATACAGCTGAATCTCAATGTAACAATGTTCCACGGACCAGAAAAATATCATTATATCAAGGTCATTGTTAAATTGAAGGGTTATGGAATTTCTTCTGAATTTGAGTTTTAAAAGGAAATATATATAGTAATCAACATTAAACATTGTTACATGCTAGGAGAGATATGTGGTTCCTCATCAGAAATGTGAGGAGAAATGTTTTGCATCAAATCATAATTAGCAATGAAATATGATTACACTTTTGCTTCTAAGTCAAAGTATTTTTTTTAATTTATTCCACAATTAACTTTACAATTTGTTATAACAATATATCCTCAATTTACAATAACAACTATATCTTTAGATACATTATTAACCTACTCTTTTTACTCTAGATCCTAGCAGCATCCTCTAAAATACAGTTTCGTACTTCATTAACCACCTGGTTGTCTGCCTGTAAGAAACCTCCTTTTACTTTCTTCCTATTTCATTCCCACTTCTCCTTAACTTTACCCAAAAACTCTCCCATTTTCTGGATGTTTTTTAAACTCTTGTTATGTAACATTTTATTTAATACTAAATCCTTCTGTAAATTGTCCCATTTATTGTCCCAAACTTTTTCCTGCCACCTTTTGACTTTCTTTCATTCCATTTAATAATGGGACACACTGACTTCTCCCCCACACATACTACATCTATCATTATTGTCTCCTCTATATCCTTTCAGGAGTATTACTCTTGTACACATCCACACCCAACCCATTCCACCCATTTGATCACAAATTTAAATATATCTCTCTCTTTCTGTTTGATTCTTTTATATATGACCAAGGAACTTTCATCATCTAAACTAGCCCAAATCTCTCGCTTTTCAATATCTTCTATTGTCTGTCTCACTATCTTCTAAAATCCATTAACATTACTTTCACCTGCTCTCCATATATTCCCCAAACCTATTTCTTGTAGTACCTTCGCCACTTCCCCATACCAACTCTTCCTTCCCAAAATCTCTTTCTGATATTTCAAACATTTCAGCAAGCCTAGCTTGGAGGGAAAAAAGGTAGATCTGCTCTTGTCAAGGCAAAATCTTGCTGTCAGTTGGAAAAGCTCTTTTGACTGTTTTTTGGGACTCTCATGGTATTTTGTTCATCCAATTATCTCATGAACATCATACAGACATTTCTGTTATAACAAATTATTATTGAGGAAATCACTCAAATTTCACTAATTTAGTTCCACTTACTTGGACATGTTTCAAAGGCAGTTGCCTTCATCGTCAGCATGATCCCAATGTTTGCTTCCCCGCATGGTATTAAGATGTTGCTCCGTTGACTTCACGAACTTAGTGATAAGGTTACTATTGTTTGGGAGATCAAAATTAACCAAATTTTCTTTGTTTTTATTTATGAATATATTTTCCCACACTGTCAATTCTATTGGTTTTTGAAGAGCTTTTAAGAGTTTTGGTTTCTTTTGGAATTCATGATTCTTTTGCCAGAAATGATCTGCTATTGCTGATTTATCCATGTGTTTATATTTTACATGTCTCATGTGCTCCTTAAACCGCATGGAAATATTTCTTTTTGTTTTGCCTATATATTTCATATTGCAATCTTTGCAAGCAATTTCATAAATGCCTGATTGTTTTTCTGGAAGAATTTTGTCTTTTTTGTTCATTTTAAGGAGTTTTTTTTAAACTACATTTGTTTACTGGAGTCAAAATGTTTGCCTCTTTAAAAATCTTCTGGAATTTTTGGTGTGCCCATGGGTGGAATGTGAATTTCTTATATATATGATCCCCTTTGTAGCCTTTTAGTGTGGTGATATCTTTTATTTGTTTTTTCTTTTTGAATTTTTCCATTTTCTTGTTGACCAGATCTGTTGTGTAACCATTTTTTTGTGCTCCGTCTATGATTTTTTGGTACTCCAATTTGTATTCTGTCTTGCTTATTGGAAGGTTTGTTAATCTGAATGTGAGGCTATTGATTATGGCATATTTATGTTGTATTGGTTGAGGCTGTTGTTTTTTATGTAATTATCTGTGTGGGTATTTTTTCTGAATATGCCAAATTCCAGTATATTGCCATTTTTTTATAATTTTTATATCCAAGAAAGGAAGAATTGTGTTGTTTTCCAATTCCATTGTAAATTTAACACTGCTGTCTTGTAGGTTCAGCAGTTTTATTGCATCCTCTTTCCATTTTTCATTTACTATTGCAAAGACATCATCAACATAACGGTACCAACATTTGTATATATATGGAAAAGCCTCAATTAATTTTATTTCCAAAAAACTCATGTAGATATCTGCTAAAAATGGTGATAGTGGGTTTCCCATTGCCAGACCCTTATTTTGTGTATAACTGTTTCCTCTGAATGTGAAGTAGGTTTGATTGATGCAAATTTTGGTGAGGTTCACATACTGTTCTATTACTTCTCCAGGTAGGTTTATTGAGGTTAGCCATTTCTGTATGACCATTATCAGATTTTCTTTGGGGATGCTAGGAAACATAGAGACCAAATCATATGAAACTAGTAGATCCCTATTTTCCAATTTCACAGGTCTAATTTTCTCTATTAGTTCTGATGAGTTCTTAATCTTTGGCTTTTGTATTTCGGCAAAGTATTAAATTTTTTTAAAAGGCAATTGGCTAAATTGTATGTGGGTGAATTTATTGTATCTACAATAGGTCTCATTTTGTTGCCCGGTTTATGTATTTTTGGTAGGCCATAGATTCTAGGGTTGTAGGGTTGCCTGGTATGATCTTTTTTTCTTCTTCACTCAGAATTGTTATTTCTATTAATAGTTTTTTTACTGCACTGATATATTTTTGTGTAGGATCTGTTTGCATTTTTTCATAATCTTGGCTGGCTAGTAAATTGTACATACTGTTTTCATAATCTGTCAGACTCATCATTACAATTTTGTTTCCTCTGTCAGCCCTATTGTAAATGACACCTTTTTCTTTTAAAGATCTGAGTATCCTGTGATATGTCATTTTTTGGTTATTTCTTTTTTTATTATTTGCTTTAGGACTTTTGCACATTAAGATCTTATGTTGCTTTTTTCTTCTTCCGGTTTGTTAAAAATCCCTATTTTGATGTCTGCTAAATATTCTTCTGCATTTCTGGAGTAATCTATACAAGAATTTAATCCTACATTTAATAGTTGCAATTCTTTTTCCAAAAAGTTTTGGTTTGACCTGTTTATGACATTTTCTATTTTGTTGTTTTGAATTTCTTTCCTAATTTTAATATTTTGCTGTTTCTCTTGAAGGTTGTCCAGTTTTTTATTTATAGTCTGTCATTTTTGTTTCACTTGGGCGTTTCTAACCTCAAAAAATTTTTCTTTGAGATTTTCCCACAAGATTCTGCCTAATTGAGGTACCAGTTTTAAGTGTAACTCATAAGTTTTTAAGTCCAAATCGCTTATGGCTTGGTAATGATTTGTTTTTTCAACTTGCAACACTTTCCTTTCGGCAGCTATTTGTATTTTGCTGTAATTGTTTTGTTTTACTATCCTCCTTATGAATGTAGGCATTAAATTTTCTTTTAGGCAAATGTTTATGAAATGTATATCTACGGATTTTAACTTTTTCTTAATTCTATATTTTAGAAATTGTTTTATTTTGAGTTTTAGTTCACTAAGCTAACAATTACAGCAAAATTTGTTCGTTCTGTGTGTTATGGAGGGGGGGCTCCATGCATAAAATGAGCTGCTCCTTTATATTGCAATAAGCAAAAATCGAAGTTGAAATTCTGTAATAACGCAATGTAGTGCAGCTGGACATCCCTGTGGGAGAGCCGTACGGGGGGGGGTTTACTGCAATCAGCTGAACCTGCAAGGCAGAGTCTTTTGCTACATGTGTTTTGAAGCCTGTAGATATTGTTAAATGATTAAAAAAACTGCTATAATACGTTAAAACTTATTTAAAAAATGTGAAAGGTGTTGGAATTTGGTCCATGTTGCATCAGTGGTTTAGCAAAGGCCATCAATGTTACAGCTGTTTGTTGTTTGCATGTTTCTTTATACTAGTTATGGATAAAAACATTAATTCTATCATCGAGGAGATAAGTGATTCAAATTCATACATATTAAAGGGAAACACCTCTTTTTATGAATTATTTATAGTAAATATAAACTTAAGGCAGGTTTTGTAATCTATTGGCCAGTAAAAGAAGGTGCCTAATTTCGGATGCTACTGGATTACCAATATCGACAATTTGATATAACTATGTCTTTTTTCACAGATACCTGGCAAGAAAAGGAAAAAGCTGGTCATAAGAAAATATGAAGAACAGAGTAGCAGCTGTAAAACATACTGTGAAAAAAGACATACCTATATATTCCAAAAAAATGTCCTATTTTCCAAGTGTCAATTCCTAAATCCAGTAGCATATGATATTAGGCACCTTCTTTTACTGACCAATGCATAAAAACTAGCTTACATTAATATTTACTATTAATTATTCGTTAAAAATAGACATTTCACTTATAATATGCATGAATTTAAATCTGTTGCCTCCTTAATGATAGAATTCATGCTTTTATCCATAAATAGTACAAGGAAACAGGTAAAAACAAGAAAAACTTGATAGCATGCTAACAACAACTCTAACATTTTAGTACACCACTGATACAGCATGCGAGGACCAATACAGCATGGACCAAATTCCAACACCTTTCGCATTTTTAAATAAGTTTTAAAGTATTATAGGAGTTTATTTTCAATCATTTAACAATCTCCATCTACAGGCTTCAAAACATACATAGCAAAAGACTCTGCCTTGAAGGCTGAGCTGATTGCAGTATCTCCCCCTTGCCCCCACAGGAATGTTCAGTCGCACTACATTGCGTGATATACAGAATTTGAACTTTGATTTTTGGATTTTGCAATACAAAGGAGCAGCTCATAACACACAGAACGAACCGTCAAAATCAGAGGAATGCCTCAGCATGAAAATCTTATACTTCCCTTGTTAGAACGTATCCAATATAGCCTTCATATAATGCAATGTGTTTACTGAACTGCAATAACATGTTCATGATAGGAGTTATAGTGATATGTAATACTACTTATAATTATAGATAGGAGGCAAGCAGAGGCTGCGAGGCCATAGCAAGCAGCAGTACACCACTGGGTCCTCGGTTTTCAGGATTCACCTGAGATTAAGTTTAGTTTGGTATAAGTATGTATATATATATATATATATATATATATATATATATATATATAAATTGATTATGATTAATGTATTTGATTATTCATGTTTATTTATACATTATTTGAAAACATTGCCAATTGGAAAGAAGTCAAGAGAACTTGATGTTCACATATCTCATGCACTTAGCCTACAAGCAAGATTTCAATTTCAATTGCCACAGTTCTGTTCATTTAGTGCATTCCTTGTTATTGTATAACCATAAGATTTTAATTTTAATGGCTATGATCATGCAATATAGTTTTGTTAATTTAGTGCCTTTCTTGCTTTTGGTACAATTGTAACATCAGCATACTATGGTGGGTGTATTTCTACTGTTATTCTAGATAAGTTTAACACTCCCACTTGTGTTGCTTACCTATAAACAGTCTCTACCTTGTAACTAAAATTTTCTTCCAGGCTGTTGTGCTATGGTTGCTGGAGATAAGAATTCCAGACGTTTGTCTGCAACTAAGGCGAACATCTTCAGTGGCGTGAACAAAGTCTTCTTGAAGAATGCATCACTGCATCTGAAGTGTTGGCTGTCAGAGTATATTTATGCTAACAGTGCTCTCTTTTAATAGAAGAAGGTGGACAACTGGCCTTTCTAGATGTACTGGCTAGCAGAAAAATCAATGGCACACTTGGACATACCATCTACTGTAAGATCGCCCATACTGAATGCTATTTACACAAGAACTCCAATCATCATCCAAGGCAGAAATGTGTCATGATTAAAACTCTCATAAATCATGCTTGACTCATTTATGAGCCTTGGCTACTGCCACAAGAACTGCATCACCTTGAACTAGTACTACAGTACAATGGCTATTCAGGAAGTAAAAAGAGCTTCTAGCCCAGCAAAACCAAAACCTGCCAGTCAAAAATCAGACCAATCTCATGTAAAGGGCAAAGTTTTTCTACCTTATTTCAAAAATGTCACAGACCATATTGAACATTTACTGCAATGCCACAGGGTCAAGATGATCTTTAACACTATTAAGCAGCTAAGCAATCTACTATACTCTGTCAAAGATTCTCGGGAGCCTTTGCTGTCGGACGGTGGAATTATCTGTGCAAAAGGAACTGTTGTCTAGGTCAAATAGTTAAGTCCACAGTAGCAGAACATGCCATCGAAGCAGAGAGGAGACATATCAAGTTTCGGACATCCTTTCATCTATTACACACTACCATGCAAGACTACAATGAGAAGCCACTGAAATTTACAAATATCCCAAAAATTTCATCAAGAAAGAAGAGGCTCTCAAACTAATAAGCAACTGGTATCCAGCAATTGAAAACAAGGCACAACATACAACAAATGAAAACATAGCAAGTTTATCAAAAGAGAGCAGCAGCACAGGGGAGGCGAGGCTCCTCCCACCAGCCAACTGACCATCACCTGTCCTGGACCAACCAGCTGAGAGCACTGGCAGTATAAATATAGCGACTTTGACAGCCAATACTTCAGATGCAGTGATACCTTCTCCAAGGAAACTTCATCCACTCCAATGAAGATGTTTGCCATAGTTGCAGATAAAACATCTGGAATTCTCATCTCCATACCATGGTACTACAGTCAGGAAGAAAATTGTAGTTAGATCTATGATTCCAGCCCTGAAAGCCTACGTTCTCTCAATCTATGTCTTATTATAAATATACAGTATTTTGGGCAAAACCTAACATAAACAATATTTTTATGGGCAATGTGTGAGCATGTGAATAACCAGCTAATGCAGGAGGTTGGACAAATCTAAAGATAATGATGTTTTGTTTATCTTAAGCCTCATTATGATGAACAGACAATAGAGAACATGTAATAAAAAATATCCTAAAGTATATAAATAAAAAAAATAAATAAATATACACAATAATTAATATTAACCTTGTTTGCATACCTGATATCCATCCTAATATGTAATTCCAATTTGACAGTTAAAGGTAATGCAGCAATTAAACAATCTAAGATGTAATTAAGATCATTATATGATTAAGTTGAGCCACAAACTCATATTTGTTCCACTTACTTATTTATATGTAGTACATGTTTCACACACCCTTGTTCGCATCCTCAGCTACCCATCAATTGCTGGATAATTAGTTATGTCATATTGTTTGTTCTAAGAGATGTATAAGACATCCAAATGAACAGACCTAATCCCTAAACTCACCTATATGCTGGAGTTCTTCTGACCTGGAGAACTCATTGCCAGCGATGACCAGCAATGTTGCCAAATTGATTCCTGCATACTCATTTGGCTGCACTTCAAAACCTTTGCGATACCAGTGTATGGCACTCATCAGACTATCCTTATCACTATGTTGTGATTCCACAAATTTATCCTTATAGATACGACCACAAAGGCATAGCATGTCTGGTACATGGTTCTCCTTCTTTTCCAGTGCCTTTTCTATCACCCGCAATGCTGTTTCTCTATCACCCTCCTTATTTCGTCTGCCAAACCAAATATTAGCATTGTCATATTTTTCATATCCATAGAAACATTAGAACAGCCAATTTGCTATAACCTAGTATGGTTAATTTAACTAATGAATCTTACCACACTGCTAGAAAAAACAAATTAATTACCTTTGTGCTGGAAAGGTGGCAAATGCAATTATAAATCTATTAACTCCCACATAAAATTTCTGAAAAAACAAATTATGTGCCTCTATGTCAGACAGGATGGTAAATGTACATATAAATCTATTAACTCCTGCATGAAATTTCTGAAAAAACATATGTACCCTATTTTTATTCATGGTTTGTTCAATGAGTCTTTTAAACAGATAAGATCAGAAAATATGCAGATAATAAATAGTTTCACCAGATTTGTGGTAAGCAAGGGAAATGATGAATTCTATGCTAGGAATTCTGGAGAATTGATATTGCACATATACCATACAATTATTTGCCATCTTTATTTATTGCATGATTGGACTTTTAAGTGCCATAATAAGACTTTAGATGCAAATAATATACTATTTTTGGTAGATGGTAACAGCTTATTATCTGCATTTGCCAGTGTCTTGAAATTCAACAACAAATGACAATTTGGGATGCACTATGTGTTTTTAAAATGCAGTTCTCAGCCTTAAATTTGTTTGAATTGTTATAATATGGATAACTGTAAAATCATTACAGTACAGAAATTTTTAAATAAAGCTGGTCAAATAAGCTTTCACTCCCACTCATATCTCGCTACTGCAAGGATGGCATGGCATATAGAAGTGGGGAAAGAGGTTTGCCATGGCAGCTAATGAGAGTGCATTTATCTCCAGAATTACTCATTCTCATAAGCATAAAGTCTGGTCACAAGTAAGAGGAGTGCCTATATTGATCGAGATACAATATTTTCCTGTTCATACTCTTTTGTCACTGCATCTAAGTTTCCTTCCTGTAGAGTTTTGGTAGCCTAGCCAGTGAGCAAAGGTATGAGTAAGCAATGTATTTGCTTCCACCTTTGATTAGGGGGTTTGGTTTCACTTCTAGGTACCATCTTAATGGAAAAACCCACTAAGGTAGCTGTATAGGTTCTGGCTTAAGCAGGAACTTGCTGAGCTAGGAGAGATCTCTGTCAATAACAACAATGTAGGGTTTATGAAAAGAAGAAAACTATTATGTTTTAGTTACTTGTATGCTTGCTGCAGGAGCTCTTGAGTCACCTCATTGCCGAGAGGCCACTCCCGAGATATGAGATTTTTGTTCCAGAATTTCCCTACAGGACTCTCATATGAGAACGACAGAAAATAACCCAGCGTTTGACTACCTTTAGTTTTAAACTTGTATTCATTATAATCTGCTTAGTAGTGAATATGTTTTATCTTTAGATTAATTAATTGCCTTTTTACCTGCAATGGGTGCAAAAGTAGAGGTTAACTATTGTATAATTATAGGATTATTTTTAGTTACTGGACCTCCCCAACAGATAACAGTATTTATAACATTATTTTAAAAAGAAATACTTAAAAACCCAATTTCCTCAATCATTTTTGGAGATAGTTCATAACTGGCCACATTACAGGTAGTCAAAAACTGCATTGTTATTGCCTGATAGAACTGTGCAATCAATTTTTTTTCCCAGAGGTTTTGCCTATTGTGCCACTCATTAGCTGATTAGTGAGCCCAGCCAGATCTTGGTCATTAGCATCAGGGTGAAACAATGAAACATACCAACAATACACGCGCAGCAAATGAGTGGGGGCTTGGTCATAGGAAAAACACTGATTGCATGGTATGTAAATGTTAAGATACACAAGTAGGTTAGTTATAATCCAGAAAAGACAGCATTGAAAGATTAGGAAAATCAAGTTGGTTCAGTGAGCTATTCCCAAAAAAACTGCTGCTCCCAGGGCAATCCTGCAATACAAATTCAAACTAACCCATTTAAAGATAGTAGACTTGGCAAAGGGTGGTTTAAGGTGGAAATAAATGGGTGTACCATTAATATCCAGTGCAATAAATTAATGTTATATAAAATTTCACCTCTTTTAACACATCCTGAAATAGTTGCAAGAACAGGCAGTGAGCTCAGGTTGTTTATAATAGCCTAATTAACTAACTCAACCAACCCTATCTCCCAGGAACATTATGATTGTGTCTGAATAAATTATGGCTGATAGGCATATAACCTTTGAAAAAATGGAATGTCAGACAGGCCTTGGCCACAAAACCCTGCACACCATTTAGGACAATTAGAATATGAAAAAGGTGTACGCACACTGGGTTCTATGGGATTTTGACATAGGCACAGATAAAAAAGGTTTAAAGCTGTTGTAGGCTACTGGAAATGCATAATGAAGATCCAGATTTTTTGGAGAAACTGGATACTGGTGATGAGTCATATACCAGAGAAGAAAGTCCAAACAATGTAATGGAAACAGAAACATCCAAGGCTCCATTTTCGGGCAAGTAGATGATCAACTTTTGGGACTCTTTAGGCACACTGCTAATGGGCTGGCTTCCTCAAGGAATGAATTGTCACCAGCAAGAGTATTGCAAGACCCTTACATGGCTTATATGCAGGATTCAACAATGGCAAAACCCGACAGGAGTGTTCTTCCAACATGACAATGAGCCCCTATATCACCAACACTACAACTGCAAAGTAGAATTTCTGGGGTTCATTGTTGTGCTGCATCTATCATATTCACCAAATCTTGTTCAGTCTGATATGCCTTATTCAAGTACATCAAATTTGGCAACAATAAAGAATTTCAGATAGCTGACCATGAATGATGGCATGCATTCCCAAACAAGTTTCATGACGTCATAATGAAGGTACCAAGAAGTTATAACAGTGCATCAATTTTTTGGGAAAATATTTAGAGATTCCATATGCATTGAATCATGTCACATAATAAATAAGGTACCAAAAAACTACTGAAAATCATTTCCAGATACCCCTTGTATCTCTTGTTCATTCACATAATATTTGGGATTGTCATACGTCTATGATGGTAATTAATCAGTCAGTTGAGTAAAGTTAATTAGATTATATTAACTCTAAAACAAAATATTTCCACAGAAGTATTAAGAGGAAAATTTATTTCATAACAATCATAAGTTCCTAGGTTTCAAAGAAAAATAATTGACATGGAATGGTGTGCAGAATCATATAATGTTTATTATAAAATCTTCAGATTCTATATTATAGATAGGTTTTGAAATAAAGTTTGCAATTTTTTCTTTCATCTACTTCCTATGCATCATAGACTTGCGGATTTTGCTGACTGATACAAATAACTTTTTAATAATTTACTGCCCTAGACACCAATAATAAGCCAAAAGAAACTGATAGTATCTACCTGTTAAGAGCAAATGCATAAAGGTGCCTGATCGCAGGAGTACTGATGTAGTTCTTCTTGTTTGGGATGGTTTTCAGGTCATCCACTAGTTGCACCATGGCATCATAGTCTTGTATCTCTCGGAAAGAGATGAGAACATTAAGGACCACTTCTCCGGAGAGTACATTCGGGTCATCCAGTCTCTTTCTCATGTTGTGCAGGGTTTTTGCTAGTTCATCCCCTGAGTAAGTTTCACGAGCCTTTCTCAAATCTGAGAGGAACTTCTCCTTCATGTGTGCCCTAAAGTCAAAATAATTAACATAATGTCACTCTAATTATGCTCATTTTGTGTAATTTTCAGCTTAATATTATATTGAGGCTCTGATCTGAGTAACAGTTTTAATAACATAATGCAGAAATAATGTCGTTTTTGTACCCTTACAGCAACCTTTATTCATTAACTTTTCAATAATCTTCAGAAACAATATGAACAATGTGTGGCACACAATGATACACATTATGTAATGCTTTTAACTAACATTTCAGTGTCGTTTGTTTTGCAGAATACTTTATAAAATTTAAATCTTACATAAAATAATCTGTAACATATCAAGGTTGCACAGAAAAATAGATTCATAAACAAAATTTAGTTAATTCTGATCTTTTAAACAATAGTAACTTCATCACCAAATTCGTAAAATCTACAGAGCAACATCTTAATACCCATTAATATTCTGTAGTGGAACCATGCTGATGGTGAAGGCAACAGTCTTCAAAACATGTCCAAGTAGCAAAAAATTAGTGAAATTTGGTGATTACCTTATAAAAAATTGCAAAATTATATTATTTCACTGTGAAAATTTACACTATTTAAAATTATAATATGTCCTTCATATTTTTTTAATAGTGTGTAATGCCCCTTTTTGCACTGTGGAATCACAGGCTGTAGACATTAATGATACATTAGATCAAATTAGGGTTTCCAATCCTTTTTTGTTAAAATACTGGAGATTTTAACCTACATAATGAATGCTGTAAATGAATAACTTTCAACATTAATTCAATTTGGAATTGAACACAGTTAAACATGCATTAATAATCTCTTGAGCCAATTCTGTAGATTATTTAGAACACTTTTTATGGTTTATGGTCGTTTAACAGCTGAGGGTGTGGACAATTGTTCCACGAAACATGTCCAGAATAAATCTCATGAAAGTGAAACTACATAGAGTGTTCTAAATATTTCAACTCGGAAGAGAATAATAACTGTTTTCCTAAAAACAATTTTATTAGATCAAACTAGTCCACTATATGGTCCCAAATGCTCAAGATTATTTGAAATTACATTTATTTAAATCTTTGGCAGAAACCTGAAAATTTAAAATATTATTTACTTATTGCAGAAATTCTTTGCATATGCAGAAAAAATTAACACTTATTATAACACTGCTTTCATTAGATCTGCACTAAAGTAGTTTGTCATCAGACTATTTATCATTCATTAATGAAAATATTTTTTTTTTGTGTGCATTCAATGCTGTTATGTTTACAATGAAAATCAAGAATTTTATTAATATTCTGAATATTAATGTCTTTACCCCTTTCTTCTTTAAATATAGTTAACCACTTTTCAACAGTATTACTAAGCATACATTTTTGTAACTATCACCTATACTTCTACATTTTAAGTATCACAAGCAAATTTAGTGGCATTGTGAATTATGTGATTGGTACAATTTACTTTAAATATTTATTTCGTTATTATGACACAAAAACTTACAACACAATGCACATAATAATGGGACAAGAACCAGGAAATGCTAACTGGAATCATAGGTACCAAGTGCAGTCATTTTCAATATTCATATGTATGCATACTAGCCATCCAGGATGTACTGCAAAATCATTTAAGAAGATACTGTTCATATGTATATATTGGCATTAATTCCTGAAATAAGTGTGGTATGCACTCCCATATAAAATAAATGAAAACAAGAGTTTACAACCATAGATAAATTTTAGGAAGGAAGCATTCCTAGCCAACTTTAGGGTACCTCTCCAGCATTTGTAATTGAAGAAGACTAACGAGGCGGTGGTTAAACCAGGTTTTCTATGCAATGGTCACCTCAGGCATTTTGTCAATGAGGTTAATAGTACCCATAGAAATTCAACATATTGGTCCCACTATCATTGCTTCCTCAAAAATTATCATTCCTGCTTATACACAAAATTAACCCCGTTTAAGTAGTACTCTTTTCTTCCTCTATCATATCTCAAACAGCTGCTTTGTGTACTGATTACTACTGAATGAGAAGATTACAAGTTTTCCATGCACATGCAAGTCGGTCTGTCAGTCAGTGTAGTTGCAATGTTGGCCAATTATAAGGCTGGGAACCACAAACTTTGAGGGGATGCATCATTAGTTTGAGCCAAATGGTTGTTAAAGGTGCATGCATCTAGTACTGTGCTATGAATAGAGGCCTAAATATTCTATTCTACAACAAGTATTAACTTACAATTTGTACATGCATACAAAATTGGAATGTGCTGTCAGGATAATATTTGAAGAAAATGCCCTGATATTTAAGTCATGCTGCAAATCATAAATTAGTTAACAAATTTCTGGAAATGGAGAGTATTTGAGTAAGAAGCAAAGTTGACAATAGAAGAAAAGTGTCTTGGTAAATCCACACATCTTAGAGGAACTTAAGGCCATCCATCAAGAAATAAATTCAATTCTCCCAAAGGAAGTAAGAAGAGTGATGGATAATTTTATTTTTCGATACCAAAAATGTTTGGAAAATGAAGGAAAGCAGTTTCAACATCTCCTTGGGTCAGGTGAGTACATTTCTTTTTAAGTGATTACTTTTTTGCAATATTATTAGCCAACATCTCCTTGGGTCAGGTGAGTAGATTTCTTTTTAAGTGATTCCCTTTTTGTAATATTATTAGCCTGTGTCTCCAGCATAGAAGTTATAGCTTGGTTTCGCCATTTGGCAGTGAGAAAGCAGTACAGTCTATATGACCTATGAAGTCTTACTGCTGTTCATGGGAAACTTATAACTACTCACCTGTAAAATAATAACACAATTTTGCAGCACACTTTCTTGCACTAATAGTTTTTGAAAAACTGAAAAGACAATTTTATATATATATAAAAGAATATCACCATCAGAGAAACTCTAAATACATAACTTACTTAGACTGTATCTCAACATCCTGAAGCAGCTTTCTCAACTTGATGGTAAGGTGCTGTTTGGGGTCTAATGCAGTGTCTTCTCTTACTGTAGTTGGATTGGTAGTCACACAGGTTCCACATTCTACCAGCCGGTAAGACACAAATGTGTAGCTGCCACATGATAGCTGAAAAATTTGTATTACTTTATTTAAGTAATGTATTCAATAAATTTTTGAAAATTTCAAAGTACTTTTCTGCTGCAATGACAAAAGAAAGATATACTGAATTATAAGCTGTTGTGATAATGTAGCTGAGATATTGTGCTATCAGTTATTTTAAACTGTTTCCATTTTCTTATTAAAAATATAACATATAAATCAGGTTTAAGTATCATGAACATTTTGGGTTTATGAATAAGGTTGAATCATGGAGTAAGTACAACAAGTAAGCACTGTTAACTTCAGTTTTTAACATAGTAACTGAGAAAATTGTCATACATTTCGCTGAGCTTACGCTCTGATTAGTAGTATTGACTGAGCTTGCGCTTTTGTAGAGTTGGCTGTGTTGGCTGAGCTTACGCTCGTAATGGTTACCTGTAGCTTCGGACCTCCACATTGTTAGCACAACCTCCATTAGAATGTCATCCATTGTGGTGGCATTACAAGCAAGTGTTATGATGTTATCAGTTATGTAATGTATCTTACTGGCATTTTGTGCAATGAGAAGAATTACTGCATTTACACACTCTAATGCACCACTGAATGTACTGCTCACTCCAAATTTGAAACTCAAAATTATAAAAAAAGATTTTGCATAATGTTGTATGGCATCTTAAGAGATAAGCTTATCAGTTTCATAAAACAACCAGGATATAGAATTTATAAGTAGGCTATAGTACATCTTAAGAGTATGCAGAACAAAATCCTTAACTCGTGCTGGTGCAAGGACAGTTGGCATAGGCCATAGGTCAAAGAAGAAAAAGTTATGTTTTATGAATTTGAATTTATTTCTCTTTACTCTAACATACAATTTTAAATATTACAATAAGATCTAAGTCTTCATCAATTCCATAATACAAACTGATAATACAAAATTATTGCATATCATTATGACTATTTCAATATTTTAATTCTAAACACTACATCCAACTATTATACTATACCTGTGAGTCACTTATTTCCTTCTAACACTCAGATTATTGGTGTATAATAATCCTGTTTCTAATGCTAATTTACTCCCATTCCCTCCCGAATTCAATTTATCAATCATTAACTATCTGACCATTCTTTATCATTTCTCCCTCACTTTCCCTACACTGTAAATCCATAAATTATTATACTTCTAAGGTTACACTTCTTTCTACATTTCCTTCCATCATCCTCTTCATCATTCTTATCCATTTTTCTCCAACTTTATCTAAATAGTTCCCTAACATTGTAAGTCCTTCTTTCCTTTTACAGTTAAAATGTTCCTAATTAAAATTTCCCCATTTTTTATTCTAAGTTTTTTTTCTCCATGTCTTATGGTGTTACTAATCAAAGGGTGTCCTATGTTACATATTGAAGTACGTAGGACAAAATCTATCACTCGTGCTAGGACAGTTGGTGCATGTCAAAGAAGAAAAAGTTATTTTTTATAGTGTCATTAATCACAGGTTGCCCTTCTTCCTCATTTCATGTACAAATTCCAAAAATTTCTTCAATGTCAGGATGTTTTCCTTTGAGAGAATCAGTGATTTTCTTCCTACTAGTTTTAGTTACAAATAATGCCAATTTCTGTTGCCGCCACAAGCAAATGTTACTCGCAGCAAAATTTAACTCTCTTACTGCCTTTCTGTTATTTTTTTTACATAAAGAATTACTTTACATTTGAAAGTAGCATCATAAAATTTTTTTCTCTGTTTGCCTGTATTTCATGACTACCTACTATTCAAATGCCCTATGCAATAATAGACCAACAATAAATGTAAAGAAGTTGAGAATTGCAACAATGCATTATAACATAAAAAACGATAATGTTGAAAGAAGTTACCGGTGAACTACGTAACGGATTTGTATGTGAATCCAACATGTTATCAAATCTAATGTGCACCACAATTATGAATACTACATTTGGACAAAAAGGTGTGCATTAGATTTGCATAAATATGGTGTTCTAAAGGACATGATATGAAAGTGCTCAAATATATTAACAATTTTAAAACATATGGTATGACTAAAAGAAATTGGTTTGAAAACAGCAAAGTTCTTAGATTTATTTTCTGTGTGATGGCAACTAAATTCTATGAACAAGAATTGGAATATATGGGGGAGTACAAAGTGGAGAAACAAAGTGCACTGTAATACAGTCTGGCAACATTTTAATAATAACTGAATTTTTGTGGCATGTATTTGTTCAAGAATGGTATGTGTTTTTTTTTTTTTTTCTTGCAGGATATTGCTTCCAACTTTCCTTCATAACAATGCCCTACATCATAACAAGCAGTTACAGTTTTGAATAAGTACAATTTATCCATAAGTTTAGAATAACTGAGTCGACTTTGTAACACTTATATCACTAATAGTTTTTAAAAGAGAAAAACTAAGTTTCTGGAGCTAATCGCTCCCATCTTCAGTCCCAGTTCAACTGCTAGCCTTGTTCTTCGTGGTGGTTTGGTTTGTCTCTGGTGGCGGTTGGATGAACCAAACTACTTAAAAACATTACAGGAAAAACATAACTTGCCGTTTGGGAAAACATTTATATCTGGAAGAACAAGTGTAGCATTTTCAACTTTGAAATCCCACCAAGTGACGTCTTAATTCAGAAGTTCATCCAACTGCCACCAGAGACAAACCAAACCACCACGAAGAACAAGACCGGCAGTCGAACTGGAACTGAAGATGGGAGCGATTAGCTCCAAAAACTTAGTTTTCCTCTTTTAAAAACTATTAGTGGTGTAAGTGTTACAAAGTCGACTCAGTTATTCTAAACTTATACTAAACATTACTGTTACAAACGTCCACCATATTTAACTAAACAATTTATCCACCCTTATAGAAAAACAAACACTGGAAAGTATTATAAAAAAGTGTAATAATAATAAAAATCAACTAATTCCATAACTATTTATTTATTACATGATGTATATACTTAAATAAATGCTAAAATTGTCAACCTTCATTTTCCATGCATTTTCAGCACGTAATGATAAAATGAAGCATCACCATTGCAGTTCTCTTTGATGCTTTCCTACAACAAATGCTATTTCCAATTACTCAAGGGTGGGAGTATTTGTTTGTTATTAGCAATCCATCTTATATCTTGTACATTTATGCTGTACAGTGAATCAATTCTAATATACAGAAAATGTAAAAGAAATAAACATTATACAAAAGCAGAACATGCATGAGATGGAAAATTGTGCTAACAATTCTCTTCAATTGCTGTTGCACACAGCTTTTTTGTCTATAATTCTAAGCAATAGTACAATCCATAGCTTCCTAGTAATTAGAGCCAAATATTTAAAGCTCTCTTGGTATGAGGATTTTTTGAAAAGTTTTCAAACAGAAGCATAAAATAAAGGTAGACTCCTTTGAATTAAGATGTCATACTTCTCTCTTCAACTGATGCCTTAAGTACTTAGATGGAAATTTCTTTCTACCAAGGAACTTTCTCATATATGGGAAGCAATGGTAGTCCAATGGAGCAAATCTGGGAAATAAGGAGATGTGGCAGCTATAGGCCAGTTCACTGATATTTGTCATTGCAATGACACATGTGCGAGAGCAAGCATTGTCTTCTGCAAGATCACTTTCTTCTTTAGTAATCCCCAGTCTTTAATTGATATAAAATGTTAGCATAGTGCTCCAGTAATAGATGTCCCAAGAAAATAGTCAACTAATAAGATACCTTTAGCACTCCAGAAAACTAATGCCACATCTTGTCAATAAACTTGACACATGTGGCCTTCTTTGGCAATGGAGATCATGATCCTTCTATTGCTTGTTCTTTGGTGTATAGTAATGCACCTATGTTTTATCATTTGTCTTGAATGAACAACAAATTCAGTTGGATTTGTTGTTCATTCAAGACACACTTGTGCCACACTTTGCTCATAGTTTTGCAATTTGATTTGCCTTTGATTAGATGTCAACAGCTGCAGCACTCATTTGGTAGAAAATCTTTACATGCATTAAAATGTGAAATACTTGCTTGCTTGAAATGTCTACAACTTCATGTTTCTGAATTTTTATTTGGTGATCCTCCAATACAATATTGTACACATTTTCGACAACTATTGTTTTGATCGATTCGTTTTATTCAAGGACGCTCTTTAACACCTCAGGTCATCAGCGTTCCATTCAACTCCGGGTGTGAAACGGCCGACAAAATTTGCTCACAGGCCTCTTCTTTCAGGCTTGAAATTCTTTTTTGTGCCATAAATGTACGACATGGGACCCACGGCTTTACTTCCCTTCTGAAGGAAGCCATTTAGGATTTTTAAGCCCCCCCCCCCCCCCCAAACCATCGATCCTAGCCAGGTTTGAACCTGCAACCTTCGGTTTAGAAGGCAAGTATACTACACCATCCAGGACCGACTAAAAACTTTGGTTTTACAACCTGTTCTGAGTTGAAATATTTAGAACATTCTTTATGGTTTCAGTTATATGAGATTTACTCAGGACTGTTTCATGGAACAATTGTTCACATCCTCAGCTGTTACATGACTGTTGTTTATTCTGTAAGTAAAACCATAAAGAATGTTCTAAATATTTCGACAATGCATATTTCAATTCCAAATATAGTTCATATTGGAACTTTGGTTTTGTTTGGCCCTGTAGGAGATCTTGAACATCTGCTACAGGTTATGTTCCAAGCTTTCACAACAGTATTTGAACTCAATGATCCACTTGGAAGCAGTTGAAAATGGTGGCAAAAAGTTCCCTAGAAAATTTGTCAGGTCTCTGTGAATTTCTGTTGCTGTCATGCCTTTCTTCACAAATTTTTTAATTAAGCCAAGCATTATCATACAGCCCTTTCTGCAGAAGATGGTAGATTTTGATGTGATAATTGGTTTAAAACTACGGCTGCAATCTGTGGGTGATTCAGAGAATTTTTCAAATGACTCTCATGCTTTGACATATTATGAACAAAGTAAGAAGCCTCAGCTTCAAAATTTCTGTATATGTGTTTTCAGAGTCACACAAATATTTCAAGGATGTCTGAATGAGATGAGGTGATTTCATGACACATATATTAGCAAATAAGTTTTAGTTATTAACTATTAAAAAAAATCAGCCCAAAGAAAAATGTATTCATAGATTGTATAGATTACCATAGAGAACAAGACCGGCAGTCAATCTGGAACAGAAGATGGGAGCGATTAGCTCCAGAAACTTAGTTTTCCTTTTTTAAAATATTAGTAATGAAAATGTTACAAATTTGACTCCATCATTTTAAATTCTTACCATAGAGGAATTGAAAATGTACATGTACAAAGGAAGGGCATAAATTTCTTAATGAGAATTGCTATAAATAATGCTTAATTCCATTAAAAAATTATGAACAAGTGAGGCATTTACAATGTTATTAACAATATGTATTTAATATCAATTTTTAAAAAATAAACTGGTATGCTGGGAATTGCAAATTCTCATAGATAGTCACAAAACTGTGGGCCCAACAGCAGCATAAATGCTCTATGTTGTTGACCATATTTTGCATTCTGCTATTAAACCCTCTCTGTATTTGTGCTCATTTAGCATTCTATGACAACTGCCTAAGTCACCAGGGCTTCCCTACTCCTCCCACATAAATTGGTCCTGATGGCTTACTTACCTCTCAGATCCAAGGTTGTAGATTCAAAACCAACCGGGTCAATGGATTTTCAGGGCATAAAACCGTAACTATGGCTTCCTTTGGAAGGAAAGTAAAGCCATAGGTCCTATGTCATAGATTTACTGCACTTAAAAACAACCTCAAGCTTGAAAGAGGTCTTTGAGCAAAATTTATTGACAGTTTCACACCCCAATTTGAATGGGAAGCTAATGACCAAAAGCATTAGTGTCCTTCAATAAAATAAACCTACATCTAAATTGACCCTTTCATATAAGGTATATATGGAAATGAACAATAGTAGTTTTTTAACATTGGCAAGTTAATAATGAAGCTTAGAGCATCTTAGATATAAGCTGCTGTTATGCTGCTAAAGATTGCACAACTATCTATGAAATTACAGACAAATGAAATCATTACCTTCAGTCTCAAGGTAGCCTCTGTATCAGCATCATTGTACAGCAGGATGTTCTCCTTCATACCAAAACTTTCTCTTACACCAAGATGGTAAAACAAGGCACTCTGCTGCAACTGGACAGACAGATCCACCACAGCTACATCAGCATTGTAGAAAGTATCCAGCACATTTGTTTCTCCAAAGTCCAGCTTTTCAAACTGCAATAAATTAATGAAAATTATGGAGAGCTATAATACAATTATCATCTAGTTCATCCCCAAATTCTAATTTAAGAATCAAGCGATTATGACCCAATAATTTATAAAATTTCCAAAAAATGGATTCTATTAATGCCTAAATAATAAAAACTGCTATGTTTGCAACATTTACATTCTGATATAAAATATGTGGATTGCTTAACAAACTTGACAATGAAATCACGTGATGTAAGAATGACATTGTTAAGTTTGAAGTTCATTACTTTGGGACTTAATAAGACATGATTAGAAGGAGAGATAAATCCTATTCCAGATAAAGTTACAAAATATATTACAACAAAAGTTTCCTCCCATCAGATAATGGGATACAGAGCATGATTTTCATTCTCAGTGACAGAGAGTACAATTTTTTGTCCGTAAATGCAGAGAAAATGCTCATAATTACTGTGAAAATAGTATACATTATGGTTCTAATTAATATATTGTCCTTTAAATGCATAAAAATTTATTTACGTAAAATCTTAATGTCATTCTTTCAATTTTGATAGATCAATAAATAACATTTTCAAAAAGTTTCTTATTTTTTTACATTTTAGTCACATGAATGTTATATTTCATCAAAATTTCCCCTCTCTAATAATAACCATCATTTTTTCAAAATTCTTAATGAATATTCTGATAGATTACTTTGAAAAGAACTGAATAACATGAGACTATTATGCATTATTATTGGATCATTTGAAAGAAAAATTAAAGGAAAAATAGTGGCCAAGACTGGTTCACAAAAAGCTGTTTTTTAAAATCAGAAAAATATGGTGTTCCACAAGTTGTAATGGCAAAGGCATACAAATTGGTTTCAAATCAATTCCTCTTCCCCAAATTAACCTCTAGCAATTTTTTCCTGCCCCTATATTTTAAAATTTGTGTTGGTCTTCTCACCAAGTTTGATGAAACCTGTTATTTCAATGGGATAAAATTGAAAACTTGCCAACTAAATGTAAAGTTTTTAATCAAGCCTGTAAGAAATCAAATTTATATTAAAAAAAATTATTTTTAAACAACTTTTAAAATTATCCCGGTAATAACATATATCTGCAAAACTCCAAATGTATCTAACAGGCCAATATGCATAGCTTTAGGTTGTTAGCAGGATAAAAATCTTTGTTTGTATAATTATTAACAATTGAGATCGCCAATTTTGAGTAATTTTTCTGTTATTTTTAATGATTCATAACATAACTTTCCAGTAACAGTATTAATTTCAGTTATACCATTGCCTCCAAAGGGAATGAGTAATACTAGATAACTGTAACCTTTGGCTTATTTTGTAGGCCTATTATGAAAATTTACAATCATTCCTGAATGTTATATTTTGGATTTTTTAAAATGATATACAGATAAGTGCAATTTTTAAAGTTCTGCATGCTGTGCATGCATGGCCAGCAGAACTATAATTCTGCATTACGTGTGAGCCAAACCTCAGGTGAGAATGTGTGTATAAAATTCAGATGCCAATTACACCCATCTTACAAAAGAGGAAATGGAAAAAAAAATGGTTTAAGTCAAATCTCGCAGACAGACTACCAATCATGTATTAGAAAATACTAAAATAGATTGATAATGCTTACATCAAATTTGCATCTTGCAGTTTTGCCACTAGTCCATTTAGAAATAATTTGTTACCAAAATTAAAAGAAATCATTAAGCTGTAAAAATGTATAATGAGGTAATTCAATAATCAGAAGCATCAATATAAAAGATGTTCTCAAAGAAACAAGACTTTCTTAGATACTAGGCCACTGTGGTAGAGCAAATTAATCTAGGCCTACTAATGTATTTTGTAAAATAAATTATTTTATAAGAGAAAGCTTACAGTACACAGAATTTCTCAAATAACCTTAAAATTTAAACTTCATTATGAAAATTTATATCACATTCTTTTACGTCTGTGAATTTTCCTTTACTCAAAAATAGCATTTTGTAGTTTGGGATGGAAAGCAGAGATCCTAAACTTTTTTAGATTTGTACATAATAACTATGACTATTATTAATATTAACAAAAGAGGAAAATTAATGGAATGCAATCCACATAGGAAAAGGGCTTCAGAACTTCTAATTAGCTAAATTGTTTAGCATTTTTTTTATAACATATTCTGAAGCTGCATTTATGTTTATTAACAACAAAGAGAGGATAATACTTTATTTCCAATGATCTCAGGATCTCAATTCACTTGTGACTTTATGAACCAAAAATAGTTCAGTAAACATCTCATGAGCAGGATTATTTCCTATATAAACACAAATATTACCTTTGAAGAAAAGTGTGGACAGAGCAATGAAGGTGGCACAGAGAAACATGGTCTGGAATGAACCCTGGCTTTATGAGATATGAAAGTTACAGAAATATCTCATTCATTTAAGCTCGGTTAACTTGAAATCACACATAATTCAAAGAGTTCAGTGTTTTCAGTTTTAAACACACATTATTACATTTTTCACAATTTGGTTTTTCGCAATATGGTTAATGTGTATTTCAACAAGTGTATGATTCCATACCTAAAAGCAAATCTGTTTATTTGAAAGTAACTGTTGTATATTACCTCCACCCTAATCTGCAAATACTTTTCAACATCCTTGGGAATTTCCATATCGGCAAGAGCAAAGAATGCTGTTTGACATTGTCATCCAAGCTTTCTACAATTTACCTTTTCACAGAAGTAAATAAGGAATGTTGAATAACTGATTCTTTCACATCTGCATCTTCAAGTTTTTCATAAAAACCAGGACTTTGATTGGGTCAGAAATTTGATTATACTTCTGCTTTAATGTAAACATTTTGTCATTTCAAGTTGCATGTCTCCAACTGTATGCATCACATACAGTTAGAGCATATAGGCATTCATGAGTGATCCATCTAGCATGTTATTACAATGTTACAATAGCAATGTAAGTATGTTTCAAAGCACTAAGTGAAAAACTGAAAATAATCAGGGAAATGCACAAAAAAAATTTAAAAACTGATATTGTGAAGGCATAAGACTTTCTGTTATCTAGCCTTGACTACCTATCTGAAATAATATGAGAGTATTGAAAGCCAAGCATTCAAAAGAAAACAAATAGGATGACAATAGATATAATGAATTCTCCCTATTTTATTAATGTCAAGGGTGCAATGTATAGCGATGTGGAAGACAAGCTCATGGAGTGATTTCATTATGTTCGTGCTAATAATATTACAAACGATGTGGAGCAAGTGAAAGAAAAAGCAAATGAACCAGCACTGAAAAAGGGATAGAAGATTTCCATGATTCAAATGGTATGACATTACATTGCATGGCAAGCTACTTGTTTGTTGATTTAGTTTATTTAAAGAGGCTCTTTAATATCTCAGGTCATCAGTGTTCCATTCAATTCAGAGTATGAAACAGCCGATAAATTTTGTCCAGAGGCCTCTTCTTTCAGGTTTGAGGCTTTTTTAATGCCATAAATGTACAACATGGGGCCTACGGCTTTACTTCCCCTTCCCATACTTAGGATTTTTATGCTTGAGAAAATCCATCAGTCTTGGCCGGGATTGAACCCACAATCTTCAGTCTACGAGGCAAGTATGATTACCACTAGACCACCAGGACCAAAACAAGCTATTTATAGACAGGCAGCTTCAGTGAATGCAGAGTCTATTACAGTGAAGAGAAAATTTGGCATCAATAATTGCTGAATGCCATATCCAGAATACTTTTAATGTTGATGAGACTACAATACAGAAACACAACCATTCATTTCAACATTCCTGGTTAAATTAATTTAAATTAATTCTGACTGATCTAATCTTGCTCTATGTGCATACCTGTATGTGATTTATGTTGGCATTAACCAGGCTGCAGGCCTGCCGAACTTCCTCCAATGCCCTCTTTCTGTGTGCTAAGTGCTCTGGCTGATGGAGGTCTATTACACATACCACATCCATGCGAGGTCTCTGGGATGTCACTGTTGTGTGACCAGACACGTCACTGTGACTTCCAATGCTGTCTGTCACACTGCGGCATTCTGCTGATAAACCAGGAGCTCCTAAGTTCAAATAAATTAAAAATGAAAAGATTCTTTGCAAAAATAAGCTGCAGCCTTTTGTTCTAAACATCAAAGAAAAATAAAACCATTTTTATTGACTTCCATTGATCAATAGGAGCATTCCATGTAAATTGAAAAGTACTATTTATATTTTAATAGGAAGTATAACGTGTTAACTTATTGTTAATAAGATAATATTCAATATAAATTTAAAAGCATTGTCATATTTTTTAAAGTGAGTGTTCAAAACAGAAGAAAGACATAAATACCTTTAATAAATTATTTATAGATGTTTTTATAACAGCAAATAATAAATTTGAGCCAAACTTGGTGGCTCAATACAAGAAAAAAATACAACATGAAAAGATTATACAAACCTACATATTAAGACCATTTGTGATTGAGTCAAATTAACACTCTTTTGCCTCACTCACTTGTTTAAATATGTAGGACCGGTTTCACGAACCCTTCATTCGCATCATCAGCCCATTGTCAAATAGGATAAACCATTATGCTGTGAAGATGTATAATCTGCTCTGGTGGAAGTGTGATGAACTTGAAGTTTATGTTTTCATCACCAAGTGTCAAAAGTTCATTAAACTGTCTTTGTACTTGTAGATTTTCTCCCATGTTGCTAATTCTGCAGGTCCTTGCATGAATTTTAATAATGTTTTTTTATTCAGTATGTCAAGGTTTTCTTCCAGAAATGAGATGCCAATGCCGATTTTTCAAACTGTTTGTATTCTATGTTTCTGAAATGCTCTTTTAAATGTGTGCCTATGTTTCTCTTTGCTTTTCCAATGTAATTTTTTTTCACATTCTGCACAACTTATTTTATAAATATCTGCTTTTTTCTATTGTGCAATATTGTCATTAACATTATCAATCAGGAGATTTTTAACATTAACTATGTTTGCAGGTGCTAACCTGATATTAAAATCTTTTAAGAACATTCCAAAAAATTTTATAGCCCTTGGATGATATGTGAATTTTTTAAAAATTAACTTATCTTTTTTTGCTGAAAGTATTGTGATTTCTTTAATAAGTTTTTGCCACTTGAATTTCTGTACTTTTTTGTGTGCTAGTTCTTTGTTATAACCATTTTTAACTGCTGTTCTTTCTATTTGTTTGTATTCTTTAAGGTATTCTTCTTTGCTAATTTTAAGGTTAACTAGCCGATGTGTTAAGTTGTTGATAACTGCATGTTTGTGCATTGTGGGGTTAAAACCAACAGCTTTGATTGATCTCTCATGCAAATTACAATTACAATAACCATTTATATTTGTCATAGAAAATGTCAGAAATGATATCCTTGTGACACCAACATATTTAATACCTGATAATACAAAGTTAGCACACTATAGCAAAATGCTATAATTCAGAAAGTACTGTCTATAAAGCAGTTGTTTGTAAATAGATAAATTTACAGTAAATTAAACATTATCTTTTGATCTTGTTCAATGATATCAAATATTTACATAACCTGCAAACAATAAGTACAATTAGAACTCTATACAGAGCTGCTATCTCCAGCACTGAGCTAACTCTTTCGAAAATTAACATCAGCATCTTACTTCAAGTAACATCATATAATATATATTATTAAGGCCAGTAACTGCTTAAAATATTTTACATAATGAAACTGTACAAAATTGTGGAATATTGCTCACACAAATTTAGAATTTGCATTAAGAAATATTCTTGACTTTGAACAATTAATGCATTTCACCTTCACCTGCAGAAGCAAAAATAAATACACACACACACACAATGTTATGTATGTATGTATATATATGCTTTTTCTTGTCTATAATAATTTTATGCTATAGATACCTTGTCTCAGATATTTAATTTTGCACAATAATCTTAACATTCTTCCCTGCACTTCCTTCTATGACTGAGCATGAGGAAATAGGATTATCTCAGAGTAGAGGTACATTTATCAATAGGATACCACTCACATGCCAGTGCAGTCAAGCAGCATGGAATATGAAAACCTGACATTTCAGTGTTTCTAGGATCACACATTTTTGTTTGGTTTTCAAGGTTTATATAAATTGGTACAAAATGTTCAATTGATCAAAATTTCAACATAAAAAAGAAGAACAATTACATTAAGTTAGAAGATAATGTACAGATGTCTAAAAAACAGTTTTGAAATTCTCAAAATGCAACATAATTAACAGGAAATACCAATTAGTAAGGCCTGTTTCATTGGAAACAATTGCATAAAAATAAACCTGCATATTCTATTTACTATTTTTTGTTTTGTCACAACTTTCTTTTGCTCACAAACTTAACACTGAGAAGCATTGCATGTTGCTTTTAACTAAGTTATAATATTTGTTATTAAGCTGATGACTTTTCCTAAATGGAATCATATCTATATCAATTTGAGACAAAATTGAGCAACCTAAGTGTTCACAAATGTAGCGATTTAGTGTCTATAGGTTTATTACATGCACAACAGTATAGCAAAGTCTGAGACATATGGCACCTTGGGTACCACCACAGTATAACTATATGTATCATATGCTTAAATGTAAGCCATGATAAATTAAAAAATTGCTTAATTATAATTTCTGTTGCAAATTATACTCTATTACAGTGATTATGTAATGTTCCAGATTCTATAAAAAGAAGACCATAACTTACCAACTTTAGTATATTATTTATATATTTCTAATGCTAACTCAGAAGTACAATTCATTTGCAATTTGCACATTCAGAACTTGCAGACATTACACTAGAGGATGATGAAGGGGAAGAGGGCTCAAGGTGATTATGGAACAATGGCAGGGGAAACCAGAGAACCCAAATGTTGCCTTGTCAATTACAAATCCCACTTACAGTCACTGAGATCAAACCTTGGTCACCACAGCAGGATGCAAGCAGTCTAACATTTGGCTACTATGCCACCATCTCATCATCTTTATCTTTTTTTTTTTTTTTTAATAGTTTCCTTCACACATAATACAAAATTGTATTTAAGGAATATTACACTTACTCTTTATAAGATAGCCTCTCTCAGACTCTCAGTACAAAAGCCCCTACCAGTTTTCTTTAACTTTTGGAAATAGCAAAAATTCATTCTGAACAGTTGGTGGATGTTTCATAAATTGTACTCTGGATTCTTCCAAGAATTCCAATGCATTCAAAGCTGTGTGCGCAGAGCTGGCATCATGCTTACACTAAAATCTTTGCAACCAAATTCAGTCTTTTATCTGTAAATATCTTAGGTATGCACACTGTGGTTTATCAGTTGGTAGTGTCTGCTTTTTCTCAAGTGTTCCTTGCAGGAAAGAAACTGACAACTATCTTCCAGTCTAAACTCCTGCATAATTAACCATCATAGCAGAATTTTGTCTTGAACAAACTGAAACTACCAACCTCTTCGATTCCAGTAATATGTACCCAATTTAAATTACCTGAAATGGTGTCATGGACATCTCAGGAGTTCCCATCGTTCCTACCAACATTTCACCCTGACTACCTTTTGTTCTTTTTGAGATTATGATCAATCCAGGAATACAGCTTTCTCATAGGAATGTTCAAAGACAACCCTATCTTCCGGTTGATTACCCTTGGAGTCGTTCTTCATTTTGGGTTATAAATGAGGAAAGTTTTTAACCTAACTACTCTTCCTAGATACCTAATCTAATTTTTATTCACGCCTCTTTGATGTTCTTTGCAAATTTTCCCTAATCTGCATCAATGATGCATAACCTACACTTATGCCTAAAACACTTCTCAATGAAACAATAATTCCTTTGCCAATATATATTTATCTCATATATTATCACCTCTTAATGAAATTTTGGTACTTTTCTAACAACATGTCAAAGAAAACAATGAGATCACCACAGGCTGTTGCATAATTTTTGCATAACTAATGTATAATTTTTTATGTGTATAGGATAGAAAGTTTAGATAAAGAGTTTACTATGAATGAGATAGGGTACCATATTAAAAAAATGAAGAAGAAAACGTCAGCAGGAATAAATGGAATTCCAGGAGAATTTTGGAAAGCTTTTGGGGTCATGGAAGGAATCATTAGGCTGCTAACAGAATTATTAAATAGAATTAATGAGAAGGTAATACCTGAGAATTGGAAAGTTAGCACGATCGTTCCAATACATAAAGGGAAAGATGGTATAAATAACCTTAGAAACTATCAGGAATTAGTCTACTATCAATGATAAGTAAAATATACACTCATATATTAGCAGGAAGGTTGCATGAATGGGCAGAAATAAATTATCAGAATTTCAAACAGGTTTTAGAAATGGAAGAAGATCAATAGATAATATAATGATAATTCATATTATATTGGGTAAATATTTAAGAAATGAAAGGGATAGGGCATACATTTTCTTTGCAGATTTTGAGAAAGCATTTGATAAAATAAATAGGGATGCATTGGTATACGTATTGAAATGTAAGGGAGTTAGTACCAAATTTATTACAGGACTTCAAAAATTATATGAAGGAAGCAAGTATTGTATTAGATGTGAAGGTAACAGATCCACAGGCTATACAAATCAAAATTTGGACTTGAGACAGGGATGTAAATTGAGTCCAATATGTTTTAATTTATTTATAGAAGATATCCTAGATAGGATTAAGGAAAAAAAATAGACATTGCCCATTATTGGAAAGAAGGAAGTACCAAGATTGATTCTTGCAGATGATTTTACAACAGGGGCACTAATTGTATACGATTACTACATAATATGTGAAATTATTACATATTGTGCAGAATGGGGCCTAAGGATGAATAGTAATAAATCAAAGATAATAGTATTTAAAAAGGGAACAAAATTAAGAAAAGATGAGAGATAATTTATAAATAGAAGGCCAAATGAGGTAATGAAAGAATTTGATTATTTGGGGGTCAGATTTACAATAATAGAAGGTGGGAGGTCCAGTGTAAATGTGCACAAGCTAAAGGTAAATTTGCTATGAAAGCTGTTAGAATAAGCTTGTATAAAGTTCCAGCATTGTTAACGAAATGGTTAGAAAGACTTTATGTGGCTGTGGTTGAGTTGAAGATATATGCACTGGAAATTTGGGGAGTGTCAAAAGGGTGGATAAAGATTAATGTAGTGCATAGAATGTATTGTAAAGAGGTTCGGGACTACCCAAAAGTTCACCAAGGGGAGTAAGTATGGTAGAATTAGGAAGAGTAGGAAGGAAAGGAATAATAGTGGAAAGAATCTTAAAATACTGGTACAGATGTTTGAAACTAGACAATTGATGTACTAAAAGAATGTCTTATGTACCAAACAGATTGGGAAGAAAGTGTTGGCTTGTAGATGTGGGAAAACTATTAGAAGAAATTAGAATGGGAGACGTATGGCGATGGAGTGAAAAATAGTGTTTGTGGATTTTGGAAAGAAATGAGACAGAGGGTTGAAGACATAAAGAGGCAAGAGATCTGGGCCAGCTTAGAGGATAAAAGTTCCTTAGATTTATATAAAATAGTTTGAAGATATTGGAAACGGGAGAAATATATAGACATGCAACCAATTTGAAAGAACAGGTTTGCTTAGATGCATATAGAGGTGTTATTTATAAAAGGATTAAGGATAAATTGTAAAGAAAGATGCATTTTGTGTGGGAAAGTGGAAAGTCAGTTCCATTCATTGAATGTGAAATGGTAAAAAGGTGGAGGTATAGTATTTTGGATCGAAAATGGGACCAATTACAAGAAATAGTAGCAACAAAAATGTTATCAGATATGAGAGTAGAGAAAATAAATAAGATAGAGGAATTTTTAGGAAAATTAAGGAATATGTGGAGAAGTATAAGAAAGGAACTTGGTGACATACATAGTGGTGAAAATTAGTAATATATTTTAGGGGTGCTTTATCATATAACCTGGCAGTTAAGAGATGGGAGAACCTCAGTTTTAGTCATTTAAGAGTCCTTGGTATATTTATGTACATTAAATTTTAATGTAGTCTGCTGAAAATTGATTGCAAATGTATTATTAACAAAGTGATATCATTATGAAGCTATGTAAAATAGTTGCAAAGTTACTAGCAAATGAATGTATAATTAATTGCTGAAATATAAATAGGAATTTGTTGTTACAAGTATGTACATTTTAACTGTCATTATTTGTGATAGTATGTCAATTAAATATTTGTTATATTATAGTTTTGATACTTTCTATTAATGCCAGAGTGAAAGATGAAACTGCTACTGTCTGCCTCCCCTCATCTTCACTTCAGCATTTCTCTCCATTTCATAGTCATTATATATTTTATTTTAACAATGCCTTACCTTTGAGTTATGGAAAAAACTTATTTTATTCATCATTATGGAAGAAGAAATTGTACAAGTGATATGGTATTTAGCTGAAAATAATGACTAAAAAAATGTACATAATATGACTTTCGTAACACAAACCTACAGAAATATTAAATTAAAACAGGTGACTTTTGATCAGGATATATGTTTGCAAGCAGTGGTTCCCCCACATATTGTGAAATTTCCCACACTATATCAGGTGGATCATTTAAAACTGGCACCACAAATATTTCTGAAATGGGAGGTGCTATTGGTGTGATGCTTTCACAGAATTGAAGCTTAGGGAAGGGCTCATAATTGCAGCCCATGCACAGATGTTAATAATTATTAGAATGTGTATTTATTGAATAAAAGTTACATTTTTTTTCAAATGGAACAATACCTATTGACATAAGAAGAGAAAAAAACTGAGGAAATTACAATCAATGATGCTTTTTGCATAATTCTAGAGCAAGCAGTTTATGAGCTATCGTAATATGAAAAAATTAAATATATATAGTTATCTGCTTCATTTAACTGCTTAATTTACTAGGTTATAATATTTATATGTTTGTTTACATTTCATTGGGACTTCCTTACCAGTAAATTATAACAGCTCTTGAAGTATGATGTGCTAAAAGATGGTATTTACTAATGCTGAAAAAGTTGAAATGCTCATGGCAAATGGAGAATGTAGGAAGAACGCTGTTCTTTCCTGTAATATGTATGCTGAAAGATATCCCATAGATGTACTATGCTTGTCTTCACCAATTGTTTGAAGATCATTGTAGAGGACAAAGGGGAGTTGTATGTTGGCTTTCCCTTTCACCAGATTTGACACCTTTAGTCATTTCCCTTTCAGTAAACTACAAGACACTGGACTACACCAGAAGATATGAAACAACATATTACAACTACCTGTTTTCAAATTTCCTCTGAAATACTACAACATATACCACAATCTTTACATGACAAACTGGAAGCTATATTGTAGTTGGTGGTCATCATTTTGACCAAAATCTTTGCTGACAAGTTTTCTCTTTCTGAATTCACAGAATTCGTTTTTCACTTTTGTATTTCTTATAGAGTGCTGACACATGGCTCAGTAAAAACACATTAGTACAAAATGTAACACATGTTTTCTTGGAAATTAAAATAAAAAAATAAATAATAAATCAAACAATTAAAAAACACACACAAACACACTAAATAAGAAAACTAAACATACAAACATTGTAGCCTAATAACTAAGCAGTTATGTGAAGCAGACAACTGTAAATATTTAACATTTTCATATTAGGGTAGCTCATAAGCTACCGGCATTAGAATCTTGGAAAAAACACCATTTATTTCTTCTAATTTCCTTTTCTTGATATCAATGGCTTTGTTCCATTTGAAAAAAAAAATGTAACTGTTTCCAAAAAAATAAACATTTAAATAATAATTAATAATTGTGTATGAGCTGCAATTATGAGCCCTTGTTTAAACTTCAATTCTGTGAAAGCAGCATATCAATAGCAGCTTCTATTTCAGAAATATTTGTGGTGCAAGTTATAGGTGATTCATCCGGTATATTTTATATGAGAATAAAATATATAATCACAGAAATTTGGGAATAAGGTTGAGAATGTTGTATGCCCCTACTCCGATATACATGCTAATAAACAGGAAGGAAAAGAATGGAAATGCGCACCTGGTGCCTCAGATTCAGCAACTGTTGTGACAGGCATCTTGGTGCTGCTGGGAAGAAAATCAAGCTACCACTACAGCGTCACAACAAACATCCTCTCTCTTTGTCATGTAGCATTAAATAAACACACAACTAACTCATAATTCTGAAACAAATCATGAATAAGATAAATAAATAACCAAACTCCTCTCTCATCTTTAAACAAACAAAAATGATGATAGGACACATATAAGTACACATGCACAAAGCTGATAAGCTGGGGTTCAACATGTTTACAGAGGTAACATTAACATCAAATGTGCATGGAAAGAATGTTATTGCTCACCTACATCAACAAGTGTGGTTCGTAATCTCAATTAAATACTCTAAACAGGCACATTTCAGGGATTTTTAAAAGCAGAATGTTAAGTGACACTTCTGTTCAAACATAACCTGGGCTTATTTGTACCAAAGCAGTTAAATGAGCTTGCAAATGTTCCACCATTTTTAAGGCCTTAAAGGATATTAAAAGAATAAAAGATATTAAAACAGAAAAAAATATATATAATATGAACAACAGGATATTCTTTTGGTAAGCTTTTCTTAACCTCTAATAACAATAGAGGATTTATTTCAAAGAAGGTTCTTTACCAAAAGAGCAAAAATGATGTATATTGCATAGTGATATTGTGAGTTGCAGGCCAGCTGAGCACTTTTCCCAGTACACAAATAATCTGACTGTATATGCATACCAAGCAACAACAATTTATCATAACAACAAGAAAAACAAAAATGAAATGTAATGAGAGTCTTATATATACTACATTGGCAGTCTAATAAAGAAATATGTGAATATAAAAAATATGTTTACTTAGTTCACAAATGCACTGTCATTTAAATAAGATTCTCTGGTATTTGAAACTTAAGATTAGTGCTTTGCTATTTGAACTTGATGTAGAAAAGCAAAATATGCTCAGCAACTCAATGCTTAGAGCTTAAATGAGATAATCTTTTTCTACTATTAACTCAACAGATACAGTTCTGCATATTTCAGAAAACTAAATATTCAGTAGTGTCAAAATGATAATCTTACTGAACTTAAAATTTTGAAACACTCTTGAATTTGTCACTCTTGAAATAATAAAATGATTAAGATTAACTACTTAACTGTAACTAATTTAAAATTCTTATAGAGTGCACATTTAATTATATCAACAGTTTTGTTCTTATGGTGCAAATTTAGTAAACAACTGCCATAGGGCTGACATGACATAACGCAATAAATACACTGCTAACTTCAGAAGTACGTACAAAGCAGCAAGTTATTATATTTAAAATTACTGCTATTCAATACATCTCTATACGTTAAAGGTCAATCTAAAAATATTTTTGGCTGAAAGAAAGCAGCATATGAACACAATTTAGTGTAAAATTAGTCTTAGTGCGGTAAATGTTCATAGTTAATAACCTAGAATTAGGTGAAATCCTAATGTAAACAAATATAAAGCAATGCTGTACATTAATAATACAGTGCTACTGCTGCTGTCAAGTTACTACAGTTCAGAATAAGGTTTCAATATTACTGCTGATATGAAAAATTCCCCTTACCTTCATATTTTATTGTTTTTAATTGACACACTCGCTCTTAAAACGTTTGCTTGGTAAGTTATGCGAATTTTCACCGTAGCAGAGATTCTTAAGAGGCGCAGAGGCAGGAAATGAACGGTCCAGTCAAGGCCAATTGAGTTACTTGATGTTTTTGATATGAGTACAATCACAGTCAAGGTTAAACGGGAACTAATTCTAACAAAAATGTAATACCCTAGTCAAACGATGTAAACAAACGAACTAAACATACTCCATATAAATTCTTGTATAAATGTAGGGCCAAATAATACACATGTTGCATGTGTACAATCATGTTTTCTTATATCGTGTTACTCCATATCAAAACTTTGATTCGTAAATAACCATCTCTGCCCAAACCACAGATTACTCAACACGGTCCAAAGTTGGTCCAAAGTAACGATAACCCAAGGTCCAACGTGCTTCCTTCAACTCATGTGACTCGCATCCGCAGAGTAACGAAAGTGACACCCTCTGACAGAAGATTCTGAAAACACTGAGCTCAGCGAACAACATCGCGAGCTGGAGCACGCGTGGGAACCTGGATATACAGAAGAAGCAAAATAAAGCTGTTTTGCAAATTTAGTTGGATTTAATACTTAATTAAAAATAAATAATATAAAAACATGTTCTTAAGAGGATTCGAATTAAAACTGTGTAACCGTTATCAGGAAAGAATTAGTCTAAAAACTGAACACCTTTAAAAATAACTATTTAACCATGGTAAAAATTTTCGGTTTATGTCGCAAATTAATAAAATAAATTAACTGTGAACTAACACTTCGAGAACCTTGTAATTCAGGTCATAACTACCTGCTGAGGAGGAATGTAAGGTCCTTGAAATAGCGTATCGTAGTTAATTTATTTTATTTATTTATGCGGCAAAAGCCATAGGCTCACTACCAGATGCAGTGTTATTTTATGAATGATTTGAAAAGAAACTTTTCTACCGAACTATCATTCAATATGTTGATCATACCAAGCACAATTGTGGAATGTATGGGATGCTTATCAGTTCAACCACTTATAGACAAAATTTATTAATCAGAAACAAGTGATTGGTCAACAGAAAAGACATTCGCAGTGCATTTTCACCCTAAGCAAAATAGGGAAATGCCAAAATCGGCAGTAGTTTATAATAATGATAACTGCATTGAAACTGCAAGTAGTATTAAATTCCTTGGAATTATAATGGAAGATGGTCTAAGATGGGATTTATACACTGAAAGTTTAATGAAAAAACTTAGTGTAACTGGCTATCTGTTCAGGAATTTAGCAAACAATGCACCTCTTGTAACACTTAGAAGTGTTTATTTGCTTAAGTTTACACCCGACTAAAGTATGGCATCTTGCTTTGGGGTAACTCTCCCCCATCCAAGAAAGTATTTGTAATGCAGAAAAAAATAATCAGAAAATAGCTGGTGTAAATCAGAAGTCTTCCTGCAAACCAATTTTCTTAAAACTGAGACTCTTGTTACTCCCTTACATGTACATATATGAGGCAACATTTTTATAAGAAACAAGCTTGTAGCAACAGAATCACGTACAACAAATGAAGTAATACATCAACACAATACAAGAAGAAAAGCAGACCTTCATATAATGAGAACCAACACCAAAACAAATCAAAATAATGCAACTCAAATGTCCATCGAGTTATACAACAAATTTCCACTCCAAATTAAAGCAATTGAAAAGAAAATAATTTTATTCAAAAGGGAAGTAATGACATATTTATTGATTACTGTTTCTACTCGTTAAATGAGCTTTTAAATAATAATGATAGTATTTATACCGTATGAAATAAAATTTATTTTATTATAACAATTAACTTATTTGTAAAGTTATTGAAGTTAATGGTTATTTTGATAAATCGTTTTGATCTAGAGTGTTTGAACAGGTTTAAAATTTTTATTTTACACTATGGTGTAGCATTTGATAACTTTGAATATTATTACTAGCCTTATTTAATTTTAAATGTTACGTACTACTACCGGGTTCGAACCCGGCCAGGACTGATGGAATTTTTCGGGAGTAAAAATCCTAAATGTGGCTTCCTTAGGAAAGCTTATATCCCTGTGCTCCCCACAACCCTTCTTACCGCTATTACAAGTTTTGTAAGAAAGATGTTTATATCTTCACAAATACGGTGGATTATATATTAAAGAAATATGTATACTATAGTTTCCCGTATTATGTTGTTTAGGAATTATCGAATGCTTTACTGTAAGCAAAAAGCGAGTGTAGGAAGTTTCTCATCCTCATTATTGTATATCGAATATATATTTTCGATATCTGGCTTTTCAATCTGGCAAATTAACACATGCTCTAAGTTGTTGAGTAATATGTTGTTCATATACAAACGGTACTAGACAATACACAATATGTCCTAAAAGTATTCACTTTAGATAATGCAATAAGAGAACGCCGTAATTTCATTAGATATAGATCTCGATGATTGACAAATTGATACAAAAATCATACATTGCAGCTCTCAGTTTCTTCTTTCAGAGCAGTAGCCAGTCATCCAGTTACTCTGTATTTCACTGGGAACTCTCTTTTACTCCCCCCCCCTCTCTCTCTCTCTTCTCTCTCTCACTGATAAGCTCTCCTTAGATTCGAGCATTCTAGGTATAGTACCCCCTCTCCTTATGCGTGATGGAAGCACGAAACTAAGAAACATGGTGTTTTTAAAAGTTAAAGAAATGAATACCCTGAGAAAAACAACAACGCAACAAGCCGTGTAAGAAATTACCTAATTAAATTAACTTTAACAACATTTAAACACTTTCTCCATTTATAATTGGTTCCAGAGAAAAAATGTAAAAATCAGATGAGATCTTCAGAAACATAATATACTAAATAGATTTAACAAATATTTTGTTGTAAATAACGAATGTTATTGTATGATTTATAGGAATTTTTAGCAATATTATGACCACACAAAATTGCAGTGTAGTAATGCCGTTTTTAAGAAATAACTAAATATTGTAAAAATGACATATGTCAGAAACCTTGCGTCCGTAATCTAGTAACTAATAATTTGAAGGTCCTAAATTCAAATCCCGGTCAGATCAAGCTGTCTGGATAAGGCTTTCTTTCGGAGTGTTTTCCTTACTCGAAGAAGGTAAATGCCAGATAGCTTACAGGCGCCAAGGACTCCGAGCTCATTTGCGCCATAACCTTACAGCTGTAGAATTCACATCCAATCTACAGACGTCGAGAGAAGACCAATGCAGTCAAAGCGAAAATAAATAACACATAATTAATGCACGTTTTAAGGTATCAGCATAAATACTTTCAATTCAAATGTTTATTATCCATTGATATTTAACTAAATTAACAATAATAACAATAAAGTACATTAAAAACACAGAGAAAGTAAGAAATAAAATTAAAAGAATAATGGATAAATAGTAAAGAAGTCATATGCAAAACACACTAAAGCAAATTTAAATTAATAAGCCAAGTTAATAGCAACACCAGGGGTGCAATCAATATAAAAGAAAATTAATGTAACACTATTAAATATGTAACCAAATTAACAATAGAAGAACTCAAGTAGTTCGAAATATAGCGATTACAACTCTGTGACCTTTTCTTGGTATTTTATCCTTTTCTGCTTTTCTATAATTATTGCTAATTTAGTTACATATTTAATAGTGTTACATTATTTTTCTTTTATGTATATATATGATTGCCGTATATTAAACATTAATTATTCTTGCAAAAGCTATCAAATAATCAAATTCGAATCTAGGTCCAATCAGCCATGACCTAGGCACATGAACTGAATAAACGCATTTCCTGTTTATAGTATGCTTGAACATGAATTGAAAGTGGCATTGTGAAGCCACCGCCAGCAATACTTCGGATGTTTTCCAAATTGTTTATTGTTTCCAGCCGTTGCTTTTATTGTTATAATTTTTTCCCTAAAAGTACACCAGATACCTTTTTTTTTCTTCTAAATTTTCTAATACTGAACTCAGATATAACAAAAAGCATTTGTGCAACTTACGTTGGTAGCATCGGCTAATTATTTCAGCTATTGTTAGATTTTAGCGGGAAAAGTTATTGGCAGTGTTGAAAATGCATAAGATATTGAAAATAAATATGATTGCTTTTAAAAATTTAATTATAACATTTAAAACAATATAAATAATAATTATAAAAAAACTGCGATGGCCGGGAATCGAACCCGGATCAACTGCTTGGAAGGCAACTATGCTCACCATTACACCACCATCGCACATGAATTTGATGAGCTTTTATACAGTTATATTCAGCATAATAACAACCTTTCCTTCCCTTTTTAATACTTTAAATATGAACTTTTTTGTGAAATTGATTATTTGTCGTACTATTCTGTTTCGGGATGCCTCTTCTGTAAGGTGGAAACAATCAGCCATCTTTAGCGCTTTTGTTCAGGTGTGGCTCAGGCTTTGCATGTGACACCTATAAAAGTCTATACTAATTAGTTGGTCGTGGTCCTACACGTCGGCAATCCAGAGAGACTGGAATGCTAAATAAATTAATAAATAAATCACTCAAGAAGCAATTTTCTTTTCACTTTGCCTAAGGCGCTAATTAAATATGGGAGAACACAGGTAATATTCGAAAGCATGTATTATATATAATGGTTATTACCTTTACATATATTATTTATTATCCTTACTGTTTAAAAACAATATGTAATACGTTATTAATTACTATATGTAGAGAACTTGACTTTAGTAACGTAACTTTTATCCGAACTTTTTATTGTGTTTAATCCTCTACAACAGGATCATTCATTATCTTTTCTGCTTTTCACTTTTTACACAACAGTAGCACAGTTTAATTTAATTTCGGATTTTGAATATGATCCAGTCAATGAGCCTTTGAAATTCTTAATAAAACAATATTTTATCCATATTTCCTTTCTTTCTTTGGAGGACACTTCGTTATTGGTGTAAGAATATTTGTTTAATTCCAGCACAATTACAGAATTATAGGATAATATATGTACATCAATTTTGTTACAGTGTCTCAATTGTTATTTTCCGTTAACAATTTGTGCGTTATTATGCTTTTGGATCAACCCATGCACCCCTTCTGTACGCTCCTCTTAACATCGTTGCCAGCACTCCGCGTCATTTAAAAAAGAATCTTGCACACAATATTTACTTCTCTGACAGTGCTGTTTCCATCGTATAGCTAACAGGATAACAACACATAGTGGAGGTTGCGTTTACGACAATCTGCGCCAGTTAAGCTATACGGAAACATTTCTAAAATGCATTGTTTGGAGGCTATTGCTTTCTTGGGAAACTCAAGTAAATTTTACGTATGTTAAATTTCACAAATTGAGTCGCAATCAACAACAACAACAACAACAACAACAACAACAATAATAATAATAATAATAATAATAATAATAGAATTTCACAAATTGAGTTGCAATTATTATTATTATTATTATTATTATTATTATTATTGTTGTTGATGATTTTTTTTATTTGTTTATTTAAGGACGCTCTTTAACATCGCAGGTCATCAGCGTCCCATTCTATTTAGGGCGTGAAACGGCCGACAAATTTTGCTCAGAGGCCTCTTCTTTCAGGCTTGAGGTTCTTTTTCGTGCCGTAAATGTACGACACGGGACCCACGGCTTTACTTCCCTTCCGAAGGAAGCCATACTTACGATTTTTACGCCCGAAAAAATCCATCGATCCTGGCCGGGTTCGAACCCGCGACCTTGGGTTTAGAAGGCAAGTATGGTTACCACTACACCACCAGGACCGATGATGGTGGTGATAATAGCTATAAAATGATTACATATCAAATTTAGAGTTTTAACACATAGGAGAAAAAATCTCCATACATCAGCAGTAAACTTAATTTATATCCATAGATAGTTTATTACAGTGTGCTACCAAATACGTGTAAAGATTTATTGTTCCTCTGTCCTTAAAAATATATTCAAATTCTACAATTATTAACATTGTGGATATACAGCTGACAAAACCAAACATCACATCATCAGTACTACCACTTCTACCATCATTTGTAGTTAACAGCAAGCGGAAACAGTAGGCAGCAATACTAATGTTCTGGTTGTCGCAGTACCAAATGCAAAACTCTTCTAATAATTTAGACAAACCTACACTGATTTTTCAGAATATTTCTAACCTCAATGGATTCTGCACATAGTTCAACAATATATGTTGTTGCTGCAGGTGAAAGCTAAATAAATAATGGTCATTAGTTTTCGATTTGTTTTTCAAAAAACGATTATTTTTGTGTGATGAAATATGGTGTGTTTTTGCTCCAAATACCTACCTGTTACTAACATTAATTATCAAATACAAGCCAATTATTCCTTTAGCTGTATGTAATTATTTTAAATTTGTTACATTACCGTTAGCATTCCAACAAAAATGCTTAAGTATTTTTATATAGTAAAAATCTTTGATTGAATGTTGGAAACTTAGAACTATTCTGGACAATAACTGAAACATATGGAGCACTTTGAGCGCTCAAAATAGTTTCTAAGTAAATTAATTAAACGCATAAACCATCTGTCTTAGATTTAAATTAATAAGAAAAGTTCCCTCGATTAATCTAATATAAGCCTCAAATGGCATTAAAAAAACACACTCTTTAATAGGAATTTCAGTATAGGGCTGTCCTTCAGCTTTTTTATCAGCCAAATGTGATAAGGGACTTGAACAGATTCGCAAATTGAGTATTAATAGTATCGATGATCAAAAGAAAGTAGACTTTAATAGTTTGCCAGTAAAGAGAGTACTAAAACACACGCACGCGCACGCGCAAGCACACACACATTTCATGTATATTTCATCTTTATAAATTTTGTTTTTGTTTTATTTATTTATAAATAATCCCTTGTGTCATGCAACTGATTTCTTTATTCGAGTGGTATATCTCTGTAGTCTTTTTGCAATTGTTTGTAAAAGTTGCTACAGCGGTGTGGGCTAACTGGAAGCTTGAAAAATGAATGGTGAGACTTCTTCTCCCATATTCGTTTTCTAACCTCAAAAACTTTTTCAGTATTTTTCCACCTTTACGAATAAATTTGATGGATATGTGCCTAATACATGGCAGTATTTCCTGCTACTAGTATGTTAATGTGCTTCCAAAGAAATTGGAACAGTATATACATAAAATACCAGGGATACTACCTACCTTTTTTACCCCAAAAAATGTCACTGTCACGTTATGACAGTGTCATTTCTACACTGAAAGGAACAGGGTATTAAAAATATTATGGAGGTACCTAAGTGAACACTGACAAAATTGAACTAGTTTGTAGGCAAATGATTTTTCCTCCTCGTCTCCTAGGAGTACAAGATATGAAAGGAGGTATTTTGACCAGCTGTGTGAGTTCGCATTTCATTTCCATGTAAATTAAAGGCCATAATTTTCTTACGGAGTGCAATTTTTTTGTCAAGTAAGGCTATTTCTTTTAAAAAGAGGTTCAAATGGCAATACTTGTTGGAGTGGGCATATTTTAAAAAAGTCAACTTAACTATCACATTTAGAAACCGTTGAAATGTTAACCTTTATTTATTTGTGTTAAAAAAACTGTTGCTGGATAACGTATGATCATCCTAACAGACAGAAATATAATCTTATGTGATTAGCATAGCTTTATTTGGTTTATTTACGGACGCTCTTAAACATTTGAGGTCATCAGCGTCCCATTCAATTCAGGACGTGAAAGGGCCGATAAATTTTGCTCACAGGTCTCTTCTTTCAGGCTTGAGGTTCTTTTACGTGCCGGAAATCTACGACACAAGACCCTCTGTTTTACTTATCTATCGTAGTAAGCCTCGGATTTTTGCCCCCGAAAAAATTCATCCATCTTGGCCTGGATTGAACCCGCGATCTTGGGTCTGCGAATCATCGGATAACAAACAACCTCTGTCATTACAATTAGTTCAGTTGGATACGAAAAGTTAGTTTAGATAGCGAGCGCAGATTCATTTTGATCAAATATGGATATTGATACATTTTATTGATGTGCGAAAAATGAGATTAAATGAGCGAAATACATAAATTTAGTTTTAATGAAAATATATTCAAATAGTCTCAAATATTGCTGGAGTAAATAGTTAAAGTATGCAATTTCCAGTTTTAGATTCCTTTTGTGCAATTAACAGTTCCTTTACATTATTCAATGACACGTTTATATATATTTTATGTATGTTTCGTATTTCACTCTATTCATATATACGTATAAAAATGATAGTGAAATAAATGTATAAACGATGTTCGAGAATCGCTGTACATTTCAAGTTATATTTGGTGTATTTTCATAGCACTCATGCCATGTTGGTAGCCTTTTCCAGAATTTTTAAAGATGGACAAAATTAGATCTTATGTAAGTACGTTTCTGTCTTTAATTTTATCTGTATATTTTCATTGCCGAATAAACTACATAACTAATATTCAATCGATGCACAAGTATTAATATATTCATATTCTCCTTTACTTGTGTACCTACATTAAATATAATTTCTTTTAGCAGTTAGTGATTCTGATCTGCTGAATTTACTCTCAATTCACACGAGTAAGTATTTATGTAATAAAACAATCATAACTATTTTCATATTATATATATTGAGTATCTGTAATACGTTCTCAAAATCAGGTAGTGACGAATGTTAAATCAAACGCTGCTTTTCCCAACACTTACAGTGGATTCTCTGTTCCAAATAAATTATAGGCGATCCTGGAACTCCGCGTATAAACACAAATTTCTTTCCTAGTATTCATAGGTTTGTATACTAGAGCTATTTGCCACTATTTCCTTCAATACCAATGCCTTACCCCACTGGCCTACTTTTAGAGAGAACGTGTCAAGGAACGCAGACGATTCCTGTATTACAGCAAAGTATTTAGTTAAAGTTAACCATTCCTAATGATTGTTCACTACCCACTTATCGTTGGTGAAAGTTGAATAGATATTCATTCATATATTCAAATGTTTTGGGATGCCTCTGTTTCTGTAACTTAAAAAAGATCGGTCATCTTTAGCTCTTATGTTCTATAGATGTTTGCTATAAAGAAAATGCCTATGTTATTTTAAAATATCAAAAGCAAGTCCTTTATATGAAAAGGTTATGCTGCGAATTTGAAAAATCATCGCCCAGCATTGTTAGTTCATATAATATCAAAGCATAATGCACTCACAGGTACAAACAACTGGTTTTATATTTTTCTGGGTCACATCGGATTACTTTATATATATATTGTTAATAGTGTTACATTATTTTTCTTTGTATATATATATATATATATATAAAGAAAAATAACAATGTAACTAAATTAACTATAATTATAAAAGCAGAAAAGGATAAAACACTAAGAGATAGTCACACTTGTAATCTCTATATTTCGAACTACTAGAGTTCCATTGAAGAACTCTAATAGTTTGAAATATTAATAGTGATTACAAGTGTGACTTTCTCTTAGTGTTTTATCCTTTTCTGTTTTTATAATTATTGTTCATTTAGTTACATTATAAACACACACACATACAATATATATATATATATATATATATATAATAAAGTCTTTTAGAAAACACAGAGAAAGTAAGAAATAAAATTAAGAGAATAATAGATAAATAGTAAAGAAGTCAAAACAAAACACACAAAAGCAAATAAAGCTTAATAAGCAAAGTTAAAAGCAACACCTGAGGTGCAAACTATATAAATGAAAAATAAAAATAAAGTAACACTATTAACAATGTAACACATTAACAGTAATAATAATAAAAGTAGATAAGGATAAAACACTGAGAAAAAGTCACACTTGAAACTGCTATATTTCGAACTACTGCGAGTTCTTCAATGGCAAGAAGCAGATAAGTCAGTTTCAAATGTGACTTTTTCTCAGTGTTTTATCCTTTCTACTTTTATTATTACTGTTAATGTGTTACGTTGTTAATAGTGTTACTTTATTTTTATTTTTCATTTATATTATATATAATATATATATTATATAATATATATATTAAGTTACTTTATTTTTATTTTTCATTTATATTATATATAATATATATATTATGTTACTTTATTTTTATTTTTCATTTATATTATATATAATATAAATGAAAAATAAAAATAAAGTAACACTATTAACAACGTAACACATTAACAGTAATAATAAAAGTAGAAAGGATAAAACACTGAGAAAAAGTCACATTTGAAACTGACTTATCTGCTTCTTGCCATTGAAGAACTCGCAGTAGTTCGAAATATAGCAGTTTCAAGTGTGACTTTTTCTCAGTGTTTTATCCTTATCTACTTTTATTATTATTACTGTTAATATGTTACATTGTTAATAGTGTTACTTTATTTTTATTTTTCATTTATATAGTTTGCACCTCTGGTGTTGCTTTTAACTTTGCTTATTAAGCTTTATTTGCTTTTCTGTGTTTTGTTTTGACTTCTTTACTATTTATCTATTATTCTTTTAATTTTATTTCTTACTTTCTCTGTGTTTTCTAAAAGACTTTATTATATATATATTGTATGTGTGTGTGTTTATAATGTAACTAAATGAACAATAATTATAAAAACAGAAAAGGATAAAACACTAAGAGAAAGTCACACTTGTAATCACTATTAATATTTCAAACTATTAGAGTTCTTCAATGGAACTCTAGTAGTTCGAAATATAGAGATTACAAGTGTGACTATCTAGCATATATATATATATATATATATATATATATATATATATATATATATATTTGCTGACTCCTAAAGGAGCCGTTGATGCTGCAATTGCGGTGAATTGCTACAGGTGCCCTTGATGATGGCTTGTTGCTGCTGAGATTTGCTTGCTGGAGTACATATAATGGTGGCCAATTTTTAATTTTTTTTAAAAACCAAAAGATATCTTACATTATGTTTTATCATGGGTGCATTTCTTCAAAGGAATTCGCGAAGATAATTACTTTCAACACAAAAAATAGATAAAGCTTATTTCCTTTGCACCTACACTTAACAGAGAATGAGGAAGATTAATGCAAATTACCGTAAGTCGCCAAAGGAATTCATTTCGCAGAATGGTGTGTAATACTGTCGGGCTTCTTTAGCGTTTACCTATAGCTGCTAGAAAGATTATTATTATTATTATTATTATTATTATTATTATTATTATTATTATTATTATTATTATTATTATTAAATTATGTAATAGTTATTCACACTTTGACTGCATTGGTCTTCTCGTGAAGTCTGTAGTTGTGGACTGAATACCTATAAGTGCAGGTCTATAGGGATGAATGAAATGAATTATTATTAACGATGGAGAAAATAAACTCGGAGTCCTTGGCGCCTTAAAGCTATCTGGCATTCACGAAAAACTCCGCAAAGACCCTTACCCAGACAGGTTGACCTGAGCAGGATTCGAACCCAAAACCAAGCCCTCCGTATTAGTAGTAGCAAATGCTACCACTAGACCACGCAGGTGGTCATTGTTGTTGTTATTATTATTATTATTATTATTGATATTATTAATATTATTATTTAGATGCTCCGCGCAGGAACAATCATTTCGCGTCTCTTATAAATTCATCCTTATATGAACATAAACTTTGATTTGATTCTAGCACTTTTAGTCATACAAACCCTCGCGCAACTCTCGCGCCTTCTGGAGGAAAAAAATTAATAAGGCGACCTATTCTCAAACATTATCTCAGTTTATATACAAGTTTAATCCTGCGATTTTTTTAATTGGTGTGCAAATACACTAATCCCTCTAGCAATGAATTGTGATGTCTCACTGGAATATTTACCGCCTCATTCTCTATAATCCTTGCATGATACCCCGCCGTTCCACTACAATTGATAGGTACGTAGAAATGGAAGGAAAAGAATTATATATGAAAAGTTACCAACCTATCATACGGATCGCGGCCCCACGTATAACTAAAATACTATTAAGTGCGTTTAAGAATAAGTTTTCAAAACAATTAGATATAATAAATTATATACACTGTTAAAATAAAACAACATATTTCATATGCCACAATACAAATAAAAATAGCAACTTTTAAAAGTAATATGGCCTGCAATCTGCTACAAGATGCAGGTTCTAAAAAAATCCCAGAAGAGAGCAGAATAGTCTAATAATAGCATGCGATCTAGGCTAATCAAAAATTAGAAAACATTTCAATTCATCAATACAGTTTACATATACAAGTCAACACACTAATTTGGAGTAGATTCAACCTTACAAACATAATGGACACTGCCTCTTAAGTAATCTGTAAAAGATTTCTACATTAGAAGCGCAAATCATAAAATAAACTAACCAATGAGTTATGCATGAAGACGCCTTAAAATATCTTAATATGGTTTAAATTTACAAAAACTATATGGATTGTTATATGAATATTAACAGCATGATATACCTACAGAGTGATTTATACGACTGGAAATTTACCCAATGTTCCAAGTTTAACATCAAATTAAGCGGGATATTTTGGGAGTTCTGATTCTCTGTCAAGACATGTGCAGATGTTTATTTTTATTCTTTGTGTTTGGCTTTAATGTTTGGCAGCTGTTTTCGATATTTTGTTCTAGTCGCTGTGAAAATGCAGTACAAATTAAATCAACGGCTCTTCCTTATGAAGCAATACTGGATTACAAATTCAATTACAGCTACTCGAAGTGTATATCAGAGAGAATTTGGTGTTTGCAGTCCCCCCGAAAGAAACACAATGTTAGCACTGGTAAACAAATTGGAAATAACTGGATCTCTGGTGAAAGAAAAGGGAACTACCATTCATCTAGAGTGCCCACGGTTATTGCGGACGACCGGTCAAGGCTGGAGCGAACGCCCTGTAAATCATAAAGACATTTGTAGCAGGAAACCGTGTACACCTACTCAGTGGGCCAGAGAGCTGCGAAAAGTGCTCACTTAAAACCATACAGGGTTACAGTTGTCCTTCTGTTACAATAATCAGATGAGAATAAAAGAGTGAAATATTGCTGTTAGTTTCACGTGCATATTGCCTATCGCATGGTTCACAGATGAAGCATGGTTCCATTTATGCGGCTATGTGAACTCTCAGAACTCACGCTATTGGGCCGTCCAAAATCCACATGTCATTCACGAAGCACCTATGCATTCAGTTACAATCGGGGTTTGGTGTCCAATATCCGCTGAGAGAATAATGGGGCCAATTTCTTTTTAACCAAACTGGGATCCTGGGGTTTGTTAAGCAACTGGACGATGTAGAGCTGGGTCATGGATATTTTCAACAAGATAGCGCTACATTAATCCAATCCACGGCACTAATTGAAAGTTTCTTTGAAGACCGGATAATCTCCAAGAATTTGTGTAACCGAGATCTGCTGATTTGACAACACCGGACTTCTTCCTATGGGGTTACTTAAAAGACACACGCCGCCAGATATTGGACGATCTGAAGCACAACATTACACAGGTGGTAATGATATTGACCCAGCGGCCAGTAACTTGAATGGTGTTTAACGCCCGTTTTTACTACAGAGGCACCACAGGTGGTGAACACTGATGATACATGAAATGATATATTGTGAAAGGATATTTTTTAAGGAAGGAAGCGTTTCAGGCCTAAGTTTAGGGTACCTCCCCGGCATTTACCAGTTATGAGGACTGAGGAAAACCTGGAAGAAAAAAAAAACGCAGTCAGAGAGGACGGTCCTGGCGGGATTCGAACCCTAGACCTCCGGCTCACGAGTCCATGCCTTAACGACCTCGGCCACCCGTCACGGTAATAGTAGCATGGAACGATACATTGAGTAATGTATCAGGAGGGAGGGAGGACATTTTCTATAGAGGTTAATAATCTCCTGAATATACCTTACATTTGAGTATAATAAGTTGTGGCTAGCATCATTCGTTTTGAAATACATAAATTAAGAAATGTTCTATACAAATCACTGTGTATTACATAAATTGTTAAATGAAGAGAAATAAATAGTGTAATGTTATATGAGTTGAAAAGTTCTGTTTGCAAAAATATCTAGAGGAAGAGCCGTACAAGTTTCAGTAATTTGTACGGATTATTTTATAAATGCACTTGTAAAGCACGATACTGAGTAGCGAAAAGTGAATAAATAACTTCAGAACATTCGCGATAAGCATAAACAAGTAAATTTGCCAGAGTGCGATCAAAATATATTCCTAGTAGTTAGTGATATTTCTCTAATGGCGCAGAGGTGAAGATATGACCATACTGAGACTCTGACTTGACCATAATCACTCATTTGGGTCAACACATTTCTCAGGGTGTATATTCCTCACCTCAGTAAACTATGCACCAGTCCTTATATTTTTGTGTTTATCGAGCAGCATTCCTAGAATTTGCATTCCATGTTAAATTCCTTTACATTCTACCTTGTGATACAACAGGATGCAATTTCATTTAAAAGGTGCAAGCAGTAACAATATTAACATTGATATATAAAATGAAGAAATATTGCAAGTAGAACATACACAATTCTTAGAACTTATCATTAACAAAAATCTCAACTGGGAAAAAAGATAACTGAAATAAAAATAATATTTTAAATAGAAGAATTATGCAGTATTCAATTCTCACTTAACCAATGACATAATTATGTGATGTAATGCTTCCTAAAATGAAAGGCAACATATGAAGGGCATAGAAGAAGAAGAAGAAGAAGAAGAAGAAGAAGAAGAAGAAGAAGGGGAAAAGTTAATCAAAATAAGAAACAAGATATCAGCACCATCTGGTAGCTGAATGAGAAAGCTTTTAAAATAGATGAAGAAAATGTTAGATAAGGAAATAATTTCAGATTTAAAATCGCCATTCAAGCTATGAAGCCAGAACGCCCACGCACATCAGCGTAGGAAGAGAGAAAAGCGGCCATAATGTTTGAATTATTTCACACAATCGCTTTCCTCATGGACTCCATTGTTAGTTAACATTTGGTTCAAATAAAAAAAGTAAGTTATTTGATTTCTAAGTCGTGTAAAAATTCGGTATTCAAGAGACAGCAGTGCATGTGAGGAACCCAGTAAATTTAAACAAAATAAAAAAACAAAGGGGGGAAAAAAAAAGAACAGAGGAACAGACTGGCAGACTTTCCGATATAAGTATGAAATTAATATATTAACGTCCATTCCAGTTCTTTAATAGTTGTCAATAAAATGAACATTTACAGATCAATTAAAATAAATGTTGTGTTTTTTTTTTTCAAGAGTCATAAAATAGGCGAAAATATTCATGAAAGTAAGTTACTATCTTGTTGTCTGCTAGGTAGGTTATTTTTTTATTCTTTCTTTTTTATTTAACAATCATTACCTAGATATTACCTTTGTTTTCGTTTATACTTCCCTTTCCAAGGAATAATGTCTATTTTATATAAATAATTTGAAGAAATGCCATTCTCTTTCTTTACCTGTATATTTGTTAACCTTGTGGTGTTGTGTATTTTACTCGTAAATACCTATCCACTTCATAAACTCGGAGTTTCGCAATAATTATTGTTATTCCGACATAAAAAGTCACCAATTACCACTTTAATAATAAGAAATTTAAAACTTTTTTCTAAAACTTTATTTATTTTTTGGAATTTCTTTTTATTTCCACGTACCTTTCGTATTTTTAAATTAAAATAATAATACTTTTTGTTACAGTTTAACATCCCTCATAGCAACGAAGACCTGAAACAGACGATAAATGAATATCTTATGAAATGAGTTGGTAAATGAACCCGCAGTCCACAACCTGGCATTCGCCTTTTCAGGGTGAAAAAATCCTTACTGAGGTAACTAACCTCAAGGGATTCGAACTCCTGACTTCTGAATTTACAGACAGATATGCTGACCACAATACCACGAAGCAATCAGCAATGACAATAATAATCCCACGAGGGATTTTCTGTTTCCCATCGGGCGTGCCTTCAGGTGACGGATAGAACTACTATAGGATCTAAATCCATGCGTCTGATTCCATAGTGGGCGGTGTTGTGATCAGCATGTTAAGTGGGTCTGGATAAACAATCTACGGCTCACAGCTGCGTTTTAACTTCGGAGAGGCATACAAACCGTTCTCCTATACGTTCAAGTAACCGATATACGTGATGGAAGCATACAAGAAGCAAGTAGTCCATTACTGCAGGAAGACTGCAACAGGGCCGGGAAATTCTGAAGGACTTTCTGTGAAAAGTTAGCTGAGATTAAAAGGAAAATACTTTTTTGGTACGTTAAACAAAATTCGCTTTTAATTTATATCTTCCATGAAATTAGTAGAAAGAGAAGAAAGAAAAAGAAAGAATGAATGAATGAAAATGAAAGGAAGGAAAACAGGTAGAAAGAAAAATCCAAGGCCCATGAAAGAAGAAGAAGGGGAGTGTAAACACAGGAAGAATGAAGACCTATATAAGAATGAAGAAAGTGAAAGGATGTCAGGATATATGATCAGAAAAAGCAATTAGAAGAGGATAGATAACACAAGACTCACAAAAAGAACTTTCCAAAACACACACATACAGAACAATGTGCAGAATAATGTAGAGTAGAAAGGGAGTTCCAAACTAAGCATTTTGAGGATAGGGACACCGAACAAGGAATCGCAGAAGCTTTTTTACTACGACACTTGCGTCAACATTAAATCCGTCATTTTAGAGTCTCAGATTGTGAAATTTGTTTGTAGCGTTATAATACTAGCCACTGTCGCTAGGTATATCGGATGTTCAACGCAGCATATGGTTTTGAAGCCTACTGGATGGTACGGTAATACCGAACGTTTGTCTTGAGATTAGGCAAAACTTGTAGTTCCAACACGACGACGCTCCTGCACATCTTCAATTTACAGCTTGAAATCACCTAAAAAAAATATTTTGCGACTGATGGATCGGGCGCGGTGGATCAAAGCAGTGGCCTCCAAGGTACATCAAGCAAGTACGCGTAGTAATATTTAGTTTCTAATTGTGTACCAGTACTCATTAGTTGCGACAGTAGTACAGCTTGTCGTGTGAGTTACGTTTAATTTTTACTGGCAAATGAAGATGTTTCATAACGTCAGATTTCAATTATGATCATGCAGAACTTCTGTTATTATATTGCATCTGCGACCCTATGTTCCTAACCTCAAAATAATTAAGTTTGATACTGCCTTTCCACTTTACAATTTATGCACATTTTTTCCGCACATGCACATGCACACACACATACACGTGTGTGTGTGTGTGTGTGTGTGTGTGTGTGTAATAGCATAAATGGCAACCAGTGGATTCAATGGATAAGGAAAAATACAAATGAGATGGGATAAATAGTAGAAACAATAAAGGACAAAACGAGATTTTGAAGATCCATACAAAACTTGAACAGTTATCACGCAAAGGAAAGGAGAAAAAGGAATAATTTTTGAACGGAAGAGAGAAGGAAAATACACATTATGAAGAATTGTTGTAAAGCCAGAAATGAAGTGGGGAAAAAATAAACATACGAAAATAATACATTACAATAATAGCGTATCTAATAAGTAACTAAATTGGAATTAATCAGGTTCATTTGTATAGAAATATTTTTTAAAGAATTGAAAGTTATAACATTTCTATCAATGTAGGTATGAAATAAAATGAATATAGAATGGATTTGAAAATTTATTAAAGGAATTTTACTTGGCCATTAGTATAAAATGTAGGGACTTGCTACCCTTGTCTTCTAAATTAGAAGGCCTCGTAAAACAAAAAGCTCATTCTGAATAGTTTGACTTCATTTTGTTTGTTATTTACAAAAATATGAACGTGGTTTTAAAATATTGGTCTTAAATTACATTTGTGAAAGTAGCTAATTTGAAAATAATACTTTAGAAAATAAAATAAAATACTACATAGAAAATTAACACCAAAACTATTAAATTATTGTAGTCCTCTATTTACAAGACTTAATAATTTAAAAGACAAGGGCAGATGGTTTCAACTTTCATGCATCAATTTCTTATAGTTTATTATTATTATTATTATTATTATTATTATTATTATTATTATTATTATTATTATTATTATTATCATCATCATCATCATCATTATTATTATTATTATTATTATTATTATTATTATTATTATTATTATATTTGGTTTATTTACGGATGTTCTTTAACATCTCAGGTCATCAGCATCCCATTCAATTCATGGCATGAAACAGCTAATAAATTTTGCTAAGAGGCCTCTCCTTTAAGGTATGAGGTTCTTTTACGTGCTGAGGTCTATGAGGCACAAGTATGGCTACAACAAGGGGCCATTATGCTTTCCTTCCGAAGGAAGCCATAGTTAGAATTTAATGCCCTAAATAATCCATCGATCCTGACAGGTTTCAACCCGCGCCCTTAAGGTGAGAAGAGATAGACAAGTATTCTCAAAAGTATTAATTAATGCAATTGAAACCTGCTAATTACCAAACTTATAACTTGTTTCAGATTTATAACTTGTTACTGACAATGCCTGGTGGTGTAGCGGTTACCATACTTGCCTCCTACGCCCAAAACGCGGGTTCGAACCCGGCCAGGATCGATGGATTTTTTTCGGGCGTAAAAATCCTAAGTATGGCTTCCTTCGAAGGGAAGCAAAGTCGTGGGTCCCGTGTCGTACATTTACGGCACGAAAAAGAACCTCAAGCCTGAAAGAAAGGCCTCTGAGCAATTTATCGGCCGTTTCACGCCCTGAGTTGAATGGGACGCTGATGACCTGAGATGTTAAAGAGCGTCCATAAATAAACCAATCAAAAAAAAAAAAAAAAAAAACTGACAATGCTACCTTTGAAAAATAAATAAATCGATACGGATATATGGATTATCGATATAACTTACTGGTTTACAGTCAATAATTTGCTTGCGGCTCTTAGTAAGCAAAAGTTGAAATGGTAACCAAAATGAATACACTCGTAAGTTCTAAAAAATGAGATTGCAGCATCCATCGGATACTTATACAAGCTACGAATGACATTTGCTGCTTTCTATTCTCAAGGTAATTAGGATGCACCTGGTTCTTCCGTTGAAACGTTACATGGAAACCAATTTTAGAAATCACGTGGTCTTCTTCAGAAACGAGTGCTCCTGTAAACAGTTTCCGGTTTTATTCAATGCTGTTCTTGGTAATAGTTGTTAAATACAATTCTCGGAAAAAACTAATGAATGAGTAAAGGGGAAGTGGTTAAGGGACTCTTATCAAAATGGAAGTCATCGTTACAGGAAACGTGTGTATTTATGGCGAACGATAAAAGATAATTTCAGAGCAAAATGTTTACCTTATCCATAGACGGTATTTTTTTTTTTTTTATTTGTGAATCATGTATTTCAAGTAGAGAATTCTGAAAACTCAAAGCCCCAAATTAGTTAGAATTCCATAACTTTGTCACTAGTTTGGAAAAAAAGTCAAAGATCGCAAATGAAGTTTCAAATTCCTATAGACTTTTGTTTTATTGCTTGATAGTAACTTTCAATTAAAGGAGTGGATAATTTCAAGAGCGGGACCACTCCCATGGTCTAGTAGTAGCGTTTGCATCTACTAATCCGGAGGTCCGGGGGTCATCGATTCCCTATCGGAACAAACTGTCTGGGAAAGATTTTTTTTTTATTTTCCCCCGCTTAGTGTTTCCATACTCAGGGAAGATGAATGCCAGATAGCTTTAACTGTCTAAGACCCCGAGCTCATTTGCGCCATCATTAATCAATTTCATTCATTTACCACTACAGAATACGTTTAAGTACCCACCCTATTCTCCACAACCACCACCTTAACCATCACCTCCGCTGGCTCACCATAGCGGCGCTCTATGGTCGTCCCGGCCTCTGAAGTCCCTACAATACCACCATGCCAAAAAGGAATGCCCACAAATTCATGAAAACAATGGGATGGCAATGGACAAACAAAAATTACATATTTTAGAACAGGAAAGTGAAGAAAGACTGGAAAAGGATTGGTGAAGGGAGGCACGAGAAAAATGCAAAGAAATGTAAATGAGATGTAATTTCCTAGATTCAATTATACTGTGCTAGCTCTAGAGCTAACGTATAATTAACGTTACTAGTGCTTTAAAACAAGAGCCGATTTGAAAGATCACATAATCTTGATCACGAAAATGTGAGCACCGACTTAATTGCAAAACGTTTAGCCGTTATCTCTCTAATACGTGACTTTAAACTAATGATGATAATTACGAGCATAAATGTGATTAATTAAGCTGAAAAAAAAAGAACGCCCCCGGGTGGGCTCGAACCACCAACCTTTCGGTTAACAGCCGAACGCGCTAGCCGATTGCGCCACGGAGGCCGACGAGAAATATGTGCAAAACTTTAGGACTTACATCATAAAATACATAATTCTCACGAATACATCTATCCTTTCCAAATGCAAGTGAAATATAGTTTTTGAATGTAAAAAATAATATGCCTCGTTGTAAATCTGTGTTTACAATGAGCTTTGCCGATATCCTTCTACCAGACCCTTTTTTTCCGTTACACTTGCTGTCAAACCCTTCATTTTGCTTATCACAGGGATTTACTAAGCATTTACCATGCTTATCAACTTGGTGTGCAATTGAAAAAGTTTTAGCGAGACATCAGATGTACAAATTGACCTTATAATTCAAAGTTTCAAGACAAAAATACTTAGCTAAATAGAAATAGTGGGTGGAACCACTTAAACCAGTCATTTGAACTTAAAACTTAATAATTGTGCATTTAATTAGTTGTAGTTATCACGTTGTTTTAAATTTGTTATCAAAGCGTTTATATGAAAAAAATCAAGCACATCCCTTAATCGTTTTAATTTCGGCATAACTATAACTAGACATTGATATGTGCAAGCGTATTTTATGGATATATTATTTAATTTGTATAATTTTATTCGCTAAATAGTTCAAACAAATACACTCAAATTCCGGATTCTCTCAGGATATATTCTGGAGCTCTCGTTATTATGCAGAAACGGCCGGGTGAAACAGCGGAAGAGAGTAACCATTACCTTTCCTATAAAATGGCGGCGAGGCAAAGAACAAATAAAATGAAAATAATAAATAGAAATATATATATATATATATATATATATATATATATTCAAGCAAAGAAAACAAACAAATGGAAATAAAAGTAAGTAACAGCAATTGTACAAAATAATAGATCAGAAGAAGTATGCAGACTCCATTGTATACGAATAAATTGACTGCTCAGAACCACCCAACCAAAGATGTAGGCAGACTGGATTAGTATCCAGCGTGTGTAAAGTTGCAGCGTACCAACCCGAGCTAGGGTTTTACCACAGAGGGGAAAGGGGGCATTAGGAAGTTTTATTGCATTTAGGAAGTGAAGAATTTATGGAGAAAGTGCAATGCTTCTCTGAGATGTGATGACTGATTAGCAACCTTGGATTTCTGTAATAGGACTTGTTGATAGCCTAATTTGGTTATCAGTATGTTCACATTAATGGCGCATTTTAAAATATTGATACCTCTTGTGGAAGAAGAAATTATGGAAAACCGGCGCCTCAAAGTTACAGAAATAGCAGCAAGGTTGGGCCTGTCTAAAACAACAGTCCTTCGAATTATTCATGAGCATTTAAATATGAATAAGTCAGTGCAAGATGAATGCCTAGACTTCTTTCCTCAGTCCAAAAGCAGCAACGAATTATTTGTTGTCAGGCATTTTTGGAGCTCTGCCTTGGCTACGAGAGAGAAGTTCTGCAAACCATTGTTACAGGAGATGAAATTGTGGTTCTCTACTATGATCCTTGTCCAAAAGAGAATCAATGGAATGACGTAAACTTGGCGAAGCACCGCCTCTAAAGGCCTAGGTCACTCAATCAACCAGGAAGATCATGGCCACAATCTTTTGGACAGTGAAGGAATACTCTTCATTGACTTCAAGGATAGCTATACTACAGTAAATGGGGAGTAATGTGCTGATCTATGGCACAGACTACGTGCTTCCATCAAAGAGAAAAGGCGAGAAAAGCGCGGCTTCTTCACGACAACGCGCCTATGTACACAGTTCTTGTTGCAAAGGAAGCTGTGAGGAAACATGGTTTTAAGGAGATCGACCATCCATCCTACAGCCCAGATCTAGCTCCCAAAGACTATTTCCTCTTCTCAAAACTCAAAATGGACCTTCGAGGAAGGAAATTTAAGTGTGACGAAGAAGTGATGCTGTTTATGCCCATTTTGCAGACAAGACTCTGACTATTTGTGCAATGTTAACTATTTGTAAATGTTACTTCAAACATATGAGAAGTGTATTGCAATAAACAGTAACTATATTAAAAAGTGAAATATAGTTTTTGTCTTTATCATACCTAGAAAATAATTAGGCCGGAAACTTATGGACCTACCCTAGTATACATAGAATAGAATAATAAGAGAATAATACTCATACTACAGAAATTTACCTTTACGATACGAGAGGGATGTTTTCGAAAAGAGTGCAATGAACGTATTTCGTATGAACTAATACCCATAACTAAGTATGCCTTTCCGTTGCAATGCCGAATGGGGTGTGAGCATACCCAAATCAGCCACTTTCGTAACGGCATTTTCATGTACAGGACTATTAATAGAACAATACAATAGGGCAGTAATAGAGGATGTGTATATTTATAATATCAATGCTTTTTACTAATTTTTGCTTGCTTGCTGCTAAGTCTAATCTAATCGCTTAATTCGTTCGTCCAACTTTAACATATTAAGTTGTAGGGGCAAGAGATTAAGCCTTATTATACAAAATTACGAAACCGATGATATAGCAATAATATACACCTTTTATGAGATGGGATTCAGCAGCTTCTCTCACAGTCAGATGAGTTGTAATATATGCTTGTTTCAAATGTAAAATTATCAGTAGGAACTCTTAAGCATCTAAGTACTTTCAAACTACAAGAGCAATACAAAGCACGAACACAAGCTATGAGTCACGCCCAACAAGTAAACAAGAACTGATGAGTAGCAGGCGTAAGAGACAAGGATGGTTTGTAGTTCGTGACCTATTGTCCCCTCCCAACTGTTGCCTATATAACCAACATAACTTCATTCCACTTCATTCTGGTTTTAATACTTAGAAATTCCGATATTTAATAATCAGTATAAAATATTTTTGTAATGCACATTTATTTCTTAAGTTAAATACAAATAACTCCTTGCCTAAAAATAACAGGACAGAGATGCAATCACAAAATCTCTGAGAAGCACATATATTATAGATGGATGAATGGATGAATGAATGGATGGACAGTAAATTTCACCAGTCATCAATACTAATTTTACAGCTGCGTTTCTACTGTTACTTAGCGGCGCAACCTTATAAGTCCTCTACAATACCGCCATGCCACGGTAGGAACGCCAAGTTCATGATAATAATGGGCTGGCATTGGACAAACAAACTTTTAAGTAATGCACTTCTTTAGGAACCACAGCAGTATATACTTCTGTAGAAACATGAATCCGCTATGGAGCTGTCAAAATTCCGCTATATTTTGCTACGATTTTGATATCAAATAAATATTATATTTATTGGTTACTATCGCGGTATATACCCTTGAAACCTTAAGTATAGTATCCAGTTTATTTGCTAGAATTATTTTGCCTTATTTTGGGACTATTTTGCACCATGATTTATTTTAGACCACAAACCAAAAAATTAATGCACTAAAAATTGTAACGTGAGCAATAAAAACCTCAGAAAATGCGTTAAGATTGTATAGTACAAATAAATCTAAAGCAAAGGTAAAAATATGCAACAAACAATGCAATACTAGATTGAAAAGACAAATATCTCCAATACAGAAATTTGAACATTTAAATGAAATACAATTCACACTAGAAACAGAAACTGTAATTATACCTACAAATCCATTTCAATTTTTAGAATATGAATCAAACCTTCATTTACCAGAAAAAGACAAGATACAAAATACCTCTCCAAATATACTTAAAATATTAAACATAGAGACAGTACATACCAAATTTCCAAACTCATCCTGGATATAGTCGGTCTTGCCCCGAAAACCCAAGATCGTGGGTTCAATCTCGGCCATGGTGATAGGTTTTTTCGGGTGTAAAAGTCCTAACTATGGTTTCCTTCGGAAGGGAAGTAAACCCGGGGTCCTGTGTCGTAGATTTATGGCACGTAAAAGAACCACAAGCCTGAAAGAAGAGGCCTCTGAGCAAAATGTGTTGGCCGTTTCACGCCCTGAATTGAATGGAACCTGAGATGTTAAAGAGCGCCGTAAATGAAACAAATCAACTCAACTTCCTGGCTATACAGTGTGTCCGGTAGAATGAACACTAACAATGAGTGTGAATATCTCCTGACTCAAGTTAGAAATGTGATCTTCATCCTATTTTGTGTAGAAACTCTTTAAACTATGACGCTAGTGTGCCTGCGAGTTATGACAACAGAATTAAGATGGTGAAATTCACAGATAAGCAAAAGCGTAATGTTGTTATTGGTTAGATGAATTAAAGTTCCAAATTTCAGTGCAAAAAAGATTCAGGAAGGAATGTGGTGCAAATGCTCCAGAGTCAAATTGTGTTAAGAAAGAAGGGAAACGGGAGGGGGAAAAAAAACAGTGTCTGCAGCTGAAGTTGAAGATTTAAAGCAAGCATTTCAGCACAGCCCGCAGAAATCAATTCGATGAAGAAGTTCAGATCTGGGTATTACACAGTTCATTGTTCACGATATTGTCCATAAAAGATTGCGACTTACAGCATACAACATCCAAATTTTTCAGCACATGCAGTCAAATAACAAACTTGGACGGGCTGAGTTCGCCAATTAAATGTTATCTCACATTGATGATGACAATCATGTGGCATTCTCAGATGAAATCATCTTTCATACGTCTGATAAAGTGCGCCAGTACATTCATATTTCTTTGGCAGACACTCCCCTCCCCGTTTCCGTTCTTTCTTAGCACAGAACCTGTTTCTAACAGCTGTTTATGCCATTTCACAAAACTGTATGTTGTCGTACCATGCGCATGTGCATTAGCGTCAATTTTTTCATTGTTACGAAACTTGGAGATGATATTTTTTTGTTTTTGTTTATTTACGGACGCTCTTTAACATCTTAGGTCATCAGCGTCCCATTCAACTCAGAGCGTGAAAAGGTCGACAAATTTTGCTCAGAGGCCTCTCTTTCAGGCTTCAGGTTCTTTTTCGTGCCGTAAATGTACGACACGGGACCCACGGCTTTACTTCCCTTCCGAAGGAAGCCATACTTAGGATTTTTACGCTCGAAAAAATCCATCGTTATGACAGGGATTGAACCCGTGATCTTGGGTTTAGAATGGTAACCACTACACCAACAGGACCGACGAAACTTGGAGAGTTTCTACATGAGGTAAGATGAAAAACACATTTCTAAATTAATGAGTGAGGAGATATTCACCTTTCTTATTGGTAGTGATTCCACCGGACACACTACTCTAAAGTGATCAACTTTATTCACACTATTTACCAGTCGGCCAAAATACAATTAATTTTGATGCCGAAATAGAATATATAGAGCGTACAATGTTCTGAACAAAGAAGTTCAAAAAAAAAAAGCTCAATGAGTAGGTCCAAAATCTGCTATTGCAGCAATAGCATAACATAAGTTACCAAAAAGTAACTTGTGATAAAACGCAAATCAATCCACAGCACCTCGGTGAATACCCCACGTGAATCTCTTAAGAAATGAAATAGTAGACGATTGGTAAAGAATGGAACAGCCCTATAACAACAAAAAAGGACCAAACAACTTGAGACTAGAGAGTATGAACATATGCAAAAAATCAAATCAAAAGATAAATCATGGAACAAATAAAAAACACTTGAAATAAATATTCACAAGTAGCAAGAAAGGATGATTGGCTGGGCATCTATACAAAATTAATCTGCAAGGACCCTACCACCATCCTGAACAAGGACCACCTACTTCATTCCAGTGAAATAAATCTAAATAAAGGAATAGAAATCAAGTTATTACATATTTACTGGAAAGCGAGGAAATAATGGCTTCTGATGTTCGTCATTGGAATAATAAAAAAAATTCAATTCACTTCCTTTTGTGCGTGCGCGTGCGCGCGTGTGTGTGTTGAATAGTGTTTGACGCCCGTTTTTAATACTGAGGCAAGGCGGAATTCACTTTCTGTCGGTACCGCCACGGAGTCGTTAAGGCGTGGACTCGTGTGCGGGAGATGTGAGGTTCGAATCCCTTACTGAGGTTTTTTCCAGGATTTCCTCAGTCCTCATAAATGACAAATGCCAGGAAAATACCCTAAACTTAGGCCTGATTTTTTTTTTTTTTTTTTTTTTTGGAATGATTATGGACGCTCTTTAACAGCTCAGGTCATCAGCGTCCCATTCAACTCAGGGCGTGAAACGGCCGACAAATTTTGCTCAGAGGCCTCTTCTTTCAGGCTTGAGGTTCTTTATCGTGCCGTAAATGTAGGACACGGGACCCACGGCTTTACTTCCCTTCCGAAGGAAGCCATACTTAGGATTTTTCGGTCCTGGCCGGGTTCGAACCCGCGATCTTGGGTTTAGGAGGCAAGTATGGTAACCACTACACCACCAGGACCGACAACTTAGGCCTGGAACGCTTCCTTCCTTAAAAGAAAGATTTTTCCCAATATATTATTTCATCTCATGTATCATCATTGTCCATTGCTTGTGGTGCCTCAGTATTTAAAAAAAAACAACTTTCTGCCTGGGAGATGGCCTTAGTGCAGTAGCCGCTCTCTCTCCTAACTACGTATGTTCGTAATTTTGCTCACAAATGGCCTTAATTTTTGGTGTCATTCTGTCTTATTTTAATTTTTAAGTTAAGATTTCTTTGAGGGTTCATGATAGGCAACATCGAAACCTTCGTGACTAAGGGCAACTACAAAAACACCCATATGAGGCTAGACAGTGTATGTTATGGAATTAAAGAATAGAATTTACCGTGTTTCCTATTTACATAACATATAAATATGGGACATTTAAACTAGGTAATTTTTCTCAGAGAAAGATGCTGCATTTATGTCTACTAGCTTAATTTGAAACCTTGAACAAGCGAATCTTAGGATTTCTTAGTATTTGGAGTATCCCTTAGAGCAGTGTTTCTTAACTTTTAAAGTGCGGAACCCACTTTGAAGGATATTAAGCATCACTGGTTTCATAAATTATACTAGTACACTCTAATGTTAAAGGTAAAATTACTCTAATTTAATAATAATAGTAATAATAATAATAATAATAATAATAATAATAAATTGTATTAAAAGATATTATTTTTGTGGGTTCCTTGCTACATAGGGAGATTTCGCGACCCATCAAAAGCCCCATCAAGACCCAGGTTGAGAAACGCGGCTTTAGTTATTTCGAGAAATGTTTAAATTATTTATTTATATTTAAAACTACAAAATTGGCGTTTTAGAGAAAATAGTAATACTTTTAAGCTTTCGGTTTTCCATTGTCATCTCTCTATCACTGGAAGAACTGGTTTTGGGGAGAAAAGGACTTAATCGAAGCACCACACTATAACGGACTCTCGAGCACATCCTGCAGATTTTTCCCCCAGCTTAGCCTGTCTGGCTCTTACTCACGATGCATTTACTTTTGATAAAAAGAATACCATAAAAATTGAAGGCACCGGAATGACATTATCTTATGCCAATCTTTTTCTGACTGACTTAGAAGAGGAATTCCTAAAGTATGAACTACTTGCACCGTTATAATGGTTGAGATATGTTGATATCTTCGTGCTTTGAACCAGAACATGGTCCAGAATCCCTCGGTCAGTTCTTTTCCAATATCAACTCCAAATTTTCATCTAAGTTCACTTCTGTTGCTACTTTTCTAGCTGCGAATGTCACCTTTCTCACTAAAACTAACAATTAACAACAGTGAATTGATAGCTGTCATCCCCTGCAAGCTAAAAAATATATTTCTACTTTTTTTTCAATCCGCGGCCACCATCTTTTCCTCTCTCGGTATTATAAATTATTGGAAGCCTGGCACAACCGTTTCAAGAATTTTTGTCCTTCCCACCTTTTACAGTCACATCTACCAGCGCACAATGCAAATCCTATAAAAAATTGACCAGCCTTGTGACCACTTACATCCTGGTATCATCAAACTATTATTGAAAGAATGTTACTATCATTTATCCTTGAGTGATTTTTCTAAATCTCTACCCCGCTTTAATTTTAGAATACCCCCAAATGTAAGAGTGTACTTTGCAGTGATGCGTTATCGACTCATGTTCCTGAAATTTACCTCAGAGATACCAATTTTTTTTTTTTTTTGCAAAATAATATTATACTTTTTTCTTAGTAATTGTTTTTTTTTTTCAATTATTAATATAATATTCTTACTTCTTATTCCTACCGCCACGGGTGGCAGAGGTCGTTAAGGCGCAGACTCGTGAGCCGGATCTGTGGTTCGAATCCCGCCAGGACCGTCCCCCCTGACTGAGGTTTTTTCCAGGCTTTCCTCAGTCCTCATAAATGGCCAATATCGGCGAAGCACTCTAAACGTAGTCCTAGAACGTTTCCTCCCTTAAAAATAAATCCTTTCCCAATATATAATTTCATCTCATGTATTATCAGTGTCTATCGCCCATGGTGCCTCTGTAGGAAAAACGGGCGTTAAACATTATTCATTCATTACTTCTTATTCCCCCAAGCTTTTATCCTCGTGTTTTGTTTAGACTGTTTCCATACATTATGTTAACTTCGAGATCCAGTGTTTATTTTTACCATTTACACTGTCTTCTGCATTTCGGTTCAAAATATTGAGATATTTGCGTGACTTTATTCGTTCCTACTTAGGTAGATCTTATTGTTTATTTTCTCTCCCTCCTCCCCTCCCCCTCTCTCTTTCTCTCTCTCTCTCTCTCTCTCTCTCTCTCTCTCTATATATATATATATATATATATATATATATATATATATAAGTTTCTTAATGAAAGTAAAATTAAACAAAATACGTAACACTAACACACATAGGAAGGCACAACGAATTCCTTGGAGCTTAACGGTCCTCGTTTCGTTTATTTAATATTTTTGAAATGATTTACCATACCAGTGGATCAAAATTTAAAGTCCCACTGCGAACATGTTGCTTATTTATCAATATAAAAATAGCAATATATACCCCACGTAGTTTGGCCGAGCTGTCTAAGGCGCTGGTTTAAGGCACCAGTCTCTTTGGAGGCTTGGGTTCGAATCCCACCGCTGCCAGAATGTTTTATTTAATTATTTTCTAATAGTAGGAAATTAAACAAAGGTGTTCGGAAAATGTAAATAAGCACAACGAAACCCATACGCTGATGACCTGAGATGTTAAAGAGCGCCCATAAATAAATAAAAAATCAGCGACATCGTTGGAGAATAACTGTTCTCGTTTCATTTATTTAATATTTTTGAAGTGATTTACCATGCCAGTGGATAAAATATTTTAAATCTCACTTAGAACATGTTTATTTATCCATATAAAAATAGGAATACACATCACAAGGTAGCGTGGCCGAGCGGTCTAAGGCGCTGGTTTAAGGCACCAGTCTCTTCGGAGGCGTGGGTTCGAATCCCACCGCTGCCAGAATGTTTTATGTCATCCTGCTAGAAACCCTTATCCTAATTATAAGAAATTAAAACCAAAAGGTCAGCGATAAGGCGTTCGGAAAATATAAAGAACCAAAAATTTTACTGGTCTGGGTTTAGCTACTACAGCCATTGTTCCTGTACGAAGTTCAAGCATTTGCTATGAGAGCGTAATGTTCACTGATAGCATGGTGAAACAGTAAAAAGTGCTTTGTTTCCAGACACCTTTCTCTTTAAAAGAAAGGTTCGAATCCCAGAAATTCCATTTCTGTAATAATGTGGAAAATCTGTCATTTATTTCAATTCCCAGATTTCGACAAGCCTTCCGTTGCTCTGTCAAGAGTGCTGTGAAAACGAAGAGCTGAATAAAAACTGTGTTATCTAAACTTATATGGCAATCGTTAATATGAATTTTACGCACTCCATGTTTAAGCCTGATATTTGTATGAAAACTGAAATTGTGAATATATTGAGAACGGTTAAAACATATCAACGACATTACTTTTATATGGCTGAAATTTAGAAATTTAGAATGCTGCTGGTTGTTTCCTGCAGCTTGATGGTGAAGTTATTTCATTTATTTATTTATAAGTACTAATATGAAGTATATACGAAAATTCTAATTTTCATTAATAATGAAACAAAATGGGTCCCGAAAGTATTGATGGCGCCTTCATTATGCAACACCTGAAGAAGAAAGAGTTCAATTTTACCAACATGTATTGCATCTGAAGATTTTGATGAAGTGAACCGAAAATATGCGGAACATAAAGGTAAATAAAGAATAATTCCAAATCACTTAGTAAGAAGTGTATAGAATTTTATGCAGTAACTACGAGTACTGGGTGGCCCACGAAACGTTGGCCCGATCACTGCGAGCTAACCTCAAGCATGATACAGCTAAGGCCCAAAAAGTCGATGCTTTTATTTTTGTATGCTCGTACAGTTTTACTGTTGTGGCTGCAAGTACACGCTATTTGTACAGTGAGGTTATTTTAATTACAGACTGGCCGAGCGCGGCTGCTTACTGCGGAAGCGCAGCCGCCGCAATAGGAAAAAGGCAGATATAGTGGCCGAGCGTAAAGTTTTTGTTTTCCTATTAATTTATTGAAAGCATAAAAGACAGTAGATAATAATAAGTACTACCTTGTGTTATAAGAGATATTGCAAATGATGTCCCTCAGCGGCAATACATTGTCTGCATGTACCTAGAATCCTGTATTTAATGTACTTTTTTGCTTAAAAATAAGGCGGTTGTGAGTTTCTTGTCATTGAGAGATTCTGTTTCTCGTAACTTTTTAACACGTTGGTGAACAGTTTCTCTACCTATTGCTAGGTTAGATAATTTCTTGCGAATCGTGTTATCACTTCTCTGCTAGAATCCGCTTTCAAATATGTATCGTACTTAAAAACCGCTCTTCTAAGGCTATATTTATGTAGTGCCATAACTAACAAAGAACAAATATCACACAATTTATACATAAGCACCGAGTAAACGCATCAACGAGCAACCACTCGCTAACAGAGCTTTCCTCAAACGAACTACAAACTGCTACTTATACATGCAATATGCGGTTTTGACGAATAGCTTTGCCCAGTAGGCAGATGCGCTCTATGACCCCGTAACTCAATAACAGAAAATAGTGTATTGTCATGGTGGTAAAATTGAAAACCTCTATGAATATAATGACAGGTTGTTTCCTGCCTTTGAAGAACACAAGGGGTTCGAAATATTTGTGTAACTATTTCAGTGTTTTACTCATCTCTGCTTCCATAGTTCTGGTTATTTTAGCATATTATTCTTTACGAGTTATTTTATGTATTTTTTTTCTATAGGAAAAACTAATATGCAATACTTCTAGTATTAAAGATTGCATCACAGCAAATAGTCATAGTTTTGAACATAATTTGAGATAATTCTTGAAATTATACAATAATGCTGACAAGTTTAGATAACTTCATAAACGTGTTTTTAAAATACAGAAGAAAATAAAAGCCATTAAAATGAAATTTATTTTCTATAATATCAATATTTATAATTCTCTTATCAGTTTTTATTAATTCATTGTTCAGGCAGTCACAATTATGCGCCTGAATGTTAAAGCTTTAATTATGCTATTTTGATAACTCATCGGATTAGGAACATGCAATAAACAAGATCATTAAATTTTATTTAGTTTAATTTTTGCTAAATGTTGCTATTAAAAATGTAGAAAATATACTTTTCCATTATACCAATAAATATAGACTATGAAGCTAGATTTGTGAGCCCCTTTTTCTGCTCTTCAGATTTGTGAAAACGCGTTATCAACAGCAATACTTGTTTGAGAGATATGCCTGTATGTCAGCTGTGCGTAGCAAACAATTATACCTTGTTTCGTTCTTGCACCCCGGCTTTATAATAAATTCTCTACACCTTATATGGCAACATTTCCCACTGTAACAACAGGCTTTCAGAGCAAAACTGGTATTTTCGTAAAACCGTAGCGATGTGCAGCCTCACGCAGTTCCACAAACGCACCGAAAATTCGATTGGAGTAGGAAGTGTGTAAATGTTCTGTTTGTAAATAAATAACTAAAATGCAAATTGTGGCATGAATTGAAAAATAACGATACAACAACATAAGCAAGAGGCAACAGTAAACAACAAGTTTACGCGGACAACATGTTTACATAGAAGGTCACAGAAACTCACTGCGCTGCACAGAACCTCCTCTCACATCCTGAGTTCCTGGCCGCTAGCGTTTCGAATACAGCTCGTATTTGTTGACGTCGTTATGACGAAATGAGATGACTGACACCTGTACCATACTCCTTGTCTTTTCGCAGTGCATCTTAACAGCGTCTGTACGTATTCTCAGCCCGCCCATGTGCAACCACTGCTGCACTAAAATTGCTGCTAAAATATCGAACTTAAAATTGAATTCCAATTACGAACAAATTCCTGCTCAACGAGTTTCCAATTCATCCATTTTTTTTTATTTGTTCCCCTGCTTTAGCGAAGAGAGAGCAAAAGGAAGGAAAAAAAGTGTAGGAACCAATGAAATCTATGGCGAATCAATGAAAATGCCGATACTGCAGAGGGAGAGAGTCCGATACGTTTTGCATCAGGGTGTTAAGACCTCAGAGAAGGTGGACGGAACTCCCACACTTGGCGCATTGAGCTGCGCATCAGGCAGCGAGGGTCCGATCCGACAGAAAGTAAGCAAAATGGAGCTCAGTACCTACATATTCTCAGTTTACTAACTTTCTAAAACTCAGACAGTTATACAACAAGGTTTTATAAACACCCTTAATCGCCATAGAATTACATCATGTTCCTTAAGCGTGACGCATGATTTCGTTTGATGATATTAACATTACTGATGATATATTGGTCATATATTAGGGGAGATGATTTTTCGTAATAGCAATGAAGTGCGAAATTTCTTTAAAAGTCATATATTTAGCTGTTTTAGTTTTTCATAATCATTAAGTCTAATCTGAATGCGCGATAAAATACGATTATCCATGTTTTGGATCTAATAACTTCATATACAAAAGATACTGCAGTAATATTTACTGGTGACAGCTGGAATGATACTTGTAGAAACGTGAATGAAAGTATAAAGAAAGTTAAATCTTAAAATTATAAAAATGTATTGTTCCTTGATATTTCAAAAACGGTTTTAATTCCATTCTCTTTAACGATCTCAGACTTAGATAAAATTACTCCAATGGACAGTGGGATTGTCATTTTTTGCAGCTGAAGCCCAACTCTTCACTTGTACGTAACAGATTGCATTAATTCGTAACCCTCCGAGATTATCGGCCTAACGATATTATTCACGTAATATATTTAGCTCTGGCTCAATCAGCTATTCAGCATGGAATCACTGTATGGAATGGTATTACGAAAAATAATGTCAATCTACCAATTCGTTTCAAAAGCCTATAATTAAATATTTTGTACAAATTTTGAACTTTCCAATTAATAGTTACATTATTTTTAAAATATTTTAAAAAACTGAACAAATTTTAAACAGAAATCACAGATATTCTTTCACAAGGTTTAAACCTATTCCCATGGACATGATACCAGATTATTACTAAATGAAACTGAATTGTTTATATCTGCAGGAATAAAATTATACAAGGAATTTTAGATCTTAAGTTCTATATCCATGTATCTAATGAATTCTAGAATTAAGTATATGAAACTTGATTTAAGACTAAGACTTAAGAATAAAATAAGACATATTACATGCCTTTAGTTTCATTAATGGCGTATATGAATATAACATGTAAAATTTAGGAATAAAATTTGATTCATTATATATGCCTTTAGTTTCATTAATATACACTGAATATAAATGTAATATTTAAGAATAAAGTTCGATACTTTAATAGCTTGAATTTCATTATATTATATGCATATACTATGTAATACTTAAGAATAAAATTCTACACCTTACATAGCTTTAGTTTTAATACATTACGGGTACTTGTGACATAATATATACCATTTAAGAATAAAATTTCACACATTATATATTTTAGATTTATTAAACATGTGTACATGTGTACATAATATTTAAGAATAAAAGTCGATACATTACATAACTTTAATTTCATTAAAATATATATGTATATAATATGAAGTACTTAAGAATATACTTCAAAAATTACATAGCTTTAGTTGCATTAAAATATATTATATATAATATGCAGTATTTAAGAATAAACTGCATAGTTTTAGTTTTATTAAAATATATTTTTCTATGTAATATTTAATATTAAAGTTCAGCACACTGCCTACATTTAGTTTTATTAAAAATATGTATATATAATATTTAATATTAAAGTTCGACATACTGCCTAGCTTTAGACTTATTAAAATATATGTATATATAATATGTAATATTTAATATTAAATTTCGACACACTGCCTAGCTTTCGTTTTATTAAAATAAGTGTCTATATAATATGTAATAATAAATTTCGACACAGTATATAGCTTTAGTTTTATTAAAATAAGTGTCTATATAATATGTAATATATAATATTGAAATTCGACACACTGCCTAGCTTTAGTTTTATTAAAATACATGCATATATAATATGTAATATGTAATAATAAATTTCGACACACTGCCTAGCTTTAGTTTTATTAAAATATATAATATGTAATATTAATATTAAAGTTCGACACACTGCATAACTTTAGTATTATTAAAATATATGAGTGTATAATATGTAATATTTAATATTAAAGTTAGACACAGTATATAGCTTTAGTTTTATTAAAATAAGTGTCTATATAATATGTAATATATAATATTGAAATTCGACACACTACTTAGATTTAGTTTTATTAAAATATATGTCTATGTGATATGTAGTATTTAATATTAAAGTTCGACACGCTATATAGCTTTAGTTTTATTAAAATATATGTTCATATAATATGTAATATTTAATATTAAAGTTAGACACAGTATATAGCTTTAGTTTTATTAAAATAAGCGTCTATATAATATGTAATATATAATATTGAAATTCGACACACTACTTAGCTTTAGTTTTATTAAAATATATGTCTATGTGATATGTAGTATTTAATATTAAAGTTCGACACGCTATATAGCTTTAGTTTTATTAAAATAAGTGTCTATATAATATGTAATATTTAATATTAAAGTTCGACACACAGTCTAGCTTTAGTTTTATTTAAATATATGTAAATATAATATGTAATATTTAATATTAAAGTTCGACACGCTATATAGCTTTAGATTTATTAAAATAAATGTTTATATAATATGTAATATTTAAGAATTATGTCGACACGTTACATAGCTTTATTTTTATTATATGTGTAAATAATATGTAGTATTTAAGAATAAGAATAAAATTCGATGCATTACATGGTTTTAGATATTTGGCATATACTTTGTAGTATTTTCCCAGCTGATGACTTTGGTACTTATGGGTACAATAAGTAATATAAGTGCTTACTGTTTTTGAACACAGTCAAATAAATATTTATATACGTATCATATCTTATAAATGTTTTAATTGAGCTACATCCGCACTCGAGCTTTTGCTCACTCGGATAGTTTTACTAAGTGTTAATTATCTAATTGATATTTGTGATAAAAATAGTCGAATTGTAATTGTATAAAATATTTTCAAATAATATGCCATTTATTCAGTAAGTAAACAAGATCGTCTGCATGTTTTCCGTGGTTTTCCTCAGCCTATTTTCAGAATGAACAAATGCTGTATTATTATTGATTCTGTGCCACGCATTCCTCTTCCATTTTATCATTCACCTTCAGTATATTTCTTTGCGCGCGCGCGCGTGTCTGCAACTTTCGGTGTTTGTGATGGGATTGAGGTGACCCTGACATTCAAACTGTGTTCAGATATAATTAGCTCCCCGATATTTGCTGACCCGGACAATGGCTTGTAATGCTAATTTAAGGTAATATAATGGGGTTTAAGTTTTTTTCCTGAGGACTTAAACCGTTAAAGAAGTAATAATGGGGTTACCGTTTTAGGACATTTAATTGAATAACGGCTCTATTGTAAATCACATATGAAGACCACAGGCAAAGAAATTTTCTAAGGGCCGGTTGTATAAATAGTTGTCGAGTTTAGAGCATAAAATTAATCATCAGTTAGGCTTAACTTGGAAAATTTGGTTGTGTAAACATTAATCTAAGATTATTTCATCTTATTCTCAAATTAAAGCTAACTTGCCAAATTTCACAAGTTAAAGCACTAACTAGAGTTTAGTAAATATTAAATAAAACATTTCCCATAGTACAGAAGCATAATAACTTCATTTATAAATAAAATGCTGAGTAACATTTATTTTAATTTCATGTAGATAAAGTTTCATCAATGTTTCACTTTTCATTTCCGCGTAATAATAACAGGGTACAAATTTTTAATTATTCCTACATTTCATCCGATGATCAATTTCACAGTACTCCTCGTGTACTTCATGAGAAAGAAACATTCATTCCTAGAACTGAATAACAAATAACTCAAAATGCGATTTCGCTTAGCAAAAAATGCTGAAGAACTGGAACAAATGTTACGTCTACAATCACAAATTAAGCGAAAGTATGCTTTGGATTCGACGTGCATGATACTAACCATTTTAGGGTTCTATGCGAAAGGATGCTTCCAAATAGTTATGGGAGATAAATTAAAGTAGAGAAAACAACGACCAGCAGAACCATGCATAAAGTTACTAAAGCAATTGCAGCTGTTAGGCGTCAGTTCCTTAAAATGCCAACCAAAGAGGGTGATGTACGGAAAGTGATACTAGACTTCTATAACATTCACAATGTTCCTGGAGTTTTAGGTGTTATAGACTTCAACCATTGGGATAATTATGTAGAAGTCTTAAGAATAGAATTATACCCTTTGGCAATTTTCCCCCACGTAGTTCTTTATCTTTATTTGAGATATAATCTGTTGTTTATTCTTCTTCAATTATTTGCTTATATTCTAACTCCAGATCAATAATAGTATCCTCACATTTGCTAAAATTTGCCGTTTGCACTCACTTTGGCTTTTCCTTATCCATATTTGAAGACAAGGCGGAAAAATTGAATAATTATTGATTTTCAGGTTAAACAGTTGAACATCAACTCGCTCTAAATACAAATTTCTGTATTATTTCTCGATGTTGCCAAAGGATTGACCGTTAGTGCAAACTTGAGATTGCGTAGTCTAAGGTTATTTTTATGCAATGGAAATGATGACTAATCACTAGTTACTTTTAAATAACAATTAAAAGTAATCTCCAGTCAGCAACTTTTATACAACCGGCTCTAAGTCACAAGTTATTGGTTTAGAGTTATTGGCAGTTTTAACTTCAAAACTAAATTACTTGAACATAACATAAATGTCATTAGTGTCAAAATATAGAGGCAAAGAGGGGGGTTTCAGATTAAAAAATAAATAAAAAAAAAAAAAAAGAACACGACAATAAGTGTGTACTCCAATATTATGTTTTATTTATTTTCTTTCCATTGTGTACATTGTGTACTAAAAACATTCAAAGCTACAGTAAACATTTTATGAGAGTATGTGGTTTCTTTATTTTCTCTTTTTTGAGAACAAATTTTAAAACTAAATAAATATATTAAGTTAAAAATAAATGGCGATTACAGCTGTGATGTTTGAACATGTTATGAATATATAAAGAGTTCTATAAGTTAAAACTATTTCTTTTAGGTCTGGTTTTCTTAATTACAAATATCGGTAATTTAATTACTTATATGGTAGATTTGCAGGGAACATTTGAGCTTACGATCACAAAATGCATTCAGAATCTGCAAATCTTTGTATTTAACAGCAATGAGCAAAAGTGATGAGAACGAACTCTTCAGGTCTTAATCGTGATTCAATGATCTAATTTTCTTAATTGCAACTGTCAGTTTACCTAGCTGTAGACTTTTGTTTAAGAATGAATAATTCAATATTTGAATATCATGAAAATAATACGTTATGTCGGACTTATGATTCACATTGGATTTTTCTGTTTCAAACACATATTTCAATCCAGCATCTTTTTACATTGTATTTTAAGGTGCACACTGAATGCCACAAAATAATTTATTTCCTTGTTTTTCTTTTAAAACAAATAATTTAGCCTCTTTTGACACGTTTTTCACAAATTTTGCTTGTAATGAAAACGAGATTGCCAAACAGTTTAAACAAATGATATAAATACAAACGATGAATTAGATAAATTGAGCGAAGCCTGAAATCTCAATCGCTCTATGCTGGTATGCGCTCGACATTTTACCCTTGAGTATTGATTAATAACATAATACATCAATTAAATAATCACTAATTATGCGTAAAAGTATCAGGCAAGTATATCAGAAAGTATAACAGTCCGTTTGTACATTAAAGATATTAATTTATTACTAAGTAGTAGACATAATCTAATTCAAGGTAGATGTATGGCAAACAGTTGTTTTTGCATCTTCCTCCATGTGAAATCACTTGTAACTTTTTACTAATAGTTTACAAGAATGTGATATTTGTTTTAGATTTCTATGTATTATTTTATTTTAATCATTGTAAATATTTTGAAATTGATCGCTGACAAAAATTAAGCTGTTTATTCTCTGTTAACAAAAGCTGAGATGCTATGTCAGCAGACACGCGTGCTTGTTGACTATAAAACAATCGCCGTAATACTCCTGTTTTCTAAATAGTTCATAAATATCTGCTCATTTCACCCTGGTATTTCGGTTATTAATGAATCAAATGGCCAATAAATATATGTGAGATAATTTTTCAAGCAATAATAATTTTAATAATATACGAAACGTTTTACTAATAGTAAGACGCTGTGGCCATTGCGGGAACAATAGAAAGGTATTTGCTTCAATGTACACGCGTTACACCCTCCACCTTTGTCCACATCCAGTCAGTGTCTTATTCGCTATTCGTTTTTTTTTTTAAATACCTTTCTGCTTTTAAAGACACTGCAAGACTCCTAAAATAAGTTGTTTGGTTATAAATTAAAATTATAATAATAATAATAATAATAATAATAATAATAATAATAATAATAATAATAATAATAATAATAAGTAAAACACTCACTTTCTGAGTTACAGGTTCCTTTTAAAGCACAGAAAAAACATTAAATGCTCTTCTGTTTGAATACGATTTGATTGTAATCTTTGTCGAGGAAAAAATGCCGCAGAAGCTATATATCAGTTAAATAAATATGCAAGGGGTTTAATACGAGGAGAAATTATATATATAAAGGGAGGCCTCGATGACATTCCAGGGCGATATCCAATAAGAAATAAAACTGTAATATAAAATAGCATCTTGGAATAAGTGTTATATTTTCATTACCTGTTGTAATGTAACTTGCGATCATACCAGGATATAAACAAAAAAGTCCGTCACGCAGGAGCTGTACAAACTAAGCGAATTCCTCACTTAGTGCAGTAACTTTAAAAATGAATATAAAATCCAAATTATAGCCTTCTTAATTAATGAAATTAAATAAGTTATAGCATTACTTAGGAGGGCAAAATTAGAATACATGCAATCTATAAGCAACGCAAAGAGAAACAAGATTTTTAGATTATTATTATTATTATTATTATTATTATTATTATTATTATTATTATTGATATTAAATCAGAAAAATTAATGCTATACTATTAATTAAATGAAATATATGACCACTGACAGACAAATCTATACTGTGTGGGTATTTTTAAACATTTTTAAAAGTAACCATATTGATTACTGAGCCCTTGATATCAAATAACAGAAAGTTTATACTTACATTGTGTATTTAAGAAGAAATTGTTCACATGTTTCAATAAAACCAAAACATGCTACTATTTTAAAACAATTACAATGTACTAAGCAAATATACACAATCGAAAGTTTCATAAATTTTCTGAAGGTCATTACAGAGCTCCCTTGTACACAAATATAATTCTCACAAACATAGATTAATATTTTATATTTGCTATCTTCAAGACGATACTTTTGTTAAATATAAAACATATGCATTGTTATAAATACAGTTTACATGCTGAATGAATTCGTGCTTTTATTTTTAAACAGTGTGGAGAAAATTAAAGGCAAGAGCGCTTTTTAAATTTCGGCATTCAAGTATACCCCTATTCCTAATGGTCTAATTTCCAACATTTCAGGAACTATTTTTCATATTTTATTTAAATGGTGTATGCCGAATTTCGACGTGAAGAAACAAACATTCGTGTCGCTAGAGCGATTTTACATTTTGGGAGGTTTCAGGTTAACCCCCACTCCTCGTGGTCCAATTTCCCTGATTTTTCAGGAATTTTCTTATTTTATTTAGCTGGTATATAAGGAGTTTCAGCAAATATTGGTGCCGTGTTAGTAATTTTTAAATTTTGGGTTTCAGGTAAACCCCCCACTCTTAATTTGATTTCACTGATTTTCAGAAACTATTTTTATTATTTGATTTAAATTATGTATGCCGAGTTTTGTTGCGAAAAAACAAATAGCGCTGCTAGAGCGATCGTTACACTTTGGATTTCAGGTAAACCACCACTGCTAATGGCTCGAGTTGCTTAATTCTCAGAAAATATTTTTCTCGTTTTATTTAAACACTATATACATAGCTTCGTTGCGAAAAAACAAATATTGATGCTGCTAGAGAGATTTTTAAATGTTGGGTTTCAGGTAACGCCCCTCCTAATAGCCATATTTTACTTATTTTAATTTTTTGTTTGTTTCTTATTTCATTTTAATGGGACATACTGAGCGTCCTTTAAAAATATTTCAAATTGCGGCCGCTAGAGGGATTTTTAAATTTCGCTTTAATGGTTCCTAATGGTTCGATTGCCATGATTTTCGGAAACTACTTTTACCAATTTATTTTAAAGAAATATACAGATTTTCGTTGAAAAAAGAAAACCAAAAACCAAAATTGGGATCGCTAAAGCTATATTTAATTTTTCGTATAAAGTTATCCTCCACTCCCAATGGTCCAAGTTTGCGGGTTAACGAATTCGGAGAGTCATTTTTTAATTGATGGTTATATATCGAAAATTGCGATCGTTAGAGTGTTAACACACATATAAATATATAAATAAATATATGCATATACATTTTTTCGTTGTCTTTTCGGTGCCTAGTAGGTAGGATTGATGGAGATTTGAAAAAAGTTTTTAAAAATGAATTCATGGGTGCAACCGCAATAGCCTACATTGCTTCGGAATTCGCTACAAATACAAAAACTCCAAGCTATATGTGGGGCACTTAAACGAACTTTTAACAATAAAGTACTGCAAGAAACACAACTAAGATTTTACTCAGGTATGGCAGTGCCAATAATACACTACGGAAGTGATACATGAACTGCCAAGGTGAAAAATAAAAAAGTAAGGTACAAGCAGCTGAAATGAGGTTTCTAGTTCAATCAAGGGCTGTACGAGAAAAGGCCATATAAAAATGAGGAAATTAGAGAAGAACTGAAAGTGCAATCACACTTATAAAGCAAATAGAATATTATAGAAAAAAATGGATTAAACGCTTACAAAGAATGCTAGAAGAAAGAATGTATATTATAGAACAAAATAAGGTAGATCTATTGCATTGGATGACAAAGAAATAAAAAGATGGACTCAACAGATGACAATGGAACAGGCAAACCCTAAACCGTAAAACAAGAGGAAGACCTCTTTTTACAAGTGACGATAATGGTGGTAATAATAATTCCATTGAAGAATTTTACATTATATAATAGTTATCTAACTGAAAAGTTTCACCTCCCTTTCACTTCTGTTCTCTGAGCCGTCTTCTGTCACCTTACTCTATACATTTCTGTTTTCTATGTGTCCAGACCCATAATGCATCTTCTCTCTTCTTATATTACTTTAACAATTTTTAATTTCCATTTATGAACAACAACAGCAATAATAATAATAATAATAATAATAATAATAATAATAATAATAATAATAATAGAGTAAGTACAATGATGTTCTAGGTTAACCTTGTGTTAAAAGTTCCTTTATATTTTGATATCACGATCAAGTTTTCAGTTACGCTTTCCGGAAGTTGCTATTAGAAAGAAGAAAAAAAAACACGCATATCTTTAAAAGTATTTCAAAGCAGCGCTGCCGAAGTAAACATACAAGGTTTTCTAATTAGCATTTCCTCTCATAAGAAGCAGGTATATTGTGGTGATTTACAACTGCAATTAACAATTAAAATAATTTGGCAGCGGTGGGATTCGAACCCACGCCTCCGAAGAGACTGGTGCCTTAAACCAGCGCCTTAGACCCCTCGGCCACGCTACCACATATAAATTATTGAGTATCAATAACAAAATATAGTCGTTAAAACACTTATTTCCTTCTCTCCTATACAAGCAAATAATTAAATGCTAATAAGTGTTGTAAAGTAAGAGCCCCACTTCGTTTCCAAAATCTGCGCGTGATGGATGATTAATACGTGGTTCGCGAGTTTTGTTTAAGGGAGAAAGCTGGGCTGGTACTTTCTTGCGTCTCCTGAATTCCTAATACTTTTGCTTCCTTGAAGACCACTAACAGCAAGTGGACTTCTTTTCTGCTGCACCTTTTTCAAACACACTTGCTCATCTTGCGCAACGGCCTTCTTTGCATTTCCACAAATGACATGAGGTCTGGCACATATTGGTGGCATTGGTGCGACAGAGCCACCGTTATTGCTGTTTGTTTCTGTGCTGTGTTTCCAGATGGCGAGCAGTGTCACGTCATCATGACTTCCCTCTGTATACCTTCGCCCTTTTTCTGTTCTCCTAAGCTCCAGAGATCGAGTTGAGGGAGCAGTCCCATCTCCAAGGCAATTTCGAAAGGCGCTTTGAGGGGCTTTGAGAGAGAGAGAGGACATCTGTGTCACTCTGAGACAGGGGAAGATGCATTTGAAATCTTTTCTTATTTCATTGCTGCCACGATAAAAATGTCGTATATGCGTACCGCATTTCATCGAAAGTGACTGTACAACTCCCAGAGCAGGTAGGTACATCAATATTTTTGATTGGTGGGGAGAAAATAGGGATCGTCAGCAGTGCCAAATAGCAAGCCATTTTGCTGTGTGGTAAACTTTTTTCCCCCCCTCGTTACCACTGTTTTTGCGCATGCGTTTCTGTGGTATAAACATTGCAAAAAGATAATCTTCCAGAGGAATTCTGACCGATGAAAAATGAAAATGCATTTGCTACTGCATTAATCAGAAAACTACATGAGGCACACGATAAAAAAATTTCAACTACTTTTTGCAATAATTAAACTACTTTAAATGCCTAATGGTAGTTTCTGCCACATTTTTAAACAGGACATTTTTCTGATATCTGCAATAAAAATTATTGGTCATTACTCCCCATTCACAATTTCTTACTTGGATGAGCCCTGCATTGTAAAGTTTGGTTCCACTCCAGCAATGGCCTATGAATTTCTCTGCTGCAGCAAGTCGTTAGCAAAGCAATGCCTAAGGCTTTTAACTGCGCTCATTTGCTAAATGGTGATTTGGATATAAGTGCCAAAAACACAGTTGAAAACATCACAGCTGTAGGTATTCTGCACTGCCGCAAACTTGCGTAAAGTTCGTTGTCAATGCTACTTTGTGCTGCAGTGTTTTGATAGTTTACTTGAGCATTTCATACCTGCTCTTATTTAGCAAAATCCTCCTGCTAACTTAATATATTTTTTCAGTATTCAGTATTACGTATTTTATAAATTTTAAACCGTAGTGACATTACAAAACTAATGGAGTATCTTGGAGTCTGGCAAATGCATAGGATAGAAAACTCATTGTCAAAAAGTCGGTCTTGCATTTCTCTTCCGGCTATCAGCGCATTCTCCTGCAATATATTGTTTGAGAAATGTACTTAGATATAAATAGGATTGCCACTATTCTGGAAGGATAAAAATATGCGGTTTTTCTCTGCAGAATAAGAAACAAAAAATTAAGTCATCAATGCAGAACATAAGAGTTTGAGAAAATAACTGGATATTTATTGAGAAACCAGATAAAACAGGACTAGGCCTACACTACACATTATGTTTAACAAGTAACACATTGTTTACTAGGGAGTCAGCTGTATGTCAATCATATACACAGAATGACTCCCAAAAAAGGTATTATTTCCTTTTACGAAATCACTACATGACAACAGAGAGTTTATTTCAATTTGGGAAACTTTTTAATTTTATTGACTTCTAGTCTATTTCTCTGTGGAATTCATAAGTTTTTCATAAGAGAGAATATTCTCTCATGTTGATGTATCAAGAATACAGTAAATAAATTATATTATTTTCTGAAAATCTACACATTTAGTTAAGGGGTCCCAAGTTCTTTAAATATCTCTGTCCGTAGATTTACACGAGAAATTTGCATAGTATCAACAAAATTATCACTGCATCAAGAATGTAATTTATTTCAACTTAGTTGAACAGTGCTGCTGATTCTCGATTTCTGGCCAAGAAAGACCCTGACTTTGATTTGTTGAGAGAAGCCATAGAAAATTGCTTGCCCTTTCAAAAGTATTTTGTCACGATTCTAAATAAGAAATGCAGTTGTGCTTTTTTTTTTATACCTTCTAACTGGCTCATTTCCCCTCCATGAACCAATTTTGACAATGTTTGTTTTTCCATCCTTGCAATTTCTTCCCCCAGTACATTATACATATATGGAGAACACTTCTGAAGTTGTTCTGGCATTTGTTTCTTCCATGTTCAAAATGACTAGCTTTGCTTAACTTATTTGGATTATGATAAGTGTTTAGGCTAAATATGCTGAACTATATATGACAAAGCTAATGGTTTCATGATACATTTAATTAAGTTAATATGTGTAAAATTAAATGGATATGTATTTAATTAGTTTGACGTATTCGACTAAACTGACATGTTTTTAGCTAGGTGAAATGCACTTAATTAAACTTACACATGAAAAATTAAGATGACATGTATTTTAATTAAATTAATTTATTTCATTTAACTTAAATGGTTTCTTTTTTAAGTATTTTGCTGTGCATAATTATTGTACTTTCATTATTCTTCATAATCATCGAATTAAAAACATCTCTGATTTTTATAGGCAGAATTATGATTATAAATGTGCACCATGATGTGTGATTTGTTTTGTTTTATTTATGAACGCTCTTTAACACCTCAGGTCATCAGCGTCCTATTCAATTCAGAGCGTGAAACGGCCAACAAATTTTGCTCAGAGGCCTCTTCTTTCAAGCCTGAGGTTCTTTTACTTGCAGTAAATGTACGACACGGGACCCATGACTTACTTCCCTTCCGAAGGAAGCCATACTTAGGATTTTTACGCCCCGAAAAAATCCATCGGTCCTGGCCGGGTGGGAACCCGCGATCTTGGGTTTAGGAGGCAAGTATGGTAACCACTACACCACCGTGACCGACTCCAACATTAACTGCCCAATCGCAGTTAATACATACATACATACATACATACATACATACATACATACATACATACATACATACATACATACATACATACATACATACATACATACATACATACATACATACATACATACATACATACAACGCTGATGACCTGAGCTGTTAAAGAGCGTCCATAAATAAAATAAAAAAAAATAAATAAAACATACATACATACATACATACATACATACATACATACATACATACATACATACATACATACATACAAAATGGTATCATTGAATACTTGAAAGGTTTCCACGAATGAACGACGTGTAAAATTCATTGACAGAAGTCTCAAATTATTGCATTATTGTTTTTGGATAAGATGACTGAGATAAGTATGGTCTTAAACCATCAAATATTTGTGAAAGTCTATTTGCAGAAGGAAGTAAATTCAACAATATGATGGACTTATGGGACAATAAATTACGGTATTGGATCTCGGCAAACCTACAAAATTCTTTAAACTCATTTGCTTCTTCTGTATAAATACAGAACTACTTGTAAATCTTTATCACAGGGAGTTTTGCGTCGATTGGAAGCTGATCAGAGCTGCATGCTCCACTCTATTCCTAGAACTTTTATTCTCAGTTCATGTTGCAATCACATTAATATTATCTCCACAATAACAAACAACTTTTTCTTTTAAATTACAGTTCTGTAAAGAACTCATTGCATGCTGTGGTAGAATTTCAGACATTTCCCCATATAAACTTTTCCAAAATTTACTCTTATGCACCTGTAGGAAGAAAAGTCTGACAGCAATAAAAGCTGATTTCCTCTCTAGTCTGTTAAAAGTATCTACAATTACAGTAATAAAATAGGCCACAGAAAGTTCTGATTTCATTTGCTAAAAACGTAAGCCGCTATTGTTAGCCAATTGCCTCAGCATAGTTTTAGCGTTAGAATACTTTTAATCTTAAAGTTGACATAAATACTTATATATGAATCAAAATGTATATATGTATCAATTTTGTTTCACTCAGCAAGTTTGAAGTTTAAATCACGTTTAGCAGTGTGGTATAAAAACGTTGCTTCTTTTGTTACACAATGAAGAGCATGTTTATTTAGCTCTTAACATTTTAAAATGCTTGTAATGGAAAAACTCCGTCCGCACTTTTATGTTTCACGATGTCTCGACGTCCTAAGTAATTGATTGAAACTTTACAATTACTCACTGAACACTTTACCTCATCTCCATTGCCAGGGCCCTTCCCCCCCTTTTCCTAATCGTTTTAAACGTCTAAACTCGTCCAGCAATGTATGTTAAAATGACATCGACGTTTGACATTTTGACTTCATTAATCTTACGAGGGTAGGTCCATAAGTTTCCGGCCTAACCATTTTCTAGGTATGATAAAGACAAAAACTGTATTTCATTTTCAGTGTAGTTATCCTTTATCCTTTATTGCATACTTCTCGCATCTTTGAATTAACATTTCAATTCCCCTCCCCCCAAAAATAGTTAGAAGTCTTGTCTGCAAAATGGGCATAAACAGCATCCACCACCTTTTCGTCACACTCAATTTTCCTTGCTCGAAGGTCCTTCTTGAACTCTGAGAAGAGGAAATAATCACGGGAGCTAGATCTGGGCTGTAGGATGCACGGTCGATCTGTTTGAAGCCACATTTCTTCACAGCTTCCTTTCCAACAAGAGCTGTGTGCACAGGCGCGTTGTGTGAAGAAGGCGCACACCACCACTCAGCTTTTCTGGCCTTTTGTCTTTGATGAAGAGAAGCACGTAGTCTGTGCAGTAGGCCAGCAATAGTACTCCCCATTTACTGTGGTGTTCCTCTTCTTGAAGTCAATGAAGAGTATTCCTTCACAGTCCCAAAAGATTGTGGCCATGATCTTCCTGGTTGATTGAGTGACCTTGGCCTTTAGAGGCGGTGCTTCGCCAAGTTTACGTCATTCCATTGATTCTCTTTTAAACAAGGGAACATAGTAGATAATCATAATTTCATCTCCTGTAACAATGGTTTGCACAACTTCTCTCTCGATGTCACAGCAGAGCTCTAAAAATGCCTGGCAACAGATGCTTCGTTGCTACTTTTGGACTGAGGAAAGAATTCTAGGCATTAATCTTATTCATATTTAATTCCAAGGACTGTTGTTTTAGAAAGGCCCAATCTTGCTCCTATTTCTGTAACTTTGAGCCGCCAGTGTTCCATATTTTCTTCTTCCACAAGGGCGATGTTTTCAGGAGTGAGCACCTCCAAGGGTCGCTCTTCGTTTTCAATGCTTTCTCGATCCATTCGAAAAAGTTTGGCCAATTCTTTTACGGTAGAATATGAAGGGGGAGCTTCCCCATATACACCGTCCAATCGCTGTTCAATTTCATTTGGAGCAAGTCCTTCTTTTATGAAGAACTTAACAACAATTCGAAACTCCATTTTGAACATGTCACAATCTTCTACACATAACCTTCTTTATGCAACTATATCTGAACAACTGAACACAGCGGAGCGGAAGTTACAGCTGCACTTATTTATTTAACAGATAAGGCATGACTCCAGGAGAGGATTTTGTGAAGGCGATTATCCTTATCGGCGTGGCCGGAAACTTATGGACCTACCCTCGTAACACTGAATCCTGACAATAAAAGAAACTACGGAACACCACGAAGCTAGCGGCAAGCTGTAGCTAGTATACCGAGTGAATAAATTATTTTTGGATTGCATCGCAACTACTTCTGGTATCAGCGCACATGTTGCCATATGATCGCTGATTCGAGGAATCGCATGATATTAATGTTACTTATTGTTACATATAAACACTAAAAACGTAATTATTTCCTATAGCTTTTAGCACTTGTTTAGGTAGTTTGTTGATTCTTGTTGTACATTCTCGGGTTGTATTTTTAATTAATCCACAGTACGTGGGTTATTTAATACAACTGTTAAAAGTCGCAGGAGATTAACCATTCCAATCTTTGTTATAAATATATACCCAGAGTACCTGTACTATACCCGCCCAATTTTAATAAAACATCAAGTTCGGCTATCGATTATCTAATCATATGCCTGATTACCGGATCATGAAGACGTAGTTTTTTTTTATTTAATTGCGTAAGATTTTTAGCAAAAAAGGGAAATTTCTAGAGCGATGCTCATAAATCAGATGTACATTTTTACTTCTAACATTTCCATTGCCCAGAATTAAACGATGAACAATGTGGAATACCCAAGAATCTTTCCTGAACTTGCTAAACATAAAGATCCACAGTTCAATAGTGCAAATGTGTTTTATTTTACATAATTACGCGGCCATAAACTGCTCTTTCAGAAATCTGAAATGAAACAAACAAAAAGCAGAGCTAGTAATGGATAGTCCATTATCACCTTTCCCAGCCATATGACTATTTTGAAATGCGCATCACTAAGGCTTTCTCCCACATCTTTAAAGTCTGGTACAAAAATATAACTGATGAATTCGCCATAATAAATATATATGCAAGATGTATTAAAGCTTTCATATCTATAAAAGCCTACAGTTAAATTCACTGTCAAAACTGAAACAGAATATAAATACCATTTTTACATTTAAAGATAATAAAATGCAATATTAAACTAGAATTTGGCATCAACAGTAAAAGCTCACATACAGATAATTAAGACCATGTATTCAATCCTAGATTCATAAAGAAGTAGCATTCAATAGAATGACATGCCACTGGAATAATAATAATAATAATAATAATAATAATAATAATAATAATAATAATAATACCTACACATAATAGATTGCTAAGTCAAACAGGTTTAGGTAAAGAGATGATCAATGAAATTGTTTTGAAACTCCAAAAACAATAAAGAATTAAACAAATAACAATTGTTTATAATATATCAAAGATCAACATTTTTTAAAAAGTTTACGTACCACCCAGTGGTGGTAGCAATGAGCTAGTCATACAACTTGCAATGAGGGTGCATTCTTTATGACATTCTACGACGCGTAATCGCTGGTTGGATCTATCCCAAGACAACCGAAACCACCATTGAACCAAAAGAATGTTACGCTTTGTGTTAAGCGGACTGTGCGTGTGAACGGCTATCAACCTGCCAAACAATCAACACTATTGTATACTCTATAATCATTACAAAAAGGTGAAACCATTATCCGTCTTGGATGAGAGACTCTAGTGTAGCTACCATATTCCCCAGACATTGCACCACCAGATTATCATCTTTTGTTTATTTGGATAATCATTACAGAAAACAGCAATCCAAACATTTTATTTGCACAGGATGAATTTGTTGCTTCCTGCCCTAAGCAGTTCCACCACAGTTGAATTCATTGTCTTTCATCGTGTTGGCGTTGATAGCAATGGTGGCTATATTTAATGCTAATAATATTAATTTGTTCAAAATAGTTTTTTGTAAATATCTGATCCGAAACCGGAAGAACTTTTTGTTTACCTTAAGCGCGATAGACTTTGAGAAAGGGTGAACCTGTCTGCAGCGCATCTTTGGAACAATGGCATGGAGGTGCATTTGGAGATTCTTCTGTGTATCGCAGTTCTGCATCTATCAATGTTCGTGTTTTCTTATTACCCAAGTAGTCAGATTATTCCTTCTAGGAAATCAAAACATTTCTCAAACGATGAACAGGGTGCATAGACAATGCAGTCTACTTTGTATAAAAATTCGGCGCATTAACAGAAACTTAGCTATTTGGAAACCTGGCATTTATTATGAACTCATTGTAATAAATTGAACCCCGTGCGTGACATGGATAGTTCAGCAAGTCGTTATCCAGTTGGCGAGATTTCTAACAAGTGTCTTTTTTATTCAGGTCAACCACTGTTCTAAAAGTATCTGGGAGAAACAAATCTGCTTCATTTCATAATTCCCACTATGTGAAATATCAACTTGCTCTAGCCAAGACTGACAGAACAATTTCTTTTCTTGCAGTGACAGAAAAAAATCCAACAATCCTAAGGTTGACATATTTTAATTTGCGCTACTTATTAAATGCAAGTTCACTAAAACGATATCATTTTATTATGGCAGCTCCAATATTGGAAATCTCAGCATTTGTCCTTGCCCTCAATTTTTAAACAGGTCAAAAAGAATACAAAATTTTAGAGGACAAAATTAGGAAACACATTTGTTTCTTTTCTTTCGGTTCATTTCTTTATCGTGAAATCACTTCACCAAAAATATAAAAAATGTATAAAAAGAGGGCCTTTGGAACAATAGTTCTCCTTCTTGCGAGAGAGCGTTCTGGAGGTATTTATTATGTTTGTAAATTCTGTCTTACAATGTCTTTCAAATGGAAAGCAATTTGACCTTCAGGCATGATGTATTAGGGCATGACAATTTTGATGTTAAAAATGAATTCTCCTAAACTTCATTATATTGGTTTCTTTTTAAGTATTTACAATAGTCGATCCTGGTGGTGTAGTGGTAACCATACTTGCCTGCTAAACCCAAGATTGCGGGGTTCAATCCCGGCCAGGATCGATGGACTTTTGGTGGTCTAGTGGTAACCATAATTGCCTCCCAAATCCAAGATCGCGGGTTCAATCCCGGCCACGATAGATGGATTTATGGCTTCCTTCTGAAGGAAAGTAAAGCCATGAGTCCCGCGTTGTAGATTTACGGCACGAAAAAGAATCTCAAGCCTGAAAAAAAGGCCTCTGAGAAAATTTGTCGACCGTTTCATGTCCTAATTGATTGGGACGCTGATGACCTGAGATAATAAAGAGCGTCCTTAAATCATATCAACAACAATATTTCCAATAGCTCCCACGTTTGTTTTAATTTTTCTGACTGGCTGATGTGTAATTAGTGACAAAAAACACTGGAACGCCTCTTTTTTTAAAAATGGTGTTTAACGCCCGTTTTCACTACTGAGGTACCACAGGTAGTCGACACTGATGGTACATGAAACGAAATGATATTTTAGGGAAGGATTTTTTTTAAGGAAAGAAAGTTACAGGCCTTAGTTTAGGGCACCTCCCCGGTATTTGCCATTTATGAGGACTGAGGAAAACCGGTAAAAAACCTCAATCAGGGAGGTCGGTCCTGGCGGAATTCGAACCCCAGACTTCCCGCTCACGAGTCCGTGCCTAAACGACCTCGGCCACGCGTGGCGGTAGGAAGGCCTCTAGAATTTGACTTCTTGATCTCATAGCAAATCTTCACACAGCAGTAAACACAAGCACGAAGTTCTTAAATTAATTAGTTTGTGTATGCAACAAACAACTCAGTTTCGACCTGATTTTGTTAACACAACAGGCTACTGATGTGAAGCTGGGAGAGTTTTGTGTTAATTTTTTTCTCCCTCTCTTTCTTTTTGAAAAAAAAGTGTTACACTCTAAACATAATAACTTCCAGATATTCCAAAAAAAAAAAAAAAAAAAAAAATGCCGAAAATATTGAGGTTACAAAAATTTCCAGAGCAACAGAAAGAAATTTAACAAAATGATCTCCAACTAAATGAAAAAAAAAATGGATAAAATGCCTGAACTATTCAGTCAGAAGAACCACTAGCTGGTGTGTCTGGAATCAGTTTCCAATTGAATAACGCTAGAAGAAAGCGGAAATCCAAAATACCCGGAAATTTCAACTTATTCGAAAGAGGAATGGGAACCAACAGAGTGTTCAGATGCAGTGTGTCAGATGAATCCTAAGCAGCAAAAATAAATAAGCATTGGAAAATGCTGCATCGACATCACTCCTCTGCCAAAGCTGGACGTCCAAAACGAAGCACCAGAGCACTTACTCCAAAGCTTGGTGAGTTGAAAAGTAAAACATTAGACTGTTACCTCATATTCTGAAGGAAACGCAAAGAAAAAAACTGAAATTTGAAATGCAGGTTCAAGAAGAAATGAATAAGATGTTATCTGCATATTTTGTGCGAGGCTAGCACAGGTCAAAACCAACAGAAACGTGGAGGAAATGCAAAGATTGTAAGCAGTGGACACATGAAGTGTGTGCTGGAATTGACAGAGTGTATTAGCAGCATTTGTGCATTCAGAAGTTATTTTGTGATCACCAAATGACGTATCAGTTAAAGTATAGTGATTTTGCTGCAAAATTGTTACTTTTAACTGTGAGATAATAGGATAGAACAGAGATCATGTTCCACAGCGCACGAGGTAAAATGATTTGTGATAAATTTATAAATCTTAATAGAAAACAGGAAAAATACAAAATATTTTTGTTTTTATACTTTGTGTATAGTCATTGTTTAGTCCAGAAAATAAACTAACTCTTAAGGGGACCATTATTCTGCTATCTTCTCTGCGACCTTATCAGGTTATTATCAATCATACATATACGAAAGAAGGGGGGAGGGGGAATGGTGGAACTTATCCAAGGATTTTTTAATAGTGTTTAACGCCCGTTTTTACTACTGAGGCATCACAAGCGGTGCATACTGTGGCACATGGGATGAAATGGTATATTCGGAATGGATTTTTTTTAATAAGAAACGCAACAATACCTAAATTTAAGGTGCCTCCCCGGAATTTGCCATTTATGAGGACTGAAGAAAACCTGAAAAAAAAAAAAAAAAAAAACTCCATCAGGAAGGTCGGTCTTGGTGGGAATCGAACCCCAGATCTGCCGCTCATGAGTCCGCGCCTGAACCACCTTGTCAACTTTTGGCGGTTTATCCATGGATGGTTCACAAATAGTTAATACATTTCTCTCACTTCAAAAAGTTAATCGGACTGGAAAGTTTGGAATAGATCTAATAGTTCCCATTTATTAATTAGACCTATTTGCAATATTTCGCATATAGTTGCTATATACGAAATATTGCTAAAAAGTATATGTTAAATTACTATAAATGCTTTCTGATCGGTGGCTAATCGGATATAAACATAAACAATAACAACAACAACAACAACAATATAAACATGAAGGAATATTTGCCTCGCAATAAAATTGAGATTGGATCAAAACTGCTGTTTATGAACCCTTTAAGTAAGTCGCCATTCAGATGTTTTAGTTATCGGGAAGCTCAGCAGCAACAGTAAGGAGTGTACACACTTCCGCTCGAAGGGAAAGGGGGAGGGAGACGCAGGACACGTCACGCGCATTATGACACATACCGGCTCGCTCTCACCTAAAACGGGGTTGACCTAAAACAACCCTCCCCCTCCACAGCAGAGCAGAGGAGGAGTACAAGTTTTAAAACTTTTGCCGCCGCTGTGTGGGGGCCACAGTTCTCTTCCGACTTTTGCAGCATTACCTTCTGTCTTCTAGTCTTCCGTTTTGTTGTACACAATGCCAGGCCGACCTCTGTGGCAGGTGCGTATTTCTCAAGCTATCATAGGTTGCCATGATGTATGATGACGTATGTTAAGGAAGTGAGCTAGAGGGCGCCAAAATTCAAGTTCCTCGAGTAAAAGCGGCAGCTTTTAGGTCTTTCTGGTTTGTAGTCGAAAGATGTAGAGGTATTTTTGCGATCGTTGTTTAAGTTATGAGTTCATAAAAGGTTTAAGAGTCGCGCGGAGTTCTTTTTTTTTTTAAACAAGAACCAGTTTTAATTATTAAATTTGGTTACTAAATAACTGACAAGTAACGGACATTTACTTTCATTTGTGGGGAAATCCTCATTGTTTCCTATTGCTGCACATTGCTGCCATGCTTTTGTTTTGTTTTGTTTGGCGTTTCGTGTTGAATCAATAAAAAATCAAATAAAAGACAATAAACTGAAACTGTAGGCCGATCGTCTAAAATTTACTTCAGTTTATCTTGAAGCAATATTTCATATCAGATTAGATTTAATCAACAGATAAAGACAACACAAAGTCAATTTGTCCACCTCCGTGGCGAAGATGCTATCCTGTCTGCTTGTCAACTGGCGGGCCTTGGTTCGATGCCACGAGTTTCCCCTTACTCTGAAACGCTTATAAAATAAAACGAAAGCAATTACTTTATAAGAATTAGCTTATATATAATTATTTTATAAGAATTAGCTTATATATAATCGCTATTAATGTCTTTTATATGTATAAGATACACCTAAAATTACATAGGTTTATTTTTAATTTTTTTTCCAAACTCTTGTCCACATACTTGAAACAATAAAACGAACTCAGATTTTTTCAACTAGGTAGAAAAATTAAAGCGTTAATTTTTATTTTAATGAAATTTATAGCCATATTTATATGCAGTATAAGAAACATTTTCCTCAACCCGCTAGGTACCAAGCGAATCTGGTTAAGAAGAATAAGAAAAATGTTTTGTGCCCATTTTTACGCTGCGGCTTGCGCATTTACACACTATAGTCTAGAAGAGTATTAAAAATAGCATTTTATATTTTTTCAACAAATAAAGGGGTCTATGTGATATAGCTAACACTTATAGTATATCTGCAGCTCTAAACTTATTCAAATAATACTTTAAAAAATTCCTGGTTTTAAACCTGAAATTATATTCCTGCTATACAAATTATAATAACGTAAAATATTTTAAATAATTCCAACAAACACAAGGAAAATGGATGTTAGTAGTAAATGTATATTAGTATAAATTATTTAAAGCAGACATTTAATTACAAAAATAGCTAATATTTCATCAAACAGAGCATCTTAAACATTTTCAGTACTTATTTATGCGTTTATGACAAATATATAACATTTCGAAAGTCACGGCTTTATTTAATTTAATGAAAAGATACATATAAACACCTATATAGCCTTAAGATGTATTTAAGAACAATGAATCAGAATTAGACAGATTTTAAATATTAGTATAAATTTGCTCATTTTGTGATCCTTAAATAGATTACTGTTTGCAAAAATGACTAAAGCAAATACTTTGTAGAGAAGAATGTGTATTGAATACACAAGAACACAAAATCTTTGGCCAGTGTCTTTCTGACAGCAAAAGAGTTAAGTAAGTCATTTCACAACTATGGCAATTAAAACACCAAAATACCATATCGTGTTTAAATCACAGTGACAAATAATAAACCATTTAGGGAATAAACTCTATGGTCGTATGGTTTTTAAGATATGTATTTGTTATTGAGCAACTCTGTTTATTATTTATTATATTTAATAATGATACATGTTTCAATCAAGAACGTCCTTAAGAAATAATCTCTTTCTGCAATACAGAATAATGACGATCTATTTTTTCTAGTGCTTTGAAAATGTTTTGTCACATATAAATTGGTTTATGTTCTCACAAATAAATAAAGTACTGAAAAACTATCTCGACAAATCTTTTTGTATATAAGTTCCTCCTTATTAGAAAGGTAACTTTTATAAGTACTTTAAAAAGAAACACCGGTAGTTTTTCTGTGAAGTTACTCATCCTTCCTTTGTCTGTTCGATTTGAATTCTGCTGTTGTGATGTACCTAACTATCGAAATAATAGAGAAAGAATTAGAGAGGGGTGGGATTTGCTGTTTGGTTTATTTATGGACGCTCTTTAACATCTCAGGTTATCGTATCTCATTCAATTCAGGGTGTGAAACAGCCGGTAAATTTTGCTCACTGGACTCTTCTTTTAGGTTTGAGGTTCTTTTACGAAGGAAGCCATACCTAGGATTTTTACGCTCGAAAATAATCTATCGACCCTGGCCGGGATTGAACCTTGGGTCTACGAGGCAAGTATGATTATCAATACACCACCAGGACCGACAGGGGGGCGAGAGAAAAACAAAGCATTATTAGTGTTCAGATAGTTATTTTCAGGCGAATCTTTTAGTTTGTGTCTTTAAGCTTTCTAATTTGGGTGGTTTTCTCTGATGATGTCTAGTATTATCAGGGAAACCCAGCACATCCGTGGAAATCTTCAGGTAACTTGACATGAAACAAAAATATGAAGTAAACTGTATATTATTCCTATTCCTGTTTAGATTAATAATTTAATATCTTTAAAAGCAGGCTTTTCTACATTAACATGTCCAAAACCTGTTAAATATATCGCAAGTGTTGTCTGATATTAGAATTATCTAAAAATAAGATTTAAAGTTTATGGGATAGAATAAATCAGATCTTATTTATATTTTTAGTGTTCAATTAATTATATTAAACTTTTCATGACGGTAATTAACAGACTATTATCACAATGCTATCACTTTTTATTTATGGAGCATTATAAAACTTTATGTCGTGTTTTTATAGACTAATCACAGTACAGAACAAATTATTCCAACAAATAAAAAAATTTGTCACATGCACAGGATCATTGTCAAAATTGCTGTTGAACATAAAAGTTTAATAAGTTCAATGCAATAAGTTCTTCGATTAAAAGATGAAAAAGGTTTCTGTAATTAAGAAATACAATTTTAGACACTTAAAACATGGAAAGTGTCTGCAGAAGTAAAGCAAGGTGTAAGCTTTCTAATGTAAAATCCCATTGTCACATTTTATGACCTAAGTTAATGTCTCAGTGCAACCCAAGCTTTGTTTCACCTTCTTTTGATAATTCTTTGTATCTATTTTTTTTTTCACGTGCTCTTACTATTTATTTTTAATTTTTTATATGTTTTGTATATAGAAAAATGCGGCTTAATAAAGCATTGCAGAAGATATATTATTTATTACTAATATTTACAGACAAGAATACGCCAGCAGCCTTGAATCTGCAGTACATTGTTGCTAGCTATTTTTATTTTATGCAGCAATTTCACGCCCAATGCAGAACCTTTGCCAACCTCTCGATCCGAAACCCAACCTCATTAATTTTTCCAAACATTTGCCATTCCAGTTGCGAAAGTTAGTCCCGCTTGCCAAAATCTCGCACCCACGGGAAATGGCGAGTCTAAACGAAGGGATGTGGGTTCTTGCATACATCGTATGATTCCTGAAGACATCCTGAACTCCAGAAGCATTTAACGTAATCATTTATTGTCATAGTTTATTATTTCTATAGTAAAACTTGTTGTTTGTCAATTAGCACACTGTTGTATTATCATAATGGGACTTCTTCCTTTCTTTTCCTCCAGATTTTCATAACAGTAAACGAATAACTAAGTAAAATGTTCAGATAATACTTCAACATAGTACATAGTCGTTCATAGGCCAGTGTACATAATATTGTACCAATAACTTTATTATTACAAATCAAAATAAAATTATGAGCACATCTGAGTTGTTTTATTGCCTTCATTACACTCCTTTCCACGACTAAGATGCTGAATTAATAATTAATACATCGCTGACACTTTGTGATACCCAAGTTCATCATGCAATGCTATACGAAATATCCACTGCCCCGTTATTGCTTGGATTATTGACCACCGGTGCTCCTGAAACTATGCCTCTACACTAAATCTAAATCTTCATCACTGATTTCAAGAAAATTAGGTTAAATCCATGCTACAAATGCTACAAAATTTCATTTTTGACTAATTCTAGAAACTTTTAGCAATAAGAGCTGATGATAATTTTCAAAAAGTGCAATTTGTTTTACCTTGACGTACCTTTTCCAGTTTTTCAGCTTCAACAAGATATGTTATACTTCCTACCTTACATCTGAAAATTCAATTTATTCAGCTGCTAAAAACGTTGATCAAATAGGCAAAGCTTAAATAGACGATACAACTATGTTTGTATCTTTGTTTGAATTCCAGTAAATCGGTGTCCTTCCAGAAAAACAATACCCAAATGATTACACCAGCAATTTTGTCACGCCGTTTGACAGATGATTATTAGGGGGAGGGTCATTTTCGGTTCAATGCTGCGATTTCTGTGGGGTCTTTGCAAAGACTGTCCTGAAATGATCGTTTGGAAAAACACGCTAATGCAAAAATCACGATGAAAAGAAATTAAAAATAGTAACAAGTCATAAGAAGAAAAAGTAAATTAACAATAAATAAGACAGTTAATTACCTGTAAAAGTACACAACAGCTGAGCAATCAAAACAATATAAATATGTAGGACTGTTTCATAATCTCCATTTACCATTGAAAACCTTCAAATTCCCGTTGATTGAGAAATTCACGAAGCTACCGTGTCCTGTCTAGTCACAATTGCCAGTTTCTCAAATCTGTATCTGTAAAACCTAAATCTCGAAGTTTGGAGATATCGATACTGTAAGCCGAGGATCCTAGTTCGAGTTCAGGCTATAACGTAATATATTTCCTATGTGCTCAGAATCAATAGGTTGGTTATTGCGAAGTTCTTGAAAGACATTGTGGATCATATCTACAAAGCCAAATTTAAATATTATTAACCGTTCTATTTGCGACTTGTTTAGTCACACTATAAACACATGCATGCATTGCAAACCCTTGACTTCCGTTCGCTGTCAGATCTGCGATAAACTCATTTAAGTGCTGTTTATTTCTAGACCGGACTGACGGTTTATCGTGTTCCAAATTTAGAAAAGGGTGCAAGTTGCGCAAATGGCAACGGCACAGTACATCAGTTTCTCCATGTATGCAGCCATACAATAAAGATTCATCTTCATCTTTTATTTTTTTTTTATTTAAGTGGAGGGAGACTGCATGGCATTTCAATTGTTTGTGAAAGTTCTGTTTTGATTTATTTTACAAAAAATTATAATCAGCTCATTTTGAAAACTTTTCAAAACTCGTTCATAGATCTGGCATGCATAAAGCACAATACAGAAACATACCTGCCGATTTCAGTTAAAAAAATTAACAGAAAATTTGTTCCTAGGCTGTAGAGGTTTCGTTGCATTATTGTAGAAAGTTATTTATGGTTTTTATATATGTTTATATCTATGAGATCTGCAAATTATAGGCAAGGTTTTAAATAACCAGAAATCAGGTCAACTTTTTACTTGTTTATCTATTTCTCATGTATCTAAAAAACTAAAAATTGTTATTTATAGAAATATTGAAACAATTTCCTGTATTTCATGTAACCTTACACCTGTTGTATTGGTTCTTTAAATGTTTTTAGTTTAGTTTTTATTTGTATGTTTCTCGAAACTTATATTTTAACTTCGTAGCTTATTAATGACGCGACTACATTTTTTTTAAAGATAGTTACAGTTTAAGTGAATAAAATGGTTGTTCTAGTATATTATTTTGTAATATTTTGACTTGTCATACACCATGGTACGATGCATTTAATAGAGCTAGCTAGTTAATGACCTTGTATCGATCTGCGCGAGACACTTCTAGGAAACTGATGGAGGGGTAACATCTCATTCTCAGCTTCATGATTTGTCGGTCCTGGTGGTGTAGTGGTTACCATACTTGCCTTCTAAACCCAAGATCGCGGGTTCGAACCCGATGGATTTTTTCGGGCGTAAAAATCCTAAAGTATGGTTTCCTTCGGAAGGGAAGTAAAGCAGTGTGTCCCGTGTCGTACATTTACGGCACGAAAAAGAACCTCAAGCCTGAAAGAGAGGCCTCTGAGCAAAATTTGTCGGCCGTTTCACGCTCTGAGTTGAAAGAGACGCTGATGACCTGAGATGTTAAAGAGCGTCCATAAATAAATAAATAAATAAATAAATCAACTTCATGAATGAAACAAAACAAGTTACTGTTGATATGGAAGGAGAAAGGTAAAGAGCGGTATAACTATACAATAGATTGTGTACTCACCTGTGATGATGTAACACTTGCAAGGAAGCAATGCCAAGCTTTGTATGGTTCCTCTGTTTTCATCAGTCACTGTCTTCATCTAAATGAATCACTAATTTCAGAGACCTTCTTTTTCAAAATGTTTTTCTGTTCTCTTCACCTTTTCACAGCAGCGTTTTCAAACTTCTTTCACAATTGAAGCAATTTTTTCATCTAGTAATTTTATAACATCCTTCATGTAAAAAGTGATACTGTTCCGCAATCCAGTTTTTCGTTATGTCCCTTAATATCTCTATGGGGCTTAGATCCGGGTGATAGGTGCAAGGTATGCCTTTTCTCTTGTAAAATTGCATCAATTTTGTATGGGATGTCTTTTGGATTAAATCATTTGTATCAATTTGTACAGCTCTGATTTCATTAAACTATTTAGGTTTCCAATTTCTTGAAGCTGTTGTTTGGACATATAGTTAGTAAGCTAGGATATGATTTCAGGTTTACGCGTTTTGCAATTTGGAGAAGGATAAGCTTTCATTGTCGATTACAAGGGCACTGTTTTTACTACTGAGGCATCACAAGCGGTAGACACTGATGACACGAGATGAAATGATAAACTAGGAAAGATTTTTTAAATTTTTTTTAAAGGACGAAAGCATTCCAGGCCTAAGTTTAGGGCACCTCCCCGCATTTGCCATTTATGATACCTAAAGAAAACCTGGGGAAAAAAACTCAATCAGGGGGGACGGTCCTGGTGATGATCGAACCCCAGACTTTCCGCTCAAGAGTCCGCGCGTTAACGACCTCAGCCACTGTGAGGAGGAAGGGTAGCAATAAGCCTTCCTTCTACTTATCTACTTATCTACTTCTCATTGTTTGAATAATTCATATGATCAGTAATCACTTTTCTGATGAGTTTTGAAGCGTAGATATCCGTTTTCAACGAAACCATCTTCACGTCCTGCCTATGCCCTTTCGACATCGGAGCTAAGAGTTCCTCCAAGCCGATGGGGGTTATATGTGAACTATGAACATAAATTTCATCCCATGAAGATGTTGGGGCGACCTTCTTCTCTATATTTCTTCATGGCTCTCAAGTAAGCGACCCTTTTCCCCCCGGATGTTTTCCAGCTCTACTGCTATCCGTCTATTATTTTTGGTTTTTCTCCAGCAGAAACCCAAAGCCAAAATTATTTTGCGCAGTTTTGAAATATTGCTATCGAAACCGATGGCTTTTTTTAGCCTTGTGTAGACTTTGTTTAGTCTACATTTTTCAATAACGTAAATATAATTTATTATAAAATTCGCCCAAGGTAGCTTTGGGTACTAGATCTTTAATTGTGCAGCACTTAAGACGTTCCAGCTTCTGTTTCCTTCAGCTCTTTAACTATGCGGTTTACACTTCGTGAGGAAATGACACCAGTTGCCTGTGCTACCCTATTTTGAACCGCTTTTATATTTATGGCATTTGCTAATTCATTTTCTATTTTCACGTAATGGTGAACATTGCTAACCACTTAACGAGTCTGAAAATGCAAAACCTTACCGTTCAGCATACTCGACAGGGGAGGCATTGCAAAATTTATCGCGGCACTGTACTTATGACGCCGCGTGATACCGTCTCCACAACGCGGTCAGAGAAATACTAACCTGATTCCCCTATACAACATATAAATATATAATATAATGACATTATTATTACAATTTACACTTGGAATATTGCACTGTTGGCAACCAAGGTTTAGACATATTGTTTTCAATACTTTGAAATGAGGAATGTGTTCAGATATACAGTGACACGAAGTAGTTTTTGAGTCTATTATCAAAAGACTTTGATATACGAACTCGGAGGTACGTGACAGGCGAGGGAAGTTAGTCTTAGATCACTTTCAACTTTTGTAGTTGATGACTTGAAATCCCTGTCCCATCCAAAGCAAGCTCTTTACTCACTTCTTTATTTGACATTCAGTGAGAAGGATGCATCGTTTTGTTTAAAATACTGAAACTATCCTGTAACTCTGAAAGCTTAGGCCCGCATGGAATTTTGTCAGTATATAAACTACTCTAATAATATCAAAAAAAGTAATTCTTAACGATTGATTTACATTAAAATGTGTTAAACATAAAAAATCCGTACACAGGAGCTGTGTAAACTAAGCGAATTCCTCACAACTTCAATCATTTTAAAAATGAATATAAAAGTCAAATTATGTCTTATTAATTAATGAAATGAAATAAGTTATATCAAGTATTGTATTTGAAAACAAAATTAGAATTCCTGCAATCTGTAAGTATTTCAAAAGAGAAACCACATTTTATAATAATAATAATAATAATAATAATAATAATAATAATAATAATAGTAGTAGTAGTAGTAGTAATAGTAGTAGTAGTAGTAGTAGTAGTAGTAGTAGTAGTAGTAGTAGTAGTAGTAGTAGTATAATAATTGAGATTAAACCACAAAAATTAATGGTATACGATTAATTAAATGAAATATATGGCCACTGATAGACAGTTATACTGTGTGAGTATTGTTTAAATATTTTTAAATGTAAGCATGTTTATAAACTGAGCTCTTGTTATTATCTTCACGTTCACTAAAGTAGAGAAAAATAACAGATATTTCTACTTATATTGTGTATTTAAGAAGAAATTGTTAATATATTTCAATAAAACAGAAACAATTACAATGTATTAAGCAAATGTACACAATCAAGAATATACAATCGAAAGTTCCGTCTATTTTCAATGGCTATGACATTTAATTTCAATTTTATTGCAGCAAAAGCCTGTAATGCAGACGTTTTCTGAATGTTATTACAGAGCGCTCTTAAATACAAATATAATTCTCGCACACAGATCAATTTTTAACAGTTGCTATCTTCAAGACAACAACAATATAAAATATATGCATTGGTAAATCCAATTAATTTGTCTTATTTTGAAACAATATAGAGGAAATTAAATGCTAGAGCGCTTTCTAATTTGGTTTTCAGGTGTACCCCCACTTCTAATGACTCCATTTCCCTGATTTTCAGGAACTATTTTTCTTATTTTGTTTAAATGGTATATACCGAGTTTCGTCCCGGAAAATCAAATATTAATTCCGCTAGAGTGGTTTGTAACTTTGGGTTTCAGGTAAACCCCCTCCCTTCTAATAGTGTGACTTCACTGATTTTTTAAAATCATTGTTCTTATTTTAATTCAATGGTATATACTCAGTTTCCTTAAAAAAAAATATAGAAATTGCTGACGCTAGAGCGATTTTTATATTTCGCTTTATTCCCCATTAAATTTCGGTTTTCAGGTACACTCCCATTCTTAATGACTCGGTTTCCCTGATTTCCATAACATATTTTTCTTGTTTTATTTATACATTATTTATTTATTTTATTTATTTATATGTATCTGCATAAAGTTTCGTTAAGAAAAAACAAATATTGCTGCTGTTAGAGCTATTTTTAAACTTTGCTTCAGGTTAACCCCCATTGCCAATGGTTCAATTTTGCTGGTTAACGGACTCATTAAATCGTTTGTTAATTGGTGATTTTATGCCGGGTTTCTTTGAGAAAAAACAAAAATTGCCACCGATTGAGCGTTAACAGACACACACATTTGTCATTGTCTTTTCGGTGCCTAGTAAGTAGGATCGATGGAGATTTTAAGAAAATTTTCAAAAATCTTTTCATGGGTACAACCACAATAGCTAATTTCCTCCGGAATTCGCTAAAAATGTGACCTTAAAGATAGGGAAATTAATTGTTGAATTATTAAATTACCTAATTTGATTTTCGGTTTGTTTTAAAGGTAAAATAAACGGTTAATTATTTGAACTTATGAAGTTTCACTGTTTTAAGTATTATTATTATTATTATTATTATTATTATTATTATTATTATTATTATTATTATTATTATTTATTTTTTATTTTTTTAGCGGAATCCAAAGGTAGAACTAATTACTGTAGCTACAGCAACTTTAGGCTAATTGAAGGTTGTTAAACATTTTGTATATTAATAAGAGGTTCGCTCAACTCAGCTCTTTATGAAGAGGTTCGCGAGTCGAAAACTGCTGAGAACTGCAGGGCAGATAAAGCAGGATAAAAACCTTTAAGTTAGCACTATGTAAACTTGTTTGGCAGATAAGGAATCTCAAACTTTTCTTGGCGTACTTTCCACGAGCGCATCAGTCGTCACAGAGTCACAATGTCACAAAACAAACAACGTTACCTAATGCCGAGGAAAACGTTAAGGAAAACGTTGGTACAAATTCTGTTGTTTACTTCGCACCCACGTGTTATGGCGGCACCCGTTTGCTTTCAGCTTGTGTTACAGACCTTGGCGCTAATAGGCGACTGCTGCACTGGCTTTATAAGGACGTTGCCCGAGTCTGGTGTACAAAAGGGGGTGCGGTTCGGGCGTGGTATGCACAAAGCAAATTTGGTGTGCGCTATTAATAGCAAAAGTAAACCCTTGTCTCCGGCGCGGAAATAGTGTACTTTTCCGGTCCAAAGCATCGCAAAACTGTTTATTAATCCGCAATTTTGGGCCTACCAAGTGATATCAACCAAAATATATAATATTTATAATGTAATATATCACTTCTGAAGTTACTAATTTCTCAGAAATAATTTAAGTACGTTTTCTCTGTTGTATAACATTTTCTATCTAGAGACCATTTTATTTGCTTCAGCATACCCGATAGGGCGAATACATATAACATCGGACACCAAGAAACCTTGCAAATTATATTGCTCTGATAAAATATATTATATAAAAGGTTATTTTTCTTTAAGTCCATTAGTTTTTTTTTTTTTTTTTTAATAATTTTAATGCGATAAATTACCGAACGGGGTAGCTCAGGCGGTAACGCTTGAAGGCCCCGAGTTCTATTTCTCTTGGCAATTCTGACCTTGGGTATTTTCTAGTCACTTAGGTGAAAACTGGGATGCACATTTACATTCCGCGTGCTTTCCACTCTACCGTCTCGTATTGATTCATTCGTTTGATTCTGTTACAGTGTGGAAAATGTCAGGGCGAGGTGGGCTGCGCGGTGTGATGGTAACTTGCGCTTTGAAAGGATTTCTGCCCCGGTGTCTGGAATAATAGATGCGGACCTTCCGAGGTTCTTTACCAACTCGGGGGGGGGGGTCCCCGACGTCGAGGTGTTCCATTTGGAATCATGTTAGGAACCGACATAGATCCTGGCCGACCGGTGTCTCCTATCCTCATCCCTTCCTCCCGAAGGATAGGCATAAAGGCAACGCTCAATACCGAAGGTATTCTCCTCCGTTCCTCCAGCCATCGATTAATCTAATGAAGACCTCTGTATAAACCTAGGAGAAACGGCGCAACACAAAGAAAGCTTTCTGGCCTTTGAAAACAATATTATATAATATCACTAATTGCACTGTGGGCGGATTTCGAAACAGCGCGAGGAAGGCATACATTAAAAAAAAATATAATATGTAATTTATTCTGCTGAGATGAATGTAATAATCATCATATTACGCAATAAACTGAAGTTGGAGTTTATAAAATTTTACAGCATTCTGTGGTACAAAATGCACTTTCTAGTTTTAATGCTTTGTGTTAAAAATGGCTCCTTTTAGTACCAGCTGTCTAAAATCTAAATTTATTTGTCTTAATAATCCATAGTTTTGCGATATTTGTATTTTTGTTGCTTTTATGCAGCCTCTTTCAAATATGCTTAAGTTTTTCTTCTAAATCTTGTAAATTAATGAGTATGTGCTATATATCATCATGTTGTGCAAAGTATGAGCTTTAAATTGAGTTGCTGTTCAGATTATTATTTTATGGTGTTCGAGAATATAAAAAAAGACAATTTTAATAAAATACTGTAAATATGGTAAATTTTTGCTTTACAAATATTAGACCCGGGAAGTCATACATCGCACCAACATTCTTTTTATATGCTTGTGTTAGTGCAAAATGTATTCATGTTTAAGAAGTATGATCTTTAGGCTATTATTAAAGCATATTTGTAAGAAACATTTTAAATGTTTCGCTTATTCACTTACAGTTCCAAAGCAGCTGCGTTGCGACGGATTTCATGTTACAAAGGCTCTATGGCTAATAATGAGTTCGTCCCTCTTAGGAATACATTCGTTAAACATAAGTCTGACTTTGCTTAGTGGCTAGACGTGGCCGACTAGTTCGAATAGGAAATTTTCTAAGTAAGGGAGATCTGGAACAGTCCACCCAGCCTCGTGAGGATAATTGGGAAGCTGCCTATGGAGAGGTGGAGTTGTGCGATCTAGCCAGCCGCATGATAGGCGACCAGCGGGGTGCCAGAATATTGCCGTCTATCAAGAAGTCGTAAGACGGAGGTATAGGTTGCAGAGGTCGCTGAGGCAGGCCAAGACTCACTACGTGTAGTAGCCCCAATGAGAAAGAAAATAAATAGCTTTTGTGCCTCTGTGGGCAAATGATATTCTTTTTGTGAACTGCCGATCTGTGCAGTTATAGTGCTGCTCGGTCCTATTACGAAGACTTAAAGAGTAACAATGACGTGATAAAGAAAACTTTTTATATGCAGCTGATTCGTATCGTAAATTTTAATTGAGATGCTGACTTGAAATTTACAGCAGCAGTTTTTGTTAGGCTCAACAAGGAATAAACACAAATATTGTTTAAAAATATAAGAAAACTTACGTTTTTTATTATAAAAAAGTATTACATATAACTTTCTTCCATTGAAGAATAACCATTAGGTATATCATGGAAAAAAAAAAAACCGTAATGACAAATGTTTATGGATATAAAAATATGGACATGGCAATATAAGATGGTCCTTTGGAGGATAGATTGCACTTTCAGCGCTCAACCGCTATGTGGCCGAGGTCGTTAAGGCGTCAACTCGTGAGCGGGAAGTCTAGAGTTCGAATTCCTCCAGGACTGTCTTGCCGGACTAAGGTTTTTTTCCAAATTTTCCTCAGTCCTCATAAATGGTAAATTCTAAACGTAGGCCTAGAACGTTTCCTTCCTTAAAAGAATCCTTTCCCAATATATCGTTTCATTTTATGTATCATCAGTGACCACCGCCTATGGGGCCTCAGTAGTAAAAACGGGCGTTAAACACCATTAAAAAAAAAAAAATAGAAAGAAAGGAAATAAAAAAGAAAAAGAAAATCACCGCTCACAAATATTTTTGGTCTCGCTTATTGGGAAAACTCTGAATGCAGATTTAAGCAAGTGGTAGCATGGCCGAGCGGTCTAAGGCGCTGGTTTTAGGCACCAATCTATTCGGAGGCGTGGGTTCCAATTCCAATTTTTGGCTTCACTTTTAAAGAAAAAAAAAACTCACAATAAAATATCATACAACATTTAATTTATAATTTAATATTCAACGTTTAATCGGATTCAGGCAAGTTAAATAATATACAAAAACATTTTTCTTTCATTTCACGTGGATTGCTATCATTTTCCTTCAACAATTGAAACTGACAAATGACAGCAGAGAATAAAAGCACATAGCATTCTATGTTCGAAAAATTAAACTCGTATTTTAATAATAGTTAAAGTTTTATACAAGTGTACGCAACACAAACTGGAGAAATAAGCTAAAATAATACAACCTTTCTAATAGAAAATTATAACATTTCTGTAGCTAAGCAAATGTTTAATTTTAATAACATGTAAGGATTAAAGTATAACTATATACATTTTACAAGTATTTTAGATCTCTAATTGAATATTAATATACATAAAATAATATATGCAATGTTAATAATTAATAAATCAATTAATATTAACGCATTTCATCAGTGTTAATATTGAAGCGCTATGAAAGGAATGCCTCCTATTTTTTTTCTTTCCTTTCAAATCTGGCACTCCATCATATTACTGAGTGAATAATATTTAGTGTATTCTAAAGCACTTCTCAATTTGAAATGTCCGTGTCTTTTGTACATATTAAGTTTTGTTCCATATTCTGTTATATGGAGGGGGTTATCAATAAACCCTGTTGATAATGCGGGGGTTAACAATATAGGATGGGTTTACATATTGTTGGGCACGTAGGCCAGGCGGTTGTGTTCTGATTCCATATGCAGTGCAAGTGATAGTTACATATTTGATCTGGGGTGGAAACTAGCTCTGCGCATGCGCATAGTGAAATACGTTGGGTTTTAGGAGAACGTATTTCGTTAAGCTAAATACATTATGTTATAAATTCGATGTTTTGATCTGATGTTGGTTAGTAGTTACTCTATACCCTGGTACCATTATTTCCCCGGTATTTTCTAGTTTTAGTAACAGATTACTAAGATACATCCTGATACAAGAAGTTAAGTTCATTCCATATCCAGCCAGTTGTGTTAGGAATTGTTCTAATGAAGTAATAGCGAGTGCTCTAATAATTTGGGCTATGTACATATACATAAACACAATTGTGCTTTAGAACAGTGATTCTCAATCTTTTGAAGTTCGGAACGCATCTTGAAGGATATAAATTATTACGGAAGCCATAAATTAGTGTATTATTATTTGTAATAAAAATTAAAATGTATTATTCAAAAAACTAAATTGATATAATTAAATGCTTGCTGAAATGTTATTACAGCATTTTGTACTGACTGGTGTGGTTAGGCCTGTCATTTCTGCAGAAGCCGATGTATATTGGGTTCATTTTTGGGAGCTCTTTGCCCCATCAAGGGACTTCACGATCCACCAAATGAGCTCTTGAAACTCATAGTTTGAGAAATACTGCTTTAGAGGGATGGGGGTTTCTTTTCTCCACCGTCGCGTGGTACCTTTCGCAAGTCTGCCAACATCTGTGATTTACTATCTAAGGATAGTATCCCGCCTACGTTCGTGCATCGCCTTCCACGGATCTGACTACCGGGTGTATCTCTTATCTCATCCTTTCCTCCCGGAGGTACCCTACTTGGAGGACGTAGGTACAAAATGACCATCAGTGTGACATATCTACCTATGTCCTAAACGAGTGCCTTTCACATAGCGTTTCGTGGTGGTAGAGAAGGAAGAAATGTAATGCTGATCATATCTGTTCCTTGTTGATCTCTATCGCATCTGCAGGCGTGTCAACATTACAATAAAAAAAAAACCATTCTGCATAGTGAACTGTTGAGTTTATAGGACCCATTTATGTGCCGCGTTGGTTCTAGTAAAACACGAAGATACTGCCAGCATATTAGTGAAGTGAAAGAAAAATATAATTACAGAAGAAAGGTGCATCCAGGAATGATAGGGGAATAAAGATTAAACATATAAAAGGAACAGTAAATTATAGAAAGCCATGCAGAAAATAGCGATTACAAGGAATATAAAGTGTTGTATAAAAGTTGTTAACTGGCGATTACTTTTAACTATAAATTGAAAAGCAACTAGAGGTTAGTCATCATTTCTGTTGCATAAAAATAACCTTCATAACCTCGAGTTTGCATTCACCGTCAAATCTACACTAGGAGCACGGTGAAATTTATCTTCGGATGAGATGTTGGAAATCAGAAATCTGTACCATATACAGCTTGTAAGGTTAACTTATAACCTACAATTGAGCGCAATTCTGTTATTACGCGGAAATTGAAGGAACTTTATCTATACGAAAATTAAAATAAAAGTAATTAATCATTTTACTTATAAATGAAGTTGTTATGCTGCTGTACTCTGAAAAATGTTTTATTTAACAATTGCTGAACTCTAGTTAGTGCTTTAACTTGTGAAACTTCGCGAGTTAGATTTAATTTGAGGTTAAGGCGAAACACTATTAGTCTTTATACAACCAAATTTTCCAATTTAGGTATAACTGATGGTTAATTTTAAGCCCTAAACTCAAGTTAACTCTTTATACAACTGGCCCTAAGTATATGGGGAACATGGTAAAGAACAATATAGTTTCTATGCTACTAATTTTTTCCTGGAATTATCAACAACCCGGAGCCGATTATACTCGCCAGGCTGGGGAGTATCTCACAAAACTGAACACGAACAATGGTGACATTGAAAAATGTTTTACCTTTAATACTTTTTCCCTAATAAAACCTTAACCTAACATAATATAACTTAACCAAGCATTTCTTTTTACAAAGAAATTCGTTCAACTGACACCTAACCTAAGGATTAAATGTTTAAGTTGCATTAGTGGACACAAGTGCATCAGGTGACAGAAATAGAACATTAACGTAAGCGTGTTTCTCTAGGTTAGGTTGGTAAGCATTCAATTCTTTTTCTAAGTTTACATACAACTTGTTTCCTTTCAACGGGTCCAATAGAATGCATCTAAGCATCTTTTCAGGATAATCGTAAAATTAACGTCAAAAGGACGAAATAGCTAAACAGTTTATGATTATAAAAAGCACCAAAAATATACATGTAGGATGTTTAGCTTAAGCTATTCGACAATGTAATAGTAGGCAGTGGTGGTTTGTCCATTAAATCAGATAAGACTTCGAAGAGGAGGGCTACTTGCACATAACCTCGTTTACAGGAATCGAAAACTTATCGAGTAATTGACTGATGCCTCTTACCCTAAGACCTCACTTCATAAATTTTCACATATTAGTCTTATTTTCATGATACTTGATGTTTTTCGTAGAGATACTGCCGTTCTTAACGCAAAACACTTAGCTTTTCATAAACAATGCCACTGCATCACATTCTGTTGTCTAGGTAAGTGCTTTACGATTGTGTGTTGTTTTCAGAGTAGGCATAAAAATTATGGTTTGGAGTTTCATGTTTTAGGTTACGTAATTCACTGTGAATCTTTTTGTAGAATAATACTAGTATTAAGTTTTCATTTCCTTTAGGAATGACAATTAAGACTGGATCTAGCGATCTCTTGCAATAGAGTCGTTTATTGACAGACAAATTCAAGTACTTGAGCCAAGAACAGCAGCTGTCATATGTAGATGTGCGTATGTTTTTCACCTGATGATGATGTATGCCCACGCCTCCTCCTTATTTCCTAATGACTGGATGCAGGAATAACCTAACATTCATCTTCTGCGTCTCACATCTAAAAATACTTTAAACGCCAGCGCACTGACGCACGTCATGATCTAAATCATTTGCGTTTGAAACTTTCCAGAAACGTTCCAAGTTATTTACAAGAAAGTAAAGAGAAGAGATTCCTGATATTTCCCCCCCCCCCCCAAGACAGCCTCTAGAAGCCTGAATGGGGTTTATTTGATATTCCCTTGAGGCATTAGATTTGCAGTGACAACAATCTTCACAAAACACCTAATGAACAGTACAATTTTTTCTTCGTGGCCTCTCACCTGCGCGAACTGAGAAAGTGCTGGAGGTCATTACATACACACCGTTTGGTGTGAGGGAGGGAGGAGGCGAACATGTATAACAGCTACAATTGTAAACATTATCTTACCTGCAGTGCCCATGAACAGCAACTAACCGGAGTGAGGTAGACTTGTCGAGATCATTGCGTAACCTGTTGACACGCCCACGAAGAAAAATTTAGCTGTATTTGTTTATGTTTTGAACATTTGCGAATACAGCATTCCTAGGGAAAATGCGCTAACGCCCATTACTATATTCTAACTGCTAAAATCACACTACGGTAAAAAAATAACAACAAGAACACGCACGCATTATACAGGGTGTTCTAAAAGCTCTCGGCCACTCAGAGAAGTCGTGAAGACGGCCAAATTGTTATGATAGTATCATCCCTAATAGATTGCGAGCTGTGAAATTTCAGACGCGTAAAGTCACTTGTTTGTGACGATCGTATAAACAAACTTGTGTTAACATTTACTGCAAGATGGATAATAACTGAAATACGAGCTGTGATAAACGAAGCTGTACTTCGTTTTGAAGGGTTTAACATCAAACAGAAACACAAAAGAAGTTAGATTCTACATTAAAGGATACCTTCCTTCCTGTTTCGACAGTTAAAAAGTGGGCTGGTGAATTTAAGCGTGGTCGTATCATCCATTTAAGATAATGAGCGCCCAGGGTGTCTCAAACTGTTACCATTGACAAGATTGTGATAAAAAATTCACAATGCCGTTACGCAATGAACGCCGACTGAAGGTACGTGATTTGGGTGACATTGCAAAGATCTCCATAGGCCGTGTCTACTACATTTTACACGAAATTTTGGGTATGAGAAAACTTTCTATTCGACGAGTGTCTTGTTTGTTAACAATGGATTAAAAACGCATTCGAATGAATTTTGCAAGATTGTTTAGACTTGTTTAAACTCAATTTTAGTGAGATTCGTAACAATAGATGAAACATGAATTCATAACTACGAGACGAAGGAGCAGTCCAAACAATGAGTGACAACATGTGAAAGTGCACGAAAGAAAGTAAAAACTGTTACATCTGCAGGTAAAGGCTTGGCTACGGTTTTCTGGGATTCTCATAGTGTGCTGCTCGTAGACTACTCCAGAAGGCGGAACCACCACCGGGGAGTATTATGCTTCACTACTCAGGATATTACTCAGGCTAAAACATTCACACCTCTTACGAAAAATAAAGTTCTCTTTCACCATGATATTGCGTCTTCACACAATTGTTGCTGCAAAACTACATAACCTTCTCTTCCAACTGAATACACATCCGCTATATTTGGCTCCCAACGGTTACATTTTGTTCTCAAACCTGAAGAAATGGCTGTAAGGACGATGTTTCACATCTAATGAACAGGCTGAATGCTTATTTTTACAGTTGGACAATTCTTATTTTACTGAGGGAATAACAAGTTGGAAAGTCGTTGGACTAAATGTATTGATTTATAAGATGCTCGTGTTGGAAAATATTTAAAATTTTTCTTAATTCTTGTGCTTTTATGGTCAGACTGAGAACTTTTAGAACGCTCCTCTTATATATCCCCAAAAGTAATGTTGACAATGTATCACTTTGAATTTGGATTTTTTTTTCAGATTTGATTCAGTTCATAAATGTTTTGTACTTAAAATTTATTCTGAAACAAGATATCACATTTAGAATAAATTTTAGCACTCAAGCAGCCCATTGAGTAAGAATATCAGTAAACAAAATATTTGCTTATTTCTTCCTGCAACAACACACTGCATTTCAAAGCAGATTTAAAGAAGACGCTTTATAATTATTGAATTAAATCATGTATAGATGACAAAGCTGTGCTTCAAATTTTGTAATATGACACAAGATGCCTCTAGCTTTGTTTCTTGTCCATAATTTTTCTGTAACTTGGTAATTTCTGAGCAATTATGTATTTAATGATAATTTGATATTATAAATAATATTTTCCAATACCTAAGTAGCCATTAAAATAACATATACTTGATATTGGTTAGCAGTTCATTGATTTTTATTATTAATATTATTACATTTTCTTTGTATGTTATACTAAATTGCTGCATAAATAAAAATGGCAGTAGGCATGGGCAATCAATCTTTATTGATTTTCTTCAAGCCTATCATGGTTTCAGGATTATCAACATGGTTACTATGCAAATAAATCATACAAGTCAGTTTGATAGTTATGAAATATCATTAATTGAAATTTGGGGATTTCGAAACCGCGGCGAAGAATGTAAAAAAATGAATACGTCAATTTTTATCAAATAAGAAAATTAATAATAGTAATAATAATCACATTCCGTATAAAACAAAAAATTGGTCACATTGGAGTGTTAAATTTTATTGCTTTGAATGTTACAAAATGAAGCTTTTGGCTTGAGTGCCTTGGGTTAAAAGAAATACTTTTACTATGAGTTGTCTAAATTATATTAAAAAAGCTGTTTAACTTACTTTTACCCATCTTTCAAGTGGGCGCGTTGCAAAGGACCTTCAGGTGGGCCAACAACCGCTAGGAATGTACGAACTATTGATTCCGTGCGGGGTCCTGCTAAAGGATGCCGCAGGGTTGTGCAGGAATTGAGAGAATGCTCTAGCCTTGAGATTTCTGAAACGTCAGTTTATAGACTGCCGTACTGTAATAATGACATTTTGATTGTCAATTTAATTTCAAAATTATTTATTTTAATGCATTAGTAAAAGGGAACGTTTCCATAAGAAGTTATTGTTCTTTTACACACTTGTGCTTAAAACTCGAAGCATTAATATATTTAAAATCTCCATTACCTCTAAATATTCACAATGCAATTATTCAAGTTATTAAACTGAACATATGAATATATAACATATTTCTTCTTCTTGGTACATTTCGATATGAGCTGCAGCTAAAGACAATTTTTAGATTTCAGATGGTTTTAATTTCTTGATTGCATTTTCTAATTTCTCTAGACACTGGTTTGCAATTACTTCTTCATATTATTTAGCAACACGGCAACCCCCACTTTTCTTCAGTGTTCACATATTAACAACTATGAAGCTAGAAGTCAATGGGCTGTATATTTACAGGCACTGGGGAGAAATTTTAGAATTTTAGAATTCGTACTTAATGAAAATCTGTCATGGTTTGTGTTGAAAGAATTTAAGTTTGTATATTTGCGAAGTATATATTAATATTCAATATATCTACATCTCCTTCTGTTATTGTTGGCACATTGTTTTTTGTTTTGGGGATTTAATAAAAGAAGAAACATCTGCAATGTCTTGGGACGCAAAATAATTAACTCTGCCCTCCTGCAGTCTTCAAATAAGACGTACCAGTAATCACCACCGCTTACATTGGATTTTTAGGGTTTGAGAAGGATATTTGGATATTACGGAACTTTAGTCTAGCTCAAGAACTAACCGTTTGTACCAAGTCCCGTTCGGGAGGAAGGGATGGGGTGAGGGGAACACCAGGCGGTGAACGGACGTAGACGGAGTTTCTAACATTGTTTCCAAATAGAACATCCCTACCCCGGTAGAGCTTCCCTCCCCCTCCAAGAAGTTCAAGCCGCTTCCACGTCAGAAACCTTTCCAAAGCACAGAACCAACGTAATGAAGTGATGCGGAAAATTCGTGGAAAGGAAAGAACAATGCAAGTATTTGCTTTGTAAACCAACCCCGACCCTAAAACAAGAGATTTGAACCCGAGACCTTCAGAATAGAACCCCTAGCCACCACTCTCGTTATGGGAGTAATTACAAGGGTAAGCTCTTCGAGGTGGGAGGAAGCTTCCATGCCTGGTTTTTCCCCCTTTCCAAATGTTCCAGCATTCCCTTGTTTTACATTGTAAGCGTAGGCAATTGCAAATAAGGGGGTGACAGTCCTGTCAATAATAAAATAAATGCTTTAGTTTCAAAAAAATTTAATCTAAAAATATTATATCATAGTACATGTAGAAAACTAAGAAAATGGCAACACTGTGGCTTACAAAACCTCTTTTTACGTTAAGCAAAATGCAAATCAAAAGGTAACAACATTGTTCTAACTTGATACTAATGCTATACAAATGGTAAATATATTTATTAACATTCTATCATAAATACGCCACCAATTTTCAGAGCTAAACGAAAGGAGGTGCATTTTTTCTCTCTCTTAATGTATGACACAACACAGCTAAGGGAAAAGAGACTAGGTTTGAATACATGCTCGATAATCGATGAGATGCTATTACTATCATATGTTAATTATGATAAATCCTGTAGAAAGTAATTATTTCTGCGAGATATACGAGTAAAGTTTTACACTTTCCTAAGGAGAGTGACATTTTAAATTTAGGTTCAAAAACACACATAAAATATATCCTTTTGTCAAAATAATACCATTGGTCCTTTATTTCAAAGGCTGTAGATGCGAAACAAGCAAAGATAACGTGCATAAAAAAGTTTTAACAGATACCAAAGACTCCTTCTGGTAGAAGGTACAAAGTTTCGTTCATAGTTTTAAAGCAGCAAGGAGTTTAATTTTTGTTTTCTGTGTTTGTTATTGGTTCACTGAGGAATTTATTTGACTGCTTTCTTTATCAGCTAAGAAACTACAACATTGTTTTATAAAAACTTTCAATGATATTAACCGTTTTAGATAGCAGTGCTCAATGTGCAGAGCGGAACAAATGAACATTTTAAATAAACATCGTGTGGTATATAAATGGACCTCTGATGCTCGCAAAAGATCAGCAGTTATCAGCAGTAGTGCTTGTTATTGTGCAAAAATATTAATTATACGTTAAGAAGCAATGTCTGGGCTCTTTTTATGAATTTGTACATTAAATAACAACAAACTACATTTGAAAGAATTAAACATTATAAAAACAGCTGTTCACTCCCGCTTTATAAAAACTAACTCATGTTCATTGCTCTTGTTTCTTTAATCAATTAAGAAGAAAGGAGAAGAGTTACTGAAAACAGTTTTAAATAAAATTATTCTCTTTAACTAAAGCATTCTAACGCAATTGCTTAGATGACTTAAGTATTGACTTAGAAGCCAGATTGTTTAATTTTCTTTCCCTTTCCCTTATTAGTAACACAAAGGGATTTGCGGGCATGGTTTCTATAATGAAATAGAAATGTTTGCACGCCGCGAAATAGAGTTTACATGTGTCTTGTGTTTCCGAAGCTTCCAAGTCCTGACTGCGAAGCTCCTTTGTTGTAGCCCATCTGGAGGTTGACTTGGCCCTCCGAGGCCCTCAGCTGTTCCTCCGTGAAGGTTCTCTTATTTTCATCCGCCATCTTGGGACCAAGTCTTGGTCCTGTGTACTCGGGGTGCTTCTGGGTCTGTTGCAAGCAAAAACAAAACGATATCGAGTCTCTTACAGTAAGAATAACTAAGCTCATTTGTTTAATAGCGCAATGTAGGAGAAGCCCATTAAAGAACAGAGCTGAAGGGCTGAAACTCCCCCCGGAATGCTGAAAATTCACACAATAATAATATGTATTATTATGAAATAGAAATACTGCACATGTTTCATCCAGAAATTGAGACAAATCACCGTTAGACTAAAATAAAAGCTAAAATCAAAATGAAACACTATAAAAATTTTCTGTTATAAACAAGAATTATATAAAACCTCTATTTTTGGTAAAATATTTAATAAAATGCTTAATTATGACACTAGTTGCATAAAATAATAATAAGTAACATCACAAGAGGGTCTGAGATTGACGATAAATTCACGGACGTAGTGAGTGAGTGAATAAACATCAAGTGATGTTTATTAGGACTATTTCACGAATATAACATCCATTTAAATTTAATTCCCCATAACTTGGCTTACAATACTGTATGAATTGTACATTTATATTATGAATACTTAACCTTTTCAAGCCATCTGGCTACAGACAAATGTCGATGCCAGTAATGCCAATAAAGAAGAGCCAAATACGGGTTTGAGACTATTTCATGAATAGAAAACAAGAATAAAAGTAGTTTATATTTGAAATTCGCGCAAAGAATATTTAACACTTGTATAAAATGCTAGACTTACTTATGAATAGCTACCTATTCGGAAACCGTGAGAATGAAATAGACGAAAGTCGACTGTTATAATCGCTACCGTTCGATTTACTAATACTATCTGAGAAAAACAAAACAGAGATAACATTTCACCATTCTAAACAATGTGTTGATTAAGATTTATGGTTGCTTAGGCAGATATTGCTTCATAATTTACAAAATGATTATAGAATATTTGGCTGAGTATGCAAAAACAATTGCTTGAATGAATACCCATTAAATTAGTTAAATTTACAATATTATTGAAAGCGTAGAAAAGCGGTTAGTGATGCATGTTCAGGAATTATATAGTGGAGGTGTAGAGTTGCTACACTGACCACAAGATAAATGCACGTAGCGTGATAAAAACGGATTTGATAATTTTTTTCGATAATTTCATTGCTATATCTGGCTGTGATTGGTCAAAATTAAAATTTTGGTTTCGTTTCATTGGTCGATTTTAAGATGGCGTCACATAAGTGAAATAGTCATAGTAACAATTACGTCATTACATTTTTTTCATTGCTAAATTGTGGTCATCACCAAATATTATGTTATCGTAATATTAAGTAAACAATATGCGTACTAATGAAAACGGAATACCTGCACCTTCATCGCAGAACACATATAATTAAACAATTAATAAATAAATTGAGCTACCAAATGAATCAGTGGAATTTGATAATACTAACCTATTCTGAAATACACAGTGTTCCAGAATGGTTGTAAATTTTTTTCTAGTTATACCTCATGTACTTTCATGGCACGCATGTTTCATCTCAAAGAGATTTTAGGTATGTACAACATTAGATGCTATGTACGGAGTCTCTTCAAAAAGGATCACGAATTTTGAATTTCCGCGGGCTACGTATATTCGATTTTCGATTGTTTTGTGGCGTTATGTTGGTACTCATGTCCCTCACTTATGTTGACAAGCTCGGCCATTTTGAATTTTCAGTTAATTGTTGACAGCTATTTTGCTTGGACGTGTTTTGGCTCGTCTTCGATTTTTGCCTATTCCAAAAAAATGGAACAAAGAAGCTGTATCAAATTTTGTGTGAAAAACAAAATTAAGTGCGCGGATGCATTCCGAATGTTGACTGTGGTATATGGTGAAGCTACCTTGGACCAAAGCAACGTTTATCGATGGTACAAAATGTTCTCAGAGGGTCGAGAAGATGAGAACGACGAAGAGCGTCCCGGATGCCCGAGTTCGTCAACAACAGACGAAAACATTGAAGAAGAGAAGAAAATAGTATTGGCCAATCGTCGAATCACCGTTAGAGAAGTTGCTGAGGACCTAAACATATCGATTGGCTCGTGCAATTCGATTTTTACCAAAGATTTGGGCATGAGACGGGTCGCCGCAAAATTCGTACCAAAGTTGCTCAATTTCGACCAAAAACACCATCGCATTAACGTTGCTAAGGAGCTGTTGAACTGTGTCCGCGACGACCAGTTATGACCCTCTGGAGCAAATTTGGGTTTATGGTTATGACATGGAAACTAAAGCTCAATCATCCCAATGGATGCTGCCAAACGAGCCAAGACCGAAAAAAGCGCGCCAAGTTCGATCGAATGTGGAGGTTTTGCTTACAGTTTTCTTTGATTGCAGGGGCGTGGGGCATCATGAGTTCTTGCCACAGGGTAGAACGGTCAATAAGGAATATTACCTGCAAGTTGTGCGCAATTTGCGCGAAGCAATCCGCCAGAAAGGCCCGGATTTGTGGAAGAACAAAAATTGGCTTTTGCACCATGATAACGCCCCTGCTCACACATCGTTGCTTGTGCGCGAATTTTTGGGCAAAAACAACACACTTATGATGCCGCAGTCACCGTACTCCCCAGACCTGGCCCCCTGTGACTTTGTTTTGTTTCCAAAACTGAAGAGGCCCATGAAAGGACGCTACGCCACGATTGAGGAGATAAAGACAGCATGGAAGGAGGAGCTGAACAAGATCACAAAAAACGATTTTTTAAAGTGCTTCGAGGTTTGGAAAAAACGTTGGCACAAGTGTAAAATATCTGGTGGGGATTACTTTGAAGGGGACAAAATAGATATTCATGAATAAATAAATACTTTTTGAAAAAACACAAAATTCGCGATACTTTTTGAACAGACCTCGTACATCACTTTCCTTAATTTGCTCTAATAGTTCCATTACAGAATAAACTAGAGTAAGCTAATATTCAATCCGTATACCATTATTAATGTAGGCATATTTCTTCCCCCCTGAAATTGTGTACTTAGTTTATCAGTTAGAGATTATGACCTGCTTAATTTGGCGTTAGTTCACATAGAGCAAAGTATTAATGCAATGACAGTAAAACAAACGTGACAATTTTATGTATCACATTCTCAATAGTCAGGTATTGACGGTTGCTATATCAGCTGCTGTTTTTACCCAACCCTCACGGTGTAATTTGGGTTGCCTATTCCGGAAATAAAAGGCGATTTTGGGACACCGGATATCCAACACTAAAGTTTCTGAAACATCCTTAATATTTTTACTTCATCGAGTTAATATATCTGTTGTTAAGTATCATAAGATTTTCTAGGTATTAGTGATTATTCATCGTTTTCAGCTTGGGCCAACACCCATCTTCGCTAACAAAATAACAACAACAACAACAACAACAAAAAACTATATAATCCCTATCAACACAATAAGTATAATAAAAGAAGATATTGACTTCAGAGGAATTAATTTTATTTTATTAATATCCGTTTACAATTCTAGTATACAAATATTAGCATATGAAACTCTTGTTTTATTTAGACTGCGGACTTTCAATTGTCCAAACAACTGACAAACTGTTCTGGGAGGTCGTTAGTCACAGACTCGTGAGCGGGAATACTGAGATTGATTCCTGCCAGAACAGTACTTTCCGTCTTATCCCCCCTCCTCATAAATGGTAAATGCTGGGGAAGTACTCTAAATTTTAGACTTGGACTATTTTCTTAAAAAAAAAATCCTTTCCCAATTTATCAGTCCACACTTGCCTCGTAAACCCATTATCGTGCGTTCAATCCAGGCCAGGACCGATGGATTTTTTCGGGTTTAAAAATCCTAAGAATGGCTTCCTTCGGAAGGGAAGTAAAGCCGTGGATCCCGTGTCGTACATTTACGTCACGAAAAAGAACCTCAAGCCTGAAAGAAGAGACCTGTGAACAAAATTTTCCGGCCGTTTCACGCCCTCAATTTAATGGGACGTTGATGACATGGGATGCTAAGGAGAATGCGGAAAAAAAAAAAAAAAAAAAAAAAAAAAAAAAAAAAAAAAACTTTGATTTCATGTATTAGCAGTACTCGCCGCCTGTAATGCCACAGCATATAAATGAACATTAAAGCACAACTAAAAAAGAGCTCTCTTTAAAACTGGTACCAAAATGGCTTGAACTATTCAAACAATTGACATACGCTACATAAGTTATTGATAACAGAATGTTAAATAATTAGTTCAATATAAAATTTATAAATATGGAATTGGTTGTCTTAAATTAAAGTAAGTCACACAATTAGATAATGGTTTTCTCGGATTTCTTCCCAGTGTAGACCCAGTATAAATACATTTTTAATGTTTTTTTTTTCCTTCCCTTTTTTATCTAGAACGAAAACTGTTACTAAAAATGTATCCACTATTGTCGCTGTTGATTTGTTTTATTTACGGACGCTCTTTAACATCTAAGATCATCAGCGTTACATTCAATTCAGTAAATCTACGACACGGGACCCGGGGATTTACTTCCCTGCCGAAGGAAGTCATACTTAGGAACTTTAAGCCCAAAAAAATCCTTCCAGCGATCTTGGGTTTACGAAGCAAGTATGGTTACCATTACATCACCAAGATGGACTCCCTGTTCTCGCTAATTTGTACTGGTACACCCGCAATTTACGAATAACTCATATTGAAATTAAGAATTAGTTTTAGTGCAACACAGTACACTAAAAACACATTTTGTGCTTATAAATAATCCGATTCTCAGAAAATAAAAAAGGAAAACAACTTTTATATTGTAGTTAGGACTAGATCGTTGTAAACAGGAGCAGCAGCAATATCTGTTATCAGTACATTCAAGAGATCTTCGTGTCTCCCAATCATGTTATATTTATAGCCGGTGTTTATCTTGGGTTATGCTGAGCCAAGGACATTGCTTGCAAACATGAAGTTTTCGGACGTTATTATGTGAGAACGAGTGAGGCAACAAAAAAGTAAGAGTAAGTATGTAAGAAAGAGAAAGAGAGAGGAAGTATACAACATTTATTTCTTGCTTGAGCAAAATAGTAACACATGATAGTATTTTGAGCGTAAATGTTATCCTCAAAAGTGTTTCTTCATACTCATTGCTTTGTGAGCATTCCTAATGGTATCCTAGAATGGTTCAAATTCCTTAAACGAATAGTTTTTTTAAGTGTTTTGTTAAAGATTTTTACACAAATCAGCTGTCCCTCATGTACTTACCCCGTATTCACGTGCAGGATACAGGAGGAAAGCAATCGAAGCTTACTCTTGACGAAAGAGAATTCAGATTTTGGTGAATTATTGCTATTGCTATTACCCGATTCATTTTACTTTACCGCTGAACGTGGAATCGCTAGAATATTTGTTGACAAGAAAACAGATGACTGCGGGAAGCGAATCGAGCGGCGAATCGAAATGATCGTATCACAATGTATAACATAGTCTGTAGCATTACGGAAATAAGACGTACACATACCGGTTATAAGCAGAGTTCTGTATTTAAACACCGATAAACTCCAAGCAACTTTCGTGAAACAGCAACAAAAAGCCTGTGCATGGAGTATTGCTGGCGGCACCTCTGCTCATTACTGCAGTTTAGAGGAAAGTTTACCATATGTGCTGGTTAACCGTACGATACAGAGGACAGACAGTATTGTGGGGTACTGTACAAATGGCATAGAAAGACAATCTCTAAACTCAATGCTCTACTGTATAAACAAGCCTGCTGGAGTTGTAGGGAGACGGTTTCACTGGAGCTTGAACTGTTCTGGCTCACCATGCTCTGCGTTCAAAGTGAAGGTTCATGACTGATGAGTGATCAGACGCGGTACTCTAGTCATTAGCACTGACCAAAATACTATGCAACAATTATAATGCGTTAGAAATTATATCTATATAATATTAACACCTGAACGACACAATAGTAATCAAGTGCTTGCTTTTTCTGCAGCAACTGTACATAGTATGATGTAAGGAGTTTGTTACTGTAAGCTCACACGAGTTTTGCACAACAGTCCTAACAGTCGCATAAAGAAACTGTATAAGGAAAAAAAAAAAAAAGACCAAAGCTTTTTACATTGGTGAAAATATACAATAATTTCAGAGAGCTGGGATTTATTTTAATAAAAATAAAATTTCCTGTAGGAACTCCTAGTGAAAAGGAGTTAAATCAAGATATTCGTACAGAGGTATCTAGCAACTGAAATGAGCATATTAGAAGATTTCGCAAGAGACAATATCATTGAATATTCACAGGATAATTTCAAATTTTGGGTTTTATTTCTCAGTAATGAATATAGAAATGCCTATCCAAAGAAGATAAGAGACGTACTACAGTTGTAGTAGGCAATATATGTTCAAGCACTATCACTAGTTACAGTATCATTGGTAGGGCTTCCAAAAATTGCATACCCAAGTTTAATTCCACTTTTAACAGCGAAGTACTAGCATTTATCTTCATAACCTATATGGTGAAGGTGAAATACGCTTTTTAAGTGTATTTTATTCTAGAGTTGCAAAATTGTTTCCAATTCTGAAAGAATATCGAAGAATCTGTTAGAACAACTCACTGAAAACATTAATTACGTGTAACGTTTGTAAATTTCAAATTACATTTCTTTAAAAATTTAACATTGACCATACTTCCCAAATACTTATCAAGCCTTAACAATACAATGATGCAGAGTGATAATACCTAAAGTTGCACTATCTTCTCAACATTCGCAAATTATATAAGCATCTATCATGCAAAGAAATTCTCTCAAGGACTTTATTTACCCTTGCTTATGTTTCAGTTTCTGTTACTTAAAGACTGGGATAGGCAGCTATTCTTCCCTATAAGGGACTGGTGTTCGATACTCACAAGTCTGGCCAGAGCGTAGATACACAGTGTGACCTGGGGTATATTCCTCCTCTCGAAGAGGTCCGCTGTCTGGAAGATTTCCTCCTCGGGCACTCCGTATTTCTTTAGGGCTGCCTGGAATCTGTAACAGGAGTGTAAAATAAATGAACACCTCATATTAAAAATTATAAGTTCATATATTTATAAATGCTTGTATTTGAGGCGTTTTATTGAAATTAACTGTTGTCATCATAGCCAATAAATCGAGAGTTCAAGGTACAAATGTAGTTTCTTTGCTACATTCTCACAGTATGCCCATTCTGCTTTGAGTGCACATGTGGAATTGTTCTCCTGCATTTTTTTCCCTCGACATCGTGGTTTTAAAGTTAGTTATATGTCTCTAATAAATGAATTTGAAGCGGAAATGTAAAATTTGTAAATCCGGAACCTAATACCCGTGAAAAGGATAAATTAACATTTCGTCCTGCCTTTTTGTCTTTTGATAATTCAATATTTATAATAATTTATATATTCCTTACCTTTCATATGTAGATAACTATAAAATTATTATTATTATTATTATTATTATTATTATTATTATTATTTTGTATAAAACAGACATAAACATTTTGTCCTCTTTTTTCGAACAATGTCCTCCATTTTGAAGCCTTTTATCGGCGTTAATTAGGCCACCCTATTTTAGAGCAATAATGCTGGAGTTTGGGCATATACTGGACCATGGAGAAGTATCGAGTAATTCTGTAACATTTATTGTACACGAATTGTGGTTGTATCCACCGTTACGGCGCTCATATACGTTTGTAACCGTTATCTTGAATTCTAAAGAATTAAACTTTCCAATAGCCGGTAATTTATGTATTTAGGAGTTCTTAAATTATTTAACTGTTATCTGATTTTACTCTTTTCTCATTAGAATAAAAAAGAAAGTGGTTTTATCGTACCTCCTAGTATTAGGAAATTTCGTTTCTGTTTTGACGACCATGAGTTTAATTTTATTCTCATTTTTTCCCCCTTTTTTGCCTTCAAAATTATAAATATATTTTTAATTTTTGTATGATAGCTCATGGGCTTGTGTGTTTCTGTTTTATTTTTACTTTTACACTAGAAGTGAAATTCGATTGATTACGCGAGCAAACGTGCTAGTTCCAGTGTGGGCATCTATTGTCTACAGATAAGATGGAGTTCTAGTGCCTGTTGCACGTGATTTAGATGAGCGTAATTTCTTGCACGGTGACCAGGAATGAAGAGGATTTTGCTATATTTCCTATTTTACTTTGAGTAATTTAAAAAGCGGGTTTCAGTTGGGTTAGTTGAGGAGTTTAAATGTTATATACGAGGGAAAGTCATTAAATAATAGAAATTTCATTCTAAAGCCCATGAAATGTATACATAATAAAAAGTCTTATTGCGGGACGCAAAATGACTCCTTAGGCAAGATTCTTGACGTTCAAACGGAATGGTCGTATAACTTGATACTGGAAAAAAACTGAAAATTGAATGGGACCTAGTGTGAGATAAAGGTTTTCAATGTAAACGATCAATTCTATTTTCAGTTTTACAAACTATAGCTACACAATATCTCCGTACAGGCACTTCTCTGTTACTTATCTCACAGTAAACACACAATATAAGGTCCAGGTTGGGTATTTCGCGGGATCGATTTCTGAGTGCGCATGTAATGAAATTGGGTTTACTACCTGTATTAGCCTTCAGAAACTCTCGTCGGTCCTGGTGGTGTAGTGATAACCGTTTTTATCTCGTAGACCCAAGATCGCGGGTTCAATCCGGTCAGGGTCGATGGATATTTTTTCGGATGTAATAATCCTGAGTGTGGCTTTCTTCGGAAGGGAAGTAAAGCCGTAGGTCGTAGATTTACAGCACGATAAAGAATCTCAAGTCTGAAAGAAGAGGCCTCTGAGCAAAATTTGTCGGCCGTTTCAGCGTTCCATTGAATTCAGGGCGTGTAACTTCCGGTAAATTTTGATCAGAGGCCTCTTCTTTCAGGCATGAGGTTCTCTATCGTGCCGTAAATGTACGACACGGGACCTACGGCTTTACTTTCCCTTCAGAAGGAAGCCATACTCAGGATTTTTACACCCGAAAAAATCTGACTGTGATTGAACCTGCGATCTGGGATTTATGAGGCAAGTATGATTACCACTAGACCCCCAGGACCGACCCAGCTCTTTGACTTAACTTTTTTGTATCCCGGTAATATTCAGAAACGTTACATTTACTCAAATGTATAATTTAGGAGAAAGCATAAAGTAATAATAATAATAATAATAATAATAATAATAATAATAATAATAATGCATGTGCTTCCCTTCACCCAGAAATCACCAATAAGCAACCAACATCGAACACACATTAAAAAAAAAACACACACACACAAATTACGCACATTAACTATTGTGATGCTGTACATAATTACATTTTATTTCAGTGAATGACATTGGAATTTCCTGCCTATTATGAAAATTATAATTAACCTGTAAATTAATAGCTGTTCGTTAAACACACGTTAGTCGGGGCGATAGAGGCGACGTCAGAAGTCGGAGCGGATATATAGGACCAACATCATCAAAGGTGCGAAGTAAACCCCCTCGCTGTCTATGCTGTGGTAGAGAAATCAAGGAGACAATAGCGTGCCACCCTTCTCTATTATTACAGCTTTATTTGCTTCTGCATTTTCAAATGTTACGATACAAACATTTTTATAATTTATCGAAAATTTCCTTATCAAATGAAACAAAACATACACCTAAAAATTTAAAATCTGTTCACTGTGATTTTAAGTAATACATACCTCTGAATGTTCTCCATCAACTGGAAATTGGTGCCCTTGCTCTGAATCTTCTTGACGGAGCCCGGAGCTATCTTGTTAATAAGATTACACAGGACCACTCCATCACGAAGTACGTCCTCGTAGGGCTGAGCCGGTAACTTTTCCCCTGTGACATCTTCGATCCACTGCAAAATCTCAGCTTCCTGTTCCTTGTTGCGAGCCTGCAAGGATGCACCTCTTAGTGTTGTAAGCTTCACGCCACCCGGAGTGCGTAAATAGTAATCTGTAGTTACTAACTTGTATATAGTTTAATAAAAATGAGTCTAACGAGCAGACAGATCGCTTCACCAAATCTACAGATGCAAGATGTAATTTAAAACAAAATTATAAATAAAGTGTCATTGAAACCTCAAACTACACATCTATATATTACCAAGATATTAAGCAAATGGGGGTTAACAATGTGGAGGGAATTAGAGCACAATGACGGTTGGAGAACTTAACGGTTGGAGAACTTAACTTGGGGAAAGTAACTCTGCGTATGCGAAGAGCAACGCACAGCGTGCAGTTCTCCCCCCCCCCCCCCGACCAGCCGAGTTCAGTATAACTTTACAAATGGCAATAAAGTTATGATTTAAATTTGAAAAAAATGCGTATATTTGTATAGAATACCTCGGTCTATTATTATCTTGTTTTATTTCATTATAATCAGGGATAACTCTACAGTGGGCCGTGACAATATTCCCCTCTAATAGCCGACACTAGCACTAAGCACTAAGCGTAGCATTAGACCCCCAAGTACTTCCTGTAATTACATATAGTCTTTTAGAGGTGTGGGTTCGAATCCTATCACAGCTTACTGTAATTTGGGCTCGCCGGTATCTGCATTCTGAAGGAATGTTCAAGTAAAGGTATTGTCAATTTTCAATGAATTACTCTTCTTGTATTAACTTTACTTATGATGGTCATTGTATCGATGACATTTTTTAGTTCATTGGTTTATTGTAATTATCGTCAGCAAAGATGGATTTAGCAAGAACATTTAACCCAAGTTGAAAACGTTGAATTGTGATTAATATGGAGAAAATCTTATGGTACTTTAAAACACAAATTGTTTCCTCAATATTATCGTAACATAATGCTCAGTTCATGGCAGAATTTTAGCAATTAAACAATTTAATGACGTAAACGTTATTGTGGTAATTTTCTGTAATTAGTTTCATAATGTTTTATTAACTTGTATCACGAACAATAAATACCGTTTCTATTCGGGCACACACACAAATTATGTAACTTAATATATGTTAGTTATGTTTTATATTAAAACTACGCTTGCTAAAATATATATTTTTACAGTGCTTGCCGTATCCTGTTATCTTGAATTATACTTGTATCTTCGGCACTCTGCCGCGCCTAGTTAAACAGAAAACACCAGCTGCTATTTTGGGACCCATTACACCCTGCTTTATCTGGAATCTTCCAGAATGAAGCTACGCAGATCGTTCTCGGCGTGGTTTTCCCCTTAAGAGCCGAAAGCTAACTGCTAAGTTATATCTATGTGTTGTGAATACTCCTTGCAACGTTTGTTAACAGTAGAACACGTCTACTGTCAACTGTCATAAAAATGGTTTCTTTTTATTTTCTGGATCAGCTAAACGTAACAAATGAAAGTTGTCTGTTTTCTATGTTCTAATTTGACTCTGTGTGTAGCGTATTATGGTTGTTAAAGAGTTATGTAGAATGAGTAAGATTCAAGTAACATTTCTATTAGGGTAAATCTTTCTGAATAGTATATTTATTTATGACTTTCCCCTCAGCTCAGAGAACGAATAGATTAAACTTATGCACCTTATAGAATACAAATATAATTCTCTTTCCATAGCTAAAATACCTATAGATTAGGATATTAGCTAATATATCGGTTGTTAAATTACATCACCCAATTTAATATAAAATATCTGGCAAAAAAGTAAAACCATAACACTTTGTAATTTGATTTCAACTAGCTATCGAGAATAAAACAAGTTAACAAATTTAAATTTCTCCGAACAACAATGACTATGGAGGAAATACGGACCAGGAAGGAGAGAAAAAAAGATCGAATTATATGATGATATAATTAGAAGAGCTCTTTGTGATAAAGTACGAATAGAAACAATACTAAATTCTTCTGTCCATGCACTTTGTATGGTGAATCATGGGTACAAATATAATATAAGTGTACAAGCAAATGAAACGACATTTCTCAAGTATATTGCAGGTTACACAAAACTAGACCAGAAAGAAATGAAAACATTCGCTCAAAGTTATTACATTATTTTTAAATAAATGAATAAATTGGCAAATAAAGAAAGAACTGTAAATCAAATTTGGATAGAATGGACTTCTATGCAAACTTTGTGAATATTATCCTGTGGGCAGAAGAGATATTGCAACATCTTCTAAAGGCAAGAAGATTGATCAAGTGTAGTTATTACAAGCAGAAATGTCTAGTACATGAAGAATGATGATATGATAAATAAATAGCCTACTCTGCAGAACCCAAACCCATGTAAAAAAATGTTTGTCGCCTTATCCAGACGGCCAATGGACACGTTCTCTATACTAAACTACAAAATACATGCTGTCAAGGGATTAAATCTTTTTATAGCAATAAATATTGAAAACTCTAATGATGAGCTATTAAAAATCGGGACTTCTTCGTTTGTGAAGCAGCTTTCACATTCTAAGACAATTCTATCCTTTTACTGCTACAATGACTTATCAGTATATATTTTCAAACCCTTTATCGCCTATAACACGAGATTTTCTTCGTGAACATATCTTTCCTAGCTCAAATTTCTTGTCTAAAACCCTTATACAATCTGTAAAAGTACTGTAGTTTAGCTGGCCTTACCAAGAAAACACAAGATTTATGAGAAATGTTTTTTTTCTCTTGTAAATCAGTATATATGGTCAACGACTTTCCAACGTTTTAATACCCCAATATAATAAGATTTGTCCAGGTGTAAGAAATAAGCGTCTGTCTTAGCTTAGCTGCTACCACCCCAACCATTTTTTCAGGTTTGGAAACAAAAAGTAATAGCTGGGAGCCAAATCCGGCCAATATGGCGGATGTAGAAGCAATTGGAAGCAAAAATTGCAGATGTGTGTGAAAGTGATGAAATAAAACTTTTTAGGCCTCTGAGCAAAACTTGTCGGCCGTTTCACGCCCTGAATAGGATAGGACGCTGATGACCTCAGATGTTGAAGAGCGTCCGTAAATAAACCAAATCAAAAACAAATCGCAAGATGTGAAAGTTTAGCCTAAATAACACCCTGCAATTGGTTCAGAAGTGAAGCATATTGCTCCCAGATGATGGTTCTGCTTCTGGAGATAGACTACGAACATCACTCCAGAAAACCGTAGCCACGACTTTTCCTGCAAATGGAACCGTTTTTGCCACCCATTGTTTGGGTTGCTCCTTCTTCTCCGGCATGCATTGCTGTTCCATCTACTGTTATGAAACGTCGGAGAAACTCACTGGAATGCTTATAAACAAGTTCAATTCTAATGCAAAATGTTTATTCGAATGTGTTTTTTGGTATATTGTTAACAAACGCGGCACCCATCGAGCGAAGAGCTTTCTCATACATAAAACTTGTGTAAAATGTAGTGGATATAGTTTATCGAGATCTTTGCAATGTCAGCCAACTCGCAGTCTTTGAGTTTGACATTGTGAATGTTTGTCTCGTCGGTCGTAGCAGTTTTGGGGTCCCCTGAGCGTTCATCCTCTTGAATAAATGTACGAGCACCAATAAATTCATCATTCCACTTTTTAACCATCGAAATCGAAGGGAAGGGATCATTTAATGTGGAACCTAACTCCTTTTGTATTTCTGTTAGGGTTAAACCCATCAAAACGAAGTAATTTATCATAGTTCATATTTCAGTTTTTATCCATTTTATACAAAAGGTTATGCACGAGCTTGTTTACACGGTCGTCACAAACAAGTGACTAAGCTTACGTATCTCAAACTTTACAGCGCGCCATCTAAAGGATGATACTTAACAATTATCATAGTAATTTGGCCATCTTCACTACATCTCTGAGCCAGGCCGAGAACTTTTTAAAACGCCTCTCTTAACATCAAGTTGTTACATTGTCATCATATTTTTACGAAACGTATGGTCGGTTTGTTATTTTGTTCCTGAGATCGAAAGTGAAACAGAAGAAAAATTAAGGAGAAAAATTCGAAGGAAAAGAAAAACTAAAGATAAAGGAACAAATGCTTAGAGATAAAAGAAAAGACAATATAAGGGTAACAAAAAGCGAAACGGGTACTATAAAAATAATAAAATAAGAAGAATTGGCAATAGCAACAAATTTAATCTTCAGAACTATTACAAATATTTCTCAGTTCTAATGGAAACTTTTCAGGAAGTTTCTGGGTGATGCTGAAGAAGGGAGTGGGTGTTCAAGATGCACGCGTTCTGGAAATAGCTTCGATATCTGGCATCAGAGACAGCAGCTGCTGGGTGTGGCTTTGACTGTTTCAGCCCAGCGCAAGAACTACCAAACTATTTTCCAAAAATGTGGATGTTTAATAAAACAGCGATTCTCCAATATAAAAGCTGAGGAAATGTATATAATATTCAAGAATTGCATATCTAAACAAAAATGTAATTGTTGTACTTCATGTGATGAAAGTTATTATTGTTTAAAATGCCAATTAACTATGTTTATTTTTGAAAAGATGTATTATGTTATGCTATTTGCTATTAAACTCATTCCCTCTCCTACTCGTGACCGGAATCAACACGAATATTCTTCAGAACGATAGAAAATTACCGATTTGTCTTCTCTTATTGAATCTAGAGGTTGTAGTAATATTTATGGGTTTTGAGTGTTCCTTTTTAACAAATTAAAACTTACACATTAACCGTTTAGCAATAAATAAGCTTCAAGGCGGAAATTATGGTGTTAGCGTTTCAAATTAATGAGATATTACAGTAATTTTATTATTTCTTTAGCTAAATACAGCGAGCATCGTTTGTCAATTGTTTGAACAGATGATATTTGTTTACTACATGTTTAATACACTGTCTACTGTTAAAAGCTTCATTTTTATAAGAAGTTGTATAAAATATTATTACGTGGGTTTATTGATCTTTGTAGATGATATTAATGATGTGCCATAAGCAGTAAGCTGATACTGTTATCTTAACCGATGACACCATTGACACCATTCTATATCAACAATGAATTACGTGTTAAATTAAATGTTTGTGCGACTGGTTTAAATGTAGCGCATTATCATTAAAAACTAAGATTATGAATTTATAACACAACTCACCAGGTTCCACTTTACATGTATAAATTGCTTATCAACTATTAGAACAGCCCGTAAATATCAAGTTTCTAGGTTTCCGAGTTGGAAAATACATGTCGAATATATTATCTCATCACTATGATCTACTGTCTATGCCTTCAGATTGCCATCTAATTGCAGCTGCAGATCATCATTAAAATTGTTTATTATGCCTATTTCTATTTAATTGTGGAACATAACATAATATTTTAGAGTAATTCCATTGAAAGCAAGAGTTTTTTTCTACAACAAAAAGACAATTGGAACATTTTTTTTATTGTCGCCTTGGTCTTCTTGCAACATCTGTAGAATGTGGATTGATACTATAGATGCAAATCTGTAGGGATGAATGATTGCATAAATGAATTCGGAGTCCTTGGTGCCTTAAAGCTATTTGATATTTACCTCCTCGGAGTAAGGAAAAACTCGGGAAAAAATCCTTAACTAGTAGCTTTACTTTACTGGAATTCGCACCCAGGACCTCGGGATTAGCAATCACAAAAGCTATTACTAGATTATTGAAGCAGTTTGAATAATTTAGATGTTACTAACAGCATTATGTAAGAACATATTTAAAAATGAATATTTTGACATTTCCTTGCGAATATATAGGACAGGATTGTCTGAGGCGCAGGGAAATGCTTTCGGTACTGAACTATGCTCACGGCTGACCCTTTGTGCCTAAGCACTAAATGGAGAAGGAAGGGATAAGGTAAGGGAAACACCGGACGCCCAGAATCCAAGGGGAGTAGCTGCATGGACATAGACGGAGTCCCTGAAACGATGCCAGAGAGAACACTTCGATGTCAACTGAGTTCCTCCCCCCTTCCCAAGTAAACGCCGGAGCAGAAACCTTACCAGAGCGCAAGCCACCATCACGCCGCGCCAGCTCACCTGGCCCTGACACTTTGGTTCCTGTAACTGAACCAGCTGAATGTAATTATATGAAATGAGAAAGCGAAGCATTCGTGGAATGTAAATCTACCTCCAGGGGATTCCACGAAAACATCACCCAAAGCCTGGATGACCGACCCAACGAGAACTGAACCAGGGACCTCTCAAATGCGAGTCTCGAGCGTTCCTAAGCCACCCAGTTCGGTTAATGAATATATACTTTCAATATTTAGATTTTATGTTAAAAATTTACAGAGTATATGCAAATATATAACATCAATACTAGACAAAAAATCATAGACGCATTCCTATCTAAAAGAATTTCGTTGTAAACAATTTCAAATCACCATTATCATTATTATTAACTGGCGATGATCAAAATTACAACTATGCTCTTACAGAACACCCATATAACAAGTCATTTTACTCTATAGAAGGGTCTATTAGTGAAATACATTTTATTTCTTTCTTTGATAACATATTAACTGTGTTGTGCAAAATATATTTAATATACCTTGACGGGGCACTAGACATAACAAATATTTAATTAACATGTTTAAAATTTCCTTATAAACGAGTACTTTATATCACATGTCTTACATTAAAGTATGACAGAGTGTCCGGGCAGCCTGTATACCCCTGTGCTTTAATAGTTTCTTATTAGAAATATCGTTGGTGTATCATTGGCTATTATTATTATTATTATTATTATTATTTTATTATTATTATTATTATTATTATTATTATTATTATTATTATTATTAGTGTATTGTTGGTTGATAATTAAAGTATAGCGTATAGGGGTATACGGATTTCCCAACACACTAATGTACATACTTTTAAACAATTTATGCCACCTTATGCAAAACTTGCATGTCCTACATTCAAAGTATTTCTATACGAACCCTTGGAAGGCAATTAAATATTATGCTTGTTACAGCTTATTAAAAAAATTATAAAAGTAAACAGTCATTTGAAGTATACAGATATCATAGATTACTAATTTACTATAGAGGAACAGTTAATTTTCATTTATTTGTCATTTATGGCTACGAAAACTGTGAGAATCACTGTTTTATAGACCGTCAAGGGTGCCGAGATCGTTAAGGCGCGAACTCGTGAGCAGCAGATCTGGGGTTCGGTTTCCACCAGAACCATTCCCCCTGGCTGAGGTTTATTGCAGGTTTTCCTCAGTCCTCAAATGTCAAATGTGGGAAGGTTCCCTAAAACTAAGGCCTGGAAAGTTTCCTTTAATTAAAAAAAGATAAAAAAAACACCTCAGTTTATCATTTCATCAGTATATGGTGGGCATGTGATCATAAGTTGTTAAAATGGGCGTTAAACACCATTAAAAATATTTATAGCCTCTTATTTTCGTTTCTTTTGTAGTTTCACTGCTCTCTTTTTAATAATGTTTATCGCTTTCCTATTTTTTTAATTTTATGGTATTTTAAATGTTAAAACACCAAAGCAATTTTATTATAGATAACTCGCCAGCTCGGGAGTGCAGTGACATCTGAATAAAACATTCCAACTGGAATGGAGTTCACAAGCCAGCCACCAAGATTATCTAACTCAACTACTTGAATGAAAATTTATTTTCCTGCTCACGAAAAAACTCCCTCCTTTCTATTTCAAAGTTGGCTCGCTTTCAATTACATCAGATGATTTAGTCTCGAAGTGAACAAAGAAAAAGAAATCGGAAAGACGGCAGACTAAAGAGAAATAATAAGCGTAACGGGTAGACGGGCCAAGTCAAACAAACAGATGACTCTTGCTATAAATACTCACTGGTTGGTGTAGTCGTGGCAACAGTGCCCTCAGTTGTTAACATCCTCTGTATTTATTGTTCCATGGATTGGAGAAAACAAGTCTTTGTGACTGTTTATTGCAAATAAAAGTCCGCCATTAAGTTGTGAAATAGCTCTCAACCGTGTAACATTGCACATGTTGCCTAACTTGATGTAACGTTTTATATTTTCTGTACTCTGACAAGTGCTGCGTCAAATAATCACGAACTCTCTTATAATATTTAAAAGGAATTTTACTACTTTTATTTTTCAACATTTTGATGGATCTACTGCCCGTACATTTGTTCTTTGAAATGATATCAGGGATTAAAAAAATATTACCAAAGAATCAATAGTCTTAGGTTTATTTCTCTATACTTTTGAACGAAGAAGGAACAAATTTCCCCCCTCCATCTCTACAGAACAATTTTTTTTTCCTTCTAGTGGTGCGTTTTATGGAATTTCTACGCATCTCAAGTGCTCTAAGAAAAACATCAAATAAAAGACAAGTATGAAATGTATATATTTTACTACAAAATTTAATAGGTACTAAAATTACATTTAGTATGTGCGTGTGTTTCTCTTTAGTTTCTGTTGTTATTATAGCCCTGAAACTCTCTGTCGAATAAGACATTTTTTATATTTAAAATATTTATGACTAATTATTTCAATGCTACGTACAAAATAATCCAAAGATTCACAACATCTTTAAATTTGCAGCTATATAACATTAAATTTTCTCATAAAGATAAAATTATAAATTTTAGAGAAATTTGGCGAAAAAACTAACAATTTAAACCTTAAAAAAGTTTAAAAGCTCCTTTACTGTAAATAAATAAATATATATGCATTGATTTCTGAATATAATGTGTTACTGAAAAATCAAATGAAATATGGAGAATAAAACAAATAATGAATTCAACCAAATAATTTAAAATAAAAAAATATAATTTATAAGACATTTGGAATTGAATTGGATTTGGCATCAAGCAACAAAAACAAAAATAATACCTAAAATTAGATAGAAAGTCGATGTAGTAAAAAATTTAGAGAAAATGAAAAATTATGTGTGTGTGCGTGCGTGCGTGTGTGTGTCAAGAAATAACAATGAAAAATAAAGCAGGTTTTGGAACAATGCATCTAAAATAACAAGAAGCAGAAATAGATAAAACACTTAAATAGTCACACAATTTTCGCTCTACCCACTCATGTCGCTAGATAGGATAGAGAGGTGGTAGCCATATTTTCTGCATAAAGCGGTACACCACCATGTTTAAATCTTATGTATTAATATTGGTTTTTTCTCTGTCACTAGTTCTCCCTTGTTGCTTGTTTTGTCTGCTTCCACGCATTACGTTACCTTTGAAATTCAAAATTTATTTTTATCACCTTCACTTGTATTCAAAATGGGTTGCATAAGTTTCATTCAAAATCACTCTTTTAGCATAAGAAACAAGCACAGGGACCTTTCTTATTCTATTTAAATGGCATATACGGAGGTGCGAAAAAATCATATATTAATGCCACTAGAGCGATTTTTTAATTTTGGGTTTCAAGTAAATCCTTCCTCCTAATATTTTCATTTTCGAAAACTATTTTCCTACTTTATTTCAATGGCCCATATCGAGTTTCCTTTAAAACAGTTTAAAATTGCAGCCGCTAGGAGATTTTTAAATTTCGCTTTTAATCCCAAAAGATTTCCCAGTGGCCTGATTGCTATGCTTTTCGAAAACTACTTCTATGGATGTATTTTAAAGATTTTTACTGAGTATCGTTGAGATAAAGCAAAAAATTGCCGCCGTTAGAGCGATTTTTCATTTTCCCCTCTTAATTTTCGCTGTAGATTAACCCCCACCATCAAAGGTCCAATTTTGCTGGTTAACGAACTCGACGAATCGTTTTTTAATTGATCGCTATATGCCGAGTTTCGTTGAGAAAAATATAAATTGCGACCTCTAGAGCGTTAACAGACATACACATATCTTCTTGCCTTAAAGGAACTCCAGAAGTTCGAAATAAAACGAGATATAATCTGTGTCTATCTAAGTGTTTTATCCTTTTTCTGTTTCTTTATCTATTGTTTTATATATAATATATAAAACAGAGCGAGAGACAGATAGAGGGAGGGAGGGAGAGGAATGGAGGGAGGGAGGAAAAAGAGGGAGAAAAAGTTGTACATTTTTACACATTGTTTTTCGGTGCCTAGTAGGCACGATCGATGCAGATTTGGATGGAATAGTAAAAACTCTTTTCGTTTGTACAACCACAATAGCTCACATTCCTTCAGAATCCGCAAAAATAAATAAATAAAAGAAAATAAATTAGCGAATAAAATTAATAATACATTTTTACGGGTGCTGCTGCAATAGTTTCATTCCTTCGGAATTCGCTAAAAGGCTTACGATACTGTATCTAGGGAATTCATGGTTAAAACTTTATTAGCAAACATTATTAATGGACATATGATACATTTTATATACTTTTCTAAATGCAAGAACTATAAAATGAACGTTACACTTTCCAAACGGGTGATTATAAGTAATTTGTTCAAGGCTCATTTTTAAGTGTAACACTCATTTTTCATGCTATTAATAACATTGTCTCCGCAATTGAATCACATGTTAAAGCAATCATACTTGCTGATGATCTCACAGTATTTTGTCAGGACAAGAATATAGATATTGTGCAAAAACTGACAATGCCAGATATTGAAATATGGTTAGCAAACTGGAATGAAACATTCTATAAACAAAAGTAAATGCATGCTTTTTTTCAATAAATAAGAAGAAATTTCACGAACCTGATGTATATATTAATGGGCAAAACATTCAAGTAGTAAATTTGATCAAAATATTAGATGTTACACTATGATATACTCAGGAAAGTGTGTAAAATATCATCAAGACACATTAATATAATTGAGGGTCTGATTACTCTGTTTTGAACATGAATATAAAGTCTTAATTCTTTCAAAGTTAGATTATGGTATATAATCTATAATTCTGCAAGTACGATCTTTAAAATGCATGGTATTATTCAAAAAACAGCATTAAGAATTATATAGGAACACATTGCACAAGACCTATTGAAAACTTACAGAGTGAAGCAGATAAACCATCACTTGAAATAAGAAGAACGTAGTTAAGTTTTATCCACATGTTTAAATCAATCGCTACACTTGAATGGACTATTGGAAATATACCTACATAAGAAAACAAATGTGAATCGGAATTACAAAAGAATATTCTCCAGTTCTAGTTAAAATTATTACGTCAAACAGCTGGGAATATCTATTTCTACAATAATGAGTAAATTAATAACAGATGAAATGCCACCATGGAAACTCAAAACTCCACAAATTATTGAAATGACACAAATTAACGAAAACTAAGTAGACAAAACAGTGTACCAAAAACTCTTTAAGGATTTATATACTTGTCAATCTAATGGTACCAAAAGCTTCACCGATAATTCTCGATCACCTCACGGAAACTTTACCAGAGTATGCAATATTATGTGAACTATCAAGTCAATTTTCTCCAGTGAATTCACAATAAAAAGGCCTTAGAGCATATACAATTCATTGAAAATAAAAAGTGTACAATGTATTGTGGCACAATAAGTGATCTACTTTCTCTTTACAATATATCACCTAACAACCCACTAGCCAATAATACCCAGAACATATACAAATGAATTACTCAAGAAAATGGAAACTTTACCCTGATGTGGATACAGTCTCGTAAAGACATAAAAGGAAACGAACAAGCAGACGGAGCTGTTAAGGAAGCATTCATGACAACTCCCATCTCAATTCCACATCCAAGTGTTATTACATATACAAGAGAACGAACTATACAGTATTGGAAAAACAACTGGATAGAAGAAAATTTAACAGCAAATTAAGAGAAGTGAAAAATACAAAAACCATTTACACAATTATTTAAAATATTCAGCAGACGTGAACAGGTAATAATATCCAGACTTCGGAGTGCTGTTGTTTTTCAAACCGAAGAAATATTCATCAAGTATTCAACCAGCATTGTGAAATGAATAATATAAAATTATTTATGTTACTGGTATTATATTTTAATGATGCAGCTACAACTCCATAGTAGTTGGCCGACATTAAAATTGTGTAATAAAAAAAAAATGCATTTATGGAGAAAACTGATGTTGAAGAGGATTTATACGTGCTCTCAGAGAAACAAGAGTAAAAGATGTTTTATAATTAAATTCCCTCGGTTCCTATAAAATTCCGAAAACTCAAATCTTAATTAGAGCGATATTCAGTAAGAAAATGAATAACTATTATAAGGAAAATTATTTCATTTTAATAATAACAATAATAATAGGAAACAAGACGAGGAAGTAGGTTGGGCAATAGGATAGGCGTTCAGGCTGTATTAGGATGGCCTCACATAATCACCAAACTTTGTCGATATTGGGGTGGTGACGTAAGAGTTTCTCGTCTATCGCCAATACTTCCTTGGAGACTCCGTCTCACAGGTCTATCGCTATTTTTCGTTGATGGTGCTCAACGAGGATAAGATGGGAATTAATGAGGTAAGAATATTATCCTAACATCTTATTCGCCAGATTCCTATATTGGAAATACGAGTCGGGTGATTGGCTCGCCTTCTAAAGTTTAAAGAGACGACTCGTGCACATGTCGGTGTCCTCTGCCAGCTGTCTTACAATTCCCATGAAGCGTTTTGTTCGCATGGCAAGAGGGAAAGCTCTAGTGTTTTAAGAATCCCTTTTGCCCGGTCTCTGGAAGGCTATCTCTTTTCCATTGTTATGATTTTATGGCCTTGTTATTGCAGAAATGCTACCTTGGTATTTATGCGCTTTTAGTTAGACGTGGATTTGTACTATTGGATGTTTCCTTGCGAAGTGTATTTTAATAACAAAATTAATGTGAATTTCTGTTAAAGCTATGAAACTTTTAAATATTTTATAATGTCTTTTAATTTATTTTTAGTAATTCTTTCTAAGTGTTTTTACACGTAATCTCCCAGATTTGAATAAAATTAATTTGGAATTTTGTACTAACGTATTCGTAACATATAGGGTTTAAACCAAGGTAGATGCTAATAAAATATGCTACCACTGCCCTTATAAATGTGCGTTGATTATGTATTGACGTTTCTGCAATATCAAAGCACCTTTCCACAAATACAGAATCAACGTAACTAGAAAAAATGGAGGGGAAACTGATTCAACTATGTCTGTCAACATTTACTACACTGCCGTGGTAAATGTACACATTTTCCAGAAAATGAAAACAATTTATGGTAAAAGTGGTAAAGAAAAATAACAACCGGTATATTGTTTTAACATTGAGCAAGAGAAATAAGATACCTGTTTTAACCTGTAAACTTTTTAATTGAGGAGTAAAGTAAGATATTTAGATGCTAGTAGAAAAAAGTACTTCAAGTTGTCGACGCTGAAAATTAAGACACCTGTGAAACGATTTTTGAAACCACGGCGATAGAGCCATCCTTTGGCTTGCCACCGTAATGCTAATGCGCTCTGGCCCCGTGACCTTTGCTAATGGGCCAAAATACGCCGCAAAGTGATTTCTCATTCTTTCACAGACTTTAACAGGTGCAGGGATCTCTGCATTCCGAGTTGCACACTGTCCGGAAAGCAAATTACTTCTGAGAATACGTTTTAGAGGCGTTCAGATTATGAACTTGCTGGCAGCTATAAGCACCATTGTTTTCTGTATTCAGAAGCATGTCAATATTGTTTGTAATTCAGCTTTCTCTCCCAGGAATGTTTACTTAATCCAGAACGAAAACATATGAAGACTACAGTAATGTCATTTTGATTTAAAAAAAATAATAAATGCAGGGTTTATTATTACATTTCAAACGGAATAGAATGCCTTCTTTTTAGTTGCTATCATTATGATCTAACGTTCCCCCAACTTTGCCAATAGTGAACACTTCAAAGTCACTAAATATAGAATAAAATATCCCCAAAAATTCGCTAAATGATTTTTTATAACAAGGTCTAAAAGATAGAATGCTAAACAGTAAATGGTTGAGAAAGTACAACATACATAAGTAAAATAAACATTATTCAGCCTTAGGCATCCTCTGTCGCAGTTGCCGACGTGAGGATGTGAATACTGCCTGAAGTCATTTGCTGTTTGGAAGAGAGGAACAGTCCGATCTATATCTATGCTTTAATGTTATATATATATAGCTTCTTGCCATTGAAGAACTCGCAGTAGTTCGAAATATAGCAATTTCAAGTGTGACTTTTTCTCAGTCTTTTATCTTTATCTACTTTTATTATTACTGTTAATTTGTTACATTGTTAATAGTGTTACTTTATTTTTATTTTTCATTTATATTATATATATAACACTTTATTTTTTCGTCACCAATTTTAACATATTTTATTGTTACAGAGTACATGATAGACTTTCGTGTAATCATTTTATTTCTATAACGTTGTTGGTACTTACATTTCCTCATTGTTATTTCAGTCACACATAATATTAAATCTTATGCAAGGAAAGAAAAGAAATTTATGGATATATCACATAGTTTAATGGAAAACATATGTCAAATCAGTGTAAATTAATTGTTACCGTACTGAATTACTGCTAACATGTTTTAAAATAAACTACTAGATCTAATTTTTTTATTTTAATTTCACTTAAATTATTTATTTGAAATTACTCATATATTGCAATTGTATGTATTTATTCTAGTAGAGAAAAATGAGTGAGTGTGTACACATTTTGTATCAAATTGCACAGAGGAGAAGAAGCATTAGTCAATACTTAGTAGTTTGAATGTGCCTAACTTAATGTTAAGTGCTTAAGAATCCTAATGCCTAGTGATATGCAAAGGCGACAAAGCAGCCATCTGTCCGACAAATCATGGACTGAAATCTACTGTAAATTTCAAGTGACTGGTCGCCAACGGGCATTGCGTTAAGACCAGTACAGTTTATGCGCCAACAAATAACCTAAGAGAAAATAAAAGTTGACAATTTACTTATACCATCGACTGAAAACATATTCCTTAAGGAAGGAATAAATGCTGTGGTGATTGGAAATTATTTTGGTTAACCGACCAATCTCTTTACTCGAAAACAGTTGGCGAAATAGCATCTCTTATTAAATGAAAATGTTTAACTATTTATACGGTTTTTTTTTTTTGCTACTCATAACATGATGAAAGCATTTTATTATAATATAAAAGATTTTGGTTTAAATTTCTCCCAAGAATCAAAACATTTTTATGAAATTGGTGTTACACTAAGGCTTTTGCTTCAAATTTCTTTCTTCCACATTAGAATTTATAGCACGCATCTCTTTTTATTTTGATTTTATTATTGCTTCCATAATTTTTACACTTTTGTTTAGGTGTTTCTGGAATATATTACTTATCTTTTACTTTTTCATCTAGTTCTATCTCCTGCTTCATCCTCCCATCAGCAGCAATAATAACGTGAGTTATTTTACTATAATATTGATAACCAATTTCTGTAATTATTTTATAAATTATCAATAATTGTCTTAGTATCATATATAAAATAACGTTTTATATATGATATGGCGGTCAAGGCTAGTGAATTAATAAACCAGTACTTACAAGGTTCCAGCTTTATTGACCTGTTTAGCAACCATTTTCATTTCAATGGCGGTTAAGTTACCTCTGTCGTTGCGTGCATCTATTTTATCTTTTGTATGTATTTACTAAGATTTAGGAGCATTATTGCTTTAACTAATAATTATGGCGCAAAAGCAACAATGCTTCTTACAACAGTGACGTCATGCTTCCCATGATTCAAATTTATTTTGGCACGGAAATGGTAAGCAGAGAGGTTTTGCGCTGTAAAGTACGCTTCTATTTAAGTATTTATAATTTCTCACATAGCCTCAAAGATATGAAAGTGTATTTAATATGTGATACTATGAGCATTATCTGTTATTAATAACAGAATTATAGGAATTGGTTGTTTACAATTATAGTAAACAATTGCTATAATATATTTTTAGTTTTCTTAAATTCAAAACAATAATGGTTGCTTAAGAGTTGCGCTAAGATTTTATTCACAAGTTGAAACATTTCCATCAGAGTATAAAATCTGTTTACGCATACAGTAGTTTTTCTATTACTTACTAGTGTTTAAACTAAATTAAATAATTCATTTTAATTAATATATACATTTATGATAGCTTAAAGCAGAGTCCAAAGGATGACACTAATGTTGTTAGTTAAGGAGGTAGAACTAAAGCGGTTTGACGTGTACGTGTGAGCGTTGTAAATTGAAATGTCCATACAAAATGATATATTTGTTCTTGAAGAGGTTTTATTCCATGCAAAAGATCTTCCAGCTCTGTAGAAATACAGCCTTTTGCAATTTATGTGAATTAATAGTAACATTTATTTATTTCAAGTTTGCAATTTTGTTTGTTTTGTGTTGTTTCGTTGTTTTTTTTTTTCTACATAGTTACTTAATAATTAAAACTAAGTTTACCGTAGCTTCTATTGTTGCGTTGCTTGAACATTTACAGCATAATTATTCTTGGCAGCATCAGTCCTGAATTGCACATTTCTTTGTTGAATTAGAAGACGGACGCCTAAAAGTGATCACCTACAACAAAACACTTCTTTAACAGATCGCAGACACGTGTAAAGTTAGCCTGGGTATAGTTAGTTAAATAATTGAAATTAGGACAGTAACCGGATCAATTAGCCCGAAGCGGAACGGACGATGTGGAAGAAAAAGAGTTATAAATGCTAAAGATAGTGTCCTATCTCATCAGGAAAAACAAGATGGAACCCTCAAATCAGTTTTGACCTACAGAAGGAGCTGGCTGAAGCTGAAGTAAAGATACCACGACTCGACAGTACGAAATAGGCTGTTAGAAGTTGTCGAATGTTCAGAAAAGTGGTAAATAAACAGCTCCCGGCAACAAAAATGAAGAATAAACGAGTATAATGAGCAAGAAAAAACGAATTGAAGTGCGAAGGCTATATCGTTGACATTGGAAATTGGGCGCAGTGGAGCATATTTCATGTCTTAGCCTCGCACATGTTAGGCCGTTTGTGTCTACTCCCAAAAGGGTTACCCCCGGGAGGCAGACACCGAGTCTCTAACACGTCTCCAGCTAGAGCACCTCGAACGCCGGTGGGGTCCCCTTCCGTTCCTGACTCGGGGGCAGAATCTTTCCAAAGCGCCAGCCCTCTTCGCCTTGGCGTTTTCAACATTGTAAGGGAACCAACGGAGAGAGAAAAGTTCATAGAATGTAAATATCCATTCCAGCATTCACCTAAGTGACCAGGGAAAACCATGAAAAAACTCATGGTCAGAATGACCGGTTCAACGGGAATCGAACCCGGGACTTCTCCATTACGAGTCTCAAGCATTACTACCTGTGAGAGTATTTACAAATACTGGAGATAAGTGTTGCCTAAGCTAAAGAGAATGTATAATGAAAGAGGAATTGTTTTCCAGCATGATCCTGCCGGCTGCATGTTTCCAAAAAAGTGATTAAATTCATAGAATATTCGGCATTCAATTTGGATTGACCAAGCAATTTCCCCCCAGGTGAATTCTATCAAAAATTTATGAACTGGCTCAGAAAAGTTTAATGCTTCACTAAAGGGAAGGTGATTAGTAACCCAACTTTGTGGTTGCACGACAGAGAAATTCAAGAAAAGTGCAGAAGTCTGGTAGATTCAATGCCAAGCACTATACAGAAAATTATTAAGGCTAAAGAATGACATATAAAATACGAATAATTCATTAGATTCACTAAAGGTGTAAATAAATTCATTTACATAAAAATTATTATGTTGTTAACTCAAATTTGCACAAGGGTACATATGTTTATCCAAAAAGCGCACTTATTTCCCGTTTGTTTGAAACAATTTATCATTTGACACATAAAAAAAAAAGTTATTTGGGGCGAGCAAGATAAATGTGACACCCTGTATAAGCACTGTCATGAAAAGAAAATATTTCATTTCTAAGAAATAGCTGATTGTTTAAGTTAGTATGGACACAAATGGTATAGATATTTATGTAACAAGAGAGTAAAATGAATGCTAACGCCTCGGGAGATAATTTCCACGAGTGAATAATATCTTTTCATTCTCGTGTTGCATACAACATTTTCCCCCACTTTAGCACCAAATTAATATTTAATTTAAATAGCATATTATGAATATTTGCCATTGTTTAAATCCGAGTCGCATGTTGTCGAGGTCATAATGTTAGTTGGAATATATAGAATAAATAACAAATCTTCTAGAATTGTTTGTGAATGAATTATATATTTATACTGGAAGATGTTTCTAGTGATGCTAAAGTTGCTGTTTCTTTACTGATCCCCAAAGAAGTCTGTTTTGTTAAATGAAAAGAAATAGAATTTTATCTATTAAAGAAGTAGGCCCGTGAAAGAAGTTAACGAAGTTAAGTAGTTAATTTTATTTCAGTTGTGAAAAGTTAACTAAAATATAAGTGTAATTAATTTGATACAAATATTAATTTGGATGCTGCGTTAACTATATTGTTCATTTCACTTCGTGTTAGCTCTTAATAAGTACATGTTATTCAAAAATTGCACTTATTCTTCTTTAATTCTCTTTAATTCAAAATATAGTTATTGCAATGAAATGTTTAATTCACTTCTGTAAATAAAATCATTGTTTAGCTTGTCAAGAACGAAGGAAATAAAAATTAAGATGTGAATGGGTACAAAAAAATATATATTGCATCACATAATGATGGCCAATATGATATTTAGACATAGTACAGTATATTTATAATTACAGACTTTAACTTTTTTTAGAATAGTTAATTGTTTAATTTAAAAAAATAAAAAGAGCTTTAGGATATATTACTATAAATCGCCAGACGATCAATGCGAACCTACAATTATTACAAGAAATGGACTTTACATAGCAATCATTCACATTATGTAAACAATTCCAGGACACCTAAATTCTTAGACGAAATCTTCTTTACACAGCACCATTCACACACTGTATAAAGACTTTCAGCACAACTCACACAGACCTTATAGGCGAAAATTGTTATAGGAAGTGAAAGTAGGCCCATTAATATATGTATCTGTTCAATTAAGTTCTAGAAAATTGAATTGCGATTTTTCTAATTTGCCTGTCTCAACCGTCACCTACACGCAAAACACGAGAAGCAGCAGTAGTTCATTTATTAGCTTCAAACTAAAAATTAGAACAAGAAAAAAAAAAAAAAAAAAAAAAAAGGATCAACATTAAAGAATAAACCAAACAGGAAGTGAGACATAACGTATATGAAATTAAATATTTAAAAAAACACTATTTTTTACAAATCAGTTATTAATTTTTAGATTTTAAAGCTTATTCCTTTTTAATGACTATACAAGCCTACTCCTTCACTCTCTCAGCAGATAATCTTGTCTGTTGCCGCATTACGACAGATTATAGGAAAGGCTCACCGGCATGATGTCTTGTGTTAGTCTGTCCTGAGTTCGAGCACCACCGCCTCCACCAGAAGAAGTTTTCGGCACGTCACCTCGACAGCGACTGACTTGGGGTACACCCGAACCGGTGCTTTTTCAGGGTGATCCTGGCAAGCGCTTCTGGAAAAATAAGGAAGGGGAGGGGCAGGTCGGAGAGGGGAGGCTTACTAAATATTGCGCTTCCGACCCGCGTCATTGCTCTTTTGGGTGCGTCGACGTCTTTCAACATCTGAAGATTGTCGATTGTAAACTAAAACTCTATTTCCTTAGGTCTTAGGTTAGGACAGGCTAGGCCAAAAGTGTTTCATAGCAGATGTGCCTTTAACCTGAAGATAGCTCTTTTGTTAAGACCTTGATGTCCCGCCAATTATCACAAATGAGCCGGTTGATATTTACTTTTCAGGCTTCGCAAAAAACATGACAAAATATTCCGCCAGCGCCTGACACATGGGGTGGACATACGGATGTAGGCCGAAAGGAGCAGAATTGCTATATCTTTTTCTTCTACCAGTGGGGCCTGTTCGAATTTCAAGAAAGTTAAATTCATATTACCACCTTATAAACACTCTAATCCTGCTTCTGTGATCATGGGATACACAATTAAGTATACATTTCTGAAATCTGATTGCTTACCAGTACGCTCTTGATTTCTGTTTGTGCATTCGATTGCAGGTCTGTTAATTATTCTCTCATGTCTGTGTTTCTCTTATAATCTATTAATCTACACAGCTAATGTTTTAATGTTTTAACAAAATTTCATTCTGAACCCTCGATTCATCTTCTGTAACAGAAAACTGGCACTATTATTGTTCTGTATAGTTGTAACTGGATATCTCTTCTTGTTTTATTTTTCGATGTTCTTCTGATTGAATGGAATTGAATTTCTGATTCAATTGCTATATTCTCGAATTAGTTATGTGCCTACCCTAATGATCGTGCTCATTAAGGAAGTAGTTGGTGATTTGAGGGTCGCTGGTTCGTCCATTCTCTTTATGTTATTTATAATGCTGATGACCTTCCACAGCATTCCGGCCAGTGGCGATATTTTTTTTTTTTTTTTTTTTTTGATGTGACAGAAAGAAAACCCCAACTTTTGTGATAACTAAAAAAATTTAAAACATAAACTTTAAAATGTTTTTAGTCGCCTCTTTAATATGTTCCTCTTATGTACTTCGTTTACTAAAATGCAAGAAGGGCAAAATTTGTACATAGGAGTTTAATTTTACCTGAACAATGATCTGTTGCTTGCTCATTGTTTGGTCCAAAAAACTGTGTACTTTGCTTCCTTAACAGTTAAATGAATTTTTTTAGTAAATGCTTGAACATGTTAACTTTGATATTTTAAAAAGTTTTTTTTTCATAAAAACAAAAACATTTTACAATTCCAAAAGTTTTGGTGTTATGGATAATTTTTTAATGATCTCATATTGTGTGTTGCACTTCATTTGAAATAGAATATATTTAAAGTATGTCTTCACTGCATTAGATCAATTTGAAATTTCTCAAAGTTTGATTTAAGTTCTATACTACTTCAGAGTTTTAGTGCAAATGAAAAGTTAATTAGTAAGTACAATACGGTTTTATTAGACAAATACAACAATTAACAAACTAATTTTATAACATGAATCTGTTTTCTAAATTTAGCTCCTATTACACTTACAGTTGAGTGGAATTTAGATGAATTTCTTTAAAAAAGTGTGAGGACCTCTTGGGTTCTGCGTTTCTGTCACAATAGTCTTTATAGCCTATAATATCAGAATCTTCATTCTGTAATTTTCTCTTAAAACTTTATTCTAATACTGATTTCAGCAACAAACTGTCTTCATAACACAAGGAGCAGTTAAACTGATCAAGGTATAGTTTTGCGGTCATAATAATATCCCGAGATGATATGAATTTAAAACGGTCTATGGAAAGAAATTGATTATTGTCTAGGAATCCTGCGGAAATCTAGGGAGTCTATGTTAAAGTAGAAAGCAGTGGCAATACATTTTTTTTTCGATTTGATTGTAATTTTACAGTTTTCATAACTATAAATGAAATCATCAATTACTTTCGGGTCACCGTGTATAGGTAACCAGTTAAAATTTCGAATTTTAACGTATACTTCCTCATTGACGAAGAAAGTGACGGTTATCTCTGTAAAACTCAAATGAAAATAAACATAGTTGCATGATGAACTATGACAATCGATGCCAATCACAATAATTTAAATAGATAGGACTTGTATTGATATTAAATTTAAAATTGTTCAATGTCCTGTTACAATTTCATTATAAAGAATGTAAATAATTTATTATTACTATCTTGTAATGCATATTTTTCTGCGTACTTTATTATTAATGTAATTTCACCAATAGCTACTATTTTTCCATGCTTGTATTATAACTATTTAAAAAAGGTATTCTTGAAATTATCTTAATTTTTTCACAAGAGTAGACATTATTTTACAGTTTTAAAAATAGTATTTAAACATTGTATATAGAAAAGCCATTGACAAATTTTGAACAATCGGGTTTTTTAATAATTTGAAAAAAAAATAGCTATTCTGGTTAAAAAAAAAAAGAAAGAAAATACCACATTACATGTGACTCTTTCCTACTTGGGGTCGGTCCTTGTAACCATACTTTCCTCGTAGACCCAAGATCGCGGGTCCAAACCCGGGCAGGTTGATTGCTCTTTTTAGGAGTAAAAATTCTAAATATGGCTTCCTTCGATAGGGAAGTTATCCGTTGACTCCATTTCATAGATTTAGGGCACGTAAAAATCTTACGCCTGAAAGAAGAGATCTATAAGCAAAATTTGTCGACCGTTTCTCTGACTGAATTAAATGGGACGCTAATGAGTTAAAGAGCGCCCCTAAATAAACTAATAATAATAATAATAATAATAATAATAATAATAATAATAATAATAATAATAATAATAATAATTTGGCAGAGGGAAAGAAGAAACGTAGGGACAAGAAAGATAGGCCTGCTCAAACATTACTTTCTGATGCACAGAATAAGGCGAAAAATACAAGAGGAAGGAAGAAAAGAACGCTTCATGATAAATGTGAGAAATCTGAAGTTTCTATCGATCATGTGTCTATTGCTACTGACAGCACTGAGGCCGAGAACCGTCGTCAGGATGCTTTTTCTGCAATGGAACATTTTTGTAAGATAACCGAGGAGAAAAATGTGGTGTCACAGTAGTGTGCTGGATGTGAAGGAGCAGACTATATTTGCGATTACTGTAAATTATACTGAAATTGATTTATAGACTTCTTCCAGAGGTCTGTTTTTCATCTTTTTGTGCAGTTTTAGATAAATCTGTGCGTTAACAAAACATAGAAATATAGTTTAACTGGTTCAATTTAGTCTAATTTGTTTATTTCTCTTTCCTGTCCAGTAATTGTACTTAATACACTGGGGGGGGGGGCATATTTCCAGCACATGCGTACGTTTCACTATAAATAAAACATATAAATTACTACATAACATACATTATTTAAATGAGGTATGTAATGCAAAAATATATTATGTACTTACTACAGTATATTTTGAAAATTTTACCGGTAAGGATTTTCCTCAAAGAGGCCAAAACAAAAGTTGGTGATATATTACCACCTTTTCCAATAATAATAATAATAATAATAATAATAATAATAATAATAATAATAATAATAATAATAATAATAATAATAATAATAATAATAATAATAATAATATGTGAGTAAAAGCAACGCCTATGATTTTAATTCGTACGCAACTGTATGAGAAAGTCGTAATCAAAGGCTTTTGTCGTACTGTATGCTGTCTAAATGTTGAAATACATTAAAAGAAAGGAAGAAAAGAACACACAGTTTAAAATTTTACTGTAGACTTTCCCTTAAAACGTAAGATTTCAGCCAGAAGTTGCGGATACCTTAAGTAAGAACAACGTGGTTTTCTCTTACTTTAAGCTCAGTCCAAATTAACAGCCATAGAAACAGTGGCCCAACATTGTAAGGAGTTTGATGGAACCTTCGGATGAGTCGTCCACCTATTTGGAGAATTTCTACTTACAAAATGTGTACAATTATTGCTGGTTTGAGTCTTACGTATTATACTTCAACCTTACTGGTATTATACTTCAACATTACACTGGTCCAAATTCCCTCCCCCTCGCTGATCACGTGATCGGATGTTATGTTCAGTTGTTCAATTATTACCCGAAATTTCGGGTGTTTGGTGCGCCCGCTTTCAATGTTATCATTTGTGAACATCTTATTCTTGACAACTATTATTTTTCTAATCAAATGCTTTTTTCTTTTCACTTTATATTATTAGTCTGAGAGTTATAAGCAAATGTCAAATAAGTGTAAGGGGAATAGAATAAAGATATATTACTGATCTATAACGACAGAGCTGATAGTTTGTGTAACGAATCTGAGATTACAACACTTTTATAATTTGCGAACTGATCCCTGCCTCTTGCTACAAGTAGTGGGCAATAACCACATCTGCTAGCGCCGAAACTCGGTCATAAAACCAGATTTAGATCCCTGGCACTATTTCATCTTGGCAATGCTCAGATCCTGCAGAAAATGTCATAATTTGGTGGAGTCCTGCACGACCAACAGACCCGCTCTTGCGTTACAAGATTTATGTGCGTTTTGTGTGAAAACAACATTTTGCAATTAGCTTACATAAAAGAGCTCTGTGTTTGTTTTATGACAGTGTTTTTTCAACCCTGAAGCCTTGGTCTTACGTCTATATCTCAAGAGGTTCTTGGTAGGGGAGCCTATTAAATATCTAGTTTAAACTTGAAAAATATTGGAACAGTCTCGTGAGCGTACTGAAGCTTATATAACAACACTATGTCAGAAAACGCTTGATTTCCGGGTTTTTAAGGTATGTGGTCTATGATAACCAGTTCTTCACATTACTTTAAACTAAATGTTCACTCCCTGCTTGAACACAGACGTCTCATTATTCCACTTCTTAAAAACCAATTTAGATTTCTTAGTCGATGTGCCACTGATCATTCGTCGAGATGCGCTCTTTATGCACGATGGTGCTCCCGCACATTTCAGAATTCTGCGAGTTGATTACCTGAATAGGATATTTCTTGGTTTAGTGGATAGAAAGACGTGGCCAATAGCCTAGCCTTCACACTTAAACTCGCTGAATTTCTACTCTTGGGGTTATTAAATTCACTGGTATATTTGTCTTCGTTGGACATATAAAAACTCTGGCAGGTTGTCAGGCAATATGCAGTGTGACAGAAACTTGAGATCCTCTTCTCGGAGCAACGAAACGTCAAGTAAGGTTTGTATTCAGACAGGAAGTGGACATATATAACGAAAAGAGCTATGTATTATAGACTTTAAAAATTCGGAAACCTAGTGCTTTCAGATTCGTTTTTATTGTATACACATTCAGGTACTAATTGCTGAAGTTATGCCATGCATTTTTAAACATCCTATATAGCATTAGCTTCTGTGCGTTATTTTTACTGATCTAGAAGATGTATCGGGCAAGCATCCATTCCTATTGTATTTTAACAAAGTTCAGAAGCCGCATTCTGCCAACTCATGACTCAATAGCCTCTCTGTAGAATGCATGGCAAGATCGGAACGAAATATCATCGTCCTTAAGGTTCTTAAACGCAAATTCTTTATCTTATCTCGAAGTTTGTCATGGACTAGAACCATAATTTTGTTTTTTAACCCATTAACTGTCAAAATTTTAAAAAGTTTTAAATCATTTTTGTATGTTTATAAATCCTTGGAACCCTAATGCAGCATTGCGTTTTATTAAGTCAAATTTTATCATTAAAGGGTCCCATAAATTTGTGATACTCATTATTGGATCGTTGCAAATGTTATTAAATAGCTCATTATGATATTTAATGATAAAAGAATAATTGTTTCACTACTCAGGATTACATAAAAATTCTGTTTACTCTTCTCCATATTCTGTACACTGAACACCGCCCCCTGAAAATTTGCATGGAAATTCTTTTCCTCTGGTTCTTTCTTAGTGTACATTTAAGATAAATTTTACATCTGATATCTATTGGCAAATAACAACAATACTTTTGGAGAAAGATGACCTTCCCAAACTTTTTGGATCTGAGAAAGAGAACATAATGAATTGAAAGTGAGCTTAAAGTTTTTGGGAAAATATCCCCCCCCCCTCCTTTTTAAATAACGACTCACAAGTTCCCTTCTGAAGCCCAGAAGCTAAGGATATGAATACTTATAGCAGAAATATATAATGCAATATTGGTAACTCAAATACTCTCACTGTACAAAAACTGGTTAAAGCAACTGAAGGCAACTTTGAAAGAAAATACAGTATGGCTCAGTGTACTAAATGAAAAGTTTTCTCGATATTTTATTTGATATAACATTATATAAATTTTTACAAAATGCAATTATAGGTATTACATTTTCTCTACAACAGTCACCCAACCTTTGACTATGTCTTGTTCGAGTATTTCTATGTTTTTCCAAATTGAGAATTAGAATACTTGGTTCTTCTCATCAAACATTTTCACACTTTTAATGTTAGTAACGTCAGAAAACTGGGAAATACATTCTACTTGGTTAAAGTACACATTGACAATGAAGGAAATGAAATAGCAGACCGACTCCCGAAAGAAGCAGCGAACAGTAAAGACCTGCTAGTGGATTATCACTCATACCAAAATGTGAAGTGAACAATAAATAAGAGAAGAAAGAAACTATGGGAAGCAGAGTGGTAAATGACAAAGAACGGAGCAACTACAAAATCACATTTTCCGATTGTAGTTAAAAGGTTAAAAAATAATGCCCTACTAAGCCCCAATATTATAGCGATCCTCTCAGGACATGGAAAATTTGGAGCCTACTTTCATTCTTCAAAAGAGCAGAACACATCTTGTGGGATTGCAACATCTTGAAGAAAGAGCGAGAAATATTTCGGAAAAGGTGTAGAAAAATGAACTATGCGATGGCCAATAGACAATAGTGAACTTGTTCTAAAATATAATAAACAATTTAAAAGTGTAAACAGTATCAATTTTGACAGTTTTCAAATTAACACAAACTGACCAATAGGCTAGAAAATGGGGTGTAACAGTGAAACAGTCTAGAGAAATGGCCATTGGTATTAAATTGTTAATAATATAACTATTGGAATTTTGTATATAACATAACTCTCTACTTGCCTAAGAATGTTATGTATATAATTGTAATGAAATTGATTTCACAAGGTGCCAATTTCGACAATATTCCAATACGATTATTAGGACAGAATAAGAATGTAACAGTATAATTAAGAATAGCATGTAACAATGAAATGATAGCAATGCATGTAGTATTACTGATTATTATCGTAATGGAGCATGCAATAAAAAATGTCAGTAACGAGTCACAGATAGGTGGGAGCTCATGGTAGGACTGCAAGACACGAACCTCGTGTAAACCATTATCGCTTTTATTGGGAAATTTTTCTTGAAATTTTCATTACATAATTATATAATAGGTATCACTCTGCAAAATCCGCGTGAGTCATTTTATTCTTCCTGTTTGTAGGAATGGAACAATGAGCTCTGAATTTATTATATGCAGCATCCTCAAATGAAGACAGGCTCACAACTGGTGCTACATCAAAATATATACATTATTCTATAGGCAGCAAATGCAAAGTACACATAGCTTTTGAAATATAGGTCTAAAGAGAGAAGATGCCTGTAATGATCGTTAAGAGGCCAGAAATTACCTAGAGCCTGATTCTTGAAGAGCAGAAGAACATATACTTTCATAAAATGAGATTCTTGCATGTCTGGGTTTTCTACCGTATTCTTTCTCGAAGCCTTATCAGGAAATTTGCAGATAAAGACATTACATCTTAAGCATATTCCACTTCAGAAACTCCAGTTCAGACCCAAGCTGTAATCTCCCACGTGTGTTGGATGCATGCCTGGCACACGTCCTCTAGTTTAGTGATTATGAAAGAAGCTTACGAGGAGGTTGCAGGAAGTTTGTAGATATTCCAGCGCCAGATGAAGTCACGGCTGCTTTGGTCAGCAAGCGGATGTTTAAAAAGAGTGTTAACACTTTGGTTAGCTCAAAATAGCAAGAGATGCATCATAATTCAAAGCGGTCGCAATAAGTACTTTCAAGAATGATGTTATTCTGTGGTTAACAATCGTGATAGCGGTGATCCTCTAAAGTAAATTAAAAATTCGGACAAGTATTACAGAACTTATCAGTAAAGTTGCCATTTATACTTTAATTTTTATATAGGATTTTCATTTCAAAATTTGCCAGTCTGAATAACTTCCTATTTAACATAAATTTAATTAAACCAAAAATACGTCAATTTACATATTGAGGGGAAAAATTAAAACAAATGTTGATTGTACATTAGGCTTCACCTTCTCACCCCCAGTCCACCCCACTTTGAAATTTCAAGCACACTATTTTATAATACTTAAATTTTAAAGAGCATTCAGCTGTTAATCACATCTTTTGCTTTCTATCGTCACCTAGCAACACAGAGTGTTGTTATGGCTCTTAGAATTTGGACAGAATAAAACTACAAATGAACTATAAATTCAGTTACTAAATTTTCTTCATAGTTCCAACAGTAATCTTCCAGAACTTCATAAAAAATAAAAGAAAGCTTCTCTCTTTTCTGTTGTGTCAGGAAAGTCAGCCTGTTTGACACCGTAGCAATATGAATACTTGACTATTTAACATCACGTTGTACTTTGTAAATAAAAAATTACTATCTGAATTTTAGTGTATTTAAAAGACAAATTTAAAGTTTTGTCAGATAAACCTTCTGCTGTTTGCAACCACTTATTTATCTGAATCAGAGCTCTCTGCTTTGGCAACTCCTAAAATTAATAACGATCATGTGTTGACGTAGAATCAAGGGTCCCAAATTCAACCAGATTTTACTAAATTTAGTAAATCAAAACATCATATCTCTTATTAGAACAGCTCTTTCGCCGCCTAGTGACATTTTTGGTTTTGATACTTAAAAACGATTTTAAGAACAAGATCTGTAAGAATATATTATGGATTTACAATATTTGCCTTGAATTTGTTTTATAATGAGTTATTTTTTCAGTTATGTAAATTTATTTAGTGAAATTAGAGTAGGAAATAAAATACAGAATTAATGAAGCATGTTTCACATGTGTAAAATTATAAAATCTCCATTGTTAAATAGCAGGATCATATAACTATGACATGAAAATTAGTGCACCATGAACTTTATCCTGAAAATTTTATCGGCACATGTCTGTAACATTTTTCGTTGTCAAATATTGCGTATTTTTCTGAAGTGATATATTTCTAGCGATTTACTGCTGCCGATGACAGAGATTATGTGAGAGAACACTCCGGAATCTTTCACATATGGGCATATACGCGGACGGTCTAATCAGTTTTCTCTCCTCTAATGCTCCATTTTAGATGTTAAGCTTCTTTCTAAACTTCATCATATCCCGGCATTTGATCTCGGCAAAGCATTTTCCGGGGACATAATACTTAAAGACACAGAGTGCGTTTTATTTTATTAGACTGGTGCTTTAAGGGAAATGAATGACACTACTTTCCGTGTGCGTTGAGGCATTTCTGGTGGACATTTGCGAATCTGTATTTAGCAGTGTTGACTGAAGTAGTTATCGGATGCCATCTCCGAGCGCTGGTGTCAAAGCAGGTAGCAGGCGTCTTGGCGATGAACGAAGGGGCGCACCTGTTTGCGTGGGTTATACTCTTCACGTCATTACGCTGCATTGCAGAAATAGAACCATCGGAATGTTACAAGTTTTAGGAGAAATCTTTCGTCCTTAGGATTGCAATTACAACTTTAGCAAGCTTTATAAAGTTTTAGTTTTTAGCTTTGTGTTCACCAGTTTTAGTTTTTAGCTTTCTGTTATTACGATTCATGAGGTTTTAGTTGTCAGGTTTCGCGAGCAAAACAGATCCCTTACGTATCATCAGTGACAAAATGCTCGTATCCCATTTAGCTTACGGAAACTTTAAACTAATTTTATTTATCATCTTTATGTTTTTAGTCTTCTAATTTGATTATTAGTCTGTCCGCAACTTCACCAACCAATCATTCTTTCCCCCAATAAAATCATCCAATGGTTTGCATGTCCTTATACTTCTTTCTCCGAATTCCTAGTCACTTTATCAAATAAAACATTCGAAAAAAATATTAGTCGATTTATTTTACAGCATAAGCTCTGAATGAATCTTAATCCAGTCTTTTTGAATCTTCTGGATATTTTACGCTGGATTTCGCGAGCAATTCTATTTATTTATTTATTTATTTATTTATTTTTTTGCATTGAACTTCGAACTGTGCCTAAAATGCAGTTTTAGCTGCTCTTTCAATTATATTGATTGAAAACAATGTTGAAGCTTCGCGTTTATTGAAGAACTTATAAACTATGATTTCACAGTTCTGTCATATGTTTTTATATTTCGCGCTCTCGAAGATGCTTTTTTTTTTTTTTTTTTTAAAAATGAAATACTGATTAGCTATAAACGGTACCCAGAAAACTGTTTGTTGCGTAAAACTCTTTTCACAAGCTGTAAAAATTTACTCCTTAACGATTAACACACTACAATTTTTATTTATTATTATTTGGTTATATACAGACGCTCTTTAACATCTCAGGTCATCAGCGTCCCATTCTATTCAAGGCGTGGAACGCCGACAAATTTTGCTCACAGGCCTCTTTTTTCAAGCTTGTGGATTTTTATCGTACCGTAAATGTACGACACGGTTTATTTCTCTTCCGAAAGAAGCCATACTTAGGATTTTTACGCCCGAAAAAAAAAAACCATCGATCATGGCCGAGTTTGAACCCGCGATCTTGGGTTTACAAGGCAAGTATGGTAACCACTACACCACCAGGAACGACTAGCACACTACAAAACACAATTAGTTACTACTGACAAAAATTGGGGAAAGTCTGGCCTAAAATGGCAGAAGAAATACTGCCAAGTTTAAATTCATGCTCTGTAATGATCCATTTTTAAATATACGAGGCGGCATCTGCACTTTGAGACTGAAAACTAACAAATTTATTTCGATTCTGTTAGTCCATGTGACAGCTGCTATGCGTGATATTCTTTTTCTTTAGATATATTTCTTATTTTTCTCTTCATGTTATTGTTAATAGCATTATAATCGTCAACATCGTTATTGCCTTTTATTTCATCATCTTCTACTTGCTAATGCTTCAGCAAAAAATCATACCTGGTATGGTCTTGATCATTTCTTGTATATTGAAGGGATTATTTAAAAAAAATCACTTAGGCTAGTATTAAAATTTATTTTTTGTCTTTGCAAAGATGTCACTTATTACACTGACATATATCTCAACCTAAGCGGTGCGTAAAATTCATTTAAGTCGTATTGAAAGTGGCATTCCTTTACAAAGCTCACTAGTATTTATAAGTTTATAAAAATGCTAATTCCAAATACTAAGTCATAAACCTTTATCCAATGCTGTATAGTCGCCTATGTCCGTTTATGGAATTCAAAGGAAATTATACACGTCTTCATTTCGCTACGCAATTAAAAAATGGTAGGAACTCACAGCGTGCGTTATTTTTTCTTTCCTTATTTATTAATAGTAAATAGTAATACATATTATACCATCATAGTAGATGTTCGAAGTGTCTGCCCTCTGCTATCAGACATGCCTCAATTATTTAAAAAAATATTTTCTCTCACAGCAACTCATTCCAACTGTGAAATGAATCCCAGGTATTTTGTTTCAACGCCTACATGCACTTTATTTCAGGTACAACAGTAATTTTATATGGAAGAAGATGCAGCAATTGAATGACTTTATACGCACTGCTGACAGATACACCAATTTGTTGGGCTAAATGTATTAAATACTTTCATCGGAAAGGGTTTAATTGAAAGCCAATTTCACCAAGCTTACCCTATGTTTTGGTCTCGGCTTCTTTCAGTGAAAACGCCTTGGGTTGGAACTATGTTCATCAATCTGACAATTTCATTTCCCGATGGAGATGCTACTCCTGGAAATTTGGCATGCAATTCTTTCCTGCAGTGCTTGCAGGATTTCTTTTGCACCTGACAATCAAAAATAAACATTCTTTGTTCTAAAGTATATCTCACCTTTCGGCATACCACACAATACGCAAATACGTAGTAGATAATTTGGCATGCACTTCCTAGAGATATGTAACTGAAACAGTTGGAGTGGTGAAAACGAGACTGAGTAAGCTTACCTTTCCTGCGTCAGCGGAACTTTAACTCGCGCGTCCAATGAAAGTCACCCGGTTTCACTAGTCACCCACTCCGTAGCGAAATGAGGGTAAGCTGCATTAAGCAATAGTTGTGAAAGGTGCAGCATTATTAAACTAGAAAGGAGAGACTTGTGTTCGTCTAAGATGATATTATTACTTTGGAAGTATACGATCGTAAATTTTAATAAACAACAGAGGACCCTTGTGTTGAATAATTAAACAAATAAAAAAAAAACAGTTAAATAAGTTCGCTGTTTCTCAGAATAATAATTGAATAGTCTTGATGTTAATAAAATGTTCAATCAGATTTAGACAAACAATCAGGCTGGCTTTTTTAGATTCATACATAGCTCGTAAGAAAAATTTGGTTGAATTAGAATCAGATATGAAAAATTAAAGGCCATGACCGGAACTCGAAGCATGGATCTTCAGTTTCTGTGCCGATGCTCTTCCTTCTGAGCTACCGTACCTTGTCTGACCACAACTGCGAAACTTCCCCATCAGAGTTTGTATATCCTGGAGACTTCTAAGGTAGGAGTGGCGAATATCTAGTCAAATTATAGGTTTGCAACACGCACCAGCTTCATTTGTAAGTGGCGGACTGTCGCTCTAACATAACATCTACCAATAACGCATTGCGATACTTCGCTGCTTTTTTGTCGGTGTTGGTGGTGTAGTGGTAACCCTACTTGTCTCCTAAACCCAAGATCACGGCTTCAATCCCGGCCAGCATCGATGGACTTTTTCGGGAGTAAAATCCTAAGTGTAGCTTCCTTCGGAAGGGAAGTAAAGCCGTGGGTACGTTGTCGTAGATTCACGGCATGTAAAAGAACCTCAAGCGGGAAAGAAGGGGCCTCTGTGCAAAATTTATCGATCGTTTCACGCCGTGAATTGCATGGGACGCTGATGACCTGAGATGTTAAAGAGCGTCCATAAATAAACCAAACCAAGAACAATTTTACTGCTTCGCTTTGCGGACATAGCTTTGGATTTGACTAGTTGCGGCTACCCTTGCTCTAAGGTTATCTCCCCCTCTCTCTCCCCCTCACTCTTTAATAGTGTTTAACGCCCTTATTTACTACAGAGGCACCGCAGGCGATGGACACTGATGATACACGAAATGAAATGATAAATTGAGAAAGGAGTATTTTATTTATTTATTTTTTTTAAGAAAGGAAACGTTCCAAACCTAAGTTTAGGATACCTTCCCGGCATTTGCCATTATGAGGAATGAGGAACATCTGGGAGAAACCCCATTCTGGGATGACGGTCCTGGTGGGATTCGAACCTCAGACCTCCCGCTCACAAGTCTGCACCTTAACGACCTCGGCCATCCGTGGCGGTTTTATCTTGTTACAGATATTTTGTCTCTAAGAGGCGACTCGAAGCCTTCGAGTACGTGTGACCCAGGCTTCATAGGAAAATGTATATTGGGGTTAATTTGTTATTTTTTGTGATTTTTTTTTTCACACTAGTCGTGCGGATTAGAATTGTGTTACTAAATTCGCTGCTCAATTACTCAGAGACCCACGTTCTGTATACCTGTTTCTAGAAGGCAGAGCTGGTGAGCGTTGCAGTGTTAGGCACGATCTTGGCTA